>OX442327.1:17800495-19050495 GCA_949358125.1 Idaea dimidiata
TTTTTGGTATTTATGAAGCGATCTTCGCAACTATCCAAAGGTTTTGCTTAGTAAAGGCGAAGTGTTTCATATTTAGAATGTAAACCGATCAAAAATAATGACCTAAACTTTGCTTCTCATTTTACCTACGACGGAATGGCAGGGTATATGCGTTTGGGGTGAGAGGTTGTGTGTTAGTGTGTGCGCAATTTAATGTTCCCATTTATATATGACTATGAAGTTCTTTTTATTTTATTGGTAAATTACCTACAAAATGAATTTCAACTTTAAATTCCAATTCAAAGTTTATGCTTAGTTTTTGCTAAGCTCAATCTGAGCAAAGTCAAAGTACGCACTGTAGGTTTCAGCCTAAGTAATTCAAAGAGCCTGTCTAAGTACTTAACTCGTAACTATACTAGGATTATTACATGATTATGCACGGCCTGCTTACATTATCTCATCTCAAATAAGAGATAGTATTCAAGTATTAGGTTAGTTAGAAAACTGACATTAGAACAGGTTCTCTAAACAAATAAGAAATAATGACATAACGTGGTACTCGTAAGTAACAGTAACATGTAATAAAACGTTCTTATGTAGTATTGTTAATCTCATCTGCCAATAAAAATAGCAACATATAATTGTATTGTAACTTCTGAATGGTGACATAACTTTATCTTAAGTGAACATAAGTTTAAAATTATTGTCAGGTCTCATCATCTATCAATACCATTTTTTATTTGTTTGTTTATTTGTACGAATAGGTTCTGAAACTATTGGACGGATTTAAACAATCAAAAGCTACATTAACTACTTAGTTGTAACATACTTTTGATCCCGATATTCTAACGGTATCGGGACTTACATGGGAGAAACCCCGGGACGCAGCTTGTCTGCCAAAAAACATATCAACATTAAAGGGTAAAGATAGGTACCAACTGTTGGCACTCCACTCCAATTTATTGGAACAGTACATTTTCCTACTGAAATTATAATTGTATTAAACCGAAAAATGAGTTTCATTTTAGATACAATACGTATCAAAAATAAAACTGATTTTACGGTTTATATTGCATTGTTTTTATCAAAATCGCGAAGACAGTAGAAAAATGTGTACAATGGTGACATAAGTTCATCATAAGTTGAAAAGTATTGTCGGATCTCATCATCTACCAATAAAAATAGCAATACTTAGGTGATTGTATTGTAATCAATACATTTGCGCAACAAGCTTTGTTTTCCCATCTTTTTGTTTACATTTTCTAATATCTTTCAAATCAACATTTCCAACGCTTAGTAATGTTTTGTATTCTACGTTTCCTATTACCATAAAAACCTCCCGTAACTCAGCGTATATCTGTAATCCATTACATAATGTCATAATATCCGAGTCGAGAGACCAATCGGCACCATCATGATATCCACTTCATGACCAAAGACCTCTAAATCATAGAATTATTTAATAAAATCCATCAGATACTCGTGGAATTTACTCTTACGTAATACAGTTTCACATTCACTCTCACACGATAACTAAAATGTTAATTCACTTTCATGCACGAAACCCGTTTTTGAAATAAGAATATCGGTTTGTAATCTATGCCTGGGTCGTAGTTGGCGCCAATTTTTGACAATCACAATTTTGACAATTGCTTTTTTTTGTCGACGCGTCGTCGGGGCATCGCGCGCGTAGATAATTGTCCGTGTACTCGTTAGTGGAGTTGACCATGCCGATTTACGCGAGTGACTGCGGCCACCGGCCTCACGAGCCGCTCTTTCTCCCATTCCTCTACATAAGTTAATATTATGATGATCTGGTAATGAGCGTTTGTACTGAATCACAGACTCATTGTTTGTCATTTGACAGCTGTTCACAGCGCGTGCGCCGGACTACCAGTTTCCTGTTTTATTTTGTATAATTCGAAGCAAACTTCGGTCAACGAATTGGTGAAAACTTTGATAGAAAATACTATTATAGATAAAACTTACATAATTATGCAAATCGTTATAGGCAAGGTGAATAACGACATCGACATGTAGTGACATAATTGAGTACGCATATTTATTTATAGTTTAAATTCAAATAGAAAGGATTAGACAGTATATTTTATTCATGAGTCTGATAATGACTTTAGAGTTAACAGCTAATAAATCTTGAAATATTGCATCAAAGACAGTTGAATAAATTTTTAAGTTTTGTAATAAAGTGTATTATAAAATTTATATCATTTATTAAAAATAAGAAACTAGATCTAATAAAAGTCAAATAAAAACGTAGGTACATTTTTCTTTTTTGCGTAACTAATGTTTTCTAGGCCTTCCTACGCGCTTATTCACTTAAATTACCATCAGGTGTGATAATGCTTCGAAAGGTAAATTAATCAGTTAAGTCCCAGTTGTTACCTCTAATAGCAGTCGTTAGGTCAAGTTAGAAGCAACTTGAAGAGTGACCTGAAAACTCTAACACTAGATGATATACACCGGACCCTATAACACCGGATAAAATAGGAAACATTTTGCTGAAACTACCTACATGTAAACGTTAGAGCCGTTTTGGATATAAATTGGAACATTTGATTGCGCACAGACAAACAACCTCTCACCCTAATTGCATTCTTATAATAAAAAAATAAAAAGAAGAATGTTGAATCTAAAAGAAAATGAGGTCCTAATTAATATATGTCTTCTAACTCCTTACTGTTTGATAATCAATGAATAACACGATTTGCACAGAAAGCCTTTATTTTTCACCATCACAAACTATAAAGATACTAACGTATTTCACCATATTGTAAAAGGATGTGTCACGTAGGACCACAGACAAAAAACTATATTTACACACCTACTGCTCTACAAAGTTACTTTATTTGACCAAAAAGGTCAACGTAAAGCGACTCTTTATTCCCTAGGTGCATAAAGTGCACATTATGCACCTAGGGCATAAAGTAATTTAAATTTGGAACTAAGGTTCTAGTAACATACGGCCATTTCGAACTGGCCACCTAGACATAACACATATAAAAAATAAAAACTGGGCAAATTTTTTCTATTTTCATGGACGGAAGGGTAAAGCAAAAAGTTTTGGTTAGTATAAAGCCCCAACTTTTTTTTTTCATCAGCTAAGGCAGATGTGTGATTTCGTCATTTTGATGTAACATTGTTAAATTTAATTAATATAAAGCTGTCAATATATTTCATATACGTTGCATTATTCTATTTTTTTGTTGTTAGTTAGGTACTTATTTTTGTAGCCCTTTTATTGTCTCGCAGTAGATGTGTAAAGTAGAGTATTCACCTCGGTACTAAAGTCTGTCTTTATCTTGGGCGCTTGAATCCCACGCTTCACTCACTCTAGGTACATAACTCCTTCGCTTCGCTCAGGAGTTAAGGTTTTAACACCCTCGCTGCGCTCGGGAGTTAACCCTCTAGAGTCCTTCGTACGCTTTGGATTCAATATGACGCCCGCATTATAAGACAGGATTTCAGTACCTCGGTGCATAAACTACTATTTTGTATGCATTCATGAATACATAACACTAACTTGCTAATTTTGTAAATATTACCTATATCAGTAAAAAAGGAGATGAATGAAATTGGGATAATTGGGTACAATATATAGTAGATATCTTTATTTTTATATTATAACACATTACAAAGTAAAGCTTGAAAGGTATATTGCACAAATGGATGGGATATGAAAATTTCTTGTAACGCCTGGCCTCAAACCAAATTTCATTAAATTAGAAAACAAGGTAAACATTCTGTTAGTCTGCAAAATATTCCATGAATGACTGAAAAAAGACCTGAAACTGTCGGTCTTTTTAATGAATATGTAATACCACATTACAGTTATGAATTCAGTAGGTACTTAATAAGCAACGAATAACAATGTCGCAATCCAGGTTATAAGTAATTAAGATTTTAACTCGGTAGGTAATGTTGTTGTTATGCAAAAAATTCTGCGCGTTTCGGACCGTGACAAGATGGCATCTAGTAAGACATATGAGCTGCATATTTCCTAGTTTTTTTAATAAGAAATATTTGTAGGAATTAGGAATCTTGTTTAGTCATATACCTCTTGAATACAATTTAAAGAAAACGGGCACACTTTTTTTGCCCCAATTTTTTGATATAGAGTATTCTTCCAAATAATTTTTGCCCTCGCTCTTGCTCTACGACTATTTACTTTCAAGCTCTGTAAAATCCTGGTGACATGAATACTGTAGTTGGTCTAGGTGTTATTAGTGTATTTCTGTAAGCTTTTACTACTATTAGCTTTATTATTCACTCATTTATTTCATATCTTAATTAAAGTTAAACATACTTTATTTACCGGGCTTAATCGAGTTTTATTCATGATTTTTAACCGAACGAGCTTTCGCCAACTTTACAATTGGCTTTTTCCAGGTTGATTGTAAAGTGCTTTATTATGCAAAATCGCGAAAACCATAGAATAAATTAATTTAAGTTTTTATAAAAATAAACTAAAAACAAAGTATAGGTTACATTACTATAAAACCTACAAACATAATTATATCTAAGGACAAACTTATATGAAATTAAATTTACAGGCACTACAAATAATATTTGTACAAAAACAACTTAGCGCAAAAACAATAAATTATTATAAACCTATTAGCTTTTGCTAAACATTTTTTTTAACCTGTATCAGCCAAAGGGTAGGTAAATAACTATTATAATGTTGTAGAGTGCTAAATTACCTACAACTCACGGTAAAGTTACGTGTCAAAGTTTGATCACATCAGTTCCTATAGAGATGTCCATCAAACCGTTAATTTCCGTATTAACTGATAGTTCTTACTGGCTCAGAAGTCGTTGGAAACTTGCGTCTTATGATTTAGCCGAATTTGTTTGAAAGGTGAGAAGTTTTATGTGACTTAAGGCATCCAGAAAAAGTAGTTTTTACACGACTGCTAAAGGAAGTGTTATGGTTATGCCATAAGTGTATGTATGTAACCTATTTTTGTATGCTAGATGCAGGGAAAGTAGGATTTACATTACATTTCAAAAATATACTACTAATCATGAATTCAAAATATATTTAAATGAGTAGGGTACCTAACATATTATTCAATTAACATGTCAGAAGAGCTTTCTGCGCAACACGTACTCAAGTGTTTGTTGTGTTTCCTTTTAAGTTGTACAAATAACGATGCGTACATCTATCTAATTAAACCTAGGTATTGAACTGGCGAAACGTAAAAATAACCGCTCAATGGGCAACATCCAAATATGAACAATGGACCAAATAACTAAGAATTGTTATAAAACAAAAGCATTCAAATCACGATCGAATATACTTATTTACAAAACCGATTGACTAAAAAAACACAATTAGAATCAATTGAATGTCCAGCCTAGACAAGTGAGATGCAAATCTGTCACGCTTTACGATCACAAGCGAGTCACGCGCAGTTCTGTAGATTGAATATTATTGTCTTTCATTGCTAGTCACTTCTAGATTATCTGACAACAAAATTGTATGCTCTTTCTTCACATCAATATTGTTGTGGATTTTTGATATGATTGATATGAACATCGACGCCTATTGTTCACTTGCAGTTGCAGCTAAATCGCATGATCAAAGGAAGTAACGAGAACTAACTAGAGTAGGGACAGACAAAGTCGAAGTCTAACAATGCCTTATTCGAAAAGCCATAACCGCATCAGTAAATTAATAGATTTGTCCTGTATTTTATTTGTGTACCCTAAGATTAAGTGAAGTTCCTGACATAAATTCATACCAATCGTATGCGGTACGTACCGTTACCGCATACGATACTAGATACCGCGGTTTGGTTTGTTGGATTGCTTAAATTCAACTATCGAACGATTACAAGTTTGTAGTTAGTCTGTGTCTACAATATGCAGACGCAATACAAAAACTAACCAATTAAAAGAAAATACACATGATTCTAATCGGTTTTGAAGTGGACCGTGACATTTTTGTGCTATCACTTTTTATGCACGTCAAGTTTGTGTTCTGTTTTGACGGCTTTAGAATGCGGGACCTTAACTACATATTTCTATTTACAGGATTATCGTTTGAGGCCTTCTAATCTGATCATTCGAAACATTACCTTTTTAACAGACTTAAAAAAAAAAGAGGATGTTCATCGATCACTCAAAGACGGCGCAGCGTGACCGATTGAGATGATACTTTTTTTATTGAAAGTTGGAAGCTCCATGATGGTCTCATAGAAATTTCTTAACGATTTGACGAGCATATTCGAAGTGATGAACGGCATTGCTCTTCAAAATCTATTAAGTTTTTTACTTTCAATCAAAAGGTTTTTTAATGACAGCAGAAATGCACTCTTCTACTTGTAGTGTGGAGTCTTGGTTTCTTGTCTATTTTTTAATTTTTCACCGTGTTTGAAGAACATTCCTAATATACTTATTAATTCATGTATTTTTAACCCTATATCCCAGAATATGTACTATATCATTTATGATTTAAAATTGAGTTGAAAATTCCAACTACATAAAATACTTGGCAGAGCATTCATAATGATATGCCTCGTTGAAAACTGAAAGTTACTTGCTCAACCGTTACAATCAAGCAAATGTACAAGACAGATAAATAGCCAACTTGAAGAGCGAATGATGACAGCCCAATAAACAATTTGGCGGGTTCATTTAGAATCTAAAGAACGTTACAATAGTTGCGTCAATTGTGTGTAGACTCCTTTTCACGAAAGAAGTCCCGTGGTAATAAACAGAACTAAAGTTAGTTCTTCAAAATATCCTTTCTATGTATTCCGTTTAGCTACCTATATAATTTTGATTCAAACACGAATTTTATGATTTCATTTCAAAAATAGTTAAAACTACCATTAAAATAATAAACACTTTGAATACATTCTGCCCCGCGACTCGCACGCCGCGTCTAGGAGTCTATTAGTTACTTTCCGTAAACGTTCAGCAGGGATTACAAAAACAAACTAAGCAATAATTAGTTCTGCGTAAGCTAGTGTGTTAATCCATCGATAGTTTGAATATCGATTGTTGTCCTTGAAAAGCATCGATAGGCCCATCGATTGATGGTATTTAATTATTATGTTTTTTTACGTAATTTTATATTGTACATAAAATGCAATATTAATTTGCTGCTTATACGACTTCCTATAATTTTGTAATTAATTATTTTCCAATTTAATTGTTAACATGTACTTGTGATATACGAAATAAATAAATGATATTTTATATTACTTTTAACGAAAATAAATGATTTAGATAAATACAATATGTTACCGTACCGTTATCGGTACGGTTTTCATAAAATACAAAAAAAAAAACAATTAAAACTATCGATAAACTATACCGTATGTACCGTACTTTATCGGATTCCGGACTGTCGACAGACTTCTATCCTAAAATATCCTCCGCGACGACCCGAAGGGGGCGATATGATACCTACAATAATGCATTTCCCATTATTAAAAAATGCTAAACGGTTTTTTATCACTTTTAATGACAAGGTAGATTCGTTGTTTTTTTTTGTTGTTCTTTTTTTTAGCTGAATGATATAGCGACGACTTAGCGACGACATATTAGATATCATGGTAGCATAGATAACCTTTTCTACTGCGTAACTTACAAAGCAAAACCGATACAATTACTTAATCAGTAATCTATAAAATTCTTTGTCCTGACTGACTGATGGATCAACGCACAACCTAAGCCACTGATAATGCAGACCTGAAATTGGGTTCTTTATACTCGTATGATGTAAACATCGGATAAGAACGAATTCAAGAATGAAAATTTCTACGATATCTGCACTTAAGTGGGTGAAACCGCGGGATACCTACAGCATCAATTAAAAAGTACCTTTGTATGTACAATGTTAATACACACGGATAGGAAGGTACTAGGGAACATCGTCAGCTCTTTAAGTCGCTCTCTACAAACATTTGGTGTTTTAAACAAAATATGGTGCTGACGTAGCATTTTCTTACACTCACTTAACCAACACTTGGTGACATGACAACAGTTAAATTTTACCAAGTTTTAAGTTTACTTTCGCTACTTTTACCTTCTACCTACACTTTTGTATCGATTCGAATTTCAAAATAATGCGTTCAAGAGGTTTTAGTGAATACGAGCCAAAACGAAACTAGTTACGTACAAGGAACAATAATTCTTTTATCGAAACCAGTTACGAAACTATGGTTTAGTAGACGGCTGAAGGGAATATAAAAGTGCCACCATTGATCTCAACCATAGGATTAGTAATTATGACATCAGAAGAAAATAGTTGTAAATAGCCACGGTGGTATGTTTTACCTCAATGAAGATTTTAACATTTTACGGACGGATTTCGGGCTCCCGAGAGGGATGCAACATCGCTCAAGGCACATTTTCTATAATTAAAATGTTCCAACAATGCAATGCTGTTACATTGTTAGATTTTTCTCGATAACAGTTAAGCTTAGCTTAACTAATCTGTTAAGTTTGTCAATTTTGCAATAAATTAGGTACTAACACTTTTTTGAGTGTTAGTACCCTTAGCTGTGTTGTAGCTTGAGCGAAACTATGCAAAATTTCCAAAGAAAGTTAAACAGTTTACGGGGAAATTAAACATTAGGCATTATTGAGACGTTTAGTTTTAAAATAGCTACGTGCCGAGATGAGCAGAAGTACCTTCTAAGTATCAGGTAATTTGTGTTTATATGCTCAAACCATGCGGAGCCATAATTGAAAGAAGAACTAGTGTCTACTAATTACTGTTTCATTAAATTATTAGCAATCGTTTCGATTGCACACTTAATTTGAGGCACGACGAACTATTATTATGTACGCTAGTATTTCAATAGGAATATGAAAGTTACTAATTAACATGAGGGAATAGTTGCCTATCTAGTTCGATGTAGATTTTGAGATCTTCTTATTTTCATCAAATTGTGTGGTTCACCTTTTGTTAGAGTTTACAGGCCCCCTTATAATATGGCTATGACTTGACCTAACGAACGACAGATATCAAATCACAAAATAATTATATCTATAGGTAATAATTATATTGTGATGATTATCATAGATAATAATGTCGATGCATAGATAAGTAATACAATTTAATAAAACTTATAATTATTCATAATCTGCTGCTGTCGGACCAAGACCTCCCCGTCCCTCCACACAGCCCAGTCTATCATATCCAATTTTATCCAAAATACCGCATAGATGAAATTTAAACGAAACTGTTAGGTAAATAAATACATACATATCGACGCAAGCGTGTTTCACCGTCATGGCCGTTCTTTGTTTCCGCCGGAAGTTGTCCAGCAGCCATAACAAAAACAATGCAATTATCAAAAACCACATCACTGTCAATACATAGCACTAAATAACCATTTTAATAGCACATTACATTTAGCAATTGTGCATTTGTATCAAGTTCTGAACTGTAACTAAAAGAAAAAGAAGCATGCGTGTGAAAGCAATGCAATGATGCGCCTGCGACTGCTGCTGGTAATGCGCAGAGGCAAGTTTGTTTCTCATCTGTTCGATAGTTCGATGTTCGATATTTGAATTGTGATGTGGCGCTGGCATCGATAGAAACTAAGGGAACTACGAATAATAGACGATGGGTTTTTATTGAACTTTTCTTTTACAAAAGACCAGCTTTCTTTAACTCTTACAAAATGTGGGTTACGAAATTTTTCAAAGCGTCTACAGCCATCATCTAGTTTTATTTCATGCATAAAGTATGATACAGCAGATCTTGAATCTAAAAATATAGTTCTACATATCTTGCCAGCATTTGGCATGAAACATCAAATTCAAAACAAATTCATTCCATTTAGATGTGTTGATATTATTAAAATATCGAAGAAAAATCTATTTATTAACCGACTTCAAAAAAAAGGAGGAGGTTATCAATTCGTCTGTATGTATAATATTTTTTTTTTTTGTATGTTCACCGATTACTCGAAGACGGCTCGACCGATTAAGATGATTCTTTTTTTAATGGATAGATAGGAGCTCCAAGATGGTCCCATAAAAATTTGATGTGGATCTGATGAGGGTCTTCGGAGTGATGAACGGAAATGCTCCTCAAAACGCATTAATCAATCCAATTGTTTATCGATTACTCAAAGATGGCTTGACCGATTGAGATGATTCTTTTTTTTAATGGAAAGATGGGAGCTCCGAGATGGTCCCATGAAAATTTGATGAGGATCTGATGAGGGTCTTCGAAGTGAGGACCGGGAATGCAAGGAGCATTCCCGGTCCTCACTTCCCTTCAAAACGCTGTATTCAATTCAATTGTTCATCGATTACACGGGATTGACCGATTGATATAGTTCTTTTTTTAATGGAGGAGATATGAGGATCTGATGAGTATCTTCGGAATGATGGACAGGATAGCATCCCAGAGTTCGATAAATTACTCATTTTTGGACTTCTACCAAAAAGAATAGACCCCTAAAGAACTAAGTACAGATTGATTGGGCACCTGAAACCACCTTCTCATCGGCAAACTCCTCAATAATTAAAATTACGGTAACAATATTGTTGATTTTTAGGTAGGTAGGTATAATAAAACACTTTATTTATCCGGTTCTTATCGCGTTTTTATTCATTATTTGACCCGAGCTTTCGCCAACTTTACAGTCAACCTTGAAAAAGCCAACTGTAAAGTTGGCGAAAGCTCGGGTCAAATAATGAATAAAAACGCGATAAAAACCGGATAAATAAAGTGTTTTATTATGCAAAATCGCGAAAACCATAGAAGAAATTAGGTAGGTATACTAAAAAGGGTAAAATAAAAAAATAATTTAAAATTTAAAAAACCGACTTCAAAAAAGAAACAAAAAATAATTTAAAAAGCAATCAAAAAAAAGAATTGATAGAAAAAAAACCAAAATAACCTCTACATAGGTACAGTGCCACCGACTAATTAAGCTGTTTTATCAACTGAAGTCGGGCAGTTTTACTGGTTGGTTTTATATTGTGTTTGGCTGCCCGACTTCAGATGATAAAACAGATTAATTAGTCGGTGGCACTGTACCTATGTAGAGGTTATTTTGTTTTTTTTTCTATCAATTCTTTTTTTTGATTGCTTTTTAAATTATTTTTTGTTTCTTTTTTGAAGTCGGTTTTTTAATTTTTAAATTATTTTTTTTATTTTAGATTATGTTTGTATATGAGCTGTAATGCTTCACCGGTGACACGAGTATATGGTGATATAGTATACTGATGGTGTGTGGCTCATTTGGTGCGCCACACAGCGGTGCTCAAAAGTAGAGAGAGGCAAGGAAACCATGGAGAATAAAGCTTTAGTTTGGAGAGTGTGTTCTTTGTAATTAAATGAAGTAGGCATCCGATAAGCGGTTTTTAACTAAGTAGTTGTGTTTAAATATTTCAAACATTGCCTCGACAGTTAGCGCCACCCAGCGTGTGTAATATAAAGTTTTACGAGTCGTGTAACAATGCACGGTGGTTGGGCACGTGCGCGTGAGCAATTCATTGTTACAACTTGCTGAGCAAATTGCTTGCGGTTGACGATAGATGGCCTAGAGTACCTGTGACTATGAGGCACTGGATAGTCCTCGAAACGTCAGTGTTTCAATCAAGACACTAAGCATTATATTTTGGAAGAAGTGCGCTATTAACATTGCTCTTAGGGTTAAGGAAATCTTTGTGAGGAAACCGACAAGTCCTAGGACTTTTCACGATTTGAAGCCATGGGATATTAATGTCTGCGGGACTCCAGAGTAGGCACTTTGGGACACGGGAGCAATCCCGTGACACATATAGGTAATTACGTATATTTACTCAGGTCTATGAAATCAGCGTGAAGTGCGACGGGGGAACCCGAAAAATCTATCAAAATGTCTACTATAATGACCAAAGAAGTTAAATTACTAGAACTAGAATGCTCACGTAGAACTAAAAAGTGTTCCACTACATTGATCATGCTATACTCCCTTATATAGCATTTGAATTGAGGCTTCTGTTTTAATTTTCTAATCCGATTTGTTATTGTTTGTAATTTGTTTTCAGAATCTTTTAACTTCATATGCCGAACTGGTCAATATAGAGAAACTTGTGATACTGTAAACCCACCACCTGTACTTACACCCGTATTTATGAATAAATGATTGATTGATTGTTGTTGTAAACCCGGAAAATAAATTATTTTATTATGCAAAATCGCGAAAACCATAGAATAAATTATGATTGATTGTTTTTAAGATTTAGTTTTCTGGATTTTTATCCGTTTCCCGTGTCGTTTTTAGTTTCGATTTCGGTTCCAGCTTCAGTTTCCTGCTTAGAAGAAGGTAACTCCCCGGAAAGGGGACAGGATCCAATTTTGTATTAACTTATTATTCGCTCTTAATCGATAGACATGATAATTGATACATATACAGTAGGGGGCGGTTTAATCCTAATTATATCCTAAACCTGTTTCCAGAATGCGGGCAAAGCCACGGGTAGAAGCTAGTATTTTATAATATTTTGTAAAGGTCGGTGGCTAAATATTTACAAAGTATTCATATCTAAGTACAAAGAATACACTTTTTTTACGAATGTGTTAAAAACATGGTGTTAAGTTACACTGTTAAGTAATACTTAAGTTTTGCAACACTTTCTTTATACTTATCAAACACAGCTTAATTTTCCTACTTTCGTTTTCAGTTTTCGGGAATCAATTCTTATTTAAACGAGGGAATTGACATTTAGAAACGTAACAAGCTGGGCCTCGCAGATTTACCCGCGTAAATCCCGATCCCTCGGGAATATCGAGTTCCACCTATCTCCATTCCCAAGTTGCAAACGTGATTGAAACACAAACATCTAAACATTCGCATTTTAATACTTAGTGGAAAGGGGGTTAAATATTATAAATGTGAAAGTGTGTGTGTTTGGATGTTTAGATGTTTGTTACTCAGTCACGCAAAAACGGCTGAACGGATTTGGATGAAATTTGGAATTTAGTAACTGGGGTCCTGGAATAACATTCAAGCTACTTTTTATCCCGAAATTCCCGCGGGAACGGGACTTACGCGGGTGAAACCGCGGGACGCAGTATTAAAATAATTCAAAATTAATAATTAATGAAATTTGGTAAAAGGTTAGTACATAGGGGTATAAATAAGATATAGGGTACTTTAAATGATCGTATGGGTTAAGCAACGCTTGGCGTGACACATACGTGATGGGTCAAAAAGAACGATCGCACCAATTAGAATGAAATTTGCTACAGGGTTAGTTTAATTAAGGGTATAAATAAAATATAGGGTACTTTAAATGATCGTACGAGTTTAGCAACGCTTGGTACGACATACGTGATGGGAAAAAATGACGGTTAAACCGATTTGAATGAATTTGGTACAAGAATAGTTTAGTGGTTGAAATTTGATATAAGGTATCTGGAATAATCATACGGGTTGAGTAACACTTGGTATGACATACGTGATGCGTCACATACGTTACGGGATAAGAATTTATGCGGGTGAAACCGCGGGGCACAGCTAGTCAGATATATAGGCACGTACATTAGATCGTTACGCTAAATAAAAAAGACACATTACGTCGCACAAGACAGGTATAAAAGAAATCTTTAAATTGTAACAACGTCTTTACGTCGTCGTCTAACAGTAAACTTTTAAATGAGTAATTACAACTTAAACCATTTCTCGTTTAACTTTTTCTAAGATTAAGTATAAATGAACGTGATGATATTTTTAATTAGTTTAGTGAGTTCCATATAATTTTTGATAAAATATACAGAAGGCTGCTGGTTCGATTCCCGCTAGGGACAAATATTCATGATTAGAAATAAAAATGTGTTTCTGGTCTAGGTATGTGTTTTCAATGTAATCAAATATACTTATGTATGTACAAAAAAGTATATGATATGTAGTACATTTGTTGGCTTGTGCCCATAGTACTAACCTAATTGCTTAGGTTGGGCTGGATTGTTGTGTGTCACGTCCTGCATTAACCTTAAAGTTTTAAGTTAGATAAAAACTAAAGTTTATATAGATATTTGTGTTTTACCAAAAAACTAATTACCCAAAAACTAATGAACCGATTGCAATGAATCTTGGTATACAGAAAGCTGGAGATATTCTCGTGTGATCGGGACTTACGCGGGTGACACTGCGAAACACAGTTTTAAAGCTTTAAAATAACCTGCAAGGTGAATCTAAAGAATGTCGGCAAGTGGCTCGTGGCGTACACTCCAATTGCGGTTAGATGATTAGACGTCAAATGATCCGATATTGCTTTAAACTCTCTACATTCCTGGCAAAATATATTCAATCATAAATCGCACCGGCAATTTATTTTAGTCTTGACAAAGAAAACCCGCAGTTTAACCTGCAAAACTAAATCCAAAATTGAAATGTAAAGTTCCGAAATCCTTTTGGCTATACCTACTCACACACAAACTGTATGATTCAAGACTAAAAAAAACAATCAGTCAGGACAAAGGTCCTAGGGCTCTATTTTTGAAAAAATGCGTCACTTCAAGCAATTTAAAAACCTAGATTTCTATTGATTTTCGTTTGATTTCAGTAATGTTTCTATGTTAATCGCACGACCACAACGAGTGGTATCAACCACTCGCAGCAGGAGTCCGATATCGAACGAAAATCCGCATATATCGAATTATATTAATTGTCTAAAGTGCAACGTGTGCCCGAAATTCGAAAATAAGGCTCCTGACTGGTTTGATGATGAATATACGCACAGTCTAAACCGCTGATAGCAGAGGGCTGAAATTTGGTGAGTGTGTAATTTACATGATGTAGGCATCCAACATAGTATAGCATGAATAGTATTAAGGACGCGACTCATGTGAAATCCCTTCCGATTTAATAGTTTTCTTCATAACCGGTATCAAATAGATCTTTAAACAATGTTTAATGTTATTGTACATGATACAAGAAGTGTCCCCTTCATTTCAAAAACAATAAAAAATAACTTTAAATACCACTATTATACAGGCAAAGTTAACCCTGTTTTACAAAATAAATCAATTTTTCTTCTAAATCCTTAACCGCTATATTTTCTTATAGGCATCATAATATTAGAAAATACAATACCTAGAACCCCTTCATCGCATTTTATAAAAATATTATTTTAATCTTCGATAATTATTGATTTTACGAGAAATTGTAGATTTTTTCACGCAATTCCATCTCGCTCATTTATATGCAATAGGACAAGGACCGTTGCTTATCATCTATCGCCGCCTTAAGTAATATGAGTCTTGCGAAATTCCCACGGAATCAGAGCTTACGCGAACGAAACCCCGGGGCCCGGCTAGTCTAGTATAACATGATTTATCGTACCATAACATAGTATACGCATGACTAGTACGAGCAATCTTGAGATTATGACAACAACCGTTAGAGAAATTGGGTCTAGCTCGATACACCGCACCTGTTATTAATCTTGTTTACGATATAACAATAATCGATTAAGTATATTGATTTACCCACATCGTCAAAGATAGCTGCTACAAATTTCTGAATAACTATGATATTTGCAATGCAAATATAACATCGGAATGAAAAACAGTTGGAAACAGCCACTGCGAGCTTGACTCGGATACGCCCATGTCTAGTAAAAATCGGGACGAAGCTAATCTTCGGAAACAAAATTTAATTTTTGTGCTGTAAAAAACTAGAAATTGGAAATGGAGATCGTTAACCGAACGGTCATCTTGATAGGATGTTGAATTTAAAATGTTGAAATACCAAAATGTTGAATTTACCGTAGAATAAAGGTCTACGCTAGAAGCCTTATATAGAGCCATTAAATCTATAACACTAGATTATAACATTCATAACACTACACGAAAAAATGAAGAATATTGAATTACAAAATTTAACCCTTAAATATCACACAATTCAACAACTTTGTCACTAACCAGTAACAAGTGGTCGAATAAAGATTATATTCAGTGCCCAATCGAAACTTTAGTTCGGAGTCAAAATACCATGAGAATCTAGACTTCACTTTAGAAAGGAGATCAGTCAAGGTTTATTGGTCCATGCGGATTGTTGCGCAGGCGCATCCTAAAGCCAATGTCGTCCGTTTGATCGTACGGCCGGTCAATGTCGACTTTTATCTATGTTTTTATGTGATGCAGAAGGTTGTAGGTTTGATTCCCGAAGGAGACAAGTATTTTTGCAGCTGACCTTAAAATGTTTGTTTCTAGGTCTGGGTGAATGTATGAGGTGACAAAAAATAATTATATAATGTAATGTACCTAGTATATTCGTTGTCTAGTACCCATAGTACAAGCCTAGATTGTGATGTGTGTAATGTTGTGCTATATTTATTATAGATGCGAATTAAAGTAACTCTGTCTGTTGAACCGAATTTGATGAATTTTGATACAGAGATAGATGGGACCTTGGAGAAAAACAAAGGCTTTTTATCCCGATGTTTCCGCGGGAACGGGACTTAAGCGGGTAAAACCGCGGGACGCAACTAGTTTTGTTTATAAACCACTATTCTACTGTAATAGTGAGTGGAGTTACCGCGAATTGGAGCGTGATTTGTGCGCAGATGTCGTTTAACAAATGCGAGCATAGTTGTCGTACAATCAATTAAATTGCACTACAGCAGTCCTAGCATACGAGTACTAATCACTAGGGTTGTACTATAAATAATAATAATAAATAAATTCAGTGACCAACGCACAGCGCCATCTAGCCCCATGGTAAGCTGCTAAGCTTGTGTTACGGTGACTAGACAACGGATATACTACTTATATTTATTTTTCTTTTGTAAATACATACATATTGTACATAGAAATACACCCAGACCAGATACAAATATTTATTTTTAAACATAAATATTTGCACCCAGCGGGAATCGAACCCGCAACCTTCTACATTGCAGCCAAGCGTTTGCCCGACGCGCCACAGAGGTCGTAAGCAACGGATATACTACTTATTATACTCTTTACTTGTTAATTCGTACATATTATTAACCCCTAATAAATTTATCTGTGATATTATACATAGATATACAAGATGTAACGGGCAAGCCCTTTTAAGCCGAAAAGGGGTTGTTCTATACGTCTAGGCGAACCACTTTTGTTCTACGAGTTTTGAAAATTCGAAGTACTTTTTGAAAATTTTAAGTGTAAAGTTTACTTGAAAATCAGCTGTTTCTTAGAGTTCGAGGTCACTGACCTTATGTTGTCCTTTCATTTAGTTTGGTCTACTACAATCAAACCTTCAATTACCTTTATTTTCAAAAGCAGCTGTTTTTTCAGTGAAACAAAACCTCAAAATTTTCAAAAAAATGTTCGAATTTTCAAAAGTCGTAGAACAAAAGTTGTTCGCCTAGACGTCTAGAACAACCGCCTTTCGGCTTAAAAGGGCTTGCCCGTTACATCTTGTATAGTCACCCAGACCAGATACAAATATTTATTTTTAAGCACAAATATTTGAAATCGAATCGCAGCCTTCTGCATTGCAGCCGAATATTCGCCCGACCCGCCACAGAGAACGTAGAAGTTCTTAGTCGAAGCAAGTTACCATATAGGTTAGCATTTGACCACTAATCACCGGATGGTAGGTAAATCAAAATGCAGCTTATGTTATGTTACAAAAAAGTCGCAAGAGCTTTCTGCGCAACACTCAGGCTTTGGAGAAACGCCCAGCCGAGGAGAAGGTGGTACGGTGGATGATGGTACCATGATCGTTTCTCGTTGTTTTGTCGTCCATTCGTCACTAAATAATCAATACTCCTTTAAAAACTACTACTTTTACTTTACTACTTTAAAAAACCATAGATAATTAAAAAATGTTTATTTTTTTATTTGGTTTCATATTTTTTCTAGCTGAACGATATAGCGGCACTTAGCGATGACTTATATATAATAAGAGATCATGTAGAGCGGATTATCTTAGTATCAGATGGGATATTGATCGCGCATGTGACATGTTATTTCCTTTAAGTTCATAATACTAATATAATTATATAGATACGTACGTACCTATTTACATACGTACGTATTTTATAATTGTGTTTTTTCTTTTCGTTGTAGGCACCTATGTACATAATATGTGTATTAAACAGGAACTCTTATAAATATCATTGCAAATCACTGGTAGCTCATGTTCGTGTCGTTAAAATTTATAGGAAAGCAGGTGAAAAGGAGCTTGCAACCTTTTGGTCCTCTGCCAAAGCCAATACGACGTTTTATGCTTTTCGAAAGTAAATAATTTGTTGCGTTTACAACATAAAAATGGTACAACATTTACACTGATTAGTTTAATAAATATTGTCTGTTGTAGAGTAGCTAGACGATTTTTGTTTTTGTAAACATAAGTCACATAACGCCACAAGTTTCTTGTAGCTTCTTAAACGAGAAGAGTTTATTTAAAAATAAGAAGTTCGGCAAGCAACGCACTTAGCTAATTTTTAATTAGCCTGCTGTCCCACAGCTGGGCATAAAGGCCAGCAGTTAACAAAGTCGCCGTAAAAAAAAACGAATGCAATTTGTAGAAATAAAGAACAAATCTTATGACCTTAATCTGTGTTCCGTACAATGATTTTTATAATTTAACATGATTTCATTATGAATTTACATACTAACACACATATAGTTAACTGCTTGTGCTGTCGATGTCGGTCGGCTTGGTTAGAGAAATTACCTACTCAATAACATATACTTACCTACCTACATTAGTTTATAAGAACAAATTGCTTCCCAAGCCAAGCCAAAAACAACTTTAAATATAATAATAAATAAATATTGCACGACATTACACACAGCGCTATCTAGCCCCAAACTAAGCACTAGGCTTGTACTACGGGTACTAGACAACAGATATAGGTACTACATATTATACTTTTTTTTTTGTAAATACATACTTAGGATACATAGAATACGCCCAGACCAGATACAAATATTTATTTTTAAGCATAAATATTTGCACCCAGCGGGAATCGAACCCGCAACCTTCTGCATTGCAGCCAAGCGTTCGCCCGACGCGCCACAGAGGCCGTTATTAGTAGACTTTTCAAATTTGGTTTTAGGAACCGCCAAAGGATAAATTGAGCCGCTTTGCTTTGAACGGCAATATGTCCACCGAACAAGATCTTTTTAAAGTCTGATTTAACACGGCCTAGCACGCCCCATATCAATGTATTCTTTGACATTTTACGTCACTCGCTCTAATTTATTGTTAACATTGTTATGGACAGAAAATGACAATGATTTTATTTCAAAATAAATTTGGTTATCTATCTAATATGCCTCTACTTAGGTACGTACTGGAGTTTATCAATTTGCTTCCGTAACATTCAATAGATAAGTCTTATATTATCACATCATTGATTGATTGACTGATATACATACATATGATACAAATTTACTCGTATCTAGGTAAGTGAGTAACCACTTAGCTAAAGGCGGCTACAGGCCTTCAGTTTTAACTGTGCAGTTTTAACTCTTTACCTGTTCTTTCCTCTGAACATGGCTGACTAGGCCGGGAGGGTGGTACAGGAATAAGTGCTGGGTAAACCTACTCCACCTAACAATATCCCGGACACAACAGCGCAATAAAAATAATGGATTAAAAGTGACTTACGCTTTATAAATCATCTAAAAAGTAGACGAAAAAGCCAATTATTAACTGTCGCTAAAAGCCACAGAGTGAAACTTATCAATGCGCGTATTACCTAAGGTTCATTCTTCAAAACAACACATTTTTAATATTAGCAACAAAAATCTGCGTGGAACCACTTTTGGACCATTTAATCCTAATCCTATGCCAATCCTAAACTGATTCCCTTTCCTGACACAGGACAGGTAGGCTTATTATACTTATTATAAATCTCACTTACCAATTCTAGCGTTTTCAATCCAAAAGTCAACACAAACACATAACACTTCAGTGAAATTCAGTCATCGTAAACTTTTCCAATTAATCAATAATTACAATTTAAACGTAGGTTTATAAACTTCTCTTATAAAACTTTTTTAAATTAAATACTTATTTTTGTACTTGACACTGGCCAGAACTAAAGACCACAATGCTGGCTGATAAAAAAAAGCTATTTGTATAAATCGATGATTCGAATTTCAAAATTCGAATACGATGCTCGCGCGCGTCTCTGCCCCAGTCTTAGTACGAATGCGCGTACGCAGATTATTATCTCGCATCTGTAGAGAGTTACGTATGAGCCCGCGCCGCGCCGGTCCGGCTTATTACAGTAGGTGCGTTACGGTAGTTCGTAATATTTGAGTTAACACGTTTAACCCACTTTAGGTTATTTTTTTAATGACAGTAATTAATGAATGAGCTTTTTAGTTGTTAGTTACGACTTTTCACGTTATGTGATTTGAACTTGAAAAAAAAAGTCAATTAATTTTATATTTAACTAGCTATGTCCTGCGGTTTACCAGCCTGAGTCCCGATCCCTTATTACTTGAAAATACATCTTATGGGATGCCTACATCGCATAAGAAATACACGCTCCAAATTTCAGCTCTGTCTATTACTGCGGTTTAGCCTATACGTTGAAATACGTTGCGTATAGCCTATACGTTGATCCGTCAGTCAGTCAAAGCATTTTATTAAACGAACTCAATAAAGGTGGAAGATCGCAAATGAGTGGTGGTTATAATATAAATTAATTTTATAAGTATAAATAATTAAAATTGATTTGATTTTGATTCCGCCCCTTTTTGTTGTAGATAATTTTGAAGGGCGGATATATAAATCTTGACTAATTTTTAAATTAAATAAAAATTAAATTAATTTACTGTAATGTTGTCAAAATGTGAAGCATGCTTCCAACTATACTTCGAGGAAATGGTTTTTTTATGTCATAATAATGTTTTGAGGAAGTCTTAATTTTAATTTAAATGGCTCCCCGCGCCATTTACATTTACTAAGGGTATCTGAAATGTTCAAAATGTGTCAAGTACTCGGACATCCTAGCAATATACCACTGAACTGATCGCGACGAAACTTGATACATGCATAGCTAAAGATCTATATAACACATGATTGGCCTTTTCATCTAATTTTAGATGATTTATACAACGCAAGCAACTTTTAACCCATACTATGAGTGGGGCTGTAGTGCCCGGGACGTTGTTAGGTGGAGCAGGCTTGCCCAGCACCTATACCACCCTCCCAGCCTAGTCAACCATGCCCTGAGGAAAGAACTGGCCAATATGTCTGGAGCTAACTAAGTCGTGAGTTTCCTCACGATGTTTTCCTTCACCGTATGAGCGATGTTATTTACGCACTTAACTTTTCCGCAAGGAAAAAGACTTTGGTGCGCGGTAAGCCGGGATTCGAAACCACGACCTTCGGAATGAAAATCGGGGTATCTACCACTAGACCAACACCGCTCTATGTATGCCGCTCCGCTCTGTCAACACCGCTCTATATATGCACCGTTCTATCTATGGATATAACACATAGGCTACTTTTTATTCCGAAATTATCTTGGGCTCGGGTCGGGACTTACGCGGTTGAAACGGCGCAGCTAGAATAGTACCTACCTACTTATATTTTTTAAATCCCATCCAAATCAAAGAATTATGAAATTAGAGACCGAACATTCAAAGACTCAAACACAATGGGTATTGTGGCATCAATCGATGTCAACTGGCGTCTTGTCTTGTCTCGCCACTGAAAATGAAAACATGGCAGTGTGCAGTATCGAACAATGCGTGGGACTGGCCTACTTTTTAGGAAAATCTTTGTTTATGTACCTACTTTGGTTGGTACTAATTACTGTAATTACCTACTCCCTACCTACATGCATTATTAAAGGTCTACGCTTATTGCTGTTGAATTAATTCAGGAAATATTTTTTAAACCTATTATTTTTTTATTAGCCACATCAATAGAGTCCCCCAGACCCGCACTAAGCGCTTTGCTTCGTCATTCCTCATTCGCACCGCAAGAGATTGCAACCAGCTGCCTTAGTATTCCTTTGGAAGGACAATTATGTAAGTAAGTATTACAGGAGCATGTATGGTACATGCTCCTATCCAGCGTCCAGTTCCTAGGTCAGCGTGCTTCATCTTAGACTCAATCTAAGTCTTATCATCATTGTAGAACGTTACAGCTTAGACCACATCATCATTGACGATAGTAAGTTGCGAGATAGTGGTCAAACGCGTTCATTTATGGAATACGCTCCTAAGGAACTGAAGGCGACCAAAATGTTTCTATTTTAACCGACTTCCATTTATAACTGTTTGACTTATTATAACACTATAAATCTACGTATAGTAAGTGGACCATGCTAAACCCCATAAGACTCTTGTAATTCTTATGTTAGCGTTGGTTTTAGAACCATAAAATATTAAGTATCATTTCGTCAAAGATCCTTTACATCACACGCGTAAGTAGAAAGTCTATTAAAATGTTTATCGAAACAAACTAGACGACTTCGTTTTTATTATAATTATAAAAATGAGAAATCCTATCTAGATGGATAGACTTCGGCTTTCTATTGAGTACATAACTATCATGACAATTTAATTAAGTGTATTTTTATTTAAATCAATCTTATTTGTCAGAATTTAATTGGATGATCCGAATATGTAATTAGAAGTAGATTATTTTTGAAAAAATATGTAGTATAGTTATGCAGTAGGTACGTATACGTACGCTGTTTTGTATTTATCGCCAGTGTTCAGACCTTTTTCAGTTTAAAAACTTAGGTAGTACCTTAGGACCAATAATATGTTTAAATACCTAATAAAATACATTTCTTGGGGAGACTTAAGAGGCACGCATGCCACCCCTTACTATGCCAAGTCAGGACCTTGGCCTGGTAAGGAATGGCATGCGTACGTACTACATGGGATGCTGAATGGGAAGGGGTATGCTTTCCCCAGGCTCTCGAGAGGGATGCAAACGGGAACATCTTAAGGATGATGATGATTAATATTATGTGTGAAATTCATTTTGACCGCAAAAGTGCTCTATTAGATGATGTTCAAATCGAGTCCTAGAGGAAAAACAATCGGCGAAAGATGCATAACCATGAAATAACTTATGATGGATCATCTCATCATGGCTCAGTTTTTTTTCCTCTTTAACCTAATTATTAATGGAAAACAAACTAAGTATCTAGGTGTCTATATATCATAATTTATGTTGATTTATTTCTTAAAACACGTTATGGACAGAAAACCTAGAATCAGTCTAAACCTGACACCGTAATTAGAAAAGAAATCTAGACATCATAAAAAAACTGGTTGGAGTTGCATATTTTTGCATCTCTACTTGTTGAGTTTCAACTTGAAATGAGACGTATGAAGACCACTTCTAAATTTGGGGTTAATAAGAGCCTTATAATCTAAATCTTGTCCATTCATTGGTTACCAGGAAGAGATCACCTGGCGATTTGGAAGAGATCGGCAATAAAGCCGCTTATCGTGTCATACTTGTTTTTCTGTGTTAATATATGTAATTTAACGTTTATTTAGTTTGATCTATCTAAGGCGCGTTTATGAGGAAAGGATATATAAAACACAATCGACTGTTTCCTCCCTAGTTTAAGACCTTATAGCAAATATGTTTGTTTATGCCATAAAAGCTACATTTGCCATGACCATGCCCCAATATTTTGTTGTTTTTTCGATCGTGTAATCTATTGTTAGTAAATATATGATTAATGTAGACTAACCTACTACGCCAACCCCAAATAATTTATAATTTGGAACAAGGGCAGGAAGAATAAGTTATATTTTATAAATTTCGTTATTTATATTAGCTCTGGTAGTTAATTCAGATTTAATTTGAGATACCTACCATCCATCAGGATATCGCCCTTTCTATCAATCAATTATTTATAACAAAATACCGAAAAATGAGCTGGATGGAATCGCTTTGAAATCTCGATAAGACCACCTGTTTTTATTGATTATTTTTTTTGTATTAAATTAGGCAATGAAAAATTAATTCAGTCAAATCAGATTTATTTGTTTGTTTGTAATGAATGGGCTCCGAAACTATATACTGAACCGATTTTAAAACAACCTTTTGCCGATAGAAAGTTACATTATCGAGGTGTAACCTAGATTTACGGGACTTACGCGTGTGAAACCCCGAACCGCAGCTAGTCTCTTTTTATAAACAGTAGACAGCTTATTTTTTTTTTAAATAAAATATACCTAATATTTCATAATAAGTTTTAATAATGTCGAGGAGCCTAACTTTCTATTTTTACTTATCAAGTTGGTAGGTATAGCCATCTTTAGGCATTAAACATATAAGCTGTTATGTAACCAAGGAGGTTCGAAAGTGGTCCGGAGTGACCGGTGGTTGTTGGGATGTCGCAGATGGTAATACTTGGATGTTTATATCAATGGCGAAGGCTGTATGATGGTCACAATCACTTGACAACATTCTGTTAGGCCTACACTACACTGTGGATTTTTATGTCTGGTTTTTTTACCAACTATAGGCACAGAATAGAGATTTTTGTACGTTATTTTTATTAACTGCAGAGAGGATATTTCTATGCTACTTCTTCTTTTTTTAAAGTGATAGTGGCTAACATAGTGTTAGAGTTTTCAGTTCGGCCTAGGTCCTCTAAATTGACCTATATGCGACTCCTATCAGAGATAACAACCGCGGACAACTGCTTAACGTGCCTTTCTAATTACGAAGGAGCTTGAGAAAAAATGTTTTTGCCACATACATTATTTATCAGTCATCCACCATAATAACTTAATTTCTTCTATGGTTTTCGCGATTTTGCATAATAAAACACTTTATTTACCGAGCTTTCGCCAACTTTACAGTTGGCTTTTTCTAGGTTGGAGTTGGTTTAAAAATCATAAATCAAGCGCGAATAAACTCGTTAAATAAAGTGTTTTAAGTGACTTAAATAATTGAAACCTAAAAAAGACACCATAGTCGAATTGATAATGTTGTTACTCCCGGATTAACAACATTTATTTGTGTTGTTTGTGTTGTGTTTTCGTAGATGTATTTTTCCATTAAAATATTTCTAATTTAAACCTGACAATAATGATGGTTTTCCTTTAGACTTACTTTTCCCAAGTAATATGTAAAAAAATAACACATTTACGGACTAATTCTTGCAGAAATATTCCGCATTGTGGTGTAGGCCTTACCGTATGTAAGATCGATTACGACCATACTGGCTGTTGGTACATTTCCAATCAACTTTTATGTTACTTTCCAATTCCATAAAACGCATTTTAAAGTTGCGTTTAGTATTGGAAAATTATAGGTACTTTTTTTTCTATTAATATCTATTTTTAGGGTTCCGTTCTCAAAAGGTGAAAAAGGATCTCGCCGCTAGTACATTTTTGAAGATGTTTTTTTTCCTGTAAAATATTTCTAGTAAGGACTCTTTTACTAAGACTATGTCTATGTCCCAAGGCTGTATCTCATGAATAAAATCAATTAGTATGGCTTCCTTACAAAAAACATATATATTTTTGCTAAATGTGGTCCGGAACTTTTCGTGCGTGAAAATGGGTAGGTACCTACCTACGTTTTCAGAAGTGATTGCGAACTCTCGTTTTTCTATAGAAACTGCAAGGGAAAATTTACCGATACTGGAAGGTATAATTTAATAAAGGGATGCCTGGAATAATTTGATGATCCTTTAACTTAGGCCACCTACAAAATGAGATAACATACTCTAAAGTTGAATCTAGATCGAAAGGTAAACCTAAATTCAAAGCAATATCTTTTACCAAACGGCCAAATCTTAATTATATTTATTTGCCTAAGGGAAGTCCACTAGTGTTATCTAACCAAACGGAAATCAATCGGACATAACTAGCCGGTTTTCTATTATAAAACAAACAATTCTCGACCTAATTTTGCACTACGACTTGCGTGGGCGCAACTTGTCGTGGGCGTTATTATTTAACATCCATTCATCTTGACACGTATTCTATAACTTAAAGTCTCAACATTGCTTCAGCATCGATATATTTCAGCAGGTCTTCTATAGTAATTATTGATAATTTTGCAAGAAATTACTTAGACTAAAAGAGCTTGCAAAAATTCCCATAAAATTATCGAACGGTTTCTAGTAAAATCTAACGATGCTAAAGTTATGATGAGGTCATTTATTTATAGAAAACGTGCCCTCCATTCATAAGAAAGACAGTGCTGCGGCCCTAGCCAAAATTCTTATCGAATAACGACAACGAAAATCGACAGATTTTTTTGTATGAAATTGACATAAGCTCGCGAAAAATCAAGCGTGACCTTATGTCAATTTCATACAAAAAAATCTGTCGATTAGCGTTTTCGTTATTCGATAGGCCCTAGCCAAAATTCTTATCGAATAACGAAAACGCTAATCGACAGATTTTCGTTTTCGTTATTCGATAAGAATTTTGGCTAGGGCCGCTGGGCTCGAATTCAACAATTTAGTCACATTATGACGTAAAGACCAATCTGTGAAACCGTTATACCACAGTTTCCCTAATAGTTGACGGGCCTCGCGGCTACTTCGTAGGAAGATTTTATAAACAGAAAATCAATCAATTTTCGCGAAAATCCTTGGAATTTGGTTATGATAATGTAGTTCTTATTAGTCTTACTGAAATAAGTTTAGAAATTTGCGTGACCGCTATTTGTAACGGTCAGTCTTCTTCTTTCCGTAATGGTGTGGTTACCTAGTCTTTAAGTTTTCAAGTCGCCCTAGGCCTCCAATTAGGCCTACAACGACTATTATCAGAGATAACAACTTAAACGTGTCTTCCGTGCACGAAGGCGCACGAGAAAGGATTTTTTTCAAATGCAGAATTATGAAAAGCGTGGCTTGTATTGCTTTGTCTTGATCTTGTGAGTGATAATGATAAAATACACCAAACTTTAATCATCGTCACCGAAAATGTGACTAAACCTAAGTCCACGCATAGTGGCGTTTGCGAATACGACTGTTAGTTAATTAACCATTATGTTGATATTTTATTAACTGTTCTAAATCAAGATTTATCTGACAAAATACCTACACATTTTACTTTAAATCGGTCAAGGTTTTGGGAATTCAAACCAGTAAAGGATATATCTAAGCACTGATTTATAGTTATAGATATAAGATATCTTATTTCCGTGAACCAGTGTATTATTATATTTCGGTAGTTTTTAGATATCGAGTATTTTAATTAATTCATACCTACCTACCAATGCGTGCTAAATTAAATTAGGTACCTAGTTTAACCACTTTGTTGCAAAATTTACAAAACACATTTAAATATACAAAAACTTACGCCTATATGAAATGTAGGTACAGTGCGTCTCTATCTCAAAAAGCGATCTATTTTGAAGTACAAATTATTATCCGATCAGTTTTATTTTAACGCCATCTATCGTGGAGTAGCAGTACTAACATGTGAATTATAGTTCGCCATTCATAGCTGCTTTGTACTTTCACTGACACACAATAGATGGCGATATAAAACATTAGTAATCTGATGAAGAATTTGTGCTTATTTTTTAGTTATTGTAGATAATTCGGCAAGAAATCTAAACTTCAAAAGCTTTAGCGTTGTGTTGAACCGTTTTTCAAAAAATAATTGATATGATATAGGAATAGGTGTGGGTTCTAGATATTCTGAAAGTTTTATACACAGAAACCACACATAGCTATTAAATTCCTAAAATTCCTTTTTAATAGGGTGTTCCGACGACGACCATTATGCACAAAGGGAGTTGTTCTAGACGTCTAGGAGGCGAACAACTTTTGTTCTACGACTTTTAGGAATTCGAACATTCTATTTTTCGAAAACTTAAGCTTGTTTCACAAAAAAGCGGTTTTTGAAAATAAAGGCGATCAAAGTTTTGATTGTAGTAGACCAAACTAAATGAATGGACAACTTTAGTTCAACAACCTCTAACTCTAAGAAACAGCTGGTTTTCACGTAACCTTTGAACTTAAAATTTTCGAAAAGTACTTCGAATTTTCAAAAGTTGTTCGCATAGACGTCTAGAACAACCCCATTTCGGCTTGAATGGTCGTCGTGCAGCATCCTATAGATGTTAGTGGAAATCATTCGGTGACAGTGCACTTACAGAGAGTGAAGTAAAATCGAAATAATTATAGTACCTAGACCAAGGTAGTTAAACGGACACTTTCATTTGACTGCCTTTGAACCAACTAACGGATCATTAGTCACCTACTCGTAGAGATAAATACCACGTTAGACAAGAGTTTAAACTTGAATCCGTCATAAAATCTGCGTTAACGCACGTAATATTAGCTACCTTATATCGTCACCAGCGCAAGTAAATTTCATTCGATTTCTTCTATGGTTTTCGCGTTTTATTTTGCATGATAAAACACTTTATTTACCGGTTAGTCAACCTTGAAAAACCCAACTGTAAAGTTGGCGAAAGCTCGGTCGTTTAAAAATTATAAATAAAACGGGATTAAACCCGGTAAATAAAGTGTTTTAAATTGCATTTAGTTAGGCAAATATAATTTCGGTCATAAGTATATACTATAGGTACTATCAGTGGCCTGCGGTTTCAACTGCGTAAGCCCCGATCCCGTGGGAATATCGTGATAAGAAAGTACCTCCTCCCATAACACACATACCACACACACACTGAACACATAGGCAGCATGTTATACCTACCTATATGTAATTCCGGGTCTTCAGCTTTCAAGACGCATACAGTTTCATCGTAATCGGTTAAAACGGGCGCGTTGAACTCTTATTTAAGGAAAAAACATTTTAGAAATAATTTTCCAACACTAGAAAATTATACATTTTCTCTTCCTTCCTTTCCGTCATATAAATGACTAGCTTTGCCCCGCGGTTTTACCCGCATAAATAACGGGATAAAAAGTAGCCTATGTGTTATTCCACGTCTCCAGCAACCTGTATTGCAAGTTTCATCACAATCGGTTCGGTAGTTTTTGTAATGTTTTTGATAAAAAAAAAGTAGCCTGTTTTAATCCAGATCTCCAGTATTCTAAGTTTCATCGGAAACAAAAATCTAAACTTTCGCATTAATAACATTATATAGAAGATAAATTTGCGACATTAACTTCGTCTAAACGAGCCTACTACACTATCATTAATGTCGAGTAAAACATAACGTAGATATCCGTAATGTACCGTGCTACCATTTCAAACGTGCTCCGGTTAGTTTTCTTTTCTAACTGTCAGTTAGTTAACAAGCGCCAGGTGCCAACTACTAGGTAATCAGTGGTTGAAGTTAGGCTAGTATGGAATAGTAGAGTAATTACAGAATTCAAAGGCAGAATCTGCAGAGGCTGTCCATCGCTGTTCAGCGGGGTAATGCAGCGGGCATTTTGGGCAGTTTTGCACCGGGAACTGTGGGTGGTGGATTATTTGATTAATTTTGTGTGTATTTTTTTTTAATTCTTATTTGTATCCCTTTTATTGTTTTTTTTTTTATTTTAATTATATGTATAATATTTTAGATTAGTTTTAATTTTATAGATTTAAATTTGATTTAGGTATTTGTTATTTTATCATTTACCTAAGTACATCATATTATTGCACGAATAAATGAATGATTTAGATTATAGAATTTGCGTTAGTAATCACAGAATCTGGTAGTTATTAGAGAAATTACAGAATTTGCAGAAAACGCGCGTTGAAATCTTATGAATATACTTAGGTTAAATTTTTCATCAGCTTTCGCAACCTTGTATTGAAATTACAGAAAAAAGTCAAACGGACAAGTCGAAAACACAAAACTATACGGGTTTCTTGTTGACTCCAAAAAACCATAATAAGGACCTACTGAGGTGATCTAATTTGTTGAAATATTTATATAGGCAGCTTTACGAAAAGCCGTGTTGCCCTGGTATAAAATAGGGCTACCTCATGTCTTCCCGCGGGTGTCGTAAAAGGCGACTGAGAGATCTGAAGGACTAAAATATTGCTAAATCTACAAGGTGTAACGGGTAAGTCCTTTTAATCTGAAAGGGGGTTGTTCTAGACGTCTAGGCGAACAACTTTTGTTCTACGACTTTTGGAAATTTAAATTGTACTTTTCGAAAAATTTAGGTGTAAAGTTTACTTGAAAATCAGCTGTTTCTGAGAGTTCGAGGTCATTGACCTTATGTTGTCCTTTTATTTAGTTTGATGGTTTACAATCAAAACTTCAATTATTTTTATTTTCAAAATCAGCTGTTTTTTCAGTGAAACATCTCAAAAAAAAGTATGAATTTTTAAAAGTCGTAGAACAAAAGTTGTTCGCCTAGACGTCTAGAACAACCCCCTTTCTGATTTAAAGGACTTACCCGTTACAAATTGTATTTGCAGTAGTTACGGTCAATGGAAATTAGTCCTGACCTCAAATAGTTTGGGGTAAAGGCAGAAAGAAACAGAAAGCTTTACGTGAAACCGCGTGCGCAGCTAGTGTATAGGTATGTCTAAGTGAGTGTTTATCTTTCTAGGTACATTTACAATAATAGTAAGTACCTACTGCAGATTGTTAACCTCTCAATGGTAATGCATTTGCAAAGTGGTTACTCAACCGTGGACTCTCCGCATAATTATTGGTTAGAAATGACTGCAGACTGGAAATAACATTCGCAATGAAAGTTTACTATGAAAATATATTTATCTTACTCCATTAGTAGTTACTAAAGTAGTACGTATAACGTGGTACATAATAAAGATAGAGAACAATTTCGAGAAGTATCTATCCGAACTTTATCTTTGTTTACCTAGCCCTAAACATTTAGCTTCGTTCTTCCCTAACTGTTCACTTGCGACCTCAAGACCCCAAATTTGTAGACGCTATGAAATACAGACCAATGGCATCCCAGGAAATTAATTGCATTCATAACAGATATCTACTACTAATATAAACATGGAAGGCCAATTGATATCTACGTGTAAAGTCTGCCTTAGCAGTTTTAGTTTCATCATTTCTTGAGTATGATAGATTACAACTTTGGCTAAAATGTTATACATGAAGTTTGTCGTTATCATTGTTACTTAACACCTAAGCAGATACCTTCTCTAAATAAATAGGTTATCCAAATCAGCGTGGAATTCTAATTTCACAGTGCAGCATTGAGCAAATTGTAATCGAAAGCAATCTAACCTCAATATGGCGATGATTATAAACCGATAGATAAGTTAATGACCATAAAAAACACTTTCCCGCGTCGATTGACATCGCAAAAACGTTCGTTGATACGGTTCATGAGAACTTTATAAGTCACTAGCTACGCCCCGCGGTTTAGCCTACGTATGTCCTAATACCGTGGAAGTATGAGGATGAAATATTGCCCATTTTACTCCCAAAAATGCAATGTAGATACATGGTAAATTTCATCAAAATTGGTTCAGTATTTCGAAGGTTATCCCCAACATACATACTGTTACCAACGTTACCTCTTTATAAATATTACCTAGTATAGCTATAGGCAGGTAGATAGTTATGGAACTTATATACATCGTGCGTGATTGGTGTATCTACTGTGTGAAATGGGGAACTCAAAATGGCAAACAATGACGTGCATGAAGCGGCATTGCAAGAGGAGAATAAGAGGATAACCTCGCAGGATAGGATCGCGATATAGAAAAAACCCAAAATATTTGGGTTGCATATTGTCTCTGACAAAGTTTATGGCGGACTCACATGTAGATACGAAAATCCTGCGAAAAACTGTCTCGACTATACCAGCTAAGCTAATCTACAGATTCAGTATCTAATTTACAGAGGCACTCGCTACTGTGTAATCGGTAGTAGACGTTCGGCATTTAAAGTCCTGTATTTAGTAGTTGTATGTTGTATCTAACCATAGACATCTAACTAAGTAGTTCATTATAGTTTCATAAACGGTAACTATTATCACAGATAAGTATGTATGTAAGTATTTAATGAAACACTCGCGCATCTTTAACGGTACGGACATGTATCGTAGATGTTCGTAGCAAACGCAGCGCGGACGCCAGTTTGTGTTTTAACAATGCATATTTATTTACACTAGGAAAGTTAAAAAACGATTAGGAACAACTTTCATAGCGATAAGTGATTTATATTTTGATTTTATTACAACTACATAGATTAAGTACCTATTTTTAGTGATAACTTGATGAGACTAGATGCGGTACGTTACCTAGTTTTACCTGGGCTAGGTAGGTTAGATCCCCTTGGAATATCGATAAATATAAATATCAACATTGAAATTTCAAAACTACAGGGCTATTTCCTGGGTAGGTTAGGATAGGTCATCTAAACAACAGAACCTGATAACAATAAAAGAACCACAGGATGGATAATACGATAGCACAGCTTTCGAATACGTAGATAATATAAAAGTAACAAACCATACAATTTTGTTCAATATACAACTTACCCAAAATTCCCAGGATAACAGATCGGTAGACGCCGACACACGTGAGCGTGAGGAGTTCTCTTTCCACTTAAATGCTGTCCACCATTGAAGATCACCTCCGAACAGCAAGGAGACGAGCACCGTCCACTATCAGTGCACTCAGACCCGCAGTAGCTCCGGGAATATTCACCAGCGAACCAGTACTGTTCTTCCGCTAGATTGTACCTCCAATCTGGAGTAGGCTCTCTGTACCTACCCCAGTAAGGACTCAGTTCCGTGCAACGTTCGACATAAGCACCGGCTAATTGCTCCATGTATTGTTTATACAAACGCTTCTGCCTCTGGCTTTGGGACACGTGTAGCCGAAGCACGTTGAGGAAACACATCTTGATGCTGGCAAGTAAGTCAAGGAACCGAGTACCCGAGCTACGCACCAATCGGTACGTTGGCATCGGCTCGACTGTCGACTCGGAGACTCATCAAAGAATCTTAGAGAAAACAGATCGCGCTCTACCGCATTGAATTCCGCGCCTATTTGTCAGTCTCGTTTCGCTTTTATAACAAATAATTACTTTATAAATACTACCTCTATGTTAGTAGGTAATAATCGGATATTTTTAAGTCAATTGCTTCGCTTTTTATCTGCAATATATCTTCATCTAGTCAAATTTAATCGAGAAAGTTAACGATGAAATGGTCTACGTGAATTTTGTAGTACAATGCATTTTTTTTTTTTGTAATTGCGCGGGAGATCGAGTCGAGAGCGCGTGCGCAACCACACCGCGCTGCGCGGATAGCGCGACGACAATAATCGCTTTACGTCAAATTAACTCACATTTCCCCAAGAGGTGAAAAAACGGAACGACTTACGGAGAAAATACGGCGTGATTGCGAATAATTAGGGGTTTATAGCTTTAGCCAATAGTTTTACATAAATGGTGTTGATAACTGTTAGGTACCTACGTAAGTATGTAATACCAACCGACTTTTTTAACTTAAAACGAGTTTAAAGAAGACAACCACCGCTCGCGACCACATCTATACCAACCCATACAAATGAATAAGCTTAAAGAATCTATGGAATTTAGGTTTCCTTTTCCCACACGTGAAAAAGGAAACTGGCTGATGCTGAAGTAGGAATCACTAATGGGAGGCTACGACGGACATGCGTGAATTACTATTTGTATTTTACTGCTTTAATGGAATTTACATTTTAATTTTAATGGAAAAACTATACACAAATAATAGACATAGAGTCACTCTCATCCGTGGTCACTGGTCACACATGGGTGGTCATACAGGTGCAATGATGGGGTGCGGGCGCAGGGCGTTAGTGTGGGCTTTGTGAGTACACGCACCGTAGCGGTGGGTACGAGTTGTTTCCAACCTCTTAAATTTAAATGACTTTGACATAACATTAACGTGACATGACGCCCGTTGCCATGCTAAAGTTCTGCATGTCAACACGTTTGTTTATCCCTTTTAATTTCTGAAAGACGAAATCCACCTAAAAATTCTAATTAAATTAATCAAATAGTGCTAAAAATATGTTAAAATACTCTTAATTTAGTTTAAAGTATTGTTAGAGAACGACCGCAAATTCTAATGGACAAAAACACAACGGAAACCATTGAAAAATTTGATATAAAGTTGAAAACACGGCCGAAGGATGGGGTTATTCTGCAGCTGCACCATACCGTGCGAGGATCTAACGGGGAAAGCCGGAGGATTCGGTTCTCTCTCGGTATATTCGATGACAGCCAGGAAAAACTCGCCTGTGCCGATAATGCCGGTAACATTTTTATATTGGACTTCTCTGATTTGAAATTTTGGAAACTTTCCGGAATTGGACAGTGTAGCGCCTTATATTTCGTCCCAAACAAAGAGGATACTTTAGCAGTAGCAACAGTCAAGAATTTCGATATTCATTTCTTAGACATAGAATCTGGGAAATCGACGTTAACTTTAGCCGGGCATACTGCTGCTGTGAAACACATTTCGTATTCAAACAACAAAACAAACAACCTATTAACCGCAAGCCCTGTGGAAGCCATACTTTGGGAACTTAGAAATTACACAAAATATTTTACTCTAAACACTTATTTGGGCGCACAAATTCAGCAAATAATGTTTAATCCGAACGGCGATTATTTAGTGGCTTGCTTTCAAAACGATACTATACAAATTTGGAAACACGAGAGCATGAAATCTGTCAAACAAATAATACCAAGTGAACTTAAGCATCTGAGGAATATAGCATTTACGACGAACGGTCGAGCAATGGCCATGTCCGGACTCACTCCGACCTTAATCCTCTTCAGCTTTGATACATGGAAAGCGTTAAAATCTATAAACTTGACAAAGTACAATCTTTCTGGAGCACAGCAGGTAGCTTTCATCCCACAAGTCTTTGATGGAGGAGCTAACAAAATTCTAGCAGTTTTAGGAAGTGATTGCACGCTTTATTTACTAGATTTAGAGTCTACAAATGTAATATATCAAATCAAATCAGAATCATCGGGGATCAGAAAATTCGCAGTGAGTGTAAGTGGAAAATATTTTATTTGTATTTTACAACAGGGTGAAGTAAATATTTATAATTCTGGTTACGTTATGGATTTAGCCAGAGAGAAATCTGTTCCGTCGATCAAAGAAGTACCGTGTACGTCAACGTCTGTTAATAAAACCTCGTCCCAAGAGCGGTCATCGAAAGCCAAAGTGGAACAAAAGATGAAGATCTGCATGGACAGCGCTAGACTGAGACGAATTTTGATGCAATATGGCGAATATCCCGAGAAGTTTAGATCGATAATATGGAGATCACTTCTTGATACTCCAAGAAATAAGACAGCTTACAGTGCTCTTGTAGATAAAGGCATTCATACCTCTTATAGAGATATTGAAAAGCAGTTTACTATTCACAGTTCGGTGACGTTAAAAAACCTAAAGAGATTACTCTCCTGTCTCGCATATTGGTGCCCTTTGTTTGGCGTCATGAAATTTTTACCAGGGTTTGTATTTCCGTTCGTAAAAGTTTTGCAGAAGGATCCTTTATTACTATTTGAATGTGTGGCTTCTGTTCTGATTAATTATTGCCAATTATGGTTTGAATATGCTCCGTTTCCACCGATTAGTGTTCTGGCAATGGTGGAAAATATACTAGCAGAGCATGATCAACAACTTTTAGACCACTATTGTAGTATAGGAGTTACAAGTCAGACATATGCTCTTAAAATACTTGAAACTGCGTTTAGTGAAGTTTTGTCCTGCTCGGAATGGTTAATTCTCTGGGATCATATTTTAAGTAATGAACCAGCTTTTATTCTGATGGCTGTCGTCTCTTACAACATTGTTCAAAAGAATGCAATTAAAAGACTGAAATCACATGAGCAGCTCGAAAACTTCTTCCACATGCAGAATCCTATAGACAAGAAGACATTTTTAAAGAAAACCTATCTGCTTATCAATGAGACCTCTGATGATATCCACCCAAGAAGATTTTTCAATCCATTCACGTCACTAGAAAAAGGAAACTGCTACCAACAGTTCACTGGGTACCCAAAAGCAACGATATGTCTGAAATTAGCAAAGAAAGAGCGAAAACATGTGACAAAAAGTGAGCGACACACACTCAGGGATCTAACTTCTAAAAGTCAAGAAAAAGAGATTAACGAACGATATAAACCAGAAGAAGTTTCCGAATATAAATCTGGTAATAGTGACGATAGTTCTGTTGAACCAATAAAACACAAGAAAAGATCGGAACGACATCGCGGTGATAAAGAAAAAGGCGATTTTTGTAAGATGAGAGATAAGTTATTGAATACCGTTTTGTATCCATCATTGAAACGTAACGATAGCGTTGATACGAGGTCTAGTCAAAAAACTGAAGCTTTTTTCAACCTAGGTAAGCACCATTCATCTAAATCGAAAACAAGAAAGAAAGATAAGCATAATAAAGACCTAGAGAAAGAAGTAGAGAAACTAATTAGGCCATCGACCACATCTGAATTGTCAGATATTTAAATTACTAAGTCCAAAAAGGCTAATGCATTCAGTGTACTTGAACGCACAGGAAAACGTGTCCTGAAAGCGTGGTTTAAAAAGTTAGCTTTAAAAGTTTAAGTAAAAGAGTGACAAGTGTTTTAGAATTATAATTTATTTAAAAACAGAACCAGCTATGTTTTTTTAATGTCACGGTTTAACCTGAAGGATAGTTATTAGTTATACCTATTTCTAACCAGTCAATCTTAGGTGTGGCCACAGTATTCTGTGAAACTGGGTAAACCTAAGTTCAGCTGTTCACACTTTGAACTTAAAATAAACATTAAACTTGTGACTTGAATACCTTTCTAGTTTTTTCAGCAACACATTCTGTCCTTATGTCTGGGTTTGGCAATAGGTACAGTCGACTTTGACTGTTTTCGCGATTTTGGATTGAAATTGAACTCATTCTGTCGAATCGCGTTGTTTTTATTATTTTTAGCATTTTATCAATGCTTTACAATTACGAGATCTGTTTAAGTAGATATCTTCCTCTACCCTGCAAAAATAATAAAAACAACGCGGTTAAAACCGATAAAAGAGTTTAATATCAATAGATACAGTCCCCTAAACGTCTGAATTTTGATCTGTGTTCCTCTTGAGCTATTCTTTTTTCGATGACGGTCTAGGTATAGTTGATTTGACATGACTATACTTTTTTCTCGCCGAAGCACTGAGATTAGGGCTTGGTTCCGTAGCTCTTATTGAAGGGATGCGTACAGGCGTCACTATTTTAGGCCTGAACAAACCTGTAGAAGAAATTGGTATAATTCCAACAACTTATGTCGCATTGTCTAATAACAACGAGATATGTTGGGATGTTTGTTACTTCCTCAAGTAAAACTGCTGAACTACACGGAATCCCACTTTTTATTTTAATTATAGATGCGAAAGTTTAAATGTTTGTTTGTTTGAATCACCCAAAAACTACACAACCGATTGCGATGAAACTTGGTATGCAGAAATCTATAGATCTTACTTTTTATCCTGATATCACTTTTGCGGATGAAACCGCGGGGCGCTAGTCTTGAAATATAGACAGCTATGAGTTCTGGAATTCTGATACATTGGTACTTAAGATTGTAATTTTTTAATCAAGATGTGAGTGATAATATTCAAAATATTAATAAAGTAACTTACTTGTCAGCTTATTTTTCCCATCTAGGACCTTATTTTTCTCAACTTTGACTGTCGTATCTTTCTTAGTTTTGAAAAATGTCGGCGAAATACGTTTAAGCCTGGAAGTTTTCTCCTTTGGAACCAAGTTAGAAGTAGATGCGCTTTCAAACCGCTTCAGTTTGGTTTTTGAGAGTTCTTCTTGAGATATGATTCCGGATAGATTGGGGCTGGATGCGAATTGAGCTTTTGAAGGATCTGCGCCCTGGTGGAAATATAGCTTTTTACTCATTTATTACTTGCAACTTCGTTCGCGCATCTTTTGCGTAAAGTCGGAACTATTTCTTCAAAAAATGGAGAGAATTGTTTTACGGATATAGCGGCTTGTAAAAATATTAAGTGTACTTATTCTAGTAATTCTAGGTACAAAAATCACTAGTTATACTAAATAGTCCCTTTTTCATGCCAATACTGTTGCCTGGAAGAAATCGCTTTAAGCGATAAGGCCGCCTATTTGTTCAACATTTATTTAGATTTAAATTTTATTTTTAAATGTGTTGTTTTTGTAATGTTTTGTCGTTGATCAAATAAAGTAATATCTATCTATATCAAAATCGTGCGACGCGACACCACTGACACACCTCAAACTCAACATAAAACCCCTTTTCCGTCGGAATTAAATAAATAGAAGAAGAAGTCTAAATTAAGACATTTTTGTAATAAAATACATAATAATAATTGCTAATATTTGTAGCATTACAATAGGTTGTTTTTTTTTCGATTTCAATTTGTTATCAATTTATCAATGATTTGAACAACTGAAGCGTGTAATAATAGGAACAATAACTTTCTATCGATCATTATCCTAAACTAAAAAGTTATTTAACTTTAAAATATTCTAGTTTTAGACCGTAGTTTAACCGAAACCGTGGTCTAAGATATAGCATTTTCTTGGTGAGATGCTATATCTTAGACCACTTCTTCTCGTCGCGAAGTAATTAATGTGATATCGTTTTTCCCCCAACTTAATAAATAAGTATGTATGCAAATGTACATATTTTATAGAATAAACAGTCCTGGAAATCTCACTAATAAAATAAATGCAAACGTTTGATGTTTGTGTGGCCATCATGCAAAAACTACTGAACCATTTGCGATGAAACTTGGTATGCAGGTAAAATAAATAAAATATTAGTTAATAAATATTACACAACATTATACACAGCGCAATCTAGCACCGAACTAAGCACTAGGCTTGTCCTATGAGTACTAGACAACGGATGTATATCCGTAGGTAGTATTACCTACATATTATACTTTTTTTACTGATAATTGGAGATTCTATTAACACGAAGGCTACCTTTTACCCTGATATTTCTGCAGAATCAGAACATACGCGGGGCGCAGCTAGTTAATGAAATAAAACTATAGTCTTACTTTGAGAAGAGATATCTTGGAGACATCCAACGCCAGCGAGGACATGGAGGAATCATTCTTCCCTTCTTCCAGGAACTCATTGATGACAGCCGCTAGTTTCTTCCGCAGTTCTTCCGCGGTCCGTTCCGCCTCTATCAGGCTCTCGAGGATGGAAGGTGGTTGAACTTGGATCGGGCTGTTTTCAACAATAGCTTGTTTTAACTTCCAATATTATTACTGTTCACATGCAATTTAAAGACATTAAAAAGTTTATGACTTTGAGGATCAAAGACGGCTGGATCTGAATACAAAGCGCGAACATATCAAGAATAAACCGCCGTCTAACATCTGCTATAATTATGTCAAAGGAGTCCTCACATGTAGCAACTGCGCTCGCACTTTTAACGCCAAAATAGGTTACATAAGTCATGTGAGGACACATAATATTAGATCGGACTCGTAAACGAATTAGCTGAAATGCAGACGTTGTTGCCGAAATCGGTTATGAAGTATGATGAAAGACACCAAAACTTCACCCCTAATCCAATTGTAGGTACTCGCCAAAGGATACAGTCCCAGGTAGCTGATTCAAATCTCTCACGGTAAGAATGAGGAATGCCGAAGTGTTTGTTAATGTTTCTTTGTCCATGCTCACCTAGAGGTTTTATTCCGTCGCCTGATGCTGCCAGGAGTCGAAGACAGCGTGTAGGTGCTCTGTCTGCGACACATTGTTTGCTGTGAAAAAGTCGGTATCAGTCATTGAGATTATAATGTACTATTTACCTACTAAAGGTGATTAACGATAGACTTAACAATATTGTCAGCGCTCGCAATGCAGTGACTTTTTAAACTTATTTCGCGTAAAAGGAACATGGAATACATGACATAACGTGACGTAAAATGACGTTAAAATCGAGCCTTAGTCAATAAACAAACAGGGAGAATGCATTTAATCGTTAATTCACCGTGTCACGTGGGTTCCCGTGTGGCGTAATGGTAAGCGCACTCGCCCGGCAAGCGAGGGCAAAGGTCGATCCGAATTCTGCCTCGGGAAAATTGTTGATGATGCATTCTTCTTGTAAGTTATAAGTTGGAAACATCTCAAATACTAGTTCCTACAAAAATAGATACTCACATTAAAACTAGCTATTACCCGCGACTTCGTTTGCGTAGAAATAGTGCATAGCCGACTTTTTCGTTTATTAGTGTACTGCTAATTGGATTTCGATTTAAAGTATACCACGAGAACTATTCAATATTCAAAAACAGATTTCAATCGGATTAGTATTTTTAATTGTATAAGGTACAAACAGACAGACATACATGAATTATAAAAATTATATAATTTAGTTCTACCCACTACTTTTCCAATAGACAACTTTTTTTTTTTAATATACTTCTCTCCTCCCTTCCTTTATTATATATGTAAGTATAGATACCTGATTTCCAACATAACCCTTACCTACCTTAATCTGTGATCTCCGTAAGCCAACTTCAGATTCGGAGACGAGATGCGCGCGTAGAGGGAGCGGCTCGGGCTCCGCGCGAGACGTCAGCGTGTCCAACGAACGGTACCGAGTTGGGGTGTCTAACTTTAGTTGGTCTATCATCCTGGGGGAGAGATTACACAATATATCATTACTTGGATGGATGCGCGGCAAAAAAATATTATCTCGGGCTCCTCCGTGCTCTGGAAGGCACGTGAAGTAGTTGGTCCCAGTTGTTACCTCTGATAGCCATAGTTTATTAGAGGTCTTAGGGCAGTGAAGGGCAAACTACGGCCCGCGGGCCAAACAATCACATAGGGAGATGTGGGAATATGGATATAAATAGTAAGACTTTAATATTCAAGGCCTCAAGCTATCTACATTCTAAGTTTTATAGCAAAAGTAGTTTTGAGTAAAAGAGTAACAAAATCACATACAGACACTTAGAAACTTTCGCGTCTATAATATTACTAAAAATAACATAGGATAGGATATTAAATAATATAATAGGGTTCAAATACTTGGCACGCCATAGATTTTTGGCGTAAATATTAGCACGCGAAGGAAAACGTTTGCCCATCCCTATCTTAGGGTTACTCCAACAATAAGTGAGAGACACCACTAAGTATCCTAAAAGTAAAAGAACAAAGAAGCGGTTCGCGATCAGCCGCCATTCGAACTCACGACCTTTAGAATGTAGTCGAGGTACCTACCTACTACTTGACCGACAGCACTGTAAAAGAAAATCTTACTTCTTTTCAGGAGTTTTAAGTTCGGTTAAACTAGCTGACTTGTTGTCTTGAGCCGGTCTGTCTTCACTCGCCGATTCATTGTGCAGCTTGATGCAGCGGATCATTTCGTGGAGCTCTTTGGAGAGTCGCTCGCGGTGACTCTTTGGGAGTGAACCGAGGAGAGTGCAACCGAATTCCTGGAGTTTTTTGAAAGTTAAAAGTATCCAACTGTTATTTTAAAGGTGCAAGTTTCTGTGTGTGTGTTGCTTCTTTAAGCAAAAACCACTGAACTTTTTCCAGCTCAAATAAAGAAAAATAAATAAAGGTAGGTAAGTTTTCACAAAAACCTTTTGCCCATTACTCCTTATGGTAGGTTTTGATTCAGAACCTTGATTTTAAATAGTCAGCTAATAGGTATCATAGACCTTGGTACGTATAAATTTCAACTTGCTAGGTTCACTCGTTCTTGACAAAATTAGCGATGACACACAGACAGACGGACAAGCAAATGATTTCACATGGGTTCCTTTTTTACCTTTTAAGGTACGGAAACCTAAAAACACATTCACACCGCACGGGTCCATATATGACACGTTTTGCGCTACCCGTTCTTGTAAAATTTGGCGGTCACTATAAACGGAAAAGTCTTTAAGAAACCTTTTGCAATAGGTAGATACGGAATACTAAAAGTAGGTACTTTTTTCTGTTATTTGTTTTTATTGCTCAAGGCATATCTACTAGAAATATATTAAATAGCTCGCGACGAGATTTGAACGCAGAGACGCGAATTCAAATCTGTGAATATATTTTTGAAGATGTATTTTTCTTTTAAAATATTTGTTGTAAAAGTACCTTGTCTAAATGTTTTCCAGCTTCGACTCCCTCGACCTGCCACAGCCCGCTGTTCTGCTGCTGGCGCGGCGCGGGACATGAGCAGGACATGTTCCCGCTCTCCAGCACCACGTGGAGCCCTGACGACTGATTGAAGATAAAGATTATATTCCACACGGCATTTAATAGGATTGTATATGACTAAGGAAGATGGGTCGGATCTCGTTGCACTGCCTGCCGTGTTTCTTCTTTTAGATGTGCGTGTTACAACTTAGACCATGTCGTCATCACTTACTATCAGGCGAGATAGTGGTCAAACGCTCATATATCTATCGTGTGTAAAAAAAAGTACAGAAACAAAAAAGAAAATACAATGTGTGCAAACACACAAAAAAACAATGTAACCTATAGATAGCCATAGCCTCAGAAAAAAGCTGTACGTTGGTCTATGTATCATAGCCGCGGTGGTAGTCGAATCCACATCCTTCTATATCGCAATCGATTGTACATCCACCACGCCAAAGAGGTCATCGAATTACTTAATAACCATAAAATCCAAAAAACTTAAATACTCGTTAAAAGATTATACAAGGTGTAACGAGTAAGTCCTTTTAATCCGAAAGGGGGTTGTTCTAGACGTCTAGGCGAACAACTTTTGTTCTACGACTTTTGGAAATTCAAAGTACTTTTCGAAAAATTTAGGTGTAAAGTTTACTTCAAAATCAGCTGTTTCTGAGAGTTCGAGGTCATTGACCTTATGTTGTCCTTTTATTTAGTTTGATGGTTTACAATCAAAACCTAAATTATCTTTATTTTCAAAAGCAGCTGTTTTTTCAGTGAAACATAATCTCAAATTTTTCAAAAAAAATGTTTTATATTTCAAAAGTCGTAGAACAAAAGTTGTTCGCCTAGACGTCTAGAACAACCCCCTTTCGGATTAAAAGGTCTTACCCGTTACAAATTGTATGTATGTGATATGGAGCCTATTAATAATTAATATAATAACATGGTAGCTGTAAAACCTAGGTCCTTACCTGACAATTAATAACCACAGTCCGCGGGGCTGCATCCTGGCTGACATTTCCGTCGCTTGAGTCAAGCGACTTGACGCTGAACCCGAGACATTGCAACAATGCACATAACTCCACCACGTCAGTGTAGGCTTCCTGTATGGGATGGGTTAGATTGGCAATTGTTTGTAAGGCATATCTTTTATATGTCTAGTTCAAAGATTCTTAATTTTCACTCGGATTTTTATTTGCGCTACGCGGTGTGGCATTACAAGCGGCTTTGTACAGCTAGTATGAAACCTTAGCAGACCAAGATTAGCTTTGTTACAAATCAGACGAGATATTTTTATTGCTGTATTCATTAATTTGACTACGTAGTAGGTACGATATTTTGCAAGAATTGCAACTGGCCTGGTCACATTCTATGTTCTAGTGAACACAGCCATTTAGTTTGAAAACGTATATTTGTATTGCTGTCGAGTCTTGAGAATGAAAAAATTACATTTTTTGAGTGTAAAATTAAAATTCCAAATATACCTTACCGAAGATGACATGATGAAAAAGCTCTTGTAAAACCAATGTTGTTATGAACACTAAACGCACTGCTTATTATAAGTTCCTTTTTTATTATATTCAATAGAAAATACACATTAATTTCTATTTTATTTACAACAGCCAACAATGAACCCAACATTAATCTGAAAATGCTGGTACCTTCTAATAAAAATCTGGGTACCCACATCTTAAAATAACCAATGATACCATCCTCAAAAATACAATTGAATTTGGAACTGCATTTTTGAAAAAATAAGTTGTTAAAGCTAATTAAAATAAACAGTCAACTAGCCATAATACTGTCCCTAGCTTTTTGACTAAAGTTAAAATCTAAATCACCGACGCAACTCAGAAAATCGCTGAATTAAAACCGCAAACACAAGTGTGTGTTTACAAGAGTCAAAGGGCAGAGGTAACCACTTTCACACCAAAACTACAGTCTAATTATGTAAAATATATTTTTTTAAAGCTAGATCTCTCATTCTCTCGGCGTTCTCTTCAATGCCTTGCATAGTTTTTTGAATGGCAACTGTTCTTAAATCCGTCATGCAATGAATTTCAATGTGCATGAGAGAGTTTGGGATAAGGATATTTTAAATTTAGGTATTTATAGGTAAGGATGTCAAAACTGTGTCATAAATAACATGGGAATAAAATTCAGTAAAAAGATTCATATTACAATACTTTATTATCAATAAACATTCTGTAAACTATATGACAATAGCCATCAACCAGCAACCAGAACATGATCTAGTTGTATGTCATATAGCGCGGCGTGGCCGAGAACTTGGCATAAGACTTGATGACCTTGTTGACGGCCTCGAGGAAGTCCTTCTCAGTGGCCACCTTGCGGCGAGCGCGGATCGCGAACATACCGGCCTCCGTGCACACAGACCTGGGGGAACGACAATTAACTTATACAACTATATTCTGTTTTCGCAATGTTGGGTTGAAATTAAACTCATTTTTCGAGGTCTTTACAGATCTCTTCCTCAAAAGTGGACTGAGATGCAATTTCAAAATCATCGTTATTGTTAGGTATACAGGTGGATGTCGTAAAGGGCGACTGAGGGATTAAGTGGAGACTAGCAAACCTTGGTTCTCCCTACGCGGTGGCGGACAAACTTCTTGGTCCCTAGGAGGGTTAGTGTCAGGGAGGTACATACAGTCAACGATGAATTACCTACTGTGCCGACCCCAAGCAATGTGGGGCTTTAGCGAAACCTGGGCTCCCGATAAGGATGAAACCAGGAACTTTAAAATAAATAAATAAATATTGTATGACATTACACACAGCGCAATCTAGACCCAAACTAAGCACTACGATTGTACTATGGGTAATAGACAACAAATATACTACATATCATTTTTTTTTTGTAAATACATACATATGATACATAGGAAAACACCCAGACTAGATACAAATATTTATTTTTAAGCATAAATATTTGCACCCGACGGGAATCGAACCCGCAGCCTTCTGCATGGCAGTCAGGCTTTCGCTCGACGCGCCACAGAGGCCGTCAAACATTGTTCAGATGAGAAGAAGATGCGAATGAAATTAATAAGATGGGGTTATTTACATACTTGTCAAAACGTGCGGTTTTTACGGTCAACGTAATGGGAAGAGTTCCCTGGGAAGTGTACACTGTAACTGACCTGATCTCAGCCCCCGTAGAGTTGGGACACAGCCGCGCCAGCAGGTCGAAGCGGATGTCTCTCTCGACGGACATGGAGCGCGCGTGGATGCGGAAGATGTGAGCTCGGCCCTCCAGGTCGGGCAGACCGAACTCCACCTTGCGGTCGAGGCGGCCGGGACGCATGAGCGCCGGGTCCAGTGTGTCGGGACGGTTCGTGGCCATTAGCACCTGGAGGGGGGGGGGGAATATGTATAAAGAATCATCATAATCATCATCAGCCAATTGCACTGTTCACTGCTGAAAAAAAATAATTTATAAAAAACAAAAAACCCGACTGCGTAAAAACTCGATTAAAAAATACGCATAGAAACAACAAAAAAACCAAAAAGAAAAAACAAGCCCAGTAATTTGAAATTACGCTAATAATAATAGTTTTGTAATCGATACACACAGAACACATAATAAATGAGTAAAAAATTACTCACAGTCGGGACCCATTCATTTTACCAATCTAATTATTCCAATGGGTCCCGACTGTGAGTAATTTTTTACTCATTTATTATGTGTTCTGTGTGTATCGATTACAAAACTATTATTACTTAGCGTAATTTCAAATTACTGGGCTTGTTTTTTTTCTTTTTGGTTTTTTTGTTGTTTCTATGCGTATTTTTTAATCGAGTTTTTACACAGTCGGGTTTTTTGTTTTTTATAAATTATGTTTTTTATTTTACGCTTTTTAGTTAATTTCATTTATTGATGGTAGGTAAGTCTCGTAATCTATTCATTTCATTAGGGAGTTATAATGTACTAGCTGCGCCCCGCGGTTTCACCCGCGTAAGTTCCGTTCCCGCGGGAATAGAAGGTAGCCTATGTGTTAATCCAGGTCCCCCCGCTACCTATATTCCAAGTTTCATCGCAATCGGTTCAGTAGTTTTTGCGTGAAAGAGTAACAACCTCACATACATACATACATACTTACATACAAACTTTCGCGTTTATAATATTAGTAAGATTCTATTTCAGTTAGGGTTTAGTTATTTATTGTTTAAATTTATTATTATTCTTTTAACGTTTTTGGGTACCTAAGTGTTATTAGGCTTTTATTCAGTAGGTAGGTACAATTTATGTTAATATTTTTTTAGTTTATACTTACTTACATACATACATACATACATAGACCTATAAACACATTACCCTCCTTTGCGTCGCGCAGTCGGGTAAATAGGCCTCCAATCGCATTCCACCTAGATCTATTTTCGGCTTCTCGAATCCAGTTTGTGCCATGCATCCAGTTTGTGTATAAAGAATGGTTTTTGTTTTTTTTTTACTTTAATATTAGGGGTTAAAGTATGAAATTGCCGATTTGTACTGAAAATCTTAATTGTTTATTTTTTAAATTTTTAACAAATTTATTTAATCAAAATAGTTGCCATTATTATCTATACATTGCTGCCATCTAATGGGAAGGTTATTAATGCCTTTGCGATAGAACTCCGACGATCTAGACTGCACAAACTGTGTGAAAGCATTTTGTACTGCCTCCTGGGAAGAAAACTTCTTGTCCCGTAGATAATTGTCCAAATCACGAAAAAAATGGTAGTCCGTTGGAGCAAGGTCTGGTGAATACGGAGGATGACGAATGGTTTCTAAGTGCAGTTCCTGAAGGGTCAAAATGGTTTCTCGTGCTGTGTGAGGTCTCGCGTTGTCGTGGAGCAATAATGGTGAAGATCGATTCATGAGTCGGGGCTGTTTTACTGCTAGTTTTGTCAACATGGTTCGGAGTTCGGCACAATAGACATCTGCCGTAATTGCTTGACCAGATCGAAGAAAACTATAGTGAATAACACCATGCTGAGACCACCAAACAGTTACCATTACCTTTTTATTGGTAAGTTTTGCTTTAGGACACTGTTGTGGCATTTGACCTGGGGTCAGCCATTGCATTTTTCTTTTCCGGTTATCATAAAGAATCCACTTTTCATCACATGTTACAATTCGATCCAATATTCCTTCATTTCTGTACCGGTTCAACAAGGCAACACAAGTTTCAACACGCGTTTCTTTCTGCAGATCAGTCAAATCATGAGGCACCCATTTTTCGTATTTTTTTATTTTATTGATTTGACGCAAGTGAGTCAATAAAGTGGGTAAGGTAACGTTAAACCATGCCGCTAATTCCTGGGTAGTTTGACTAGGATCGGCTTCCACTATCTCTCTTAATTCATCGTTATTCACCTGTGTGGGCGGTCTTCCTCGTGGCTCTTTCTTTAAGTCGAAATTTCCATCACGAAAGCGTTTAAACCAAAATCGCACGGTGCGTTCATTAGTAGACCCCTCTCCAAACGCAGCATTGATATTGCGGGCTGTTTCTGCCGCGTTAGTTCCGCGTCGGAACTCGTATTCAAAAATCACTCGAATTTTCGCAGTATCCATCTTTCTTGTCTAAATTGAATAACAAAAACAATTGAAAGTCGATATTCAAATGTTTCACATTTTTAAAAAAAAGAACATCACAGAAACCATTTGAAAAAAGTTTCATTCGAAAACCTCAAACCATGAAGATTCTATGTCAATTCAAAGAACCTATTGCAATAAAACGGCAATTTCATACTTTAACCCCTATTATTACTTATACAAAGAGTACCCGAATACGCCGGCTGCCGAGAGGGATGCAACCGGGAACATCGCTCGGATGATGATTAACAAAGTTTGTGTGAAAGTAAATAAGTATATTTGTTACTCCACTCAAAAACTACCAAATCTATTTTAATGAATCTTGTAGTGCCGATTGCTGGAGATCAGGATTAACGCAGGTTACTTTTTACCCGGATATTCCCACGGGATCGGCTCTTACGCGGGTGAAGCCGCGGGGCGCTGCTAATCTACGCAAAATTCTTCCCCCGGGAGAATCGAACCTGCAACCTGCTATAATATAATGTTACCTTAATGTTCCCCCTAGGATCGAACCCATCGAGCTGGTTGATGAGCTCCAACATGGTACGTTGCACCTCGTTGTCTCCTCCCGCTCCGTCGTCGAACCTATAAAATTACAACCCAAGATAAGAACAAGTTTTGAAAAGGTGTGCTCAGTTTTACTGTGGGTTTCAGCAACTAGCCCTATAACTGGGCTTCTTACGTCATTTGATTTGATTTGATAAGAACTATATTATTTTTTTTAATATTTACGAACATATTAAACGAACAGTGAAAGATGCATAATCAATCATAGTTAATTTCACTGTGTCACATGAGTGTGGCGTAGTTAGTAGCACAATAATTCTCCTGGCTAGCCAGAGCCACTTGTTCGAACCCGTCACGGGACGTCAACGTTTCTCGTTGAAATATTATAGAAGTAGAATTCTGTAGAATTACCTCGCGCCTCCAATAGCGTCGATCTCATCAAAGAAGATGAGACAAGCCTTCTTGCTGCGCGCCATCTCGAACAGTTCCCGCACCATCCGCGCACCTTCTCCTACGTATTTCTGGACCAATTCCGAACCTGGAATATATCATAGCTTGTTAACTAAATCTAAATAAATAACAACACTTAGCGACCGTCTCTACGAGCGTTAGAATCGCGGCGATATTATCGTCGAGCCATTTATTTCTATACAATCTCTATGAACGTGTCTCCACACGCTGATGTTAATGCAGTGATGCGTTGTATGGAAATAAGATAATATCGCCGCAACTCTAACGCTCGTGGAGACGATCCCATATAAACTAACAGTCGAATACAGATATGCTACTTAAAATTTGAATTCTACTTAAACAATTAAGTAGGTCTCAAACTCTAAAATTTCCTTACTAATTTTAAATTTAGAAGCTACTTTATTATTTAAGTATTCCTAAAATTTTAAGTGGTGTTTCTATGTATAGATAATAACCTTAATAAGTCATAAAAAATGTACCTAATGGGCAGAATGAGATAAAGTCACAAATTAAAATGTAGTGCAATGTGTAGCCTTGCCAACAACACTCGGATAAACAAAGATGTTCATTACACTTTAATATTGGGGAGACGTATCAGAACACTGTCTATACTTATGGACAGTACTCTTTCTTTACTCCCCGAAACAACAGATTATCAAATCTTATATATAAAAATGAATCCCTATTTCGCGTGGCCACAGCCTCACGCTTGAACATCTGGACCGATTTCGATAATTCTTTAATTTTTTGTTGTGTTCGTTATGATCAGAAGCAGGTTCTTATAGAAAAAAAAATCGGGAAAAGCGCGGATGAAACCGCGGGGCGCAGCTAGTAAATGATAAAAAACCGTGAGATCCCTGTAGTCCGGATCTAAAACAATATGTCAACGGTACCCTTCACCCGTCGTCAAAGACGACACAAGCATCTGAAAGAAGCTCAGAAGCAGGGACCGTTTTTGGTTACCCTTATTTGAGTTAAGACATGGTTTTTTTAAAGGCTTAATCGAAAAACCTCATTCAATTGGTTATCATTTTAATGGGTAAGTTTTTTCAATAAGCTTACCCCGGCAAAACCCCTTCAATGGGGTTATGCGATGGCTGAGTAAGTGGTAACAGCATCAAACGAGGTAGTTTATTTTAAAGGTAACCCTATATGATAGTGTAACACGGTACTAAACGGTAACACTTTGTCTCCCAGTAGTGAAATTTATTCCTTATGGCTTTGGAATTAGGTAAAAAAAGTATGTTTAGAATCGGCTCGGCGAGTCGTCATTATCATGGGTGGCGCCATCTTCCTTGCCTAATTATTAGACGTACACGGGAATTGTTTTTATTGCTATTGTCATAAAGTACATTTTATTTTTCTTTCGGCAAAAAGAATTTGGTAAACATTTAAAACAAGTTACGCTTCTGATTTCTGTAGAAAGAAATTGCAAATAAATATATTGAGTTTAATTTTATTGTTCAAATTCATTTTTTATTTTATTTAATTGGATGTATTAGATCACTATAAATACGTCGAGCGTTCTTACAACTATGACTCTGAGTGTGGCTAGTTAATTTAAATGATTTGATGAAAGATTTTCATCTAAAATGTCATAATTTAATTTAATGTCATCCTGCTCAATAGAGACAGTTTGGTTATTAACCAAGTTCTTGACTGAAATATTAAAAAAATAAGATAGCAAGCTGTATTTTAATAAAATTATTAAGGTATTAATATCTACCTTTTTTCATATAAAAATGTTTACTAACTATAGAGTTAGTATCAATGATGTCAAATTTATTAATATTACATGCTATAGTATGATTTCGCAAAGGTACTCCAACAATTTTATTTGATTAATAGAAGTTAAGGGGCCATAGTAGGCCAGAACTGATGTTTCTAGGGTGAATTACTACAAAAGATTTTGAAATAAAAGTTTTTCATATTTATTAAAGTCGAAGATATTTACTAACACGTGAATGTCGTGAAAACACGATTCCAAAAAATTTACTTGATAGAAAAAAAATCCAAACTTCCCTCTAAATACAAATAAGTGATGTTAGTCAGTCAATATTGTACGAAAACTAATAAAACTTTGTATAAGAACTGAACTTAGCTTAATACAGGCAGTGAATGTTTTGAATTTCAAGATTAACGTTTAGTTATCTTGAAACTAGCAATTGTTTGATTTTACGCAATAAAATTTTGCATAGTCGCATCTTACGTCCTTCACTTACACATCTGAAATTCGCTAGCTTTATCCCTGTCACGCTATTAGGGTTTTTTTTTTTTTTTTGCCTTTATTATCATATAAAAGAACTTAAAATAACAAGATTTTATTAAATATAGCATAAAAAACCACTAAGGTTTGTAGAACGCTAATACTATGATCTGCGAAGCGTTAAAAATAAATACAAATAAGATCTATATCAATGCAAAAACAAAACAAAACAAGACCACACCATAACTGTAGACACATCCATCGTCCCAATATTATAAAAATAAGAACCACACAGGAAGTACTTGCATCAATAATAAGATCGAAGATATAGGCCCTTAAATGTGACTGTGTGTTTTTAACGTTGTACCTGCTGAAGAATCATTAAAATACCTAGTCACTTAACCATAATATTATTAGATGGAAAAAATGTCACAACCGAGGCGAGATGCAGTACATAGGTACTTTGAATACGATGAAATGACTAGAAATGCAATATGTAGGGGCGGGGGAAAGGTAACCCATTAGAAAGTCTATCAAAGGGCTACCCCATCGATGAGGTTTCCGTAATAAAATGTGTAAGCCTTTCGCCTGGGAAACTCAATGATTGGGTTACCATATCAATAGTGGTGTAGGTAGGTTACCCAATGAAGATGGTCACCTTATCCAGATGGTAAGCTAAGCAAAGGGGTTTGGGTTTGATAGAATTAACTCCAAAGCGGTGTTTTGCGGTCCCTGCTCAGAAGATAAGGAGCTCATTGGCTAGATGCACTTGCCGATATTCAATGGTGAAAAGCAAAGCTCGTTACTTGTCATCATTACTTGGATGGATGACCGACAATGTGTGTGGCGCAAAAAATCATTTTCTCAGGCTTTTTCTATGCTTCGGCACGGCGCGGCGGCACGTTACGTATTAAGTCCTAGTTATTAACATTGATAGCAGTCGTTTGGTCAAGTTACAACAACCTGCACAAATCTAACACTAGGTGAGTCACGACCCTATATGAAATAAGAAGACTAAAAGAAAGCTTAAAAACATTGCTTATTTAACACTTAGAAATAAAAATAATCAAGGTAGTAGTACATACCGATGACTCTAATGAAGCAGGCATCGGTTCTGTTAGCCACCGCTCGCGCACACAGCGTCTTGCCGGTTCCGGGCGGTCCAAACAGTAGCACGCCTTTCGGGGGCTCGATACCCAGCTTCACGAATTTTTCAGGCTGGAATATTTGGGAAAGTTATTAAAAAACAAACTTTACTAAATCAATCAATCCTAACTAATTCAATCTTCGAAAACTTATTGTCCTAGTTAGATATTGATTAATTTAGTTCCACAAAAAATAACGTAAGCAATTAACAATACCAAACACGGAATTAGCGCGTTACTATCAACTGCTCCGATGAAGTTGCAATGAAATTCTTTGTCATTTTTATTGTAACCTTGATATACTTCTATCTATAAATGTTTTTATTTAAATTATTAATTAGTGATACTGATCTGAATGTGTAATGTAAACAATACTTACATGAAGCAGTGGTGTTTCAACCACTTCTCTTAACTTTTCAATCTGCTCCTTGCAGCCACCCACATCGCTGTAGGTTACATCTGGCTTCTCTTCCACCTGCATCATAGTGACTGTGGGGTCTATCTTCGGGGGGAGAGGGATGTGGATCTGGTATTTGTTGCGGTCCACACTGTCACAAGTATAAAGAAATATTATGATTATATTTTTGAAAAAATAACTGCCTGGCGTGAAGGTAAACGGGCCGGTCAATATCATATTCTATATATCAGATATATGCACACCTTGTCTACTTAACCAATTACAACTAAAGTGAAAAAAGGACAGAGTATCGACTCTTTTCTCTAGTCTCAAGTAGCCCGATAGATAGATAGATAGATTAATAACAAGAGGAGATGGAGAAGGTTAATAAAGTTTGTGTGGTAGGCAGACAGATACAGAATATTCCCATTAATCGACAATGAATGATTTTTGTTTATGTTTATTTTTTCTGGTGACTCCTGAATCAATGTTTCAACAAATAAAAAGAGGTGTTGCTTCGACGAAAGGATTTTTATTCCCAAAATCGTGGTTCCGAATCCCGCCCGACTGAGAGAGATGTTGGTCTAACTAATGGTAGGTAGATGCCTCGACGTTCGTTCTGAAAATCGTGGTTTTGAATCCCGGCTGACCGCGCGACAATATCTTTATCTCTTTTCTCTTACGGTGAAGAAAAACATTGTGAGGAAACCCACGGCTTTAAGTACTTTGCGGAACTTTAAGCCGTGGGTTGTAGGGCTAGTTGAAGGGCTAGTCGCGGAAACACATACAATAAAACTTTGATTTTGATATCCCGCCCGCCCGACTGCGAACCTACAGCTACGTACGAAAATTGTCCATATTTGAATAAGAGGCATTTTTTAAATTCTAGCAATCATCGATTCTAGGGATTATTGTACCAACTAATAACAAAGAATCACGACTTAAGATTCTAATGTTGAAAGTAAATAGTACATTTTAATATAGGAGAGTGGTTTCTTAATTTGCAACTAATTCATTTAACCATTTTGTGTAGTATTATAGTTAAGGCAAAAGCTCAAAGAAATAGGCCAGTATCTTAACTATGCTCTCCATGTTAGAAACAAGAATTTTAACATACGAATTAAACTTACACGGTTATTTTCACTATGAATAATATTAGATAAGTTAACAAGGTATTTACAATGTTTATTTTTATTTATTTACACGGAGCTCGATATTACGCTAGTAACTTCGACCAGCATGTTCACAAGACTGGAGAATGCGGGTAAGTGATGACAGTTAGAGGCGTCCATATCGGGCTACCTTCTTCTTGATTCAGGTGCTCCGTCTTAGTAAATACCTCGTTAAATAATATTATTCATAAAAAAATTAACAGGCACAACTTGTAGTACTAATTTCAATAAGTACTATTAGTCATTTGGAAGAATATTAATACTCCATATTTTGTCCAAAGTGGAGTCATAGTCATAGTTTGGAAGGTTATCTACCCCAAGAAAGCGTAGATATCGTTTTCTCCAGTGTAATGTTAAAACTTACCCGACTCTCATGCCTTCTTCAATATCAGTAGGAGCGACGGAATCAGCTAGATCCACAACAAACTTGGCAAACTGTTTTACATTGATTATGTACTTTGGATCGTTTGAGTCTGCATTGATGATTTTTGTACATCTCGCTACCTGGGGACCAATATGGAATCAATATTAAACAGGAAATAAAGTAAAAGAAATTAAAAAACTATGACACCTTATTTATTTTGAAGCCATTTTCCATCTAACTATTACAGTACCAAAACTTAACATTTATTGTGTACCCACAGCATAGAAATAGGCTACCCTAAACCTTCCCATAGATGTTGTAAATTGCAACTGAGACTTAAAAATCTAAGTTATCTTTGAAAAATTACATCTATAAAAATATTACCCTAAAACTAAAAAGTTAGTTAGGAATTTGGAAACAATATTGCTACAAAAACAATGTTGTGCAAAGTGTAGCCTTGCCAACAACACTCAGATAGACAAAGATGTTCTTTGCACTTCAATATTGGGGAGACGTATCAGAACACTGTCTATACTTATGGACAGAACTCTTTCTTTACTCCCCTAAATCTTTTAACATATTATGTTTCCTTCAATTCCATCATAAGTAATACAAAACAAAAGTGTTACTTTGCTATGTAGGTATTCTATCCATTTGTTTAATTTCAGACTAGTAAGTCCTGATCCCACGTGAATGTCGAGATCAAAAGTAGCCAATGTCCTTCTCAAAGGTCCCATCTATCTCTATACTAAAATTAAGCAAAATCAGATAAGCATAAAACATAACAGACATTATTTTGGCATTTTCAATATAAACATAAATTAGTAACAATTTACCTGTAGTGGTTGTTCATTCTGCAACGTTTGTTTATCAGCGGCCAAATCCCACAAAGCAGGGGGTGCCAGACCAGTATCTGATTCCTTGATTCCCGTCAGCTCGTTCACCCTCTTCATAACAGTCTGGATACCATCCTCGACCTCCTTGATGATCTTTGTGTACTGTCCTTGCCCCTGAAAGTAGTTCGTGAGGATGAGGAAACTCGTCAAAACTGCTCAGTCATTCCAAAGATTCCAAACATAACTAAAACAATATTTTACTTACATACGACTTCAGTAATGCTATATCTCCTTCATCCAGTGCTGTAAGTATAAATTTTGAGATGAAATCGATGGGTTTTAAAGTAGTTTCATTGAGTATTTCCGTTTATTTTAGTTTTGTTGGAACCAAATAAACAGGAACAAACTTACATTTTATTTCCTTTTCTGGCTCTTCTTTGTCGTCTTTTACTTTTCGCATATCATCTCCTAAGTGGTCAGGCATCTTGTTGACTGTTTATTATTTCTAAATTGTAATTTATTTCACAGTACTTCACTACAATGCACAATGGTTTTCTCTGTCAGTCAAACAACTCCTTTTCCCCATCGATTACGTTCCGATTTTCTACTACAACTTATTTGTCATTCCTAACATTCTATTTCAACATTCTAATTATTATTAATATTTATACATATTCGTAATACTATTTTTTAATGAGTATTATAAATCCAAACTAAATATCAAAAGAAATGAAAATCTCTTTTATTTTATTTATAAGTACTTATTAGTTTGATAGAAAACTTTATTTTCTAAAGTGTCACACTTTAACACGTGTGTGAAACGAAACGTATCAATGACAAGCAATTAACACGATACGTTCAAAAATATTATGTTTGTATTTTTAATTTTTACGATTTTCTTCATCGTTGTAGCTGTAAAATCACAAACTAAAAACGAAACACCAAAATTCAGCATTTTTTGTTGTTGAGCTTAAGATTTGAGATTTGAACTTAATTTTCAAGCAAAGTTAAATTATTTATAAAAAAAATAAAGAAACTGATTTTATTGAACGCAACATTATTGACATTAGGTTGTACGAACAGGTACGAACCGCCATCTGTTGAAAATTGTTAGTACTAAAATTTTGTATTCGTAGTGCTGAATGGAGAAACACATTTTTTCGTGTTTTTTATAAACAAATCCATTTAAAACACTGAATATTTTATTTTAGGTAAGTCTCTTGAAGTTATTAATCTAATCTACATCACTGCGGAAGTGATACAATCAAAATTCAGTGGATTCTTTTAGGTGTCTCATCCCGGTTGTGACCCAGAAACTAATGTCAAAGCCCGGTTTTACCTAACATTTTCTTTGTATTACGCGTAGTTTTATGCTCAATTAACAACGTCTATATTGCGAATTTACTTCAGGTGATAGTTTTATCGTATGTGAAGAATAAACGCGGTAAGTCTTTTTGGAAAAGGTGGGTACCTTTCGTTACTAACTACATGACCTACCGCGTTGAAATCAAAAGTCAGATTTATCTTTCCGTTATCTGTTTATTATCATTGAATCAGATCATCCCGTGAAAGAATAATGTCGGAGATCCTATCTCAGTATTACAATGTTTTGTTTTCCAAGAATGGTAGGCATTGTTTCTTTGATTCCAATTAGATTCTGACTTCAATCTCTGTTGTCGTCACGTTTTCATACCTACTTTTTCCTTTGTAAGTTTTTGTTACATCATTTACATCATTATTTTGTAAGTAAATGGTCAAGTAAAGTTATCTTACAAAGATAACCTCCTGGGTGTAACCTTTACTTAGAACTTGGTAAGAAAAATAACCTCCCAGTTGAAATTGCAAAGCTGCTTAGACAAGGCAAGTGACTACTTATAAATCCTGCTGCTCAAATTAGCCTGTTAACAAGGGTTTTTAAGTATAAATACATTATCCAAAGCTGGGTTGGGTGTTTGCTATATATAATATTTTATTTTTTTCAAAACTGTCTAAGATCTAATCAGATAAACTGAAGTTTAGTGTGTCAGCTTACTACCTAAATGCTTATCAAATATAAACACTGTATTTTTATTCAAACCTTTGTGAATATAATATTTTGTATGTTCTTTATTTCTTCTGGTTCTTTCTGTATGCAGTTAAGGTAGATAGAAATTTAAAGAAAGACAATGCTTCACGGGGCTCCTTTACAAGCCAAACACTCGTACCACCAACTTTTCTCCAAAAAATGGGTTCCTCTAAATATCTCTAAACTAGAAATATCATTTCCAGTAATTAGCAATGGGAATCACAGATGTAGGCCACATACATGACCTTCTGTCTTAAATAGGAGTCTGCTGGCCACATGTGTCAAATGCATCCAGATACATGGATGTAATTGATTGGGTCAATCAAAATAGCAAACTTCATAGACAGAGACCCAAACAATGGTGGAGCGACGATCTGGATGCATTCGAATTGGCCAATAATAACAGGTGACCGTGGCACATGGAAGAAATCAGGGGAGGCTTTTGCCTAACAGCTTAACACCATAGGCTAAACATAATAATATTAATTTAAAGACAAAGGAAGTTGTTTGTTTACTTTAGTTCTTTTATGACAGGAAGTGTATATTGTCAACTGTATTATACAATTGTGTTACATATATATAGAAAACTTACGCACAAGACTTGATTTGCCATTTGCTTTGTTATCATTTTACATTCAAATAAATGTAAGAAGAAATGTGAAATTGAATTTCCACTGTACTTCTGTCTATATTTAAATTCTGACATACCCATTGAATCTTTTATGTAAAATAAAACTATTGCAGCAGTTTCACTTGGAATTTTATAGGATTTCTGTTTCTCACAACATTTTGCAGTCCAATAACTGCAGATACAAGCTTCACAACATACTATTATACAAACAAACAATACAATACAAAATATTTATATGCGAGTGTTTACAGTTCATACAGTATTCTATAAATATCTTGACATTTGTGTCGTTGAAGCTGAATCAACTGAACTGTTTCTATTACTTTTAGAAGCATTTTCTCACAATTTTCGTTCAAGAAAATAGAACAATGACAAGCAACTTTTTGGACAACCTACGATGGTTGATTTGACTGTGTTATTCAAGGTATTTTATGTGCAGTAGTAAATAATCGTAGTTTGGTATGCCAAATTTACTAATTATTCTAATTTGAACTTAATTCCTTTGCATTAAGATGTAACAATGCCCTTTGTTTATCATTTGCGTGTGATTCGCGTATATATTTAATTGGAAATGTCGGCCTTCAAAGGTTCAACTGTAACTTTTATTTGTAGCTTATTATTATCTCATTTTTTCAAAAGTTATACTAGGTTGTTAATTCTTTATAATAATGAATGAATACTTTAATGGATTAAAAATTCTTTGTTAAAATTCATATGTCTAACAGTTCCCTAAGTAAAGTGGCTGTATTTAACTCTATATCGATCGCCGCTATCCTCTTTTAAACCATCGAAATGAATTTTAATACAGTTATTTTATTATCATACGATACGACACGCGACAGTCCCACGATTTTCTTACAGCTGAAGTACACTCTCGCCGAGACATGCCGAGCGGGAGGTGTACATGGTAAGCACTCGGCTTCTCCGGAGCAACAGGGCTGAACACACAGCTTCTATGTAATCAAACCTCTACGTCCAATGCGTCCATCCTCTCAATGATCAAAACCGCAAGTGAATGGGGGAGAGTGTACATGGTACGCACTCGCCGATAAAAGCCTCTCTGGTGAGACCTCGGCGAGACTTGACGAGAGCATTACGCCGCTATTACGATTATGATTGCGAGTTGCGCTTTTTCTCTATGTTGTGACCTGCACTACGGAATCGTAACTGCATAGAGGTGTATTTCAGTCGGTTCACAACCAATCACTACCTCCAACGAAGTGTATACCGCTCCAAAGAGCCGGTCCCAGGTGGTACCCCCACCTGGGGTCAACTTAAATACGCATCTAATTTGTATAGGTACAGCAGCGAAAGATTGCGCATCCATGGTACCTTAGCGGTAGGTATACGAGCTTAAATCGCAAACAGGGTGGTATAGAGCTTTACTAAACTTTGGCTTCTTGCGTTTAAATTTCAGCGAATTTATTAGGTTGGGCAGGTACAAATCCACTGTTATTGGTGTTACTGCCTAGTTGGTTGGAACAACTGGCTTGTTGGAGTCGCGATCTGTCTATAACTGATCCACGAAAGTACTTTATGATGCTGGAGGGAGAACGGCCCTCTCTCATAAAAAATGAGCCGACACGGCATCGCCACGCTAAAATCAGATTTACCGCCGTCTGTAGATGTTTCACATCAAAAACATTTAGTTGAACGTTTAAGATATTATATTATATAACTGGAATAGAAATGTAGAGCGGACGATTGTTACTGGTGTACATGGCGAGTAACGTGGCCACACAGCGTCTTTACCCTGTTTCCATGTTCTTTGCTCCTCTACACGCGCGAGTATTTGGCTGCCCTACTATTGTATTATAAATATGTCTGCTTGCAGTGCTGCTGGCGAGTTGGCGAGATGCACACAGCCAGTTCAGATGGACAGTACCGGGGTACCAACGGACAGAATCACGGCCGGGACAGAGTCGCCATATTGGACGCCGGCTCTCAGTATGGAAAGGTAAACCTATGAATAGCTACTCTAATGATATGCTGTACATAGTAACGTGACCTGTGTGAGGCCGTGTAGTATCGACATAGAATAGGTTTATCACATTTCTCCTCGCGCGGTAGCGAATAAACTGCTCGGTCCCTAGGAGGGTTAGTGTCAGGCAGACGACCGACCGTAAAAACATAGCCTTATCTATTTGCAGTAGGTAGGTACCTATGGTAAATGATGACTCACGTACTGTGCCAACTCCAAGTTTGATGTTTTACCGAACTCCCGAGAGGGATACAAACGGGAACACTGTTCCGGTTCTTAATTTCCTGCCTTACCCAAGCTTTTCTCGTCAATATTTATCCAATTTGTCAGGTGATAGACCGCCGTGTGCGCGAGCTGTGCGTGGAGTCCGACATCCTGCCGCTGGACACGCCGGCCTACTCGCTGAAGGAAGGCAACTACAGAGCGATCATCATATCCGGGGGACCCAACTCTGTCTATGCCGAGGACGCGCCAAGATATGACTCCGATATATTCAAAATTGGCCTACCTGTTCTAGGTAAGTTAAACTTGTTATTTTTTAAATTGATCCCAAAAATTCGCAAATCGTTTCGTCAACTACAACTAATTTACTACTGGTAATAGCGCGTTATACCGCTTCCCCGCGAATTTTTGTCGAACCACTAATGTCTTTGCCATTTAATAATAAACGCGCGCTGTAAACATCACACTTAGTGAAGGAAAACACCGCGTGGACGAAACGAGACCTTTTTCACCTTTCGTTTACTCCTTTCCAGGTATTTGCTATGGTATGCAGATGCTGAACAAGGAGTTTGGTGGTTCCGTGCTACGTAAAGAGGCTAGGGAGGATGGACAGTACGAAGTTGAGGTGGAAACCACTTGCCCGCTGTTTAAGTGAGTTCTAACTACTAGTATGAATGGGTGCTTGGGAGCTAGGTGCGCTTGGTTTTTCTAGGAATCTTGGTAGGCGCCTCAATGTGGTGTCGAGAGACCGTAGGGTTGGCGGCAAACAAATGGTAATTTTGGCGATCCAGAGGGAGAATGTCGCCAGCGTGTTGGAAATGATGCCTCGGTGGGACGCTCTCAAAGATGTTTTTTTAATTTACGAGTTTTGTTTTAAAAGAACAAAGACAATTGCCCAAAATAATGTTGCCAAACTGACCAAAAAAAGTACCAGGAGGTCTCGGTTGGGCACGAGGCTACTCTCCTTTATGAGAACTAATCTAGTATTGGGAACTAGATAGATAGACCAGATAATACTGGTCCCCGAAGGCGCTCTTCGGGGTGGCCTGCTGGGTACATCGGACCCCGAAATGATAAGCCTGCAGATTAGCTGTCAGTGGGGCTGTGGCCTTACCTTTTATAAATAGCTTTTAGTAAGAAGATAAAAAAATGGACCTAACATATTTTTTAAACACAAAAACAATATCTCACAGTGAAAACATGCTTTTCTTGTATTTTTCGACAGATTCATTGAATATATTATCCGTTCAACAATTTATTTGTTTTGCTTAAATAATTTTTACAAAATATAACACATGCCAGCCAAAGTCGATCGGATTCATCAGCTTGATGATACTTAGATTGTTTATATTTATTTATTTACCAGCTGTTGCCCATGTAATATTCCGGTTTTCCGTGACCCATAAATCTAATATACCCTAACTCTTCCTACCCACTCCGCAGCCGCCTAGAGAAACTTCAGCCCGTCCTGCTCACACACGGCGACAGCGTGCAGAAGGTGGGCGAGAGGTTCCGTATCGGCGCGCAGTCCTCCAACCATCTCATAGCGGCCATCTACAACGAACAGATGCGATTGTACGGAGTGCAATTCCATCCTGAGGTGAGTTAGCGTAGCCACATGCACGCTTGGGGAAATAGGACTTAACTCTGTGATGATGATGAAAGTCACAATATAAGTATTCTTTCCATTGTCTAGTTAACACAAGGCTTCAGTGGCTTTCCATGGGGCTAGATGATGCTGTATGATGTTCACAGAGATCATTTAGGTTGACTTGCTCTGCTTTTACTTAGCCCCGGGCTAGTGAGCTAGCCTAGTGCTAACTCTTGTGATTGGTTGTGCACTGACATTTGCACAACCGATTACAAGAGTTAGCTAGCTATTTATTTAGTTAGCCCTGGCTAAGTATAGCTGTGCAAGTCAACCTTATTTACTTAAACACTGCCTATGTGAAATATAGCTGTATATGTCGTGTTGTGCAGGTGGATCTAACCCCGAAAGGCAAGCAGATGCTCTCTAACTTCCTGTTCGACATCGCGGGGCTGTCCCGCTCGTTCACGCTGCGGTCGCGACGCGAGGCCTGCATACAGTACATTAAGGACGCCGTCGGGGACAACAAGGTTCTTGTAAGTAACACTTTATCTTCTTCATAATTCATTTATTGCAAATAAGGGTACATTATAATAGATGATACATAGAAATAAGATCACCATACTCAGCCAAACCTGGCATGCAACATTGTTGTTAGGTGCTTATTATGCAATAGTTCTGATCAAAATGAACAGTCAACATTTAATATTATTATATAGTTTCTTGGTAGGTATATTTTATTAATTTACATTATATCTATTTCTATTATCTAATGTCAAAAATAAAAAATATTAGTGTTCATATACTTCTATAATGATGATGGGCCTTTTTATCTAATTTAAGATGATTTACACAGCGCAACCAACTTTTATCAATCCATCCCTTCTATGGTCAGCTTCTAAAAAGTCAGCCAAGCCCAGAGAAAAGAACGGGTCAACGGGTTCTGAGCCAACTAACCTGTAGGTTTTCTACCCATTGCATCCCAGCTAAGTCTCAGCCACGCCATAGGAAAAAACTGTTTTTCTTTACCGTAAGACCGATGTTCGATTGATTGTATTATGCGTTACTTTTCGGAACTCCATATCTACTATGTTAAAAATTAATATTTAGTTTGAGTTTCGACACGACACCTGACTAGTATCAATACGTATCATGCGGTCTGCCGCGTGCAAAGAACACGGGAGGAGGGAGGTGTTATTTGCACGCTGTGCAATGATTATGGCCATTAGGAAATTAACCAGTGTCAAGTATTATTAATATATTATGCAAGTTATTTGCATCGAAACAGTCAAGTCTAGGGAATCATTTGTAAACATGGCGGCCATTTACAAAGATTGTTCCCGGAGCTTTGGAGACAACACTAAGTCCATGTTTCTCACCGATTGTTACTTTCATTCCACTTGTACACCTTCTCGAAACTAAATAGATTAATATGCCCCGAAATTAAACAATATGCACGCATTTGAACTAGGTTTCACAAAAATGAAAATTTAACACTACATCTCCTCAATGCGTTCCGGCCAAAACTCCTATTTATACTATCCCCCAGGTATTAGTATCGGGCGGCGTAGACTCCACAGTGTGCGCGGCGCTCCTGAGACACGCGCTCAAAGAGGAGCAAGTGATAGCGCTTCACATAGACAACGGATTCATGCGCAAGAACGAGAGCGCCAAGGTGGAGCGTTGTCTACGGGATCTGGGCGTCAGGCTTCACGTCGTCAACGCTACACACCAGGTGAGATAGCTATCTGGTGAGAATCGATCTTACCCTTAATATGCATCCACACTAAAAATGCGAAAATTTCATGTCTAGACCGCTTTACCCATTTTGGTGCGAATAATGTATGGATGAGACCCTATAAATGGCTCAGGGCAAGTATAATCCCGATCGTATTATAGGATCTGCGGGTATTCTATAACTTTCAGTAACAACCATAGTTGTACTCGCAGAGCCCGTCTAAGGATCTCAACTGAGGGTAATTACCGAAAGTTCCATTATAAAGGGCCTTTCAATAAGGACAGGTCAATGTTGAAATGGCATACATAGGTCTTTGAAATAAAAAAATCAATTCGTTAATATCTCACACACAGCTTGGTTTATTTAATAGGCTATTCAATACACTATTAAAAATAAACCACGAAATGTGGTCATCCTATTAGGTAAAAACATAAAAAAATATTTATCTCTATTTTACCCAAAATTATTTATACAAAATGTTGAAAGAAAATTTGCAAAATAAATTCAAATGTATTTTTATAATATTTCTGCAACAAGAACGGTCTGTAACGTCACGCGTAAACACCTCGCGTCACGTCACATGCTATTAACATTGTTTATTATTATACACTTTAGGCCACTTGTTTACTTTGTAGTGACGTCACGCAGATCGTAATAATATGGCGTCCACCATTACAGAAACAGCGTTTTTAGCGCGAATATTGTAATTTAAATTTTAATACAATATTTTACGGCAAATACTGCAAATATCGCAGAAATATAATGGTGGTATACTTTCCAAAATTAGTCAAATAGACTATTTCACCACCACGTTCTTATTGAAAGGCCCTTAGGTAAGATTCATTACTGTCCCATGGAAAGTGACCCCTCTAAGATAAGAACCTTGCCTATAACTGATCCCGAACAGTACTCTTTGGAGTGACATTACGGAACAGCGGACCTTCAACGTCTAGATGGGCTGTCAATTGGGGACGCTATATCTTAACGTAGATTAGTTATGGAGGGGTTTGTCTACAGAAAAGTCACAAACTAAATTAAGTTTAACGATACAGCGTCCCCACTGGACAGGTATCCGCAGGCATCCTCTGCGGGGTCCGCTGTTCCCAGCAGGCCACTCCTAGGAGCGCCGTCGGGTATGAGCTATAGACTGATCTAGGCGCCAATGGTAGATTGACTCTCTATAAAGGAGTGCCGTACAAGCCCTACAATGGGACAAATTTATTTTATTTATTTATAAAATACAGATAACAGCATTACAGGTTTAACCTATTGCCCTATTACAGAATTAGATTCTAATTTTTATAAAACGCAGAGTAGGTACCTACCCAAAATAACTAATGAATACCTTTACAAGCAACACAGATATATTTAGATAGATAGATAGATAGATAATAACTTTATTTGCACAACATACAACATTACAACATCAACAACATTAGATGAACAGGCTGACATAGAAAGTGACGTAACCTCTCTCCCTGTAGTTCCGTCAAGGCAGCACCATGGTGCGCGAGGCGGGCGGTCGCGTGCGCCACACGCCGCTGCTGTGCCACACGTCCGCGCCTGAGGACAAGCGCAAGATCATCGGGGACGTCTTCATCAGGATCGCCGAGCAGGCCGTGCAGGATCTGCAGTTGCAGTCAGTTCTATTTTATAGTGTTTCTCTAATCATTTATTTTATTTTTACATTTTAGGGAAACCAGCTATCAATACATACTAACAATAGAATAGAAATAGTAGAGCCAATAATAGGTATCCACAACTAGAAACTGTAAATAACATTGCAGATGCTTAAGATCTAAAATAAGACTTAAAAGAAAATAGGTATATTATAACTATGCTTGTAGAAGAGTTCGAAATATGCACTCAACACTAACTTAGGGATGTCGCTAATGAAGGGATAGTATATTTATTTTAGTCCTCAGTGAATAACTGGTAAAAATACTTGTCTTTTCTTCTCATCTGTAGACCTAAAAAGGCTCCTTATAGCAATTCTGCATTTTGACATATTCACAATAAATGTGCACCTGGTTCACACGGCTTTGTTCTATGACAGGTGCACGGTTATTGTGATTGTGTCAAAATGCAATATTGCTAGCAGAATTGCTATAAGGAACCTTTTTAGGTCGACTGAGCGTCGTTCCCGATTGCATCCCTCTCGGGAGCCCGGGGTTCGCTAAAATCCCAAATCGTCACAGTAACTCATCCATTATTGACTATACTGCAAATAGATTTGGTTTTTTTTTGACAGAATACAAGTAACCCTTAGAAGTTCGTTTTACAAGTGCCTATGTCGCCAAGTTGAAATTAAAGACTGCATTCTTCGATTGACTGTAACCATTTTTATGCCCCCAGAGAGGACCAGGTGCTCCTAGGTCAAGGCACACTAAGACCGGATCTCATCGAGTCAGCATCCTCGTTGTGTTCTAACAACGCGGCCACCATCAAGACGCACCATAATGACACAGAGCTGGTGCGGGTCTTGCGTCAGCGGGGACGCGTCGTCGAACCGCTTAAGGACTTTCATAAGGATGAGGTTAGTATTGGACTAGTTCAAGACCAATTGTCATAAGATCTGATATCATTGAGTTAGCATTTTTATTTATTTTTAATTCTAAAAACCCAACGCTTACCGGAATTCGAAACAGATGAGTTCAATTTAGAACAGAGGAGGCGCACTTTTGTTTACGAACATATTTTTTCGGAAATATGATGCCTACTATCATGATGACGGATTTTCTATGTAGATTACAGATTTTCTTTCTTTTTCGTAGAATTGAAGTAGCCCCGCAGTTAAATTGTAGTCACCTAATATAATTAATTCATCCCTTAGGTGCGAGCGCTGGGCATGGAGCTCGGGCTGCCACTGGCGCTGGTGGAGCGCCAGCCGTTCCCGGGCCCGGGGCTGGCGGTGCGCGTGCTGTGCCAGGAGGAGCCCTACATGGAGCGGGACTTTGCTGAGACACAGGTACCTATACCGTTAATATAACAAGTGTAACGTGAAATGTAACGCGAAACAAGTAGTATTAAGATATACCCTAATACTACTCAACTTTTTGGGGGGTAAGAGGTAGTGTGCCCTCCCTCCCTTCCCCCCATGATACTACGCCGCTCGTCGTGATTTTGGGCCGCGGGGCCCGATATATCTCGGGAGCTGTAGTTAAGCTTATCTCAAAAAGAAATTTGTTTGTGCAATTCTGAACTTCATGCTAGTATAATATGTAAATTGTATTTGAGCAAATTACACATTTCTCTACAAAATGTGTTATTTCTAGCTCGTAAACACTTGCATTTTCATTTCTTCGCTTCATGATCCCCATTTCAGCCAAGCCAGCCCAAATCAACCATTTCGTATTGTCCTACCTAGTGGAAATCCGTAAACTACCGTCACTATAATAAATATTCTGTAACGGTGTTTTCCACCAGGTGATTGTAAAGATAATGGTGGAGTACTCGTCGATGTGCGTGAAATCTCACGCGCTGCTGGGCCGCGTGAACAACGCGAGCACGGCCAGCGAGCAGAGCGAACTGCGCCGCATCTCGTCCAAGTCGCCCGTCGCTGCCACGCTGCTGCCCGTGCGCACCGTCGGAGTACAAGGTAATTAAAACCTTACCCAATAGCGGTAAGGTAAAAAAATTTAAAGTATAGAAGGAATTCAAGCCGCAATGGCTCGTTTTTTTACGATTATTGAAGTAGTTTTAGAAAAATTTTAAGTATAGGTTTCTTGACAATTAGCCCCCTTCCTTATAAACTCTAATTAATGCGCTGCATAACTATGCATCGTATGTCTTTTAACTGTCACATGAAGTTTCAAAGTTGACAGACAGAGACAAACTTCACATAACTTAGTCATGGGTAAATAATATTTTGTAAGTAAGGGAGTTAGTGTTTCTCAGAGTTACAATTATTACTATTACTTTTAAAAAAAACAGCCGTTTTAGTCAGATTATTGAGGTTCTGATTAAGATTTTAAGATTTTTTTTCGTCCAGAACAGTCCGTCCCAGAAAAACACTGTATAGGATGTAACACAAGTCATAGTCACGAAAGGGGGTTTTCTAGACGTTTAGGCTAATAACTTCGGCCGAAGCCTCCCTAATAGTTTCTTCCGTTATCTGAGAATAAACTTTTTACTTTAACATGGCCTTTCACTGCAGTGTACGAATACGAATTTTAATCGCTAATTTTGTTAGTGGCGATTGTTCTAAAAGAGTCTCTCCTCCCCCAGGCGACTGCCGGACGTACAGCTACGCGGTGGCGCTGTCCACGGAGCGGTACCCCCCGGACTGGGCGGACATGCAGTACCTCGCCAAGCTCATACCCCGGGTCTGTCATAATGTCAACAGGTCAGTGAGGGAACATTCACACAGTCTTTTGAAAATAGATTAGTTTTAGAGTCCGAGAGCACACGCGCGGATTTGATATGATAGTCAATACAGCTCTGCGTACGTTTTACTTACGTTCTTAACAGGTCACGCGTCTAGTGTAGCGACTTTTTTAGTGTCCTACAATATAAGAGAGAGATGGAGATTTGCACGCCACGCATTTGGTGTCACCCGGCTTTAGTTTCACCGAGCTTTTTCCGCACTTAGCCTCATAATTGGGCCATTGTAAGTGACTTATAATTCCCCTAAACTTTACCAACCATTCTTAACTTTACCAGAAAATCAAAGAAATCCAGCAATTTGCTAAGACTGCTGAAAGCTTCCGGAATTGTTGTTTTCATTTGCTGACACCATCATATCTGCTACACTGCTGTATTCTATTAGCACGCGATGAGATGTTCTACTGCCATCATGCAACCCCTGCTAATAATTTGATGGTATTTGTTTCAGGGTTTGCTACGCGTTCGGTGGTATAATAAAGGATCAAGTGACAGAGATCACGCCGACGTTCCTCACACAGCAAGTTGTATCTACTCTGCGTCAAGCTGACGATCTCGCTACACAGGTATGTGATATTTTGGTGCATTTTACGGAGTCCTAATCGCGTATTATTATTTACAAGCTGTGCCCCGCGGTTCATCCCGCGTTGTTCGAACACCTACTTACCGCATTACAATTTTTGCACTGCAGTAGGTAGGTAAAGTAAGATAAAAGGTAAAGTTTGTATATAAGTGATGATGATAATGCCATTCTAGATCACTTACCATACCCCTATGTTTCATTCAGATCTGTCGCGATTTGTTGGGATATGTTGGGTTTTGGAATAAATAACACATAGAAAATTTGGTCAATTTATTTGCCCGGGAATGGGACTTGAGATAACTGTCTAAATTTATTTTACCCATACGGCGGCTTATGAGTTGTACGAAGTTAAAAAGACATAATCCTTTTCTATTGTCTCAAGGGTAAAAGAGGGATTAGCATTACCTCCTTTTTACTTAATACACATCCACATTGAGTAGACAGAAAGGAAGAAAAGAGACAAAGGAGGTCAATATGCAGTGGCATTACCACACGGGATGCTAATAATCTCGCAAAGTGGAGACGTAAACATATAAAAAAGGACCATGGGCTCCTAAGAGTAATGTAACTGGGAATATCGCTTAGATGATGATCTGGGGTCCATATGAATTAAGTAGAAAGTAGGTCAATATGCGATCGCACATGGCCTTTCGTTGGCCAACTCTTGGTGACTTATCATCTGGTTAAACCCCCCAGGTGCTGGTGTCGAGCGGCTGCGCCAACAAGGTGGCCCAGATGCCGGTGGTGATGATCCCCATCCACTTCGACCGCGACGCCGGCGTGCGCGCCGCCTCCTGCCAGCGCTCGCTCGTGCTGCGCCCCTTCCTCACGTCCGACTTCATGACCGGCGTGGCCGCGCTGCCCGCCACCGATGCCATGCCTCAAGATGTAAGTGTACACTGTACAATAGATATAACTCAAATGCCGTGGGTATCGACATCTAGGGGAGACTAGTGAACCGGTACTCCCAGACATAGCAGTTTAACAAGTTCTCACCCATCTTTAGTGGCTGTTTCAGCTTACAGATTGATCAAATCACTGGTGAGCCCTGAGGACTCGCCAAACTGGCTCAGTGCTTCAAATTAGGCCAGTAGGTGGTCAAGTAGCAATCCTTAGTCTCTAACACACCGATTGCTTCTCTTTAGTATCCTAGAGGTCACGTTAAAACCCCATCCCATACAACAACCCCCAAAAATAAAACCAAACTCTTTATATTGACAGGTTGTGGACAGAATGCGTAAGGAACTGCTGAGCGTGGCCGGTATATCTCGTGTGCTGTACGACCTGACATCCAAGCCGCCAGGCACCACAGAGTGGGAATGATCACTACAACTGTTTTATACGTTTTTCTACTGAACGCACCCGACGGCAGCGGTCATATTATTGTTTTACACTGGCCTCACGTATATGCAAATGGTTCTATCTGTGATTGAACATTTGCAAGTGTATAATGTTGCAATAAGCAAAGTTTGTTGTATGTACTGGACCCTAGGAAAGGGCTTATTTTAGCATAATACTTGCTCCAAACTTAAAATATTTGTTTTATACCGACTTACTTAGACTAATGCAAAGAATGTTTCCATTATGGATATATATATTTGCTAATTTTACCACTGGGATAAATATTTGCAAAGTTTTGCAACCATGTCTGTAAGTAATTAAGCTGCGTCGATATTTTACTACTTAAAAGGGCCCTTTGCATACAGTTCCACATAAAATCACTGCAAATGTTTCTGTTTGAGGGTGGACACAAATGTGTATGCAGAGTTTTATGTATGTAGTGTGACCCAGTTTATAATTTTCTGGGATGGCCGTATCGTGGTCTCTTGTGAATATGTTTGTTAATTGAATGTGAGATTAGTTTTAATGAAATTTAAAAAGTTTAGAAAAATAGTCCATCAACTGTGTCTGTAAAATTTAATAAGAGAAAATATCTTTTTTTTTTATAATATATAAAAATCTAACACATTCTCTAACTTATGTATGTATGTACATTGTACCTGCCTAATATTTGTTTTGTTTCACTACTGCAAAGTGCCTGTACAATAATAAATGTTAATTTATCAGTGTATATTTGGAAATATCGTTCTGTAATCTCTTGTTATGAAATGGATGGTCTTAGAAAATGGTACCTACTTAAAAATGAATTCAAAGTTTCGAAGGGATGAAAGTCTTGTTGTGTAGTTGTTATTTCCTTGGAACTACTAATCTCTGGTTCAAATCCTGCCATGACCGAAATTTTCGAAAGCATTTTTTAAAAAAACTATAATTTATTTACTAAGTTTGTCTAGGAAATGTTTTAGTTTATGGCCGCTGCTCGTTAAGATGATGTTTTGTAAATACATTGGTATACCTTAACACAACTTTGATGTCACGTTATTAGCTCCACTGATCAGATTTTTGTAATGTGTAGTTATTTATTGTAAAAGGCTGTGTAAAAAATTATTAAATATGCCCATCATTACTCCCCACAGCGAGGTTGTTATAAATGGACCTTGCATGAAATCGAAGACACATTGTGTTTATGGAATGGAAATTTCATAATAAAATTATATTATGCTTTATTTTCATAATGAATTTTATTTATTAAGAAACCTTTTAAGAGTTTGTCAAAATTAGGTACCCACATATAAAAATTATAGCTAAGATGCAGGGCAACTAGATTAATTATTAGCCATTCAATTCACAGTCAAGCCTTTTCAAATTTATTGCCTTGCAACAGTTACACAGCATAGCTTTTAATAAATAAGTAGTTACAACCTGTGGTTAAAACAATCATGCATATTAAAATCTCAAATCAACTATCAGGAACTAATAAATTAATATTCTTCCCATTATTTACTTGTCCTCCTATAAAAGTTTCTTCTTCGCCCCTGATGGAAAGACTCTCAGATAGATTGACCTTCTTTTCCCTCATCATCGGTGCCTTTTCCCATCTTGAACTACTGCAATTCCCACAGGAATGCAGTGGTATTAACTCTAACGAAACAGTTCTGTTGTTGCAATCCAAACATTTGAAAAATCTCTTAAAACTATCTAGGACTTTTAGTGGATGTCTTTCATCTTTGCATTTCTGGGAGGCTGAAAAGGCAGTGTATTTACACTTGGCGCATCTAACAGCCTTACAAGGCAGTTTGAAGGTGTTCAACATCTTCTCCTCCATGGCTTCTTTCTTTTCCAACTTATTAAAGTACTTTCCCATTTCATCATCATCATGTTGCTCTATCAAATTCTGGTGTGCTGATGTTGCTTCTAAAATCTTTTTAAATCTCTCAGACATGACTCCCTTTGTTTTCTTACTATCTTCCTCATTTGACTTTGGTCTTTTGCTATCATTTTCCTCAGTACTCTGATTTAGCTTTTCTAATGCCCTCTTTTTGCCAGCTTCACTTCCTTTTATATTGTGGGGATCAGATTTTTTGATGCCACCACTCTTCTGTATGAGTCTGATGGCTTTTTCTCTGGCCTGTTCAGCTGCTTTCTGCCCATAAGATATATTTAGATCTATGGTCCCAGTACCTGACAAACCAAACCCTTTTCCTAGCCGTGGTGAGCTTGCAATCTTCTCTGCTAATGTTTGTAAATTAGTCAAAATTTTAGGGCTTGTATTAGACAATTTATTTAGCCTATCAAAATCAGTTTTCCTCTGAGTTGTAGGACTGTGTAAAATATCAGAGTTATTCTTCAAAGCACCAGCTCCACAAGGCGCTTTGTTCATCATTAAATTTGAATCTTCAGTTTTATAATAGTCAGTTAATGACATCAGTCTGTTCTGATCTTTTTCCTTTACCTTTTTTGTGTTACCAGTGGGTAATTTTGAGTAAGATTTACCTCCGTAAATGACAGTGTTTTTACCCAATACTTTATTCTGTAAGTTTACTAAACCCTTGCCCATTGTAGATGACTGGAGTTCCTGTCTCTTTGAAAACTTATTATATTCTTGTTTAACATGATAAATGCAATGTTCACATTGACTTAGGTTAACAAAGGCAGTACAAGGTTCTCCATTCTTTTTCTTACTCTTACAAATTCCTAAGTCTTTAGATGTGCCTAAGATCATAACCCGGTCTGGGTGGTCAACACTGAGGCAAGCTTGATCAGCACTGTTCTGGGACCTGTCCAGTACACTAGGATTTAAAACTGCGACAACAGTCCCTTCAGGGGTCTTCCACAAGTCACTGTAAGCTTTCCGGAATAAAAACATTGAAACAGTTTTTAGATTATCTTTAAGGTCACTAAGAGTCCATATAAGAAAGTTAGTGCCTTTCTGGGACTTTCTAGAGTCACTTTTCCGGACTACAACACCAGCAATCACCCAGTCTTTGGATAAGTCTTCATTTTCGACATGACGTTTTAATCGGAGCATGTTTATCGCTTCTCGACCCTGCATGCGATCTAATAACGCTGAACTCGATATTAGCGGTTTTACTATTCTTATTCCAAAAACAGGGTCTGTATAGACATCTGATGCGACTTTACCCTTAACTACCGCCGCGGAAAACAGATTTTTTATACTATTTGATGACGATGACACCTCTGGTTTTTTGTTGAAAGATGTTAGTCGAGCAACCTTTGTGTCCAAATTTGCCTGACGAAGTCTAGTTTCGAAATCCAGACGTTTATTCATCTCTTCGTCTTGTTTGTTGTCCAACAGCTTCTTAACCTCTGTACCGTAGTCATTGTACTTTCTCTCTGTGTAATTTCGTTTCTCCTCATCGTCTGAGGAGTCTGTGTCTCCATTGTGGATAGCTGATGAGGAAGGTACTTCGGGAACAGCAGGTTTATCACAGCTTTCGACATTTTGAGCCTTAAAAATGTCCACTTCAGAAATAGTGTTTTTTTTCTCACTGCGAGAGATTTCGTCCACGTCTGCACTGAGGAGCTGCTCCAATTGAGATAGTTCATCTATTTCATCCATATTCCAGCAATTCTATATGATGGAGGCGTAAAAAAATAACAAATTCAGCAAAACTCTTTTTAGCGCGAAAGCCGTTCGTTCAACTACAACAAAACATGTCAATGTCAAACCGTAATTCGGAGTTTTGGCGGAGTTCTGAAGTTGTCGCAATGTCTGTCACCCTCGTGATCGAGCGTGTTCCACACTCCGGTTATTTTGATATTTTTGGTCACAATCGCGGCGATCGTGAAATCCCGGTCCACTAGACAATTGGCGTTGTGAGCGCGCTGCCATTAGATATGGTTAAGACAATTGTTTCTATTATCATTTTATACCTAGTGTATAGTAGAGCGAGTATAATGTAAAGTTTTTTGTTTAAATGAATCAATTTTTAACCGATTTCAAAACAAGGAAGAGGTTCTCAATTCGTCGCGTAAAATATTTGGAGTTTATTAGAGTTTACTCCTTAAGAATCGATTTTCATATATAAGGCGCCCGGTATGAGAAAAATCCGAGGGGTAAAACCTACTAACAAGTAACGAAAATCGTGTCACGTTTTTGGTGCGCACCCTTCTAATTTGGCTGTGAGTGTATTAAGACGTACATATGGTATGCTGTATAGGCGACTATACCTATATACTATTTGTTATTGGGCTTGTTTGTTTTTTCTATCAGTGTCGATGTATTTATATTGCTATTTTTGTTATATATATCAATAATGTCTTTGAAACAAATTTTGTACATTATTAGCAATTTAAATAAACAAACAAATACAAAAACAAACACTTAACTAAAAAAGAAGAAGCCATCGTCGACGCCTTCACGAGGCACAGTTCCCAAGATGCTGGCAGCATTTCCTCTCTGTATAGCGAGACTAACTCGCTGAGAAAATAATTAATATTGTTAATATCAATAATTAATATTGTTATTGTGAAGTTATAATTTTTATCATTATACTGGCTAAAGTGATTGAACTAACTATGGCAGAAACCGAATCCGCAGAATCTACACCCCGTAGATAATATTGCCGGAACATCTGACGAACACGTGGATGCAAGGTACGTTATAATTTATGTATTAAATGCATGGGCATGTGCGATTTGTATTTATTAAATATTCAATAATTATCGATGTAGTTCATATAAATATATATATTACAGAACAACACATAAAATTAGATATTAAATCCAATATGAATTATCAAGCGCATCCACGTAAAATAGACAATTTCTAATCTAACCAAAAATTATTTTTTTCGATGTCTATAAATTCCTCCAAGTTACTATGATTTATTTTATAAATAATTTTTAAATATTAATAATTCAAGTCAATAATTCGACAATATCTGAAAAATCAACAATATTTCTTGATTATAATAATGTTTTTATAATTTTTTTTCATTTATTTGTGAATTTACCCTTTCATATGATTATTATTATTTCTTATCGGTTGTGAACCGATTATGGCCATTAGGAAATTAGCCAGTGTCATGTATTCTAATTTATTATGCAAGTTATTTGCATCGAAACAGTCAAGTCGTCATAGTTAAAGTCAAGTCTAGGGAATCATTTGTAAACACGGCGGCCATTTACAAACAATCTTCACGGAGCCTTGGAGACAACACTAAGTCAATGTTTTGCACCGATTCTCACTTTCATTTCACTTGTACACCTTCACGAAACTAAATTGATTAATATGCCCCCTAAATTAAACAATTTGCACGCATATGAACTAGGTTTCACAAAAATGAAAATTTAGCACCACATCTCCTCAAGGAGTTCCCGCCAAGACTCCCATATATTTCATATTTCATATGATATTAATATTTTTTCAGTTGAATAAAATCTTTTTGCGTATGGTTAGATACTCGTACTTAAGGAGTAAACTCCAGTCGTGCGTCGGAGCTGACACACACACTTTTTTTTTTGGTTGTACTTTTTTAAGGAATAAAATAAATTCTGTGACCAACACACAGCTCCTTCAGCTTGTGGTTTGTGGCTCGCCAGTTTGGTGTCCATCACAATAAAATTGTTTATTCAAAATGTTACTTAAACAGGCCACTACTCTACGTGTTAGCTCCGGCCCTACGCACTCCTACGAAAGGTCCATAGCCCCGAGAGTGCTCCTAACTGTGAAAATTGAGGATACAATTTCTTTTAATTGACCGAACGACCGAAGCGAGTGAGGTCCAGTGTAGACGGGCCTGGCGCTTGTATCTTTGTATTTTTGTAACTTTGTATGTTTGTTCGACGATAACTTGAGTATCGTAGCTCCGATCTTCATGAATTTTGGTATGCGCGTAGTTTAGGTCAATAGAATTTATGAGTTCGAAGATGAGCAGGATCGCCAGGGGGGTTTGGGAGATAGGGGGTACATAAAGAGAAAAAATCAAGTTCCAAAAATTTGTCAATAGATGGCGCTCGACATCAGTCTTAGATCGCGGTATCGTTGCGTTTGCTTGCGATATATACTCCAAGATCTGACATTTTTGCAGGGAATGTTAACGTCCATTAATGTTTAACGTAAATAATTCATGTTTATGTTACAAATTGTGGTCAATTTTCGTAATTAAGGAATGTTGTGTTATCGTTTTTCTTGTCTTTCGTTATATTATTCGTTTAATAATAATTCTTATTTTGTAAAAAAATTAAGCTGTTGGTGTTAAAATCCTACAAAAAACAAAATCTCTGTAAATGGATTCCCGTGAGGTCTCAGTTCGGGGCGAACTACTAGTTTAGCGGATATAAAACAAAAATACTAACACAGTAGATCACGTAAATCTATTGAACTAGGAGTTCGCCCGAACTGAGATCTCACGACTCCCTATCTCCCCAACCCCCCTACCGATCCGGGTCAAAATTCATGAAGATCGGAGCAACGATACTCAAGTTATCGTCGAACAAACATACAAAGATACAAGCGCCAGGCCCGTCTAAACTGATTATGATTTACAACTTAAAAAAAAAACAAAATGACTGCGCCGACCCACCTCTAGCCCGCGAGCGTCGAGGGCTTGACGTGAAGTTAGCGCGGAAGCAAAGTTTGACGTCATTTTGCTTTTTGTGGACCACAGGTTTGCGGTCGAAAGTGTCGCAAATGTTCTCTAGTGGAACGCGGCCTTCTTTTGGCTATACTGCCAATAAATATGTCAAAACAATGTGTGGGTTTTTGAAGTCTTGGCGGGAACTCGTTGAGGAGATGTGGTGCTAAATTTTCATTTTTGTGAAACCTAGTTCATATGCGTGCAAATTGTTTAATTTCGGGGGCCCCCGAAATTAAACAATTATGCCCTACTAACAGAAATGCCCGCATATTAATCAATTTAGTTTCGTGAAGGTGTACAAGTGGAATGAAAGTGAAAATCGGTGCAAAACATTGACTTAGTGTTGTCTCCAAGGCTCCGTGAAGACTGTTTGTAAATGGACGCCGTGTTTACAAATGATTCCCTAGACTTGACTTTAACTATGACGACTTGACTGTTTCGATGCAAATAACTTGCATAATAAATTAGAATACATGACACTGGCTAATTTCCTAATGGCCATAATCGGTTCACAACCGATAAAAAAATAAATAATGTGTGGGTTATCAGTGTCACTGTCACTTGTTAGAAGTCAGTTTTGTTTTGTAGTTTTTGGTCAAACCAAAAATATTTTATTTTCAATTAATCGTTTTCTGTTAAATACTCTTATATTCCCAACTGACTGCTAGCATATAATTTATCAGGCGTGTGTTTTGTTGACTTACATATAGTAAGTCAACAAAAACGTTAGTTACAAACAGAATATAAAATTCAACACTCGTTCACCACCATGGCCGGTAAGTTGAGTATAAAATAATCCAACTTCATATTTTCTCTTCCTAACGCTTTAATAATCATAATTCGTTGCAAAGACAACACAGATGCCCCTAGGGCCAACAAAGAGGCTGAGGAAGTACCAACAGAGGCGGCCACTCATGGTAAAGACGATAATCATGAAGGCTCTCCACCACCGCCTGTGACACCACCAACAAAAGACGAGGAAACCCAAGAGATCATAGTAGTCAACGAACACACTGACGAACTAGACTTGAACCACGGACGCATCGGAAAGATTGAGAATCTTGAGCCTTTGAAGAAACTGGAAAGGTTAGTATTGTTAACATGATCATGGACACCAATAGATCACTCGTTCATATTGATTTGACACCACTTTTTTCATACGTTGCCTATAGGCGTAGTGTCAATATCAATGTATGCATAAACATAATTTTAAAAATTTTAAGTTCATAATTTTATTCAATGTGACAGTATAAGGATAAGAATTTTACTTGTTATGACACCACAAATGACTAATCTTTAGGTAATCAATGGTATTATCTATGCAAAAAGTTGAATGTCAACAAACATACAGTTAAAACAATTTGTGCCAGCTGAATGATGGGAAGTGTTACTGTCCATCAACATGTTAATTGAACAATTTAAGTTAATAGGGTTTTATAATATTTGATATAATTAGACCCAGTGACTCAGGGAAGTCTACTCTGAGGAAGGGTATAGATATGGTAACATAGACACAAGATCTAGAAGCATGGATTAAAATTCTTAAAATATTCAAAGCAACCTAAATAGAACAGGAAAATGTGTTAAATTTCAAAAAATATGTTTCCAACTCGACCATTCTCTATACTCAAGTCCGAGTAGCCACTTGATTTTATACTCTAAATACTATTCTCTAAAATTCAAATTGGATAAAAAGAATCCTTCACTGTTCACTCCTAGTGAATCATCAAAAGTGATTCACTCTCAGTGAACTTTCTAATACTGCCTCAAGATGATGTTGATGAATCATGCATGATTACATGCATACATGACACCACATAACACAACATAGTGTTACCACAATGGCTGTTTACAACTGTCTTTGTTTTAATGTCATATCTACTGTTAATTAAGATTGAGATCAATGACAAAAGTACACTAGGACAATGATTATCTGAACGACAATCAACCGAATAACCAATTATCTGAACCATGCGCAAATGTCCTTGTCATTTATATTTGTAAAAGAGATTTGTATGATCTAAATGTTATGGGATATCCATTATGTACACAATAGTATAGGTACACCGCATCAATTTATTGCACAAAGTATTATTAGTGAAAAATTATTAGTGTATTTGTTCATCAGTAAATAGAAGCAATCAATTTAATTATCCAAATTAACCCGTTTTCCAAACATCCATGTCCCTCAATTCGTTCAGATAATCGGAGCTATGCTGTATAAATTATTAGCAAAATTATTCAGCTAACTTACCTACTTAGTACTCTCATAAGAGGTATTTCTTATCTGTTCATGACTGACTTTATGGATTGATAGACAAGAGACATTAAGTTCTAACAAAGACGAAAGCTATGAAAAAAAATGAGACAATGTAATGCCTGTACAGCTGTGTTTTACCGTGCACGGAAATGTTAATACTGCACCCACACAGGTCAAAAAGGCACGTATACGATAAAATCTCGCATTTTAGTTGGCCTTTATTCCTCATCAATAGATAGGTACAACAAACCCATTGATACAATTAAACCAGTTCATTCTAGTTATACATGTGTGTAAGTACATGAGCATGTAGCTCATGAATTACACGTGTTACCTTGGGATAAAATCAGAGAACAATATTGATTCTTTATCATCAAAACCTATTACATTAGATGCTTAGTAGAAATATTTAATACATAGAAACAATGTTTTTCCAAGAAATATAAGTATATAAGTTGTAGTTATAGCATGTGATTCACCTACGCCATTGAACTAATTGGTTAAGTTGTTACTTTCCAGTTTTTGGATGATTCAAATCCAGCATCGACTATGCATTGTGTTTTTGTAGGTTTATTTTTCATTTAAAATATTTCTTAAAATTACTATTATATTCGTTGTCTAGTCACCATAACACAAACTTAGTAGCTTACCATAGGGCTAGATGGCGCCGTGTGATGTCCACAGAATTTATTTTTATTTTACTATGTCTTACAGATTATTTCTCCGCTGGAACCTGATCAAGAAAATCGAAGGGTTAAACACACTGAGCACTCTGGTGGAACTAGAGCTATATGACAACCAGATTACCGTCATTGAGAACCTGGACAGTCTTGTCAATTTGGAGTAAGTTCATGTAATAAAAAATATTGAAAAAAGATTTATTTGTTTGCTATAAACCAGCTATGAAAATACTGGTTTTCATTTCGATTTCGATTTCAGAAATTCTATTACCAATAGAAAGCTACATTATCGAGGAGTAACAAAGGCTACTTATGATCCCGATATTCCTACAGGATAGGGAATTACTTAATAATGTTATGTTTTAATTTCAGAATATTAGATCTCTCCTTCAACAGGATCAAAGAGATAACTGGACTACAGAAGTTGTTAAAACTAAAAAAGCTGTTTCTAAGTTCTAATAAGATAGCTGAAATCAAAAACGTTAACCATTTCCCTAATCTAGAGTTATTGGAGTTGGGAGACAATAGAATTAGAGTGAGTATTTAACCAATTTCGTATTTCATAAGGAGAAATCATAAAAATTCTTACCATGACAGGATTCACGAAATGATAAGCGCACTCGCCCGGCTAGCTAGGGGAACTGGCTCGAATCCTGTCACGGGTGGATTTTTTAAGATTTCCCTTTGTATTATCTAATAGATTACCTCGAGCAATAACATAATTGAATTTAGTATTTTCTAGAAATCAATTTAGTACAAGACTAGTATTCTACATTACAATAAACATAATATGGGTTTAGGAATCTATAGATTGTATGGTACATAACAATAGATTCCGCTATATCAAAGTCCTGCTATTGATTTACTTAGTTTTTTTATCTTTTTTTTTTTTTTTTTTTTTTTAGTTCTCATCAGCAATCAGTAGTCTACTATAAGCAGATTTGTTGTGTGGATTTGTTAGGTCGAGGGTACCCTCCAGCAAGGATATCCACTGGTCGCTTTCCCAATTACAGGTTACTGTATAATGTCCTTCCTTTTTAGGCGCTTTTGGTAGCTACGTAAGTTCAAACACGACGCAAGTGAGTTTGGATGATTTTCCAGTCGCTTTTTGTATTTCCGTGTGGAGACCTCAATTTCCTCTTTCACGGTGTTCATTCCCAAATGAGTGTGGATTTCGGCGTTTGTGATGAACCAAGGGACTTGCGCTATTGCTCGGAGTATACCATTCTGTGCCCTCTGCAAGATTGTTATATTTGAATTACTGGCGCTGCCCCACAGTTGTATACCATACATCCATGTAGGCTTTAGTATGGAGTTGTATATCAGTAGCTTGTTGTCCATAGATAGTTTACTATTCCTGCCCAGCATCCAGTAGAGGTTTCGGTATCTTATATTAAGTTGCTCTCTCTTGCTCTTAATGTGCTGATTCCACGTCAGACGTCGGTCCAGGTGCAATCCCAGATACTTTACTGTGTCTTGGTGTGGTAAAGTGCAGTTATCAAGGTGCACAGGAGGGCAGTTTCCGCGTCGGAGTGTGAAGGTGACTTGTACCGACTTTGCTATACTCGCTTTAATCCTCCACTTATTAAGCCATTTTGCAATAGAGTCGAGTCCCTTTTGGAGTTGGTTTGTGGCTAATTCACGGTGCCGGTTACTCGCCATTATTGCCGTGTCGTCGGCGTAAGTGGCAATAGTAACTCCCTCTACATGGGGCAAGTCGGATGTATACAGGGTGTATAAGATCGGTCCCAGCACTGAGCCTTGAGGTACTCCTGCTACAATAGGGTAGAATTTAGAAGTCGTTTCGGATTCCCTGACTTGGAAGATTCTCTCTGTGAGGTAAGATTTCAGCAGAATATAGTAGCTATGAGGAAGGCAGGTCCTAATCTTACAGAGAAGCCCGTTGTGCCATACTTTGTCAAAGGCCTGCTGTATGTCCAAGAATGCAGACGAACAGTACTCCTTTTCCTCAAGAGATTTTCTTATTTTCTCGGCTACTCTATGCACTTGCTCTATGGTAGAGTGTTGCTGCCTGAAGCCAAATTGATGGTGTGGGATGACATTGTTTTTCTCGAGTATTGGCATAATGCGGCTTAGTACAAGTTTTTCCCAGACCTTCGATAGGATGGGCAAGAGACTGATAGGCCTGTATGAGGTGGTTTGGCTTGCAGGTTTTCCTGCCTTGTGTAGCATCATTATTTGTGACACCTTCCACAAAGCCGGGAAATACTGGACTCTGAGTATTCCATTGTATAGCATTGTAAGGAAGACTATTGCTTTTCTTGGGAGTTCTCTCAGAATTTCTTTGGTGATAAGGTCGTAACCTGGTGCTTTTCTATCTTTTAGGTCATGGATAGATCTCCAAACCTCCCGCACGGTGATCGCAGCTGGTGGAGGCGACATTTGCAAGGGCTGGGCAAGAATAGATTCAACTTCTGTTTCGGCTTCTGTGTCACTAATACTGTTCGGGATAAACACATTTGACAAATGTTCTGCGAATAGATCTGCCTTTTCCTGGGGCGAGCGGGCCCATCCACCATTGCGTCGCAGCGGCGACTTTGCCATTTGTGGTCTATCATATATCTTTGTGAATTTCCACAGTGAGTAATCAGTGGCCGCAGTTGGGGTAAGGGATTCCATTTGAGCCTCGAGAGTCCTATTGTGCCAGATGCTCAGCATTTCCTTCAGGAGAGATGCTTGCTGGTTGAATTTTGTTTTATCAGATGCAAGTCTGCTCAGCTGCCAGTTACGGCGCAGTCTGCGTCTCTCCAAGACTGCTTTTCTTATTTCAAGAGGGTAGTTTTTTTATCTAACCAATGTTTTTTGTAGCATCCATTAGTCGCCGACGACACCCGTGGGAAAGAGTATGATAGCCCTATTTACGCCGGGGTTACACAGTCATTTTATTATACTTATAACCATGTTGTTTGCACACAGTTGTGCAATTTGTTCACTCATCTAAAGATACTGTGTTATATAACTAAATAAATAATTTCCGCCAGCACCAGCTGTGCTAGTACCCAGGAAGGTCGGTGTCAGGCAGCCGGCCGGCCTTAAAACCTTTGCCAATTCTAATACAGTAGCTAAAGTCAATACGATTTACCTATTGTATTTAAGTGGAGCCTGGGCTCCAGAGAGGGATGCTAATTGGAACATCGCTTGGGTAAGAGTTAGAACTTAAAAAACCTTTTTTAATAAAATCTAATTCGAACAGGAAATAAAAAACCTAGAAGGATTGAGAACACTAAAACAACTATACCTCGGGAAAAACAAAATAACAAAGATACAAAATCTAGAAGAGCTTAGACAGTTGGAAATCCTAGTACTGCAGAGTAATCGGTTGACCAAAATAGAGAACTTGGATGAACTGATCAATCTAGAGCAGCTGTACATCTCGGAGAATGGTGTAACTTTGATGGAGAATATGGGGAACCAGGTCAAGCTGCAGACCTTGGATTTGTCGATGAACAGGATTACAATCATTGATAACGTCAGACATATGGGTGATTTGGAAGAGTTGTGGGTAAGTTATTCTTTCGTTTTGAAATAATCTTTCTTAAATTCTGTTCTCCACAGGATTTGAACCTGCAACCTCTATAAATATGTTGTAGTTCATCGTCTTACCAATTGCGCCGCAGGTGCCTATCGCATCCATCGCATTTTCGATCCCATCAATTCCAGCGGCATGTGGAGTAATGCATACAAATACATAATAATTTACGTCGATTTTAAAAATTTAAGTGTGGTTTTGGAACGGGCCCTTCCATAAGAAGAAACCACAAGAACCTCATCAAATTAAAACAAAATATATCTATAATTTGTACTGAAGCATTTAAGAGGAAGCTCCAATAAAAAATATGTCATGAACGGACCGCCCACTTACCCCTACATCCACGAGTCACACGCACACGTATGCACTTTCGAACATCGCAACTTTTTTGATCTAGCGCCCAAGCGCGCGAAATAAAAACTGTTATATATTTTTTCATAGGTTGTAAACCGATTATGGTCGTTTGGAAAGTAGCCAGTGTCAAGTATTTTATAATACGACCTCATTGGTGCGTCGGGCGACCGCCTGGCTCACGGAACACTATTACTCCTAGCGGGCCTGGCTGCAATACGGAAGGCTGCGGATTCGATTCCCGTCGGGTGCAAATATTTATGCTTAAAAATAAATATTTGTATCTGATCTGGGTGTCTTTCTATGTATAATATGTATGTATTTACAAAAAATATGAGGTATAATATGTAGTATATTCGTGGTCTAATACCCCTAGTACAAGACCAGTGCTTAGTTTGGAGCTAGATTGCGCTGTCTGTATATGTCGTGCAATAATATTTATTTAATAATTTGCAAGTTTTTTGTTTTGTATCTTCAAAACTTGTATCGTCCGATTATTCCTAGTTGTCCCCTCTAGCCCTGTTCCCCGGAGGGACAACTAGGAATTTTTCCCCAGTTGTCCCCGGGGCGACTGTCCCTTTGAAAGCTGGCTAAAGGGGACAAATTATGTTTCTCAGTTATCACGGCGGGCGGGGGGGACAGATGGGAATCTGTTCTCCCATTTCTACCCCGCATGTTGGTGTTATAATAGAACTAGCTGCGCCCAGCGGTTTCATCCGTGTTCGTAATAAGTACCCTAATGTACCATTATTATTTTAATGAACTTTATAAACGCATACCACTTGCATTCATCGTGACAACTGAGAAACATAATTCCATTTGTCCCCTTTAGCCAGCTTTCAAAGGGGACAGTCGCCACGAATTGTCACCCCGGGGACAAGGCTAGAGGGGACAGCTGGGAATAATCGGCCGCATCCACACCGGACGATCCCCGCGCTAAAGAATATTTTATCTTATTCGCGCTCAAGCAGCGGAGAGGGAGAAAATAGGATAAAAGATTCTGGAGCATGTGGATCGTACAGTGTGAACCAGGCTAATGGCATGTTTGGAAAAATTCATAACTTGTCGATAGTGGACTTGACCAATTACCTATTTGACTTATTACAGACTAGAACATTGTCGTGCCATTCTCACTTTTCTTGTTAGTTTATCTGTCCGGAGTCCGGGCGGAATCTTGCAAATTCAATTTGATACACTTTCCAATTAGCTAGCGTGCTGAAACTGTGTTTCGGTTTGAATCGCGTTTGTTTTGTTGGCTTTATAATACAAGCCCGACGTTTCGGAGCCATTCCGGCCTCCTTCATCTGAGGCAACAAACGCGATTCATACCGTAATACTAGAATGTCTACCTCGGGAGCAAATACTATTTTTCGAATGAAAAATATTCATCGCCCACTGTGAGAATAGTTAGTAGATTGTATTACAATGAAGCAAAATAATATTTTTACGGTGAGGGTGGTTTTTTGAATCCAGAGCGAAGTGAGGGATTCTAGAGTAGTGTGATACACTCTACTTTTTATTACCCTCTATGAGAAAATAGAAGGAGCCTCATATTTATAATTTGAGAGCTACTTTATTATTTAAGTAGCCCTCAAGTCTTAAGTGGCCTCAAATTTTAATCAATTTTAAATCCAATTCAAATTTGAGGACATTCAAAATTTAAAAGCTACTTAATTATTTAAGTTTCCCTTAAATTTTAAGTGGCCTCAAATTTTAATCAATTTTAAATCTACTTTAAATTTGAGGCCTTTCAAAATTTGAGAGCTACTTAATTATTTAAATACCCCTTAAAATTTGTCAAATAGTTGCAATAATTAAAAAATATTTTTAAATTTCCACCCTAGGGATGAAATGAGCTACTTTCAACCCGGATATCTACCCATGAAAATTAAACTTTCCGAACGGGAGAGATGAAAAATTGGTTTTGTTGCAACTTCATCAAAAATGTTGTGATACAAAAATATCAGCGCAACGAACAGAAAAACTATGGATTTATTCTTATTTTTTTCATTTTACAGTTTTCACAAATAGGTTTTTAATATTATTACTATTTACTCTTGCATTAAAAGTTTCATTTGTAAACAAAACTGACTCCTTTTTATTTACAAATAATTAAGTATTTACATTTCATGAAATTCCAATTTCCTACGTTGAACTGGTGGTGTAACAATTATTGAATGGTTTTCAATAGGCGGAAGTAGTCGTTTTCTTGATGGAATTTCAGATTAAGAGGTTTGACAAACACTCTTTTTGACGGTTATGTAATCTGGATCGAGAATTGTTCTTTTTCTGGGATGGCGTGGATCTATCAACTCAGGCAGTAAGCATTCCATGTAAAAACTTGTTAACTTCGGTTCCATCTCTTTTTTCCAAAATTGATCGTCTTTTTCCGGTATTTCTATTTTCAATTTATTATCACCTTACCATGCGGCCAAAAGACAATTATTTTTGTTTGCAATGTGCATTTGGCCCTGGGCCTGAATGTACCAGTCTGATTTTTATTATTAAATACCTGTAATACAAGCAAATGTTAATGTTCCAAATTTAAATTACTTAATTCCCTAGGGCTTAAACGCGCATTTTACTTCCCAGATATCTCATTAGATATTTAGCGAGTCATTACTCGTTTTACGTTGACCTCTTTGGTCAAATAATATTAGTTTATGCACCGAGGTACTAAATCCCTGTCTTATATACCGGGCGTCATATTGAATCCAAAGCGTACGTATCTTGAGCGAAGCGAAGGAGTTATGTACCTAGAGTGCCCTACTTAGGTGTATAATGGCACTTTATGTACCTAGGGAATAAAGGCTCGCATTACGTTGACCTTTTCTTATCCTATATCCTATACTTATAATAAAGAAAGAGAGAACAAAAAGTCTGTACTTGGAAGTAATTTAAAAAAATAGTGGTCTAGTGGACTTAGGAAAAATAATAGAATAAAATTATATAATTTTTAAAATTCATGTCTGTCTGTTTGTTTCTTTGTTTCTTATACAATTAAAAACTACTGATCCGATTGAAATCTGGTTTTCAATATTGGATAGTTCAATTTTTGAGGAAGGTCGTGGTATACTTTGCATCGACATCCAATTAGTAGAATCCGAGTATGAACGAAAAAGTGCAACCGCTTGGCCGCCCGCGCCCGTGATAACGCGTTCACTTCCGCGGGTGAAACCGCGGGGCGCAGCTAGTGGTCAAATAAAATTACTTTGTAGAGCAGTAGGTGTGTAAAATTACTTTGTTGAGCCGTAGATGTGTAAACTTACTATTTTTGTCGTTGGGGTTTTTTGATTGGTGGGGTGATTCTCCCACTAAAAGCGGTAACAGCTATCTCCGCACTATGAGATCCGATTTTAATGAAACTTGAAAGGTATACAAGTTCTATTAGTAAATAGATTTTATTTGTAGTGGGGGATTTTAATTTTTGGGGTAATTCCCCCACAAAAGGATGTACTAAATATCTAAACATTATGTGATCCGATTTTTCTGCTCTATTATGATGATTTAAAGAGCCCTTTCAATAATTAGTTCCCACGAGGTCCACTGTTCGTTGAATCACTTGTAATAATATTATTATCAGATGCCTAGATCACAAAGAACACACCTTCCAAATTTCATTTCTCTCTCTACCAGCGGTTCAGTCAGTGAGTAATTCAGTCAGGACAAAGATTTTTATAGATATACATAGATTACAGAAGTATAGATTAGTAGTTATGTAAGTACTAGCTGCGCCCTTCGGTTCCACACGTGTAAGTCCCGAACCCGCGGGAATATCAATTTCAAAAGTAACCTTTGCCAAAGTAACATCTATCTTTAAATCGAAATTTATCAAAATCGGTTTAGCGGCCTGATAGAGTTACTTTCTCATTTGTAATGGTCGATTATTAGCTTGCATTACCTTGATGAAGTGTAGATACTTATTATATTAATTCCGCAAAATCCTTGTAGGTAAGTACCTATCTCAATTTTCATTTTGACAATGGAAAAGGTAAATAGATTTATTTTTTCGCCTCTCTTACGATATTTAGATTTCTTTTTGATGTTTTAGCAAGCTTTCGTTTGGAAAAAGCTTTTTTATTGCAAATTGCTAGTAAATACAGTTACTCTGATTGCAACACTAAGTACAAATAGTATCGTTGGCGATTCAACGGGGTAATGCCACCAGTGTGATGGGCATTTTTGGACTCAATGGTCATTCACCTTAGATTTTTGTATTGTTTATTATCTTTGTAGTATTTATTTCTTGTCTAATTATTTAGTCTTTCTTTTTTTAGTACAACAACAATCAAATATCAAAGATAAATAAACAATGCTAGACAGTTTTATGACAGTAGGTATGATTTGACATGACTGTCATAACATAACAATTATTTTCATATTGGCCGGAAAACATGTAAAAAGTTCGAATCTATACGAAATATAATATAAAATAGATTACGTAATTATTTGGGAGCGAAAACTGACATAGATCCACCTTCGACGGCGCCAGACGGCGGACTGAGGTTGGCGCAACGTCTACTTAGATGCGTTGTAATACAGTTGATTTTAGATTGAAGGTTTTCATGCTTTTAACACGAAACTAAAAAGGCGTAAGTCTCAAATCATTTTTCGATAATTTTACGGAAATTAAGCAATATTAAAAATCATCACATAAGCAATTAAAAGTATTGATTATTTCCTTTGTATTAAATAAAAAATTGTTTCGATATATAGTATAATAGAGGAGAAAAGAGTAAAATATAGAAAATACAGCACAATTTTCAAAGTAAAAAAGTATCGAACAAAACTTAATGAATCGTGATTCTGTTATTTACAAACCTTAGAAGAAGGTTCAATAAAACATGTATTTGAATTTCACATTCGCCAAACTTGTGGCTGATGCAGAATATGCTTCGCAACAAACAATATTTTTCTTCTGCTTAGACTTAACAATCATGTTCATGGAACCTTTTCATTAAAATATGACGAGATATTATAACGCCTTTTTACACAATTTAAGTTTAATATACGTTTGAATATTGTAATGGATATGTCACAAACGTCTTTACGTTCACCATGTGGTTACGCAGATTAACGGAATTTACCACATCACTTATGTTATAATATCAATTTAATTTCCAGCTAAACGACAACCAAATATCAGAGTGGTCATCAGTAGAGTACCTCCAGAACAACAAGAAGCTACAGACCATCTATCTGGAACGCAACCCGCTTGCCTCCGATCCCGCCTACAGAAGGAAGCTCAAGTTGACGCTGCCTTCGCTGCAGCAGATCGACGCCACACTGTGTAGATAAGATACTTTCATATTTCGTACACTAGAACACAAAATATAACTATGTTACAAAGAACTCATCTCCGTATGTGTAAATACTTTTATATATTATAGTATAAAGATGTTATTTTATTTTGTAGTCTAACTTACAAAATTTAAGATACTTTTGTTTATTATAGAATAGAAAGTATAAACTTATTACCGTATATAGGTACTAGCTACTTTTGTATTTTGTAGCCTAGACTACAATAATAGACTGCAAAACAGTAAAAATAACTTAGAACTTATCAACATACATGTAGATATTTTTATATTTTGTAGTCTAGTCTATTTATATATTTATTTTCTGTATACTAGAATACAATATAAAAGAACAAAGAACTCATCAACATTATATAGGTAACAAGATACTTTTATATTGTGTAGTCTGCAGAGTGCTCCGACGACAAAAGTGTCTTGTTCTAAACTTTCTAGGCCTAGGCGAACAGTTTACTTCAAAATCAGCTGTTTCTTAAAGTTAGAGGTCATTGACCTTGAATTATCATTTAATTTAGTTTGGTCTACTACAGTCAAAACTATTATATTATATATTTTTATATATATATTGCCTCTATTTTGTAATAATTCAACAGCTGTTTTTTCAGGGAAACAGGTAATCTAAAAATTAAAAAAAAAAAGAGTTAATTTCTAAAATTCGTACATTAAAAGGTCGTCGAACCACCTTATATGTATAGTCTTTTTATAGTCAGTTAGTAATGTATTGTACTTCCGTGGTCGTTCGTTTAAGTGTGGAATTATGCACAGCTGGGTAGGGATTCGAAGTCGTGGGCACAGCTAGTAAAGTTCATATGTTTTAAACGTTTAATTCAATAGTGCCTAAGCCTATGAAATAATTTAACTTTTAATGTTGTTTAGTAGCTTATTCTAACGTATTTATTATTTTAAACATATTGAACTAGATGTATTTAACACAAATGTAATTAAATTAATATTAAGTACTTATAGTTTAAAGTAAATCTTCTCTAAAATGTGTAAAATGGTGCATATTTAAATTCAACATATTTTTATTTTTTAAATAATATTACATTTTTTTTAAAACGTCAAGTAAACTATCGTGTCTTCGAAACGCGACCTCCGATGAGAAAAAGTCACAAGTAGTTCATGGGGTTATTTTTTTGTTGCAATGATCATGTGACTTGGCATTTCAAGTACTTACTGCATTCATAAGCATATTTCCTTGCGTTGCATGTCCGAATAATAAACACGTCAATTACATCAGTAGCGTTTATTTAATTTTAACTGTTGCTGATCTGCACCCGTATCATCTATCTAGTAATTAATAACTGAGTTTGGTAGGCATTTCGCAGTACATTGCTGATTTGACGTAACATGGTAACCAATAATGACTACTTCAAACCAGCAATGTACTGTGTAGTGTATATGAAATTGAATTACTAATACGGGTTCATAAAACATGCTTACATCAACATTGGTAATTGCTTACTTTTGCTTCAAAATTATAGAATAGCACCTCTTATTAGAAATGGTCGTTTTGGTGTATAAATGTAAAGACTATCGCTCCATAGACCATAATAATGAGCCTTATGCGTGAGTATTTTATGTGCCTACCATTTAGTATTTGAGTATAAAATAAAAAATATACATAGAACTAGTTTTTTTGTGTATTTCATCAAACAATGAAACTAACAACAAAGACAATTGAACTCCTCAACACATAGGCTTCTTTCACCCCGATAATCCCGCGGGATCCGCAAGTATCTAATCTATACTAATAAAACAATCTAAAGAAGTTGTTAACATTGGTATTGTAAGTTAGGATTTAAAGCATAACTATTTTTATTATGTGAATGTTGTGCATAGCTATCATCGGAGCATGAATTTAGTTATTAATAAGTGTACTATTTTTCATGATTATTTTTTGATTTATGTTCTGTTGTTGTGCCTTTTAATAAATAAATAAACATGGCTATGATTTTATGTCATACTAGCTGCGCCCCGCGGTCCCGTTCCCGCGGGATTATCGAGACAAAAAGTAGCCTATGTGTTATTCCTTGTATCCAGCTACTTATATTCCAAGTTTCATCGCTAACGGTTCAGTAGTTTTTGCGTAAAAGAGTAACAGTCACATACATAATACAAACTTTCGCGTTTATAATATTAAGGGCCGATTTTTCATTTCATAAAATATACCTGTCGAATAAGTTCGAACCCAACCAAATTTAAAAGCCCTCAAATATGTTTATTTTTAATATCATAGTAAAGTTTTTTATTTGGTGGTGGTACATTTGACTTGTCAGATGTCTCTATCGTCCTAGGGATTTGACAGCCCTAAGTTGGATAATAATGAAGATACATTGCATCTTTGGGAGCAACATGGACTACTTTTTACCCCGACATATTCCCTCGTGGTCGACAGCCGACAGCTACCTAGCTAGTGAATAACTAAAGAAACTACAAGTAGGTACATTCGCAGGCAGTCTCGGAGTTGCTCGACAGTCCCGCTCGGCGCAGGGAGTATCGCACCCTCACACGGCCCAGTCTGCTCACCAAAGTTGACTTCGACCTATAGACCTATGTAGTACAGACCTACGTACATTTGGACACCTATTCTGAACTAAATAGTCTCAACATGGCTTCAGCATCTTCAGATTTTCCGAAATATCCAACGATTTTAAAATCACATGATTGTATCAATAACGATCTTCGTTTTAAAAACAAATAAAATTATTCCCTTATTAAATATTGTATTAATTGTTGTCTGTTATACGTCCAGTATCACGCAAGACGCTAACTGTAAAGTTAGCGAAAGCTCCGTACATTGTAACAATGCCATTAAAAAATTAAACGCGAGTAAAACCCGGTCAAGGTTGTGTTTCTATGACTAAATAAAAAAATCTTAAATCAAAATTATATAAACACTGCAAAAAAAATCGGTGCAGCATTTCTTGGTAATTTTGCAAGAAATTATTAAATCTTCAAAAGCTTTATTTATACATTCTTGATTCCTTTCCGAGAAAAATCTAACGACGACGCTGAAGCTATGTTGAGTCGATTATAGAATTCATAACCTGGTGGTATTTTTACAACCTTTAAAGTGTTTGTGCCAATATGCTTGAACTTTTGTACTTGCGTGGTTGTGCAATTTGTGGGTAAAGCTTGTTTATTGTAAGCCGTATTTAAAACGTTTTTCTGTTACTTCGCTATTAGTTTTAGTTTATTTCTTTAGTTTTCGTGATATTAATATGATATTAAACTCGTTCTTGGTTTAGTCGCGTTGCTTTTACTATTTGAAGCATTTTATAGTCCCTCAGGAACCTATTCTGAAAATTGAATATATCTACCATACCTACCTCAGTTCTGTTAAAATTTTAACGCTTCATTCAATATTGGTTATTTTGCAAGAAATCACTATTAGACAGAGTTAGCATAAAAATTTGATGCCTTAATAAGATTTTCAAATTCGCTCAACATCATACATACATAATAATTGTTAGGTAGGTACTTACTGCAAGTAATTAAGAAACGCAATTGAAACCTGCAGATAAGTTAAATTTAATATGTTTATACCCTTTTTCAGAATCTTTAATCAAAAATGTAACCAAAATCTCAAATGGAACCAAAATCCCAAAATCTCTTTGTATACTTTTTCCTTTGATAATTAACTTCGGTTCTGTGTTTACATTTGCTCAAACTTTCTGAAAAAGGGTATAATTAGTAAATAAATGTTATATAAACTAATACAATTAAATTTAATGAATAATTACCTGCTTCTTTTGTTTTAAAATGTTGAGTAGTGAAAAGGATACAATGTCTCAACAAAGTGACAGCCTTTTTCATTAAAATTGGTAGTCGTTATAGAATCTCACAGCAGGACACGTATACTATAACATGCTATAACTAAAACATCCTAACAACCCGTCAGCTTTGTAAGACGTTTCACGGAAATGTTACAACAAATGACGGAAACTAAAATAAATTATACTAACACTTTAAATGCTTTAGCGAAATTTTCAAACTTCTAAAGTACTTACTTACTTTAAAAAAAAGCTTTAATATAAACAATTTTGTGGAAATTTTGCAACTATGCATAATATTTGTTGTGAATGTTTTGCAAGCGAAATTTTCACGTAATTCTTGAACCATAATATGTTTTTTTGCTGAGTTGCGCAACTGTGCATAATATCCAAAAAGTTTTTGGACCGTTTTTGATAAAATTCTAACAATGCTGAGGCGTTGCTTGTTAAGACGTAAGTATTAGTTATAGAATATCTGCCCAGATGGAAGCCGGATAGTAAAAAGTACCTCATCAGTGACAAGGAGCTCTAACAGCCCTATGTACCCCGCTTATTAAAGGATACCTACTTGTTCAGGCAGAAGTCTATCGTTAGTACAGTGCAGTAGCTAGGTGCGGTCTCACATAATATATTTAATTTATTTTCAAAATGTTTGGATTACAATTATTTTGTAGTGTTTTTTGTGTGTTATCTGGCTGTTTATTGGTAAGTACAATTGTTGTTGTTTTTGGCGCGTCTTTATTAGTAGATTGCGTTGTGTGTAATGTTGTGCAATATTTATTTTGTGTAGTTTCATTCATTTACAGTGAGTATCGTGCGTGGCTATAGGCTAATCTACAAATAAAATGTCTCAAGTCAGTCTCAGCTCTGTTATTTTTTAATGTAGGTAGAATAAGTGTCCTTGGAGCTGTAACTATCTACACAGGCGTGTTTCATCGGAATCAATTTAGTAGTTTATACAAGCATATACAAGCTACTAAACATTCCTACCTATCTTAGGCTAAACAAATTTTGGCTTTTTTTTTAATAGGAAGTCACACTATTGATTGATACTATATTGCTTGCTATTTGTTAGTCCAATCGGCCGAATCCACGGGAAACAGCGAGATAGTTACCCATTCATAATAGTACCTACTTGGGGCTATTTGTACATTTAAAAGTAAAACCTTGAACTTGACCTTGGATATTTTACGATTCGTAACTTACGACGTTAGGAGGCGGTGTCCAACCGGACCGGCTAGACTAGGTAGGGTGCCCAGGCTTGTTGCTGTTTACCATAACTGGATTCAACACTATTTCTGGTTTATTTCTGAAGTCGATTCAAATTATTGCGCAGCCGTGTTCGTACTTACAGTCTTTTTCTATAAGAAATATAATTTATGTGATTTATTAACATTGCTCATATGATAATTTTGTCTAAGGTTTTAGCGATTTTGCATAATAAAACACAATCAACCTTGAAATAGCCAACTGTAAAGTTGGCGAAAGCTCCGTCGTTGCTAATAATAATGTTATTGAATATAACACGAGTAAAGCCCGGTAAATATTGTGTTTTGTTATTGCTCATAATAATATGGTTATGGAAAACAAAAAGCTGTACCTATCTATACAACAACGGCCCAAATATACGTGTAACCAAAAAAGACATACCCGCTCATTCGTTCCTTTACCGGTTGAGTCCTACCCATTTGCTTTAAGAGTCTCATCTGTCCCGGTCGAGCTCAAGATTTTGTTACCGATAAGACTTATGGTAAGTGGGTTGGTCTCATCCGTCCCGGTGAGGAACCTATTCTGGAGCAAAAGTTTAGATAGCAACAAACACAGGGGTAAGAAGTAACATTCTAAACTAAAACAAAAGAAGATCGAGGCAAAGTAGAAACAAAAGACGATTTAAATAGAACCAAAAGAAAGTAAACACCCAACGAAACCTTTATTTTAATAAAACTACAGTATAGGAGGAGTACAGTAACTACATAACAGTTCACATAAATGTATGTACCTGTTATATTATGTACTTTGTAACATAGTCTTGTAACTACTATGTATTCTGCGCCTATAGATACAGAGCGAGACGCGACTTGATGCGAGAGAACTATCCACTTTATAATACCTACCTACTTGTTTACGTACAGTATAGCTACACACAAGCCGGCAATAACCACCACACTGTAACGCCGACTTCTGTAGCGAAACCACGCGCCATGCAGTCCTCTATAGAATATACTGATGATACAGATTTTCCCATAGAAAATCTACCTTATGGAGTCTTCACGTCACCTAAAAATGTAAGTTGATTTTGGTTTGTTGTTTTTGTCGACTGTCATGATAAGATTACAAGTATAAATTAAAAACAATCGAGTGGAATTTACTTTTATCGCTATGTTCTTTTTGACATTTTGTTTCATTGTTGGTTGTTTGTTTGGTTCTTATTAATAACTGAGTTTCGTGTTGCATTTACTTGTAGGCTAAGTTGTAAAGAACTATGATAAATTCTGGTATTTAATTCAGGTATCGGTAGGTACCTTAGATATAAAACTTTCAATAGGTTAGATAGACTAGTAAAGTGCTATTAAATTAAACTTTAAATATTATAAAATATTTATTTAAAAATCAGTAAGTACTAAGTTGAAATCTAAATCTTACAAATATTATGACCGCAAAAGTTTGTATGTATGGATGTGAGTTTGTTACTCTTTCACGCAAAAAACTAATGAACGGATTGCGATGAAACTTGGAATATAGGTAGCTGGATACCGGGATTAACACATAGGCTACTTTTATCCTGATATTCCCGCGGGAACAAGACTTACGCGGGTGAAATTATATATAACTCAAAGGTGACTGACTGACTGATGGAGGGAGTGATCTATCAACGCACACCGCACAGCCGAAACCACTGGACGGATCGGGCTGAAATTTGGCATGCAGGTAGATATTATGACGTAGGCATCCGCTAAGAAAGGATTTAGATAAATTCTACCCCCAAGGGGATAAACGGGAAAACTTACGCGGGTGAATTCTACAAAAATAACATGAAAGGGCCTTTTTGTATAAAAACTAGCAGCGCTCCGCGGTTTAGGGGCCGGGGAATATCGCAATAAATGGTAGCCTTTGTTGTTCTTAATAATACTTAATCATCAATTAATAGAATAGGGATCGAGTTGCGTAAATTGCAGTTTATTTCTAGGCTAAGTAGGTACTTACCTAAAATTAACACCAAAAATTATATACAAAGCTAGCTGCGCCCCGCGGTTTTACCCGCGTAAGTCCCGTTCCCGTGGAAATTTCGGATAAAAAGAAAATGTGTTATTCCCAGTATCCAAGTTTCATCCCAATCAACATGTAACTATACATACAAACATACAAACTTTCGCGTTTATAATATTACGAAGATTATGTGATGCCTTATTTTGGTTTCTAGGAACACCGACGGCACATAGGCGTGGCCATAGGAGACAAGATTGTAGACCTCTATGCGATCTCGCATCTCTTCGACGGACCCCTTCTGAAAGACAAACAACATGTCTTTAAGGTAGGTACTTAGTACAACTTGGCTGTACTGTAACTATAACGTCTCAACATCACCGCAGCATTGTTAGATTTTTGTTGAAATTAGTTCAATATTTTTTTAGTTCTCCGTAAATTTGCTAAAACTTTTGAAGTTCTAGTACCTAATTTCTTGCGAAATTACAATCTGTTTTCGAGCAAAATGGAACTATGCTGACGCGATATAAGTAGAGACATTTTAGTTAGGTACTTATAGAGTACATGCCCTTGCTATACTAACCAGAGGTAATTCATAGCTGCTTTGAGTATCTATCTAACTACAACTTGGTTCGTATCCTATAACCAAAACGTCTGACCATAGATTAAAAAATAATAATATTTAAATAACTGATTTAAAAAAACAACGATCGTAAAATTTTGCAGTTCGCTAAAGCTTTTAAAGTAGAACTGTTAGTAATTTTCAAAATTACCAAATTATCAAGCGAGGGCAGAGTCTGTAAATGCTACGAAACGAAGGAACGGCGTTGCAACAATGCTGAAAATAATGAAGACAACGCGATTGAAACCGGAAAATGAGTTTCATTTCAAAATGAAGCAAAGCAGAGGCAATGTTGAGACGTTTTAGTTACCTATTGAATATGTGCCCTTGTTATAGCAGCTTAGTAGCCAGCCATAGGTAGTTGCTTGAAGTTGTTTACCGGGCTGACTTGTTATGTAAATTATGTTATTTTGCTGTTGCACAATATTATATTAATAATTTTAAATAGTATCTACATATGACTTGCAGAAATTCTTAGATTGTGTTAAGTCGCCTCTGTTGCTTGTGGAATTTCGAAGTTATATTACGAATGACACGTACCATAACTAAAATGTCTCAACTATGTCTCAAATCTATTTATTTAAAGTAGTTTTATTTGGAAATCGACACTTATAAGCATAGAAACCTGCCTACACGTAAAAAAAATGTATCTTGTTTATATTTTTATATGAAAGAATATGTTATTTTAAACAACTAAATTCGTTCGTTTGTAATTTAGATCGGTAGTTATTTTTATATTATGTTGATGACGTCATACTTACGGTCACAAAGTGTACAATTGTACAACCAGGTATAAATCACACCCCCGATAATGTACGATCTGTTAATTTAAGTCCAGGGTCTTCTTTTAACACCCCGTACAATCACCGGTAATATCACCGGTAATAGCCACGTTAAGTCAAAGCAGCTATGCAATAAGGTAGGTAAATTTTAACTTTTGGTATAATTTTCAGGAAGAAACACTGAATGCTTTCATGGGCTTGACAAGACCACACTGGATCGAGGCAAGAAAAACTCTACAAAACCTGTTGAACGGCTCAAATAAAACACTATTTACTGGAAATTTTGAAAGGTAGTTCTCCCATACATAACTTAAATCATCTTAGATGAATGTAGTTAAGCTTGTTACCACAAAATACAGTTGTTGAATTCTCTGTACTGAAAAAAAGCGATTAAGTAGGAGTCGGACTCCCGCACTAAGGGTTCCGTACCTGTATCACACGGAAAGTTAAAATCAATTAACGCAAAGTTAGCTTTTATTTTTACAACTGGTGCTAATGTATCACTAGATGGCGCTAGTGGGAAAAATAAAATAAACCGCAGTAGCGGTGCGTTTGAAGTTTAAAAATCACCTTTGTTGTATGGGATTATGCCCCCCCTTAAATATATGCTTAATTTTGTTTTAGTAGGTATTTGTTGTTATAGCTGCAACTGAAATATCTATCTATCATCTGTATATAATAATATATATCTATCATCTGTGAAAATTTCAACTGTCTATAGCTATCACTGTTTATGAGATACTGGGCCCGATGACAGACGGACGGACGGAGAGACGAAGTCTCAGTAATAGCACGTACTAGGGTCCCGTTTTTACCCTTCAGTTCTTAATCGCGTTTTATTATTTATTTTTATTTCTCATGTTCGGAAACTTTAATTTTCCTGAGCCGGATGGAAAATTGTTTTTTCATCCCTAGAATCGATTGAAAAAATGTCATAATGTCATGATAGCATGACACTTTTTTACGTTTCGACATAGATGCACGTCTCATGACCAACTTAATTAAACGTAATATCTGATAATTTTACAGGTGAAATGTGTCCCTTCTGACCCTTGGTTATAAATCTACTATTTCTCACCTCGACTTTTATTGAACTGACCCAATAGTCTTGTGCGGTGGGAGAACAAGGCTATAAGAAATGCTTAAGAGAGTTTGAGAGCGTGCGCTTACATTTAAGTGACCACGTCAAGGCCACTTGACACCACGACCACGCCACCAAACAAACACGACCACCCCACTTGTACGACGACCACCCCACTTGTACGACGACCACCCCACTTGTACTACGACCACCCCACTTGTACTACGACCACCCCACTTGTACTACGACTATCCTTTATTTTACAGGCCGATCATACAACAGAAACATGCTACAATGCACCTTCCGGTGTCCATCGGTGACTACACTGACTTCTACTCCTCGTTACATCACGCTACAAACGTTGGGATCATGTTTAGAGGGAAAGAAAACGCACTCTTTGAAAATTGGTATGTTTTCTTGATGAAATAAATTACATACTAATAAGATTTTTTTCTAAATATCCACGACAGACAAAAACTTACAAATTATATGCATGATATCCGTTGTCTAGTATCCATAGTACGGGCATAATTGCTTAGTTTAGGGCTGGATTGCGTTGTGTGTAAGGTTTCATTTTTTTACTTTAATGAATTAAATTAATCAATAATTGTCATAATAAAAAACTAAAATATTTCGATACATTTGATGCTATTTTAGGTAAGTATATTAATACATAAATTATATTGCAGGAAATACCTACCTGTGGGATACCACGGTAGATCTAGCTCCGTAGTCGTATCTGGAACGCCAATCACCAGACCGCGCGGGCAAACTCTACCAGTTGAAGGCAAGTACTTATTAAGTTTATTTTTCTTCTGTTTTCGCGATATTGAATTAAAATGAAACTCATTTTCCGGTTTTGTTCGCGTAGTTTTTATTATTTTCAGCATTGTTGGAACATACTGTTCCTACGTTTCGGAGCCTTACAGACTGTAGAGGTTTTGAAAGCGTTTCGAATGTACCTAAATTTCACTCATAAACTGTTAATTGTATGTTATAGGTACAGCCCCAACATACGGGCCAAGTCGACTGATGGACTTCGAGCTCGAAGTGGGCGCATTTGTCGGGGGACCGGCCAACCCTCTCGGAGAGCCGATCCCGGCCAGGGAGGCTGGGGACAGGATCTTTGGACTGGTCTTGATGAATGACTGGAGTGGTATGCTTTAAACATCTAGATCTGTTCCATTCAAAGGCCTGTGGAAGAGATCGCTCTAAGCGCCGCCCATTGTGTCACCTAGTTTTAAGTTTCTTTTTCTTGTTATTTTTTTGGTGTGTTGCAATAAAGAATTAACTCATTAATCAATCTATATTACCAGTAAGTCAAACTCTTTGTAAACATTTTCGATATTTTTAAATAAGTTTGCATGCTTTGTTTTGACTTATTGATAAATCAGACCAACGCACACCCTAAGCCGCTGATAGTTAAAGTTACCTTGACGATATAAGCATTCGATAAGAAACGATTTTTCGAAATTCCCACGAGATCGGGATCGCTGGTCCAGCCGGTCCCAGATAGCAGTCATTAGGTCAAGACTCTACCTGAACCTAACGACCTGCAACCCTAACACTCGATAAGCCACCACCATTCATGTATGTTTGTTCCAGCCCGTGACATCCAGAAGTGGGAGTACGTGCCTCTAGGTCCGTTCACAGCCAAGAACCTTGGAACCAGTATATCCCCGTGGGTGGTCACGATGGAGGCGCTGGCTCCATACCTCGTCGAGAACTACCCGCAGGACCCACCACCCTTTGACTACCTGAAGCATGAAGATAACTACAACTTTGATATCAAACTGGAGGTCGATCTCATTCGTAAGTTGTAACTAACGCCAAGTTTGAATTTTATATAGTTTTTAGCAGAAATAGTCTGAAGTCTGTACACTACTGTACAGACTTCGAAATGTAGGGCATTGGTAAAAAAATATATTTCTTATATTAGGGGTTAAAGTATGAAATTGCCGATTTGTACTGAAAATCTTAATTGTTTATTTTTTAAATTTTTAACAAATTTATTTAATCAAAATAGTTGCCATTATTATCTATACATTGCTGCCATCTAATGGGAAGGTTATTAATGCCTTTGCGATAGAACTCCGACGATCTAGACTGCACAAACTGTGTGAAAGCATTTTGTACTGCCTCCTGGGAAGAAAACTTCTTGTCACGTTGATAATTGTCCAAATCACGAAAAAAATCGTAGTCCGTTGGAGCAAGGTCTGGTGAATACGGAGGATGACGAATGGTTTCTAAGTGCAGTTCCTGAAGGGTCAAAATGGTTTCTCGTGCTGTGTGAGGTCTCGCGTTGTCGTGGAGCAATAATGGTGAAGATCGATTCATGAGTCGGGGCTGTTTTACTGCTAGTTTTGTCAACATGGTTCGGAGTTCGGCACAATAGACATCTGCCGTAATTGCTTGACCAGATCGAAGAAAACTATAGTGAATAACACCATGCTGAGACCACCAAACAGTTACCATTACCTTTTTATTGGTAAGTTTTGCTTTAGGACACTGTTGTGGCATTTGACCTGGGGTCAGCCATTGCATTTTTCTTTTCCGGTTATCATAAAGAATCCACTTTTCATCACATGTTACAATTCGATCCAATATTCCTTCATTTCTGTACCGGTTCAACAAGGCAACACAAGTTTCAACACGCGTTTCTTTCTGCAGATCAGTCAAATCATGAGGCACCCATTTTTCGTATTTTTTTATTTTATTGATTTGACGCAAGTGAGTCAATAAAGTGGGTAAGGTAACGTTAAACAATGCCGCTAATTCCTGGGTAGTTTGACTAGGATCGGCTTCCACTATCTCTCTTAATTCATCGTTATTCACCTGTGTGGGCGGTCTTCCTCGTGGCTCGTTCTTTAAGTCGAAATTTCCATCACGAAAGCGTTTAAACCAAAATCGCACGGTGCGTTCATTAGTAGACCCCTCTCCAAACGCAGCATTGATATTGCGGGCTGTTTCTGCCGCGTTAGTTCCGCGTCGGAACTCGTATTCAAAAATCACTCGAATTTTCGCAGTATCCATCTTTCTTGTCTAAATTGAATAACAAAAACAATTGAAAGTCGATATTCAAATGTTTCACATTTTTAAAAAAAAGAACATCACAGAAACCATTTGAAAAAAGTTTCATTCGAAAACCTCAAACCATGAAGATTCTATGTCAATTCAAAGAACCTATTGCAATAAAACGGCAATTTCATACTTTAACCCCTATTATTTATTGCTTAAGACATAAAGAAATATTTTTCAAGAAGAAATGTATTAACAAAAAATCTCTTGATACAGGATAATCGCATAAGCAAAGGGCACTGGTATCTAGGCGAGTGCGCTAACCACTGCGCTACACGGGATTTGTGATGACGCATTTCTCATCGAAAAATATTTCTAAGCTTAAAGTTTTCAAAGCAACGCGATTAAAACTGAAAAAAAATGAGATTAATTTTAATTAATTTTGTTCTCAGCTGAGAAATCATCGGTAGCGAGCACGATATGCCGGTCGAACTTCCGCCACATGTACTGGACAGTGAAGCAGCAGCTGGCGCAGCAGACCGTCACCGGCTGTAACCTCAACCCGGGCGACTTGCTGGGCTCGGGCACCATCAGTGGAGAGGTTTGTTCATGATTTATTAACAACACCCCGACCTTCACAGGGATCATTCCTTGTGCTCTATATTTAAATCGCTTGTGCCTATTCAAGCAATTTTCTATTTCGATTTCTACTGATTTTGTTTGTAGTCGATAATTGTTTAATGTGTATTAACCACTCAGCGCTGGAGTCTGACATCGAACGAAAACCAGCAGTAACAAAGTTATTAAAATTATCCGAAGTGGCACAAGCAATTCAAAAATAAGACTCCTAATCCGATAGGAATACCGGGAAGCCTAGTGTTGTTTAAGTTTCTACCTAGTAAATAAAAAAAATAAAACATCAAAAACGGATTTCACAGTCCCTCTTTTGTGTAAGAAATATTCCACCGAATAAAAATCACTTACAACAAAAAAGGATCTGTGCTCAATGCTCATGAAAACTGTATACGAAATTTAATTGAAGTAGAGACGCTTCGCGCTCGCTACGCTTGCTCGGTCAATTATACTTCATTTTTGTATTTGATTGCAACCATTCGAAAGTTCTTTCTCTAGAAAAAAATATTATTTTTTTTAATTTTTTTAAAATCTGACGTTTTAGTTAATATTTAATTAACAAAACGTCAGATTATAGTCTGAAAGGACGAGATAGGAGATTATATACCTATAAATTTATCTTTTTCCAGTTACCAGACTCATTCGGCAGTATGCTAGAGTTATCGTGGAAGGGCACAAAACCTCTGCGCTTACAAAACGGTGAAGAAAGAAAATTCCTACAAGATGGTGACACGGTTGTCATGCGTGGGTACTGTCAAAACGAGAATGGAGTCAGGATCGGTTTTGGAAAATGCGAGGGCAAACTGTTACCAGCTAAATGAGAAGTGGAATGTATTGGATGATCTGTTGGGTGGATGTTCGGTCAATCAATGCCTTTAGCTTGATGCATCGATTTGAGCAAGACTTACGGAATACTGCCTTTTAATTTGTGTTTATAATAAAGATTTACATTGTTGTCTGATTTCTTATTTTATTTTAGGATATACGTGAGTGATATCCTATAAGTGATTTATATAGGTATATCGGATATCCCAAGGGTATTCATGCATGCATGACATTTGATCGAATCCATGGCTAAACTCAAAATAATATTAAGTAGGGTGAGGCGGGGTTATTATAAGACTACCAATATTTTGGGTAAAAATAAGACATTAGCAAAAATCCCAAATAGAACATATTTTAATAACTATAATTCAGTTTAAATTCAACTCTTAAATATAACGAACAAGTTATGTAGTTTTTATTAAATCTTTACTATTCATTTTTAAGAATTATTTAACAAAATATTTCTGATCAGAAAATTTGTGGCGAAAATTTTACATTAGCGTTGGCAAACTTTTGTCGCTGTCGCTTGCTTGTTCACCGCACGCGCTCATCCTCCCGTCCCGCGCCGCCGCATGGATTGTTCTTGCGCTGGCGTTTCGCCAATTTAGTCCATCTTTCACCAGCGCACAGTGAGGACGTTTTCTTTTTTTGGGAAAAAATGAGACACGCCATGGGGAAAATATAAGACAAGACAATATTCATCATTATGATGATTATGAGCTCGATGAACTTCAAGATGACAATAATGTAAGCAAACCTTGTGAACCCCAAAATCAATAAGATCAAGATGTATCGTTAGAGGCTGAAAAGCATAAGGTTTCGACTGCTCCAACTATTATAGGTACCCCGGTTAATATGTCGACTGATGAACTAGAATATGGCATTGGTGATTTCATTCTTATAAGCCAGACAACGAAAATGAATAAAATGAAGTATTGTTTGGCTAAAATAGATGGATCTTAGGATAGCGAGTATTTAAGTGATTTGTATAAAACGAAAAAAATAAAGTTTGTAATTAAGATTTTCTTCGCGAAAAAAGATATCCTGCAACTAATATAATTTATTCGATCCACAAAATCTAAATAACCTACCTATTAATATTAGAATGAAACTACAAAAAAATGAAACGGGTCTACTATATAGTATCATATTTAATAGGGTAAAACTGTCTCATATTTTGCCCCATTTCCATTTTCTTACTTAATTTCTAAGTATGTGGCTTAATATTTGATTATTTGCTGTGATTTGATCTCAATAATTGAGTTGTATAACTTTTTTATTTGATTTTAAGCTAGGAACTTCTTTACCAAATAATAATATTGCAAAGTCTTTTAGAAAGAAACAAAACATTTTGAAGGTGTTCATTTTCTATTTTTTTTCGTTAAAAATTAAAATATTTTTAGGACTGTGAAAACTGTATTGTATTATTTTTACCCCTCTCTGTCTTAAAATAAATCACGCAGCTGAATAAAACGTAATCTATAGGAATTGTATGCTGTCTTATATTTGAACTACGATGTTTCATATTTACCCCATAGTACCGGGAAAACATGAGACACATATTTTAGTAAAAAGTCTTAGTAATTTTAATGATTATTGAGAAATTGTTCATAATGCAAGGTAGATTGAATGCCAATAGGTAGTCTTAAATAGTTCTGGAATTAAACAACTGGTTTTGAAAGATACAAAACGCAAAAGTTGTTGATTTCGTCTTATAATTACCCCACCTGACCCTAATAAAAAAACTACTTTCCACCCTAGCGACGGAAAAGCAGTTTTCCAAACGGCTATCTACCCATCTTGTCGTGTAATGATGAGGTTCACCTAGTTGAAGGCCTAGTGTAGTAGAGACCTTTAACTTTTTTATTTTTATTTATCGGTTGCAAGAAAGTTGTGGAGGTAGGTCCTCATAGAATTAAGAAGTAGTATATGTACGTAGTACTTCTTAATTCTATGGGTATCCTATATCGGTTGTGCTTTTGAACATATTGTGAACCGATCTATGGCCATTTAGAAAGTTACCAGTGTCAAGTATTATTAATTTTAGCAAGTTATTTGCAATTTGCATCAAAGCAGTCAAATGGTCGTAGACAAGTCAAGAAAGTCATTGTAAATGGTGGCACTTTACAATGATGGTTCACGCGAGCTTTGGAGACAACGCTAAAGTCCATGTTTTGCATCGATTTTCACTTTCAGTAAACTCCTTATACTTACGCGAAACTAAATTGATTACTATTAATACCTATGCCCCCGGAATTAAACAATTTACATGCGTTTGAACTCGGTTTCACAAAAATGAAAATTTTGCATCACATCTCCTCTCACCGCGTTCCCGCCAAAACTCCGGAATTTAAACTAACCCATCCAAGTAATGCACGACAGGCGTTGCTTAATTAACCCCTCCGACCTCAGTCAGACCAATCAATTAAATTGCATATCGAGTAACTCTAAACGAATGATTTTTTGAATGAGACTCAGAATTTTTGTTTTACAAACTGTTCGATGTTCTAATCATGGACTTAACATAAATTCCTAGGTTCATAGTTCTAATTTAGCTTGATATTATATGTGATTCAAGTATAAGTACTTGTTTTATTAAATGTGTGAGACTGTGAGTTGTATTTCAATTTCCTTACAGTCGAAATAAAAAGTAGAATATTTAGCTCGGGTGAATATCAAGCATTTCACCCTCAAACCTGAAATTATTATTTCTTATCGGTTGTGAACCGATTATGGCCATTAGGAAATTAGTTATTTGCAAATAAGTTATTTGCATCGAAACAGTCAAGTCGTCATAGTTAAGGTTAAGTCTAGGAAATCATTTGTAAACACGGCGGCCATTTACAAACAATCTTCACGGAGCCTTGGAGACAACACTAAGTCAATGTTTTGCACCGATTTTTACTTTCATTCCACTTGTACACCTTCACGAAACTAAATTGATATATGTATGAATATGCCCCCGAATATGCCCCCGAAATTAAACAATTTGCACGCATATGAACTAGGTTTCACAAAAATGAAAATTTAGCACCACATCTCCTCAAGGAGTTCCCGCCAAGACTCCAACCTGAAATATCTCTGGTGAAATATTTGACATTCAGCCCCCTCGTGTCGACTCGTGTTTTCAAATAAAGTTCAAGGTTTTTTAAGCCTTACCCTCTCACATTCCACGGAGACTATCAATACTTGAGTGACAAAAATATGGACTAGTGACAACGTCAAAGTTTATGTCAAAATTGTCAAAGCTGTCAGCTGTCTGTTGACCCCAGCCGAACGCGAAGCGAACAGCAATCCAAACAAAAATCTCCGCGATCATTGATTTCTCAAAGTCTCAAGTGTTTTGCTATGGATGGAATGGTATAGGATAGCTATATTTTACAGCCTTGCTGAAACGATTGAGAGATAATACTTCACTTTAATTACTGCTTTCCGTGACTTGGTTTTATCAGGGGTTCGTGCCAGCTAAGCCGAGGTGTTCTAACAAACTTCGGCACTAAAAGCTGGAGATACGGACGCGTTGCTTTATCGATTAACATTCGTACTACGTTACTGATATGAATCTTAAAATGTGTGATGATAGTGTGTGTGCCATTGATGTTTCGGAACTGGGTCATGAGTAAGTAAAACATAGTTCAACGATATTAATAAATCAGTTTGATTCAGTTTGATTTGAGACCGCATCTGCGTCGCGATGTCGCTTACTCAAACAAGTTATTATTTACAATTTCAGCTTCTGTACAACAGATGGAATTGTGAACTAGAGTGTTATTGAAAGAACTAGTCATGTATGGGATGCTGATTGTAGGATTGAATAAGGAATGGATAGCGGGAGACTGGAGGTCCCAAATGGGACGGTTCATTTGGACACAGTGAGGGCACTACACCAGACTGTGGTCTCCTTAAGAACTGCACTCGAATGCTCCAAGAATGAATTAAAGGAACTAAAAGAGAAGTATGAAAGACATTCCCATTGCTTAGAGTATGCTGATGTCATAGAGAAATTGACATTAGAGAACCATGTACTGAGGAGACGGATTATCAATACAGATTATGAAGAAAACCCTCAGAATATAAAACTAGAAGTTACTTACAGTCCCCGTACTGCAGATAAAGTTACTAGTGAAGTTGTTATCGAGACTCCAGACTTATCTAGTGCAAGAGACAGTGATACTGTTGACTTTCACAAAGAAGACAATGTTTTAGAGCCATATGCGGATGAGAACAGCAATTTCTGTTCCTCTGATAAATTAAATGATATCCCTGAGGTATCAGATTCTCACAATTTTAATCCAACTGCAGAAATTTTTGCTGCTGAGTCTACAGATGAAAAAAGCCAAAGTCAACTAGTCAGCTTACCAAAGGAAGAAAGTGAACATTTACCAAGTTTTAAGACTAAACTCGAATTACTATCAAAATTTGATGTTAGAATTAAAGTCAGAACATTAAAAGAAGGTACTGTATTGTCCAGTACAACGTCAGAAACTGATTCTGTTGATGATAAAAAGGAGAAGGAATACTTCCAATTTGAACAGAGACAAGAAAAGTTTGATAAAAAAGAAGATTTGCAAGGAAACACTGTGAATTTCTCCAGTGTTTCATCGGAATTTATTAATATGGCCGTACCTAATGAGGCCGATGCCAAGAAACCTGATAAATTTGATGTACAAGTAAGAATTACTTCTGAAGAGAATTTGGAGATTAAAGAGAACTTTACAGAACGAAGCCGGAGGAAAGATACCCTCAATTTAGATGTTGATGATTTAAGTCTAAGGTAAAATTAAACTTTAACTAAGTATATTTATTCTGCTTTGCCTAGCCATGCCTACTTTCTTAGTTTAGAACAGCATGTACGTACATCACTTAATATAATAAGAGCAATGGTTATTACACCCAAAATCATTTGTTTACTTTCATATAAACATTGCAAAACTGAAGAAAAATCTAACATAAGAGTTTAAATAAATACCTCAAACATTTTCAGGTCCATGTCAGAGGGAGATAACTCTGTGTTTTCCGAAGGTGTGACTCCCATAGAGCCGCCAGCTGAAGACAAACAGGAGCAGGAAGCAAGTGGCAACGAATCAGAGGAAGTTGACGATATAGAACTCATATTTACTACTGACGAATCTAAGGACATGAGTAATTTGCAGGTAGTTATTAATTATGATTTAGTGGAGCTGTTTAATGGTTTGCAAGCTTAACTAAAAAAAATAAGAAGAATATATTGGTGAAGATTGTTAGCGTGACCCAATAGAGAAGTAAAAGGTCATGGGTTTAAGGCCCCATACTCACCTTTTTTTTTGTGTAAAAGATGGCCGTAAGATTCGACTAAGCAATATTTTAGTAACTTAAATCAAACAATTCCTAATAACAAGATAACTATTGCTAATTCAGTAAAACTGTTCTACCAATTTCAAGTGTACGTTATTATGCTTTAATACAAAAAAAATAGAGGTTTAAATTCGTCACGTTTAGCTATAAAATGAACATTTCAGTTTTAAACGAGTTGTTTTAGATAAAAAAGAATCTGTTATAAAAGTTAACCAATCGTGTCAAGAAAACTACCAAAATGAAGATGAGAGAATGAAAAACAAAATACCGAAATAAAATTTTCGAATTTTTTGTAATTACTGAAAAATATTGAGATCCCTGCCGCCAATATCGTGAGCATGTCACCTTAAGTCCCGCAGGTATTTTGGTATTTTGTTGAATTTTGCAACATTGTTATCAATACAAACTTTTTAAACTCATGTTTAATTCAACTCAAACACTTGGATTAGTATCCTGTATTATTCGCGGGTCTTAAAGCTGGGTCACACTAGATGCGTGACGTGTATGCACGCGCGTACCAGATCTTTCTAACAAAATGAGGCACTCAACGTCACATGCGTGCTTGTTGATGTTGACGTGATGATGTTGTAATACCCTACATTACAATGTTGATTTGTTTGATACCAGAGCAGGTATCGTTGATTTACAAGCACGTACTCATGCTCACAATATGCAGGGTGTTCTGACGACATTTAAGCCGTAAGAGGTTGTTCTAGATGTCTAGGCGAACAACATTAAAATTTGTTCTTCAACTTGTAATTTTATGTTTTACATAAAATTATTTACGCGTGTCGAATCTGTGACATAGTACCTGTGCATGCGCATACGCACGCACTTAGAGCTACATCTACTGTGCAACTCGCGCGTTACCTACGTGTGTACTAATTAGAATTATCTAATTTTTAAATAAAACGAAATACTTATTTGGTATTTTAATTTTTTAATGCTCTAGCTAGGCAAATCTGCTACAAGTTAATTTAAGAAAATAAAGTTTCTTAAAAATGTACATCGTGCATATTTTCTAATCTTACTTCATATTTATACTTTCCAGGAGGATCTAGTATCAATCAGAGAAACAGACTCCTGGGCCCCAAACTCAGCATCAACCACCCACTCCACACCAGTCCTCATAAAGTTCCACACCCTCGATCCTGACTTCCAACCAGGCACTGAACTCACCACCGAAACTGAGAATCAAGAACCTCCAAACTTACAAGGAATTGCTGCATCATCTCTTAGAATGAAAAGAGTATCACTACCGAACGACAAAGAAATCCGTCACGTCGCTTTCAATGGGAAAGAAAGGGAAAGCTTACTAGATTTGCCTGGTCGAGGGATTCTAAAGAGCTGCGATAATAGATCAGATAATATGCTATATAGAAAAAGCCCTAATACTTCCACTAGAAGGCTTGATAGCGTGGATAGTTTAACATGTGACTATAACAGAGGCTTGAGTTTAGATAATACGAAGTCTTCGAGCTTCGAGCTTGGCTCCAGTATGGATATCCTGCACCGTGATGAGAGCATGGATAGTTTCCACAAGACAGGACACCTAGGGCATAGGTTCTCGGTGTTTGCTGAGAGAGATATATCGAAGTGTGGTACTTCGGAGGATGATTTGGCTGTCAGTTTGCATATTAGAAGGAATACTTGTCCCAATCCATTTCAGTATAGGTAAGTGAATATGCTTGATGCAAGTGGTTATTGCATGGTTTTACAGCAGTAAAATCTTATAAAAAAGTGCGCGGTCTCGCTCACGCACATACACAACGAGCGAGAGCAAGCATGCAGAACTCGATGTATTTTTAGAATTTAATTTTAATAGTTCAAATATCATTCCGTGGGAATGTCATGATGAAAAGTAGGCTATGTCACTCCTAGATAATGTAGCTGTCAATCTGTGATAGAATTATTGAAATCGGTCTAGTAGTTGCTGAGTCTATTTGTTAAAAACAAATCGTTCCTCTTTATATTATTAGTATAGAAATTGATTGTTGTTTCACCCCAGAGTGCCACCATACCGCTGCGTGTCCCGCGCGCCCGGGCCTTTTAAGGCGGGGCTCGGCACGGGTGCGGGCGCGGGCCGATTGCGCGCGGTCTCCGCTGTAACACGCGATGCGCCGCGCCGCGAAAACGCCGCGCAGACTGACCTCACCGCGTTGCCCAACCGGTGGAGCTCTGATGGTTATCTCTCTCACAAGGTACCAATTCTTTTTTTTTCGTGTAGTGGTGAGGCTTACTTAGTGTTAGAGGCCTTTTAGGCCTTTTACTTGACCTAACGACTGCTATTAGAGATAACAACTGGGACTAATTGTTTAACGTAGTACCTTTCGAATCACCGAAATGAAATTGTTTTAATTCGGTGGTGTAATTAATTAAATAAATTTAGTTTTGTAAAGTGAAATTTAAAACCAGTGCCAGACATGGACTTTCACGTTGTTTCCAAACTTCATAAAAAGTTGTTGTTGACTCCCTCGAATTAACTTACGTAGGTGAATGAATAGAAAAGTAACACTTAGTGACTATTCTGACTATGTCGGTGTTGGCCAGCAGATGGCCCTGGCGCCCCCGTGCCCCCCGCCCACCGTCCCGCAGCGCGCGGCCCCCCGCCGCCGCCCCCCGCCCCCCGCCACACGCACCGACGACACCCGCCGCGTGCTACTCAGTGATATTGGTAAGTAGTTTATACTGACAACTTACGATGTTAAGGCCCCATACTCACCTAATGACGTGACAGAGATAGAGCTAGATGCGACTGCAATATTTTAGTGAGTAAGATCAAACACTTCCTAATAACAAGATAACTATTGCTAATTTAGTAAAACTGTTCTACCAATTTCAAGTGTATGTTATTATGCTTTAATACAGAATAAATAGAAGTGTAAATAGGTCTCATTTAGCTGTAAAATGAAAATTTCGGTTTTAAACGAGTTGTTTTAGATAATAAAAATTCTATTATAAAAGTTGAACCAATCGTGTAAAGAAAACTACCCAAATGATATGAAGATAAGAGATTAAAAATTTAAAATAACAAAATAGTATAAAATTAAAGGACAGAGCCCTTTGGCTCCGTGGGCACTCGAGGCACGGTTTAAACTCAGAAATTAATAAATTTACCCCTCAATGAAGGTTGTTCGTTTTACCAAATGTTCTGGACATACTCGTACCTTCATAATGGGATATTCTTATTAAAAGAAGAACATTTTTTTTTAATACTTTCTACACTCACTCTACGATTGTGCAAAAAATATTGAACTATTTTCTTATCGTTGTAAATTATTTTACCGTTTCGATCAATTCCTTCTTTAAGATTCAAAGCAAATGAACGATCATCCACAAAAAAATAAGCCACGTTAATTCCACCCAATAGCATCATTACGTAACTTAACGCAGTACATTATTTCCGCCCTCGTTTATGTACAAAAACAAGAAAGATATCTATGAAAATAAACGAAGATATTCTGTCGATTTATTTCCCACACCAGGGCTCCAAAACTGGTACTTCGCAAGTAACATCGCGTGGTAACATGTAGTAAATAACTGCCTGAGTTCATTTCATCTTTCAATGTGCACGGATAAGTTTTTCTTGTCACGCAATCTGCGATGTTCGCCGAAGTCTAGATAGAACCAGTAAAACGGAATACGGGGATAATGGCTCATACAGGGGCACATTTCGAAAAAATTGAAAGTAAAAATATAAAAAAAAAAATGCTCTTGCACAAAAATCAAGTTAAAATGTGAATTCTCATCGGTACGCACCTTCCGATGAGAAGCAAAAACAAACATTTATTGGCCTTAGAAGAATGACTCTTTGACTGCTTAAAACACAAACGTATGTGTTTTCCTTAATTTAGGCATTCCGGCAAGTGATTCATTCAGTCATTATTTATTTATTTGTTTAATTAATACGGTATACACCAATTACATTAATTAATTAAAAACACTTAAACTATCAGATAAATTGAGTAACAATATCGAGATATAGCTACATGCATGTCATGTTAGGAACACACCAATTGTGATCTTATTCGTCAGTGCGGTAAAACACGCGTTGCGAAATAATGTATGCAAACGCTCATGGCATTCACCTCAGCACTGATATACGCCACATGCCGCGCCTTTGGTGCTGTAGGGGCCCGCACTGGTGTTCATTTATTTCATCAATGAAATGACTGCAGAAGAAAAACACACCATGCGTTTTTGCCGCATATATTCAGCTTTTCGTTAGCATCTCAGTTTTTCCGTCGCAATAACATTTTTGCCAAGCTGTAAACTCCAACGATGACTTACAGACCCTGTATAGGTACAATCTATTTTTAGGTCCCAAGTTACCATGTCAACTTTTGCTTTTCGATATTGATAAAATGCCAGTACGGTTTAAGTTTCGCTAGAAAGGGTTCGTCTTTGTAATGTCTGTGTACTATGATAGGTGGTTGTATAGAAAACCCTGGTGGAGGGACTCTTATGAGACTGAGTATGGGAGGTATTATGGGAGAGGTAAATACGGCAGCGATTACTATGATAGCTACTATTGGCGGGACTATGATTATTATCTAGGGAAGTATGGGAAGTATAAATGGTACGATTACTTGAGCGATTCTGATTATTTGAGCGATAAATGGTATGATGATTGGTATTGGGGAAAGTATGGGAAGTATGGGCGGTATTATGGGTGTTCCTGTCGCACTTGTAGATTGTATAAATACGTGTGAATTTGTGTATTGAAAAGAGAATGAGTGTGGGTGTGTGTGTGATGAAATAGTGATTAATTCAGTGTGTGTTTGTAAGATATGTGCGTGAATGATTTTTACGTTATGCCCTTATTTTTTTATCCGGATATCATCAAATCTATGAATGCCGAAACGTCCCGCTATTAGTAAGTACTAAGATAGACTTGTCATCATTTCTCTCTCGCACTCACGTAACTTTCATAGTTTCATCTCTTGCTAACACTTTAGTTGCATAACTAAGGAATAATTAGTAATTTTACCCATGTTAGACTTGATCATGCGATTTGGGAATGCAAATTCTCATGTTTTCGCGTCCTTGACCTAGCTGTTTTAATGACCTTGGAGATATCCGTTGCAAGATACCAGTATATTCGTATCTTCTTAGTGATTATGCTACACCTTATCTTCGCTTACTATCCGATAGTAGTAACATTCCCACTAAGTCTGGTTTGTAATACCTTTTTTATCTTCCATTTCCGGTTTCCATGCCCAAATAACTGTTAACTTTTTAAAAATTCTCAAAATTATAATTGTTTTACCATTAATTTCTTTCATGGTTTTCGTGATTTTGCATAATAAAACACTTTATTAGAATGTTAAAATTAGACAAATTACATCTCAGTCAACCTTGAAAAAGCCAACTGTAAAGTTGGCGAAAACTCGGTTCGTTTAGAACAATGAATAAAAACGCGATTCAACCGGATAAATTAAGTGTTTTGTTTTACCATTGCAAAACTTTGTACTTGGGAGATTTTTTCCGTTAAAATCTCATATACTGTACAGATTGTCTGATTTCGATGTACGTTTTTAGCTGTGGGTATAAATGTACGGTTCTGTCCTAGTCTTTACTGTTATTATAAAGAGGAATGATTTGTTCATTTGTTTGTAACGAATTTGTTCCGAAAATACTGGAGCGATTTGTTTGACCTAATTGAAATAATAAATAAAATAAAATTCTGTGACCAACACGGTGATTAGACAACTGATATACTAGTTATATCTACATTATTTTGTAAATACATTATTGTTATACATAGAAATACACCCAGACCAGATACAAATATTTATTTTTAAGCATAAATATTTGCACCTAGCTGGAATCGAACCAGCAACCTTCTGTATTGCAGCCAAGCGTTCGCCCGACGCGCCACAGAGATCGTAAAGTAATGAAAGCTACATTATCGAGGTACTCCTCGAGCAGACAACTTTTCGTCCCGATATTCCCATGGAATCGAGACTCCTGTGGGTAATAGGGTCCCGTTTCTACCCTTTAAGTACGGAACTCTAAAAATGCCTAATCACAACTTGTATTTCAGGTTTTACATCGATGGTCCCAGAGTTGTCTCGATCGGCCGACCCGGTGTGGGCGCTCGCCAAGAAACAAGGCTCCGACGAAACTATCACCAACTCTGCTTCCAAGTTAGATACATTTTGTTTTACGTTTACAGTTACGACAAAATTGTTTTTCGCCTATAGTTACTTATTTCAAACTGTTCTAAACTTACAGTTATGTCATATTTGTTTATAACTACAGTCACGTCAAACTAGATTTACGCCTGCTGTTAAGTCTTATTGGTTTTACGCCTACAGTTTCGTCAAATTTGTTTGACTTCTACGGTTACGTCATATTTGTTTAACACCTACTGTTACGTCAAACTTGATTTACGCCTACAGTTACGTCATATTTGTCTAACGCGTACAGTTACGTGAACCTTGATGTACGCCTACAGTTACGTCATATTTGTCTAACGCCTACAGTTACGTGAACCTTGATGTACACCTACAGTTACGTCATATTTGTTTAACACCTACAGTTACGTCAAACTTGATTTACGCCTACAGTTACGTCATATTTGTCTAACGCCTACAGTTACGTGAACCTTGATGTACGCCTACAGTTACGTCATATTTGTCTAACGCCTACAGTTTTGTCATATTTGTCTTACACTTACAAACGCGTAAACTAGTACGTCCATAACAATATTTAAGTTAATAATTTATTGTATAAATTTTTAAATCATTATTCATAAATATTTGTACTACATTGCATATTTGGATTTATTGGTTGATATTTGTAATATTCCAGGTTTCTTTCCCGAGGTTCATCGTACCGATCGCCCTGTCTCAGCATCGATAGGAGCTGCGATTGGACGCCACAAACCGTGTTCGTGCCGAGCAGAGGTGAACTATGTACTTACATTGAGATATTATATACTAGAAATAGTACTCGTACTAGTCTGATGTCTCAAACCTATTCCATGTTCCTTTTACGCGAAATAAATTTCCATTAGACTATACCATTTCAAATAGACCATTTTATCACTTACTATCATGTGATAGTGGTCAAATGCTTATCTATCGAGTGTAAAAAATGCGCCGACAATATTGAATATCAATATAAAACGAGCATAGCAAAGCTCGAGATATGTTGATGAATGTAAATTAAAGTGTCAAAAGCATCTTTGAGTTTGCGATAGCGTTACCATAGAAATAGTACTACAGAGTAAATAGAAAGCTTTCTTATTAAAAAAAACGGTCCGGCTTGATGTTAGATCCCAGTCCGTCTTTTTTCATTTTAGTGTTCGTCGGTTAGTTAGATAAGAACAGACTGGATCCAACTAGGTTCAACAGGATCGTTTTGATATATCAAAGCAAAACTAACTTAACCTTAGAAAACATGTTTAAAATTGAAATTTCAAAAGTTGTCATGTGCACAGTCTTCTAGGAGCGTTAATTGAGGTTGGTTGTGTTAAGGTTGAACATTTATATAGTTTTAAATATTATTGTTTGAATGTGTCGTATTTGTAATGTTTCTGTTGTGGATCAAATGAAGTGTAATCTATTAATCTATCAATATTATTGACTATCTCGTCTTACACCGTACCAATCTCCGCAGTGGAGTACCGTCCGTGGCGCAGCTCGCTGCCGGACGTGCGCCGCGACGACACCGACGATCTGCTGGAGGAGGCCGAGATATTCGTCAGGAGGTCTATTGACAACTTGCAGGATGCCGTCGAGAGTGAGTATTACAATACTACTAGCTGCGCCCCGCGGTTTCACGTTCCCGCGGGAATATCGGGATAAAATGTTGCCTATGTGTTATTCCCGGAATCCAGCTACCTATATTCCATATTTCATCGCAATCGGTTTAGTAGTTTTTGCGTGAAAGAGTAACAACCTCACATACATACATACACAGACACTTTCACATTTATTATATTAGTAGGATTATAATATTAGTTGGATTACTGTGACACTGAAGCAGGGTGGGGGGCGTAATAATACTTCGGAATGAGAGGCGTCCCTCATTCGGCCTGTATCTGCTGTTACTCTGTATCTGCTTCTATAAACGCCGCGACGTTGTACGAGTACGTAGACGAGTGTAAAGACTAAGGTCTTGCACTGACACAAATGTCAGTCGCAACCAATCACAAGAGTTAGCACGTTAGTTATTTAGTTAGCCCTGGCTAAGTATAGCAGCGTGAAGGACCAGAATTCCGTTTGCTGTTACGAAACGCTACGAAAGGTTTTGAAGGGGTTTATAGAGAAAGCCAGGTATACCGATCGCTACTTCATATACCATTAAAGGCTGTTGTGGATTCGATACAAAACACAACACCTAACTAAAAATAGTATTTAGCTTGATTTGTCTTTAGTTACGTCAAACTTGTCTTACGCGTTTACTTACGTCAAACTTGTTTGTACATTTTAAATATACAGTTAAGCCAAAATGGTTCTTCTCTTACAGTTGCGTCACATTTGGTTTACGTCTTACACTGAGGTTTACTTCTTTTACGCCGTCATTTACGTTGATTTTGTATTACGCCGTCATAACGTCGATTTTGTTTTACGCCCTCAATTACGCCTAAAATAGTTTAAACCTTCGAATTAATTCAATAGTATTTTCTGCCTTCATTAGATGTCAGAGTAGCATCGCCCGCGTAAGTCCCGTTTCCTTGTGAATATCGGGATCAAAAGCCTATGTTATGTTACGACGTATCAGGTTTCTATTTTGACTTAATGTAGGTTCGTACATCAACGATATTATAAAGAGGAAATATTTATTTGTGTGTATGTAACGAATAGGCTCCGAAACCAATTAAAAATATATAGAAATTTGTACAGTCAGACGGAATACGACTACCTACACCTACCAGGTGCATATTTCAAAGTTTTTTTTTTCAATAATGGTTCATTATTTTTTGTTTATTCTGCATCTAATAACTAACACTTCGGAAGCTTTAGTGATGCAAGCAAGCAGAATAATCAACAATTACTGAACCGTTATTGAAAAAAATTAAACTTTTTAATATGCACCAGGTACCTTAAGTCGTATTCTGACTGTACATCGAAAATTGATTTACAACAGAAATTCAATGAATATGAAATGTCAATTCCTGCGTGGTTCAATGTCAGAAGGATATTACCTTATATTGAGCGATATAATTTACGATGGCGTGGCAAGGGTTGCGTGAAAAGATAACACGGGCTGATTATACATAATATTCATCCTTCTTTAGGTTATGTACAGTCGGGTTCAAAAATGGAGTCCGTCTGGTGAACCTCTTGCTGCGACGTTCTGTGTCGGTTTTTAATTCCATTCCCGCCGAGAACAAGTATTTCTGCTCAATATAAATATTTGTTTCAGGTTTGGGTGTCTCTTTATGTATAAAAAGTATGTTTTTATTGAAGAAAATTAAATATAAGTACTGTCTAGAAATAAGTAGACAAAACTACTGTGGTTTTACAGGATTTATTAGTGCTACTTTTACAATGTGAAATATATGAATACTTATGATATAATTACACTCTTTTGGTTATACGCGCGTCCGACCATCTCGAATATTAGATGGGAAAGAGAAAAGGAATGCCAGTTCGCTGGCGAGTGAAGCTCGTATGATAGTTGATATTGCGAGATGGGCTTGACCTGCGTATTCACCGCGTAGTTCACGTCGATCGCGCACAATGGCGCGAACATCCTCCCCGGCGTTGAAAGCTCAATCTGTAGCTTTTCAAACATTTTTCAATCATCAACATTCGGCCCTGGTAGCGGGCATATCCGATTGAGGGCCCTTCTCACGGTGCCGTGTGGCGTGGCGACGTCAACAACTCTAGGTACACCATCCACTCCAGGAGATAGACGGCTGACTCGCCCTAGGCGCCATTGCAGGGGTGGAGCATCATCCTTGATGAATACAAGGTCATTGAGTTCGATAGGTGGCATTTTGAAGCGCCATTTTGTTCTCTGCTGCAGCTCAGCTACATATTCTTTGGACCACCGTTTCCAGAAGTGATATTTCGCTTGCTCGATGCGATGAAATCGGTTGACGAGGGGCTTGTCATCTTCTTCGTAATCCGCAGGCGGCAGCGTTGTCAATGATCTACCAATCAGAAAGTGAGCGGGTGTAAGGGCTTGGAAATCATTAGGTAGTGAGCTGAGAGGACACAGGGGTCGGCTATTTAGGATAGCTTCAATTTGCGCAAACACAGAAGTCAGTTCCTCGAATGTTAAGTGAGACTGGCCTATGATGCGATGTAAATGAAATTTGGCAAGTTTCACGCCGGCTTCACTTAAGCCATTGTGATTAGGAGCGTACGGTGGCGAGAATTTGAACTCAATACCTTGACTAGTGGCAAAGTCGAGTAGTGAATTTCTACTTGTATTTAGTAAATGACCGATTTCCTTGGCGGCAGCTACGTAGTTGCGACCATTGTCGCAGTATATTATCCTAGGCATTCCCCTACGGGATATAAATCTTTTAAGGGTAAGTAAAAATGCATCTTTACTCAACTCACTTACAAGTTCTAAATGTAGGCACTTATATCTAAAGCACACAAATAAACACAAATAACATTTTGTTATTTTACATCCCCTCCCCTTACGATCAGTTATTAGGAAAGGCCCGGCAAAGTCAGTACCTACAGTACTAAATGGGTAGTCAGGCTGGACGCGCTCGGCGGGTAAATCGCCCATGATATTTATCATAGTATTCCCTTTGAACCGGCTGCACACTAGACAGTTTCGAGCCACGTCTTTTCTACCTCCCATAGGCCAATATTGTTCGCGAATAGATGAGAGTAGATGCTGGGGGCCTGCATGTAGTAAACGGGAATGTTCAGCTCTGAAAATTAGTTTAGTAAGACAGTGCTTGGAATCTAAAAGAAGGGGGTGTTTTTTCTCATATGGATAACCTGATTTATTTAGTCTCCCTCCAACACGAAGTAAACCGCTGGAATCAACGAAAGGGTTCAAAGAGCAAAGATTAGATTTTTTGTTTAAAGTTCGTTTGGAAAACAGTAATTTAATTTCTAAGAAATAGGAATCTCCTTGTGCAATTTTGACAAGGGTTAAACGTGCATCGTTGAGTTCGTTGACCGATAGCGGACCGGTTAATTTGTTTTTACTATTTTTACAGTTATGTACGAACCTAAGAACCATAGCATAACATCGTTGAAGTTTATGTAGTTTTGAAAACCTTTGAAAGTCATAGCTAAGGGAATTAGTTTGAAGTTTAGTTATCAAAACTGGAAATGCCTTTAACTCAGGTAGTACAACGTCATCGTATGTAGAATTGAGCGGCCAGTTCGTTTCTGGCTGCTTTAGATAGGTAGGCCCAGACCACCAGAGGACAGCATCTTTTATGTGCTGAGGGTCGACGCCCCGCGATGCTAGGTCGGCCGGATTGTCTGAGGTAGGTACATATCTCCAATCGGAGATACTTGTAATATCAAGTATAGCCGCAACTCGGTTGGCTACGAAAGTTTTAGTTTTATTCGGTGATTTTAGCCATGCTAGAACAATTTGTGAGTCAGTCCAGTAATAGGTTTTATCTATGTCTAATCGAAGAGCTTTAATTACAGCTCCGCTCAGCTCTGCACCGAGCAGTGCGGCGCACAGTTCTAAGCGAGGGATAGAACACGGCTTGTTTGGGGCTACGCGTGTCTTAGCGCATAATAGATTAATTGAAACGTTATTATCAGAATCGATTGATCTTAAGTATATAGTACTACCTAGGGCTAACTGGGACGAATCAGTGAAACAATGTAATTCTACTTTAATGAAATTAGGTATGAGAGCGAGTCTAGGTAAGGTCAACGAACTTAGCTCGTTGATATTGCAAGCGAATTTCTTCCACGTGTTACTGATAACAGTAGGCACGGGATCGTCCCAACCTACTTTCTCTGCCCATAGACGCTGAAGTAAGATTTTTAATTTAATTGTACATAAGGATAGTAGTCCTAGCGGATCGAAAATTTTAAATGTTGTAGATAGTATAGATCGTTTCGTAAGTTTCAAATCGCTAGAGTACTTGAAAGGGAAGTGTATTTTGTCTGTAGAAGGTACCCAACCTATACCCAATGTACTTGTGGAATTGCTAATTAATAAATTGTTATTCATAGTCTCTTTACATTGGTTTAATTCATCTGGAAATAGTATATCTATAATATTTGAACGATACTTTCTAAGTGGAAAACAACCTTTAGCGAGTTCGCTAGATACGGACCTTTGGATGTGACGTAATTTTTCGATTGAGTCACAGCCCGTTAACAGATCGTCACAGTACATATCTGATTGTATTATCGTTTTGATGAGGGGGTCACTAACCTCCTCACCTACCTGCCAAATACTCCTAGTACTAAGAAAACTGGAACTCGCGAGACCATACGTTACTGTATTTAATCTTAGCGTGCGTAAACGTTCATTTTCGTTATCCCGCCAGAGTATCAGCTGTAAATTACGATCCGATTCACGAAGTGTCACACAACGATACATTTTTTGGATATCGCCGGACAAAACATACCGATGTTGACGGAAACGCAGGAGTATATTGAAAAGTGAATCTTGTACCGTCGGCCCTATCAATTGAAGGTCGTTGACCGACAAGCCAGACGTCGTGCGTTGATTCCCTTGAAACACTACGCGTAATTTAGTTGATTCTGAAGTTTCCTTGAAAACAGGGTGATGGCACAAGAAGTATGAATTTTTTGGTCTCTGTACTAAAGATTCAGATAGGTGACCCATTTGGGCATATTCTAGGATGAATTGAGAATAAAGTCTTTTTAATTCGGGATTCTTTTTAAATCGAGATTCTAGATTAAAGAAGCGTTTTTTAGCTATGAAGTATGACTCGCCTAAACAGTCCGGCTCGTCTTTCAACGGTAAGGCGACGATGAATCTACCATCACTGTCTCGTTGTGTAGTTGAAATGTAATGTTTTTCACACGCCTTTTCCTCGGCTGTGTAGGGTTTTGCATGAGGGACATTTTCTAAATCCCAAAAAGAAGATAATTGGTGATCTAAGTTTTGTTGTTCGGATTCACAATTTAATAATAAATTGCAGGAAACGGATTTATTTGGTTTCGAAATTATGTAATTAGGTATACGACCCGCAATAAGCCAACCAAGTTTAGAGCTTTGGAGGTTTAGGTTATTGGGGCCTAGCGATTGCTGTTTATTATCCAGCAAATCCCAAAATAGATCGGCGCCAATCAGCATATCGACGGCGGCCGGTTCATAGAAAGTGGGGTCAGCTAACTCGTAGCCGTTTAGATTGAATAGACTTACGTCAAGTACGGTCGTAGGCGTGTTGCTAGTGATAGTATTAAGTACTAGACAAAACATAGTGACCTTGAAATTACTTGTATTGGAATGTAAATCAAGAGAGCATCGCTCGAGATTTGTATGAAGTTTGTTGTTACCTATAGTTTCTAAATCGATGTGTGATGGCTGAGTAGTCAGACCTAGTTCCCTTTTTACCCTTTGGGAGATAAAGGACGTCTGGCTACCGCTGTCAAGTATGGCTCGTACGGTCATAACTTGATTTGAATTTGGGTTAGATAATAGTACCTTTGCAGTACATAGTAGAACCTTTTGGTTGGAAAATGTAGACATAACCACAGCACTGGTGGCGTTGTCGTTGGTAGTAGAGGACATGTGAATTAGTGTATTATGTTTTTTCTTACATATACGACAAGTCCCGGGGAGTTTACAAGCTTGTGTACTGTGACCACGTCTCAGACAATTGTGACACAGGTTTAAAGATTTTATTATAGAATATCTTTGCTCTGGGATTTTTGATTTGAATGAGGTACAATCAAAAACGCGATGACTGCCGCTACAGACAGTGCAACGAAAGTTAGTGGAGGTATTCTCCTCAGAATTTACTATAAGTGATTTGAAATGAACTCTATTTGTAGTAGGCAGTAGCTTATTATTAGTCCTATCATTATTGATACTACGTTGGTTCGATACTTTTGAGATAACGTTAATTCGATTTTTAAGGAACGAAAAGAACTCTTCGAGAGTAGGTACATCAGACGACAGACTATTTAGATGCTCTTCCCATTTGTAATTGGTACTGCTGTCTAACTTTGCCGATAAAACATGAATTAACAAGACATCCCACTGGTCAGTGGGTAGGCCTAAGGTGCGCAAGGCGCGTAAGTTTTTAGTTACTTGATCTATCATTGATTTTAAGTATTTATCGGTGGCTCTAAAGGGTTCAAATTGGAATAGTGAAGTTAAATGGTTATTAATTAGTTCCTTAGTGTTATCAAACCGGTTGCAGAGTATAGACCAAGCTACAGAATAATTCTCCTCGTTAAATTCTAAGTTACTAATTGCGTCCGCGGCTTCCCCTTCTAAGTAGGAGTTCAAATAATGAAATTTATGAACATTTTCTATTTTTGAGTTATCGTGTATTAGTGATAGGTAAGTTACTTTGAACTGTAACCATTTCGACGATGTACCGTTGAATTTAGGCACATTAATTACTGGTAGTCGAAATTCTGAAACTTTATTATAGTGACTACAATTAAGGTTCGAATGAGAACACTCAGAGTTAAACCTAGTCTCCTGTTTAGACGGGGGGCTGTGGGTTTGGATAATATTCTGTGCTGAGGCAATACAGTTATCAAACTCGTGTTCAATTATATCGCGAATGTTAAGTTCACTCGAAAGATTATTTTCGTCAAAATGTTGTTCTATTCGACTCTGCAACTCGTCAAAGGCACTAAATAAGGCTTCCATTCGTGATAGCTTCATCGAAAGTTTACTGAGCTCGATGCTTGAGACAGTGGTCAAGGTCAGCAAATTATCTAGATAAGTTTTAAACTTAGTGACGCGACCCTTGATCGAGCCACGTTCTGCTCGTAGTTGCCTTAGTTCAAGGTCACCACTCAAGTCACCGGGTTTCGTGTCAGTAGCCATCACGATGAGATATCAGGAAGGATTATAAAACACTATAAATACCGTACGCCCCTTGTTTCACTGCTGGCTGGAGAGGTGAAGCCGGCGCTCACTCACGAAGTGGGTTTGGTCTGCGCGCCGACTGCACTGTATGGTGGCTGCGGTGTAAGGTGACGCAGGCCGTCTCAACACTGGAATTGATAATTAGATAGTGGTGAATAATCACGCACTGATGATAACACAAGGGGCTCGCTCTATAGGTTGAAACTAAATAGGGAGTTTGCGATTTGTAATGTAATGGAAATTATGAAGTATATTTCCTAGATATGTTTCGGCACTTGTTATGCTGTAATGTTAACAATAGTTATAATGATAGGTTGCTATTCTGCATGAAATTTGTTTGTCGAGTGGTCGGATCGATGAAATTGATGAAGTAATAGTATGGGAAATTGATTTTAGCTTGTAATATACGATGAATGAATTGATGATTATGAATGACGAAGCTGGAAACTTGAATTATGTACGTATGAAAATTAGTGCATGCGTACTGACTTCCTGTAAAAACACAAATAAAGTGGAAATAAATTAGGAAAAGAAATATGGAACGGGCTCACTTTCAGGTAGGTAAGGATGGGAGCACGTGGTAGCACGTGGTGGGTGAGCACGGCGGTATGGCTGCGGTCAGGGTGGGGCCACACGTGGGTGGCTCGTGACCGCGTGGCGACCCGCAGGCGTGGTCTTTTCTTGGGTGTGCGCGCTCTAAAGCACGCTGAAGGAGGCCCTCGGCTTGCGCTTGTGGCCCCGGATGTGCCCTGGTGGCACGTGGTCGTGCGCCCGGGGAATTTGCTTTCGGGTACGTGGTACCGACCACGTCGGTGCGCTGGCGTCTTCGATGCAGGCGCGGCTTCGGGGCCTGCGTAGGCCCGTCAGGGGGCCTTGACGGATGCTGCTTCGGCAGGTCACCGGGACCAGGCCACGCGGCCGGTCTCTGGTGGTTATAAAGTACGACGCAATTAAAAAAAAAAAAAACTTTTGTCTAGAAATAAGTAGACAAAACTACTGTGGTTTTACAGGATTTATTAGTGCTACTTTTACAATGTGAAATATATGAATACTTATGATATAATTACACTCTTTTGGTTATACGCGCGTCCGACCATCTCGAATATTAGATGGGAAAGAGAAAAGGAATGCCAGTTCGCTGGCGAGTGAAGCTCGTATGATAGTTGATATTGCGAGATGGGCTTGACCTGCGTATTCACCGCGTAGTTCACGTCGATCGCGCACAATGGCGCGAACAAGTACCTATAATATTAGTTGTTTAACATAACCATAACACAAGCTATTTTTGATTATTGCAGCTGTGTTATTCACAAAAAAATATCGTTCTGCTGGCTAGGTCCCACGGTTTCACTCGCGTTAGTTCCGATCCCCAGGGAAATTCGATTTTTTTTTTCTTATCAGATACATATATCACATGATTAATTTCAGCTCTTTACTATCAGAGGGTTAGTTAGGCTGTGCGTGGATCCACCATGAGTCATGCATCACTGACTGGATGAACGCACAGCAGTCAGTCAGGACAAACCCTAACTGAGCCTGACTTAGCCTGATCTTTAATAGATATTGATTAAATTCCCTGTCCTGAATCAAGTTTTTTTTTAATTACCAAAGAGTGTGTTTTTAGTGGAATAACTCTTAACTAAAATAGATGTTAGAGCTCTGTGTATTGAGAAAATAAAGGAAAAAGATAATGTAGAAAAATATTTTTTGCAAGAAAATATATTTTAAAAAATTCCCACGGGACCTCTGTGTAGCTCAGTGGTAAGAGCACTCGGGTTTACCAGGGAGCACAAGTACGAATCTAGTCATGGGAAATTTTGGAAAATATATTTCTTTGCTGTATATCTAAGTTTAAAATATGCCTTGAGCAATAAAAAACCAAAAAAATATTAAGAAGATAATGAGTCAGTTTAAATACGATTTTTTTGTTTTTGTGGGAAACCACTATTGTACCCGACTGTACCTACGTTACATGCATTTAGTTTATTTACTCCTAAATTTATGAGCCGACCGTACACAACGCCCTTGAACTCGACTTTAGTATTGCAAAAGTTGGTACCCTCGTGACATTGCTGATATTCTTATTGTGTTTTTACTATAGTTGTTTGTTTAGTTAGGGGGGAAAATACATTATTCAAAAGGGTATTTTGATTCGACTAGCGTTCGGCCCTGACTTTCCACGGGTGTACAGTGTAATGTATATGTAGAGAAGGCTTAAAGGTGGAAGTTTGTGCGGATGTGTGTGTTTGTTGGTCTTTCCACGGAAACGGGAGGTATTTTGGTTTTTTGTTTTTCTCAGAAAAAGTCTAAACTGATTTTGAAACTGTTTCTCTATATGTATAATATGCAAAATAATCTTACTAATATTATAAACGTGAAAGTTTGTATGTATGTATGTGACTTTGTTACTCTTTCACGCAAAAGCTAACGATTGCAATGAAAATATAGGTAATTGGATACCAGGAATAACACATAGGCTAATTTTTATCCCGATATTGCCGCGGGAATGGGAAACCGCGGGGCACAGCTAGTTATTCATATAAGTAATATGTATTTTGCCTAGTCACCGTAACACAAGCTCAATCGCTTACGAAGGGGCAAGACGACGCTGTGTTTTTTTTATTTATAAATTAGATAACATAAATATTCCAGTGGACATCAAGTCGTCGAGTCAAGTGGGTCAGCCGTACATCCCGGCCAGCCCGAAGCAGCTCCGGCTCGGTCACACCGTGAAGGTGATCACCCCGCAAGGTCGCATCGCCGTAGGACGCGTGAGGTGAGTCATACGTCTCCTTGCATCGCAGTAGGATGCGTGAGGTCAGTCATACGTCTCCTTGCCTCGCCGTAGGACGCGTGAGGTGAGTCATACGTCTCCTTGCATCGCAGTAGGATGCGTGAGGTCAGTCATACGTCTCCTTGCATCGCCGTAGGACGCGTGAGGTGAGTCATACGTCTCCTTGCATCGCCGTATGACGCGTGAGATGAGTCATACGTCTCCTTGCATCGCCGTATGACGCGTGAGGTGAGTCATACGTCTCCTTGCATCGCCGTAAGACGCGTCTGGTGAGTCATACGTCTCCTTGCATCGCCGTAAGACGCGTCAGGTAAGCCATACGTCTCCACAGCAACATACACGGCCTTACTTAGAATTCTAGATTCAAATGATTCTAAGACACACACATTATTCTAAATAAAGACATTAAAACGTTCATGGTTATTTTTGAACATACAGTTTTGCAAAATACTGAAATCATAATGATTGTACTATGACTGAATTTGCGTTATTAAAGTTTGATTAGGGCAAATCTTATCGCTCTAAGCGACAAAGCACACACGATGTTCTCCGCTTCATTTGCAAGTTGAATTTGGACGCCTTAGTCTAAATTTTGAGCAAACGAGATCCTTAATATACTTCTCATCAAAAAAATCGAAACAGTACTACAATAACTATTGGATGGGATGAGTTATATTTTATTTCCTCTTGTATAGCATGAGAGCATTAGAGCCCGGGGAGACAATACGAGATGTTGAATAAATTTGATTTAAACTTTTTTTTATCTCTACTTCTAACATTTCTGAAAAAAAAATTAAGGGGAAAATCGTCCTGTTGAAGTAAACACGATAGCTAAAGACATTTAATTTTAATTTGAAACATTAATCTTCGTTAAACGTTACCTTATAATATCCGCAACAAACTGGCATAAGAATAAGTTAAACTCCTTCAAACTTATACTTCTGAGGTGTTTCGATTTTTTTGATGGGAAGTGCATATACATTTTTCCGCCTATTTACCTCGATATCTCTTTCCAGGTACGTAGGGCTAGCAGGCGGCACGGCAGCCGCAAGTTCCATAGTGATCGGCGTGGAAGTGTGCATTCAATCTAACCCGTGTCTCTCCCGCAACGACGGCACACACCGCGGCAGGCGATACTTCCTCACGCCACCCAATTACACCGCGTTGTTTGTACCCTTTTCCAAAGTCGTCATGGCTTGGGCGATATAATAAAGCAGGGAAAAGTTGCTAATGACGAGCGCGAGGGTAGTTGCTTTCATTGAGTAGGTAGTTGACTTCGATGCTAGCAGTTGACTTAATGTACTGGGAAGTTGATTTAATCAATTGGAATTTAACTTTGAAGCGGGTAGTTGATTTAACTGGTCGGGGAGTTGTTTTAACGGAGTAGGGAATCATTTAACGGATCGGGGAGTTGTAGTAAAGGAGTGGGGAGTCATTTAACGGATTGTGAAGTTGGTTTACCAAATTGGGAACTCATTAAACGGATTGAGGATTTGGTTTAACAGATTGGGGAGTTGGTTTACCAAATTGGGAAATCATTAAACGGATTGGGGAGTGGTTTACCAAATTGGGAAATCATTAAACGGATTGGGGAGTTTGTTTAACAGATTGGGGAGTTGGTTTAACGGAGTGGGTAGTTTAAATGAACGAGAGGTGATGTTTACCAAGGATTTATGTACTTTCGGGTAGTTAAAAAAGTTGTAGTGGTTTAACGAAGCGGGACCTTCGTTTATTTAACTAAATTGAAAGTCGATTTGACAAAATGGAAAGTTGATTTAGCGCCTTTACCAAGACGGAAAGTTTTTATAATAGATTGAGAAGTTTGACAGAGTGAAAAATCTATTTATATTGTAAGAGAAGATTCTCTTAGAGGACTTTAAAAATGTAGGATTTTTGAACTTATCGATATTGAAAAAGGGCTTTTAGAGTGATTTAACGGTTGTAAACGCACTTAGTGTGGAAAGTAGGAGTGGTAAAGGCGATATGGCACATGATGGCTTACGTATGAAAATACGATTTAAGGATTTTGGCACAAAAATTGGTATATTATAGTATAGATGAGAAAATTACACAAAAGTTGTAATGAGAGTGAGATTAACCTTTTGAAATGGAAATTCGTTAAAGAATTCAAGGAAAATGACGTAATTATGTATGTGAAGACAACGCCGCCTCTACCGGCGTTTTTTGGCACTAAACTTAAAAATGTCTAAAGTTTTATTTGTCTACATTACAAGCCTAAAACTATTGTAATAAGTCAGTCATTTATTGTTAAATAAAAACTCAAAACTTCACAAATCGAAGTTGTTTTTTAACTTTTAAAGGTTATTTTGCATAGTAAGGAAACCAAAGACTTTTTTGCATTTACTATATTATTTAATAATTCATAGCTTTTTTTCGAGTTACAGATATTAATTAAAACCTACCAAGATTAAACTTGTTTTTTGAGGAGTTCGATATTTCGCCAGTAATTGCATCTGGCATCTGCACGAGCCATGAGAGATGACAGTTAGGGGCGTCTGTATCGGACTACCTCCTTTTGCTTGCGTCTGCTGTGACTCCCGTAGTAAAATCCCGTTTTTAAATAATATTTGTCGTCAAACCGCGTTAGTTTAAAATCGTATTTCATTAAAGTTTACGGTGAAATATATCTATCTTCATAGATTTTACATTATTTTACTGAAATATAAAAATGTTTTATGGAATTTTCTTCCTTTTTCGGGATATTTGATTGAAATTAAACTCTTTTTCCCTATTTAATCGCGTTGCTTTACATTTACATCAGTCTACCCCTGAAAAAGAGGTCTGGAAAGACCTCGAAACGTCTTATAATGCTTAATATTATAAGCTAGCTGCGCCCCGTGGTTTTTCCCGTGTAAGTCTCGATCCCGCGGAAATATTAGGATGTGTTATACACATAAACCTTCATATTGAATCACTGTATCTACTAAATAAAACTGAAACAAAATCCGTTGCGTAGTTTTAAGGATCTAAGCATAAATACAAACAGACAGACAGCGGGAGGGACTTTGTTTAATTCTATGTAAACGAGCAACCCGATTAAAACTGGAAAAAAATAAGTGTAATTTCAAAGTGTTATGGTATAAAAACTTGTAGTATTATAGTAAGTGTTCAGTGTTCGGGCTAGTTTTACACATTTGTTTGTGTAAAATTTACGCCATAACAATAAGAAACTTAAACGTATTAAGCAAATGTTTGTTGTTGTTAAAATAGTAATTGTCGACTTTTCTCTTTTCTTCATAGGTTCGTCTATAAAGATGTTGAGAAATATATAAGTCAAAATACAAAGAGTAACGCTCAAAGTTTGATGTTTACTAAGTTTTATATATTATTTATTATGCTCAATTTAAATGCAATATTTAATGTGTCACAGAAAAAAATGTCACTCAACTAAACATATTTCTGGTGAATTATAATATAAAATCAATGCACAATGTTCATGTTTTTCTTTTAATCTAAAAAATCTTGCGTTTTTTTTATAAGTGTTTTTTATACTTGAAAAACTATTTTTTTTAAAGAATTGCTTTCCAAAATTTTGCTGCCGTCAGGACTTGACATTGCGTGCGCTTATCAATTGCGCCACAGGTAACTTTCTGTCGTGATATAAACACGAACGTAATTTTTGGAAAACATTTAATCACAAATTGCATTTTTATTTAAAAAAAAAACGAATACAGCATTATAAAGTCATAGTTATCGTTTTGCCTGCGTTTCTCAACATATTAATTAGGCTTTATTAATAATTCAATGTTTCTCAAACTATGCTTAGTCATTCATACTTTAAGGACTAGTCAAAAATCTGTATTTTCTGATAAATATTTATTGTACGCAGTATAAAATTGATCTCTCTTACCAAAAATATTAGATTTCTAAATGTATAAATGTGTGTAAATTGTTGTCTAGGCTATTTATTTATAATACACATTAATTTTAAGTATAGGTTTAAGGGTGTAAAATGCATGCTTTATGAGGCCTTGATTCACGTATTAGAATTGACAAAAAATTCATTTGAACATCGTTACAATTGCAAACAGTATCCTCAAAACGGAACTAAACTTTCAACTGAACTGCAATCGAAATTTATTGACTCTAAATGTATGGAAAACGTTATTCTCCGAAAAAATTATATTTAAAAAAATCAGATTTTATTTGACAAACGTCAAATTTAAAATTGAAAATTGGCTGCAATGTTGCTGTAATGATATTAAAATGAATTTTAGTGAATGTTAATGCGCGAATTATATCTGATTGTTTATGTGTGTAGGTTGTTATTAAAATCATGTTACTGGATTAAGCGGAATTGACACTGTTATTCAACTGGCCTCGGTCGGATGTACTCTTATAGTGTAAAAACCGCTTTAAATTAGAAAAAATAGTTAAAAAGTTTAAATTGTCTAACTAAATAATTAAAGGAGTGTGCATATTTGCTATAGTATCTTTGCCTGGTTATTTTTCTTCGCGGCCAAAAGGTAAATTTATGTCAATGAAAAGACACCGAGGCAAACAAACAAACCAAGGCAAATTTTATTGAAGCATAGCTTTAATACTAGAGTCAAAGTCTCGGGAATGAGCGTTCTAATGCTCAACTGCTGTCTGATTTTTGGCCTACAAATGCGTAAAATTTCTTTCTTACATTACAATACATTATTTAAAAAACACTTTTTGATAAATATATAAAATCTGTATCAAAAATAATATATGTTTTTGAATCTCTTGCTTGTTTAGCAAAAATTAAATTAAAATGCAATACTTCAGATAAGCGTCTAACGCGAAAAAAAAACACGCCGTTTTTTCTTCGAATATTAAAAAAATAAAAACTGCCTGCATTATTTTTTCTCTGTTGTTTTTTTTTTAAGTTTGAACGGATTTGAACTTGTGATTGTATGAAAGTGTCTTATTAGTGTATGCTTATTCATCGTGAGATTTTTCTACTCTCCTTCTGAACTTTTTACTGTAAATATATGGACAGAAAAGTGTGTTCATATGAGTCAAAATAAAACGCATTATAATTGTTTAAAGTTGGTTTTTTTGAATTTGCAGTCAACTATACATATTTGTGTAAAACATATCATTGTATATTCATATTTATGACTAACTGTTACCCGCGACTTCGTCTGCGTAGAAATAGTGCATAACCGACTTTTTCGTTCATTACTCGGGTTCTACTAATTGGATTTCGATGTAAAGATCGAAATCCAATTAGTAGAATTATAAAGGTATACCTCGAAGTTCCTCGAACATAGAACTATCCAATATCCAAAATAACAATATAAAAACTATAAAACTATATAAAAAAACTATATATAAAAACCAAAATAACAATATAAAAACTACTAATCCGATGGAAATCTGAAAACCAGATTTCCATCGGATTTCCATCCTTATATTTGTATATAAGGAACAAACAGAAAAACAGACAGACAGACATGAATTTTAAAAATTATTTAATATAGTTCTACTTATCCTAAGTCCTCTAGACAACTTTTTTTTAATTTACTTTCAAGTACAGACTTTTTGTCCTTTCTTCCTTTATTATAAGTTCATAAAAGAAGATATAGATATTTCCTTTCGTCTTCCTAAGGAACTATCGGTACAAGCGCCGAGACTCCGATACGCACAACTACTTGATAAACTGTGGTTCGGGCGACACGTGAATGCTTCCAATATGATACATTTTCAAGAATTTTCTCTAAACAGGAATCGGATCTGCAATACTAAGTCAACAACGATACAGCATAGGTATATTTACCTGTCGCAAAAGGAGGCCAAATTTTGACCATTGTTTTTAAACGTGTCTCCAACCGCCGCGTTTTACATGCCTATATAAACACACTTTTAATATTCTTTTTATTGTATGTAGTTTCGAAAACCCCTAGGAATATGAAGTAACTATTACTGTAGTCTACTTTGGGGTGTTTTTAGTAAATTTGAAGTAGGTATAGTGAGTGCAAAGCTTATTGATGTTAGCAAAAGATATGTATGTGTACTCTTTTGCTCAAACTAAACTTATATCATAAATGTATTTACACTAGCTGCGCTCAGCGGTTTCACCCGCGTAAGTCTCGATCCCGCAGAATTATCAGGATCAAAAGTATCCTAGGTTACTGTCCATCACTTAAACTATCCCTATGCAAATATTCATCAAAAACAAAATGTTAGGGGTGGACAGCCGTTATCATTTAGGGGTGTAAAAAATTGATAGTAGCCTATTTTTAGACCTACTGAATATGCATATAAAATTTCATAAAAATCGGTCAAGCCGTTTCGGTGTTAGTGTTAGTCAAATTTTGATTTGATCTTTATCAGCAAAATTATCGATCGGTATAATTATATAGGATGTTTAATTTTTTGCAAAAAGACAAGGTTACCTCGCTAGGGTACTAAATTTAACAAAAACCTTATAACGCCATTTTAGTTTTTGTCAAAATCGGGGACGCAACTCTTTCAGTATTTTTCGCTATCTCTTATAGTTTAGGATATCCCCCCGAAAGCCCATTGAAATGGTTCAGCCTGTATAAGAAAGATATAGCATGTTTACATTTTGCTACATTTTTTTTTTCTCTAACGAACGTGAATACTATCTATTTACCTATTTATCTTTGGAAATGTAGGTAGACCTTTTTTTTAAATTCATCTGTGATTATTTTTTTAACTCGAGTGTAAGTCTTCAGTATTAATATCGCTTAAAACTTTTAGACGCACAAAAATGTAGTATATTTTAAAAATACTATTTTATACTCTTAATAATTTATATATTTATGTTTTTACATTTATATTTACCTAAATATATTTTTATTATGACCAATTTTATAGTTATTATTTTACTATCATATTGTTAAATTTACCTATAGCGCCTATTTCCACGGCCTAAAATGTACTATACTTCTATATCATATATACTTATTTATATTCATTTCATATATTAGTGTATTTTCGATCGTGATGTGACAAAACTATGCTCATACTTTCGCAATAAAATAGCCCGTAAAATTGGACGATAATATTTAACTAAATCAGTGTTCAAATTATTGTGCCAAATATTGGCTACTATACCATCGAATATACGAATGTACCTATTCTATATAATTATTTTAATATTAAAAGCTGTAAAAGCATAAATAGATACCTACTTATGTGTATCAAGAAATATATATTAAAAGTCATTTTCAGGGTTTCGTAGTCAACAAGAAACCTTTATAGTTTCGTCATGTCCGACTGTCCGCGGCTTAGCTCAGACGCTTAGTACTAAGAAGCTGTGTGTATACAAATTAATCACGGCAAGAAAATAGTACAATAAAAAATATACCCATATAATTTTTAGGGCCCATGTAAAATGGGGGATCTTTTTTTCTCTTGCTTAACCCATCGTGTATCATTAAATAGCTCTTTTAAAATCATTGTGGGTTACGAATAATTGAAAGAAATAAAAGTAAATTTTCGAACAAATTTCCTATATGTACTTGTTAGATAAAGTGTTAGTGGTAACGACTTTTCCAAATTGCAATCCCTGTTATTTTTGGAAACTACGAAATCCTACACTGCGCGTGACCCGACAAGGCACGCACTTGCCTAATTTTGATTTGATAAGAGAGTTCAAAATAGGAACTATAAAGTTAACAACATTTCTCGCATCAAATTCCACATAAGTAATTACACTATTCTTTAATATTCGCTATCATGTATCGGTAATCGTATGTCGATATTATAAGCATATTATAGCTTCTATTTAGATACATATTGTATGTATGAACCTTTGCACCAGGAATGAATCGGAACGGATATCGATAATACACCATTATCATTCTTCATATTGTTTCATGTATAATAATATATAGGCCATATAATTTGTATATAGCTGTACCACGTACCTACTACATGTTAGACTATACTACATCTATTCTCAAGCTGTTGATTTATCAAAGAAACTCTATTTTAAATATCAATGTATGAGATTATATGTTAATTGTATGGAATAAACATTTAAATCATATGCACATTTTGTTTTAATCTCTTCAAATTTCAACACATGTTGGCGCGCTATTCTATGTTTGTGTGAAGTCTACTTTGTTGTTCAGACGCCTGTCGCGTCACTGCCTCATATAAATCAAAGTTGCATATTTACAAAATCTCCCATGTGCCAACATGAGTTGAAATATCTTATATTTACTTAACTATATTTTAAAGACAATTTATCAGTTGTAGAAATGATAGATCCTTTAAGGGATAGGAATCTCACAGGAAAAGGTATAATTCTTATAATTAGCAATTCTTATGATAGAAAATCGGTATAATTTAAATAAAATATGAAGTCATTTTTCAACAATTTAATAACAATGATAAGTATAAAAGAGAAAACAACAACGTGAATTACTACTTTTAAAATGTACTGGGTTGTTTATAAAAAGTAAAAAATAGGATAGCTAGGAGAAAGGCAGCAAGCAATAAAGTAAGAAAAGTAGAATAGAAAAGATAAGAAATAAAGAAGGTGGAAAAGAAGTGAGAAAAGATGAGAAAATTAGTAAGATAGAGCTGTGACAGGGAAATAAATAGATGAGTAGATAGAAAGAGTAAGAATAGAAGAAAAAATAGGTTAATTATAAAAGTAAAAAAATTCAAGATAAGAAAAAGATGAAGTAAAAAATACGTAACATAGAAAAGATAAGAAAGAAAAATAGAGTAAACAGAAATAGAAATGACATGAGTATAAGTACCGACTAAGTAAAGATAAAGTACTATTTTCGCATTTTTCAACGTCATTTTAGTATTATATTCGTCGTCTTAGTAGCTTACTTACCATGGGACTAGATGGCACTGTGTGATGTTCACAGAAATTATCTGTTTAGTGCTATTGTTGATTTTTATAATATGATGTGTATTACGTTGACAGACTCATTTACACGTTACAAATAACACACAAACTAACTCCTCAATGCGTTTTTAAGTATGAGCCACAAACTTGCTTTCTTATATGTAAGTAATTTTAGCATAATTTATTTTGTGTCGACACATTTTCAGTTTTTTTGCGACTCTTATGTTAGATCAACAACCTTTAAATTAAAGAACAAAATTGAAAATCGAAAAAAAAAGAAAAAGGAAGTGGAGAAGATGATAACAGAACAATAGACAGAGTAACAGAAGACAACCGTCATTTATAGCATAGGAAATTGGAAAGGTTGAAAAAGATTAGCTTTTGTCCGGTATAATGAGGACATCATCGGCTTAAAGGCAAGAAAGATAAAAAGATCTTGATATTTAGATAGAAAACAAAGTAAATCAAGATGAAAATAGAAGATAACAGATAAAGATGTAGGTGGGAAAGAATTAAAACAAATATAAAATGGAAGTAAAACAAATATAAGTACAAGATGTAAATAGAGGATAAATAGAGTAAGATGTAAATAGAAATAAAAATAGATAAAGATGTAGGTAAGTGGAAAAATAGATAAAGACAATAGCAAACATAAATAGCAGTAAAATAGAGCAAGATGTAAGTAGAGAAAAATTAGAACCAAAATGTAAATAGCAGTAAAAATAGAGCAAGATCTAAGTAGAGGAAAAATAGATCAAGATGTAAATATAATAAGAATAGATCAAGATGTAAGCAAAATAAAAATAGGTAAAAAACGTAAATAAATAAAAAATAAATCAAGATGTAAGTAAGTAAAATAAAAATAGATCAAGATATAAATAGAACAAAAATAAAAAGAAGTAATTAGAAAAACATAGATCTGGATAAAAATAGAAGAAGATCATGTTAGATAGATTGATTAAGAAGTAAGTAAAATAAAAATAGAAGTAGAAGAGTAGAATAGAGTAGAAGTTCCACATTGACACTAAGGAGAACACGTATTGTAACGATAGATACAAGTAATTAGGAAGGAGAAGGAAAAGAAGAATTACAGGAAACGATAGCAACAAATAAAATACGTAAATGGAAATTGAACAGACTGAAAATAGAAGTTGAAAATTAAAAGAAACAATATTCAAATTAAATTTCAAGATAATAGAGAAATATGACAGAGAATCAAATACAGATGGCATAGTAATAAAGAAACCAGACGGACAGGAAAGTGATGTTACAAGGGTACATTTTATACCTTGCGAGGTGCGGAAACCTAGAAACAAGAAATTAATGTAGAACAAGATAGCCAAGGAAAAAGGGAAGATAAAGTAGATTGATTTGTAAAAAAACTCGACAACATAACATGGCATAGTAAATTGACACACATTGGTAATTATAATATAAGTTACAATATTAGGCAATTATTCACTGAAAGTGATTTAGTAAGAAATTAAAAATTAAGAAAAAGTGTATAAATCTAAAAACAAGAAGTAATAAGAAAAACAGGAAAAGAAAGTAAAATTTGGTACTAAGATATAGAAAAAAGTAAACTAATAATTAGAAGATATAAAAAGAAAATGGTTCAAGAGTGATTCTTGAGATTTTTCTGAGTCAGGATAGAACTAAGTAAGTTTTTAGTTATAGAAATAAAATAAAATAAGGTAGATGGAAAAGATTGGTATGCAGTAGTGCATCTTTTTATTTAGTTTGAAGGTAAGTAAGAAAATGATAAAGAGATTAAGAAAAACACACGATAGAAAATCTGAAATAAGAATAGATTAAGAAGTAAGAGATAAGAGAGTAGCTAAGACTTATTAATAAAACAAAGAATAAAAGTATTAAGTTTACCTAAAGTATCTATTTATATTTTAAGAAAAAGTAAGATAAAGAAATCGGTAGAGAAGGATTCAACATTTAACGACTGAAGGTGTTGTTGTTTTATTTAAGTGAAATTGAAAAAAGAAAATTAGAGTGAAAATAGTTTCAAAAGTCTTAATAACTAGACAATAAACAGTCAAAAGGGAATTACATAAGAAGTAAGAGAAGAACATGAAGCTCAGAACATAAAATAGATGTAATTCAGGTAGAAAATATTAAATTTAAGTAAAAATTGTAAGTAAACCTATAAAAGTAGTAAGATATACTAGATAATTAAAATGAAAATACATAAATTAGTGAATTAATTAATTTGATGAGTGAAATAAATATTGTGTGAAAAAAGATAGTAAACAAGAAAATACAGAAAGATGAAAGAGAAACCTAGATATAGGTCACAGTAATAAAGAAAATTAAATAGAAGAACGAAAGGGAAAGGAAGGAGATACATCAGTGTAAGAACCTTAATTTTGAATTCAGTAAATACAAGTACCTACATAAAGTACTCGTGGTAAGGCCGAATAAGAAACATAAAAAATAATGTAATAGAATAGGTGGCAATAGCTAATAAGATATAGCTATAAGATAGAATGGACAAATAGACTATAAAAAAGGAGCTTAGAACGATAAAAAGAAAAAAGAAGGGAATGAAGAAGAATATAATACCACTTATTGAATAGTAACTAATAGCCAAAGAAAGTTAATACATATGACAAATACACAACTATGAAAAAGTTGAGTGTAAATTACTTGTTAAATTATATGTACTGGAACACATGCACATAAATATTCGTAGGTAAATAACATATTCTTGTGTCTTTCTATGTAGTTATTCAATAAATTTTCTTGATTCTTAATTCTTTAGAAATATTCATTTTAGTCCAAAAGTTAGACGAAAGAAAAGATAATACAACACATAGACAGAAATTAGTTAGTTAGGTACAGGAAGAAAAAGTAGAAAAGAAGGATGAAATAGAGTAAGTAACAGGTAATTTAATAGATGTGAACAATGTGAAAATGAAAAGATATTAAAAAACACACTTAGAAGAACATTTTAAAAATTGTATGAAGATAGATATTTTAAAACATATGTAAAGTAAATAACATAAGTAAGTTAGAAGAAGGAACAGATCAATAGAAGATACAATAAGTAAGATGACTTTTAATAGTATGGTATATTAAGAAGTACTTATATTAAAATAATTAGTTCTAAAGATACTTCTAAGACAAAGAAAAAGTAATAAAGAATATAAATACACCAATTACATACATCGAAATAATGAAAAAACAAGACAAATACCTATCTATCTAAGAGTTAAAACAGAGAAGAGTAATAAGTTGAATAGATCAAAGTGAGATACTTACACACATTAAAATGGTTGAATGACCGTGTTAAAACAAGTTAAGTGAAAAAAGATGCAATAATTACTAGTTTTAATTAGATGGAAAATAAATGCGCAAACAAAGAGAGAAGAAAATATTTAAAGCTAAATAGCTAAATCATCAAAAAAGAAACGTGAAAGCAAGGTGTAATCAGAATTAGAGAAAATAAATTGAAGAGCGATACAGATTGATATATCTACTACTATAAAGTCAAAGTAAGAAAAATAGCGTGAGAAGCAGAAATAGCTGAAAAATGTTTTGATGATTACAAAAAACAAAGTAAAAGGTGATAAGCATGAAAAAACATGAAAAGCAAAGACAAAATGATAGTGTACCTAATAAACAATAGTATATAATATGAACATTAAAAAGTAAAACAACAGTAAAATGTGAAATTAAAGTAAGAAAAGATTTAAGCAGAAAGGTGATAAATTGAAACTAGAAGATAAAATATACAACACCAGTACGTATCACAGTGTTCTTTAACAATTTAAACAACGCACCCAAAACTGGGCATTCTCCTTTACTGGAGTTAAAAAGTGCATAGCGGAATCAACCGTTTTTAACAAATGTGCGGCAATTCAGCTCCTACAGACTAAAATCACTTGTTTAATACTGTCTTTGGTAATTACGTGCTAATTTGGCAAGTGCTATGTTTTAGACTAAACATGTAGTCTTCTTTCGACCGCTACCTCAATAGGAACTTTAAAACTTAACCTACCTATATTGTAGAGGCATTCAGTCTGTGCGGTCTATTTTATTTATAACTTGAAATATTTTATCATCTCAATTTTAGCCTTCCGATAAAATTGTTTTTTTTAGCCATGGTTGTCCTAGACCGTGGCACGATTGATTTAACTCTTTAATTATTTTAATATCCATCAGAGTGAGAACTTTCATGGTTGTTGATAGGGTAGTCGGCGTACCAACCAAAGGCGCCATTGTCACCCGTGTGGGCGCCAAAATCGACATATTCTCCGAAATCTGGAGGTCTTTCATTATATTGTGCTGTTGCTCCTAAAGTGGCTGCTCCCGATGTGTCTTGCTGCTGGACTCTTACTAATCTTGCTTGATTTTCTGGTTCTGGTGGTGCTAACGCCAAACCTATGAAGAAAAGGAACTAAATTAGATTAAATCCATAAAACAAAGTCGGAGTACTATCTTAAACCAGCTGTGCCCCGTGGTTTTAACCCTGTAAGATTTATAAAATCGGATCAGCATTTTTTCTTTCATAAAAACCTTCTCCTGATCATAACGAAGACAATAAAATAAAGAATTATCGAGATCAGTCCAGTCGTTCAGGCGTGATGCCGTGACCACGCAAAATATGGATTCATTTTTATATGCTTATAAGATTTAACTCAAGAACAGCTGTAGGTTGCTGAAGATTGTATTTACACATTGATTCCTAGATTCTTATAAGATATCATATCAAGCTATAATAAATCAGACTATAAAATCATTGCTGAGTCTAAAGTTACGAAAGCGGTCATTTAATTGAAATCAATAAACAAGCAAATATTTTAAATAATTTTAATATTTATGCAGAATTAAACAGTCAAATTCATTCAACGCTTGCAAAATAAACGACCCTAGCCTTGAATGAGACAAACATCTTAATCTCGTTTATCAAATCATCTTCATAATATCAAAGGAAAACAACTTTCTACCAATAAGTTAATTCATCCTATCCTATCCTATCCTAATAATTTTAAAAGCTGAAAGTTTTTGAGTATGTATGTGTGTTTGTTACTCAATCACGTAAAAAATACCGAACCGATATCTTAATATGCACTATATAAACTCCTAACACATAACTTATTATCCCGATATTCCTGCGGGATACGCGGTGAAAAACATTTTTCAATACGAAAATTTTTGTATTGAAAAGTGTCGTTCCAATTATTCAATGTTCACTATTGTTCACGGTGGGGTTTGAACTTAACATTTACTTTACCGTCAATCCTACTAATATTATAAAATTGAAAGTTTGTATGTATGAGTGCATGTATGTTTGATACTCAATCACGCAAAGACTACTAAACCGTTTGCGGTGAAACTTGAAAATCGCTGTGTTTCATCGCAATCAGTTCAGTAAACTTAGTCGATGGATACCTGTTATAAATAAAATAACACTTAATGCTACTTTTTGCCCGACATTGCCGCGGAAACTGGACTTACGCGGATGAAACCGCGGGGCACAGGTAGTAACTAATAATACCTAACGCACTACACCTACTTAACCATGCGGATAGTAGGTAATCTTTCTTAATAAAAAGAAGAATAAAGACTGAATTCATGTACCTATTTATTATTAACATTGAATTCGTAACTATTCTCCAACAAAAAAATTAAAGGTTTCACTGGGCGAATATATCGTAACTACTAAGCTTTAGTTGCGCCATTGTTGTACGTAACTTTAGGATGAGGATTTTCGGCAAATCATCGTGAGGAAATCCTCGTTCTAAAGTCACGTCACTGCCATAAGAGAGATGTCAAACTTTTGAACGGCAGAAACCACGCTCTTCGGAAAAAAGTCGGGGTATCTAACATTAAACCAACACGGCTTCTTATACAAGATAAGATTGTATACAAGGAAGTCTAAGGTTAATACATATACCTATAGGCATAATCTTTCTGTAACACTGTTAAGAAAAGCAACAATAAAAAAAGTTTGAATACGTGTTACAAAGAACATCGCAACTACAGTAACATTACAATTGACCTAGAATACAATGTTTTTGTAATATGTAGTTAAGTTTAATGTTACAATTTCACAGAACATAAAACGCAACATGCGAGCGTGTGAACGCGTATTTAAGTAGGCTGTGTGTTTACGAAATTACAGGTAATTTGGTTAAAGTAAAGTAACGTAGGCACCTATTTCCTACCCATAAACTATGTATTCTGAATTGCAACATTTTTTCGCATTAAGTAACAACTGGCTGCGTTTCGTGATTTCTGGATCCTATATCAATATGTAGGTGGAAACATAGGAAAAACTCGTGCATTAATTAAACCAGGCTAAGGCTCCATCTATCCAATAACATTTGGAATAAAAGGTTACCTCACTTTAGTCCTAACGATACATATTTATATAGGATAGGTAGGATATAATATTAAGACATATTGAAGTTTCATGAAACCGGTTCGATCTTTTAACTCTAAACTGATGGTACGTACGTGAACCTCTTTATTTTAAGGTAAATAATAAAAATATGCACGAACGAGTAACCGGATGTACTTAAAAAAAAAAGAACGAATCTAAAGAGATTATCAAATTAGTCAAGCACGTAATATTTATAATTGGTTTCACAAAGCTTGATATAAGATAGAAAGTGCTCTGTAACAGCGGAAACGTTCAATGATAAACAGATTTGATAAACCCTTACATAACTCAATAACAATAAATGAAAGTTGGGTTGCCTAATTGGATTAGGTACTAAATTAGAAAACGGTAATTGGATTACTAAATTAGAAAACGGTAACATTGATAATTGATTAAGACATGATTGTTCATTCTACGGATAAAATATATCTGTCAAATAAGTTCGAACCCAACCAAATTTAAAAGCCTTCAAATTTTGATTCTTAATAATAATTAATAGTATCATAGTGACGTTTTCTATTCGGTAGTGTTACATTTTATTTGCCAGCTATCTCTATCTAGGGATTTGAAAAATCAGCCCTTGGTTATTAAATTTGATTCCTTGCTAAGTTTTCAGTAGGTAATTAAATGCGTAGGTAAACATTTTGGGGAAATTTCTTTTGAGCCTATTTTTAGTGCTGTAAATGATAAGATGATGATAAGCCAGTGGATCTGTACATATAGTCCTGTATTATATATCAATTTAATATCTTAGCACCTCGTGTATCTGCTAAGATATTAGAATTGCATTCTGCCTTGTTATTTGAAGAGCAAAATCGAAGCGTTGGTACCTACTTCTCCATGACTTCTCCTATAACAAGTGTAAAAGAAAAACGTCTTAGCTACCCCTTAGCATCATCCGTTACAGAAAATCACCAAGTTCAAACATGGGCTTCTTTTTTAATTTTAATAAAAAAGTATGATTGATAAAATTATAGTTTATTTGTGAGATAAATTGAGTGTAGTAAACAAAAACAGGCGTAATCGGATAATGTTACCGGGTGAAATACAGCTTTCCTTTTGTATGGAGAGCCACGTGTCAAGTCCCCTTAACAACAGTCTACCTAGTAATTTGCACGAGCGAGTTACTTAACAATTGTTAAGTCTTGACATTTATCGAAAACATGACCGTCATCAATAACCTTTATGGACATGAACTTGTGAATCGAGCAATGTAATCACTTTCTCACATGATTGTTATGTTGCGATGATGGCGGGTGAAAGCTGGTGAATTCTGTAATTCTTTAACAATGCTGAAGACGCCAAAACACGTAGGTTCGTCGTAAATATTTATCTGTCCACATACGTGACTTGCCATCCCATGTTGTAACGTCTTGATGTGATGTTGAATGTGAAAGCAAACATATTTTGCTTTTGGTTAAAACAGATAAATTTTTTTATCTAAATTATGGAATTATGCTTTACTAGCTGCGCCCTGTCGTTTATCCCACATGGGTTTTTGAGATTGAGATTCGAGAAAGTCAGTCAGTCAGTAAGTGAATTGTGAATTTTATAGATTTTCGTAAATTCATTAAAGGTGGTATAATATTCGCCCCCTTGTGGATTAACTTTAGGTCTAATATAATATTGGTAGCATACGGCGTATGATTATCACACCTTATGGAGGTAACGAAGTGGTCTAAAGCGTAACACTCTTATGAAAGTCATTGTATGTTCTAAGGTAGGAAAGGTAGTGTTTTCCACTAAATTACCGCTAACTTATCTTATCTTTAGAACAATAGGTAGGAAAGTTTTAACTGTAAGTAAAAAACTGTAACGCGAAAAGCCACATTTGTATTCTTTTGTTAGGATACTCGTATATTATCTCATAATGGCATCACGAACGCTTGAACTGTCTGAAGTATTGAATGTAAAACAAGTCGCAAAGAGTGTGCGGTCCTTCCTTTGTTTAAAGGTGAAAGTGAGAGGTTTTACAGATCTTTATTGATATATTTATTATTATTAAGTATGATGAAAGGTACGATTTCGCTTTCATTTTGAACAATGTTATTGAAGCATATCTGTATCTACCTCGCGTTATTAAAGTATTATTTCAGTTAGGTGCCAGACATTAGATTAAATTTTAACCTTAGAATTACTTTATGAAACTTACGGCCAAATACTGAGCAGCTCTATTTGAAAATTTGCTTACTACTTTTGAATTTAGAATCTGCTCAATTATTTAATTTGATTATTTAAGTCCTCTCAAATGTTAAGTGCCGTTTTTGTATTCGGCCGTTACCTGTTTATGGTAAGTTTTGTAAACTATGGCCAATGGCAATTCCACGAAAATCTTACAAAAAATATTTTTTATTGGACTGTTTCTTTGCATTGAATATACATATGTAAAATTACAGCTTTTTAGTACTATGCGTCTAGTGAGCTAAGCCGCGGACGGACGGACAGACAGAAGGACATGACGAAACTATAAGGATTCCTTGTTGACTACGAAACTCTAAAAACATACTTTTGTTCTTACTCAAAAGACACATTAGGCGAACACGCATTGCGAATTGTCTTTTGCCTTTGCATTAAACCATAATGTCTTTCAGTGTACCTAAGCAAGTTTTTAAAACAATGGTTTTTTATTTTTTTATTTACTTATATAAATTGAAGATAATACTTAAAAACCAAATGCAGGCCAAAAATCACAAAGATTTGTCTGGCGTGCTGGATAGTGGAGCTTTGACCATTACATCACTAGATGGCAAGTCAATTTTGGTATACGACTAAGATTTAGATTTAGCTAGAATATTGGAAGATGACATTGGAACAAGTTAGAAAGACAATACTGAAACTGTACTCAAAATTTCAAGGCTACTTAAAAATAAATTAAACAGTTCCTTAGCTCAAAAATTCCCATAGGTCTGTACTAATTTTAAATTTAGCAGCTACTCAATTACTTAAGCAGCTCTCAAAATAAAAAATAAAAAAATTGATACCTTGTTGTTGATACTGCAACGGGATCGGCTGATAATCCTGGTTATACAGAGCTTGTGGGAGTTGCGCAGGCGGTGGCGGTGGTGATAGAGTCTGTCTCGGTACGCGACGCACGCGCAGCTCCCGTAGGTCCACGAAGGCGATCTGGTCAGCTGGTACCGCTATGTAGGAAGGCATGCCGGCTGCTAAAGCTAGTAGCGTTGTGGTTGTCAGCAGTATGGTTTGCTGTTGACAAAATATAAAAATAGGTAAATTTACACAACAGTAATTACTATTAATTACGTAGGTTCTTATATATCAAAATAAAATAAATATGCAGCTTCAAAATAATACGTTGTACAAATGGGCGACCTTATCGCTAAAAGCGATTTCTTCCAGGCAACCTTTGGTTGGAAAAATCCGTAAAATTTGTGTGGTGGGCAGAGGAAAGATGATATTCAAAATAATAACAACATACAAATAGATGAAGTAGATAAATAAAGTACAATATTTTCGTAAGAAATTTATGAAACAACTCTTAATTAAATACTTTTCTAAAGCATTATTAGTCATTAGGTACGTTGACTAATCTTATCTATCAAATCAAATACCTAAACTTCTTACCCAACCCCTTTTTTATATATATCCTATCCATTGATTGTCTGGAAGAAGTTGCTCATGAATAGTTCGAATTTTACGATCTACACGAAACGTAGGTCGTTTATAAGTCGTTCGGTAAGTACAATTACGTGAACTTAATCTAAAGATTGAAGGTTACGTCACGCACCAAATAAGGCGGACTCTACGTGAGGAACTGCCGACTGCCAACACTTTCCCAACAAAACCAGCCGGGTATGCATTGCCACACGGCGCCAGCGCACTTACTTATTGGTGCAATCAAACGGTGGCTACGACTACGAGTTATAGTATTAACGATAGGTTTGGTTTAGGCTGAATTTCTATATTTTTATTTTTTTTAAAGTCTACAGATAAGTAGGTATAAAAAATAAACTGAATCGTCATCTTGATGATTACGCCATTTTATATTTTAAACGACATCAAATTCTCATTTGAATTTCATCACGTTATTTTACAAGATGTCATGGCAGTTATCCTACGATAAAATGATTAAAAGTGTATTATTTTCATGTGTAGTGTACGAACCACTTTAAAACGACGATGCATTTGTAGGTTACTATTTAGAAAAGTTTGAGAAACTCAGAATCTTATCACAACATTTTGCAACATATAGAACTGAGTATAGGACAGTTTTAAAATTTGTTTTGTAGAAAATACTATGTTAAGAACTACCTATGACACCGCCGTAACTAGAACGATTCGTATTTGTAATAGGTAGGTACTTATAGAAACCCAGCCTTAGTACCTACCTATAGTTGCTCTTGCGTAACTTACGGCGGTAATTGGAGCTTGAGGTTGCATAATGCTGAGACATACGCAGTGGACCGACAAATATCATTGTTTAATAATAAATTCTTAGCTTAGATAAGCGACGAAAACTGGGCTTGGCTCTCAAGAATTTTGCTTTACAATAGAATATTAAATGGCGATTGCTCGGGGCGATTTAATTCAAGTTTTAAAGGTCTCAGATACATTTTATTACCTTCACCTAATTAGGTAAGTAGGTACTCACGATTATTTCTTGTAGTCCAGTAGTTAATATCTGTAGGTACCTATCAGCAGCCCTAGACAACATTCTTATCGAATAACGAAATCGCGAACGTTATTCGATAAGAATGTTGAATGTAACGAATATTAGAATGTTGATTGATTGATTGATTAACACTTTATTGTACCAAAAAAACACAAATTATAACAAGTTACATTTTAGAACTTAAAAACTAAAGTGGTACAAAGGGCGGCCTTATCGCCTATGGGCGATCTCTTCCAGGCAACCAAATGTTGTCTAGGGCTGCAGTACCAGGCTCTAAATAAGGGATCGTGGTCGCTGCATACGCGTTTTTCTCATAAGCATCGATTTTTCGAATTCTATTGCTTTTTCAGTTTTGACAAATGGATAAACTAACTGCTACCTAACTGTCAGATCTAACATCCAGAACCGACATATCCAACGTGATCATTAAATATGATCTACGCTTATCTAGTAATCAATCAGTTCGTAACCTTAACTTGTCAAACAACTGACTCAAAATAGTAATCATCAAATTAAGATCAAAAGACTTTAACTAACCTAAAACATTTAACTCAGGCCTACATTACACATTTTAAATAGTTTGTGAGTAAATTGATTTCATGTTTTTACATTCGACGGCCTATATCAATCGTCTCTTAAGTTGAGATTTCTGCCTGAATCACGTTCTAGTATTATAGGTATATGTGCTTTAGTTCTGTTTATGGTCAGGTTATAAAAGGTTACCATACCAGTAAGTACCACGGTAGACTAAATTTAGGCTTTTTAATAAAATAGTCGTTTAGGTTTCTACTTGAAAACGCAGTTTCATTCATGGCACTATGATTACCACGTTACGTCTAAGCACACAGTTTCCTGGTTTTCATATAAACTACGATTCAACTTAGACTTTACTTTGTAATGAGGGGGTTTATGTTTATGAGGAAAAAAACAAGTGGATTCAATGTGAAACTCTACGTAAACAGCTCTATACATTGTTGATCGGAGCTTAGCTAAAAGAAAGACATTCAATCTAAACAAAGACAGATAATAGGTACCTATAATCATTGCAAAACTGGAGACATTGTATCAAAGGGTCAAGTAAGTAGGCGTGTCCAACCACCTACATAACTTACCAAATAAGGATTACCTAGTTAACTACAAAGAGATATAAATCGTATAAGTATTTTACAATCTAAACGAGTGCGTAGGTTTGTTGTGGGCGTTAATCTTTACAAATCTGTTTTTAACTAACTTTTACTTTTTACAGTAAAATTAAAAACTAATTAGAAATCTGATATATTAGGTAAATAATGCACCTACTACAGTTTAAATAAATTATTTATTTTATGGTAAGTAAGAATTTGTAGTAATCTATTAGTGCAGACATTAAAAATTGAATAGCTTGCCAGCTTTCCCTCGTTTATTGACTTTATGAAGTACCTACTCGTAAATATTTTTATCCTCATACTTAGTCCTTTATAATATATTCTAAATAAAACACACCACCTATTCCTTTTTTGGTTGCCTAGAAGAGATCGCCCATAAGCGATAAGGTCGCCCATTGGCCCAAATTAGTTTTAGGTTTTTCTTTATTATAATTTGCTGTATGTCGTGCTTTCGGTACAAGAAAGCGTTAATTAATCAATTAAATAGGTAGGGACTTGTAATGATATAACGATCATTAACACAAGATTTTTCCAAGTGTTTTTTAACATCACGTGAGTTTAACATTATGGGAATTCAACATTTTGTTACTAAAGGAAGTTTTGAATTACCTTAACTTTATGGTTTATTGGAATTAATTAACTTTATGGTGGGGTACCAATTTTGAACCCGACTGTTACTAACTACTCTTTGAACGAACTTGTCAAATTCAAGACATAACCTACATAACGGGTTGGTAAATAAAAAGCTATTTCATGTCCGGTACAGTAGTTAACCTTCAGTCTCTGGTAGTGAAAGGCACCCCAATGCCGTCGCTTTGTGATAATTTAAGAAAAACGTATTGTCTTGATATTGACTGTCAATATATCAAGGTCCTGGTGTATTTATTGAATCAACTTGATCGATTTATTGACATTTATACCATAAAACATGATGATATTTAAGTCTGTCTATCTAACTAGAAAATTTCATCTTCACAAATTCACACGCGACGAGATTTGAACGCGCGTCTCTGCGTCTCGGCGCGATTTAATTTTTGAAGCAGATTTTTTTCTTTCAAATATTTCTGAGCAATAAAATCACATTACGTAATATCTGTCTATTTAGTTACATTTTACCGGCCCGTATTATTATTTATTTTCGCGAGGGGTCGGGGAGGGTCTGAATATCTAGTTATTTTTTTTGCTTTTTTTGGTTGTGGATTCCGCCGACTCACCCGCCTAAGTCCTTATTCTTATTATTTCAACCCTTTCTTATCGGATTCCTACATCATAATTATAAAGAACACATTCTCCAAATTTCAGTTCTCTATACTACCAGTTTAGGCTGTGTCCATAAGTCAGACAAGACAAAGCATTTTATAGTAATAAATTATTTTTTGGAGCTCTATATTTTGACAGTGCTTTATGTGCCATGTTCACTGTTTAGTTTCAAATGGCGCTTAATAAAAAAATAATTAAAAAAACTGGTTGAAAATTTTGAAACTTATGAATATCTTTTCACAGCATGTAAAAGGAAAAATATAGAAAAATGTCTAAGCGGTGAGCATAGTTTATTGTCAGGTTTTTACCTTCAACCGAAACCTTCCGTGACCTTAACTTAAACCAGGTTTATATTTAGACTTCGTTCTGTAATGATAAGGTCAGAGGAAAAATGTTAGCTCCTAGATCTAGCAGGTATAAATGTAGAGTTTATTACAAAAGCTTATTTCTTTAGCTGTTAATTCTACCGTGGTTCCACCTCATTGGGTCCAACCAATCGGTGACTTGGACCAATTTACAGCCCATTTTATTAAGGTAAACGTTAATACTTAATACCAAAATATTAACAATATATGGGTAATGTTTTTAGGTTCGGATAGGATTATCATATTTGATTTTCATAAGTATGTACCTATCGGTTTGCTAATATTCGTGTAGCAGTGTATCTCACCCAGTGTATCTTACCCAGCCGTGTTAGAGTTGACAGGTCGTAGGCCTCGAATCCAATTTGACCTAACGGCCGCTATCAGAGATAACTACCAGACTAACTGCTTAACGTGCTTCCAAAGCAGTGGAGGAGTGAGAGAAAATAATTTCGGTAATAAAACGGTTGATCCTCATAATTGAAACGTCCCGTTCTAACGACAACCATCCCTTTAATATGTTCTAATTTTAGTATATTTTTGATGGTGTGATGTAAGATCAAAGTGTTACCTACTTACTATCAATTTATCTAAGTGTATTGCTGCAATTCAATTAAGCAAGTTTAATTAAAACGAGATTGCGATTATGACCTTCCCGTCTGAAAACATTTAATTAACAAACTAAGTTTAGCAGACTACTAACTTGAGGTAGGTAGACGTAGACACTTTAACTTTTTGAATTAGATTGGCGCCTATTAGATTTAGGTAAGTATATTAAACAGTAAACTATTTTGGTAAGTACGATTTAAATGGAACATAACTTCTTACATTTAAATTTAATAAACAAGAGAGGTAGGTACTTAGTTATTTGTAAGATACATAAATGAAAAGTTAAGAAAGTAACAAATAAGTAAGTATGTACCAAACTTCATAATTAATTTTACCTACATATAGGTATAGGTAAGGTATTATAGTATTAATTAAAACTGATTTAGAAGGTTGAAAAAAGTATTATCCAATAAAAGATTGAAGAGTAAAGAAAACATGCACAAATCACAACAACAACAAATTATTATATCATAGATAGATAGAAACAAAGATAAGAACATATCACCAAACGAAAGTGAAAAGTCACTGACCATTTTATATTCGTTGATTGGCAACACTAGAATTTGGCAGGTTGCTATCGCGGCCTCGCTTCGACTGAACTCGCTTGGCCGAATGCAACCATTTTTATAGGCTTGCTGGCGAGGCAGTTTCACTTTCTACGGGACAAGACTGACTTGATCTACATTTCACGGTGCACATAATTCATTGTAAACAAAGGAAGAGAATTGATTAAGTTATTTCTGGATTTCATAAATTGATTTGCTATTCGTAAGTATTCGTGGTCTAAGATATAGCCTTCATTCATTAATGAGCTTATGATTTCGTGTCTGTTATAGAATAAAGATAGCGCCGAAAAAAGCGATTTTTAAAATGACGAGCCATTTAGTTCATTCTTCTAGTTTCCTCATTTGAGCGATGTTCCCGGTTGCAGCCCTCTGGGGAACCCAGGCTTCGCTAAACACCAAAAATTTGGGGTCGGCACAGTCTCATTGACCACAGTGTACTGTATATCTATCTACCTAGTGTAAATTATACAGTGTAAGTTAATACATATAGGTAGTAGATGTGTAAGTTTATGCATACTATGATCTGCTGCATATTGCCTTTAAAACTGAGTTACCTACCTATCAACTAAATAATTAATACGGGTGATAATAATAACTCAGTAGAATGACTTAGAAATCACCACCGTGTACTGTGGGTACATAATAATATAAATAGGCACCAACCTACCTATCTAGAAGCTAAATTATTGCGTAAAGGGAAACTTTAAATTAGGTTGAAACGATTTCTCTACTTTCCTAGATTACAGAACTTGATTTTCACTGGACCGCTACGCAAATTAGTTCACAAGGTAGGTACATATTATATTATGTTGTTATCCTTCACTACTTGTGTCCTGTTGTTTCACCGCTTGTGGAAAAGTATAGCTATAGGGAGTAAGTAACTTAGTTTTATGGAATAAATATATACTTAGAAGAAAATACTTAATTTGGTTCGATTACCTTATGTTCCATTGAACACACGGGAACGGCACATATTCTATAACTAAATCGTGGCAAAGTCGCTTCGTTTGATTTTGTGTTATATCGTTTCTATTTTAGGTTCGGCAGAGTTTCGCTAAAGATTTTAAAGTGTTAGTTAATTTCTTGTAAGTAAAATATCCAACATTGGTGAATTGTTATCGAGAAAAATCAATCGATTCTGAAGCGGTGTTGAGACGAGTGAGTTATTAATACGTGCTCAGTGGTATAACCCAAGAACTCGTAGTAAAGTCCAGTTCCAGCTGAACTAAGTAGATCGAAATACCTATCGAAAGCGACTAGGTAGGTACCTATTGCAACTTTCGTTTCAAAACTGCGACACTTGAGACAATAATGACAATGTTTAGTTACCGTATCGGAGCGTTTATGTAACACTGCATAACGCTTTCCTCGCCGTGACAAATATAGCAGTTGCGACGCTAACTCTTAGATAAGCTGAGATAATTGCTGCATCCCTTGACTGGAGTAATCAATGTAGGCATTATAGCATATAGGCAGTTATAAGTCTGTGCTATACCTATATTTTATTTAGGTTCTTATCGGCGGTCGGTTGACCATCAGACTTACAACCTTCCTTAGTATGTCTTTGTTTTTTAATGGTCAAGGCATTATTAAACTTATGATGACAGGTTTCAAACCTGTGCCAGTAAGGGGGCACAGGTTCGAATACTTTCATGGGAATTTTTAGAAAATATATTTCTTTGCGAAAAATATTTCTAAACCTTCCTTAGTCCAAACCTACACAGCACACATGCCTAAACAATTTGTGTACGTCGACATTTTGTTTCAATGTGTGTTTCTATAGGTGGGTAGGGTAGACTGAGTACGGTTGAAACAATTTCACTTATTTTCTTCATAGTTTTGCAATTTATTATTGAAACTTTGTAAAATGTATGTTAAATGAAAGAGGAAGGTTTTATCTACTAAAATACGTTTTGGTTTTAGTTCTACGTGTAATAGTTTTGAAAGTAATTCAAATTAAAAAAAAAATCGATTTGTTTCAATTGTCCCCAACCCAGGGGCAGTTGAAACAGTGACTGGGGACAATTAAAACACATGAAAATGTTATGTTATAATATTTTTATTAGATGTTTATGAAACACTAAGAATAGTTTAAGAACTCTTTAATAAAAACAATCAGTCTTCGATATTTTAAGTACTTCTAGCAATGTTTTAATCAGTTTTTAACGTTTTTAAAGCACGTTTATTAAAATCTAGGCAAAAGTAACAATAATCAACTGTTTATATGGTTTTTAAACATTACTAAATAGTAATCATTTGAATTTTAACTAAAACAATAATATTCATAGACTACCAAATGTTTATGAAACTCTAAGAATAGTTTAGGAACTCTTTAGCAAAAACAATCATTCTTCGATATTTTAAGTAATTCTAGCAATATTTTAAACTAGTTTTTAACGTTTTTATTAATGCACGTTTATATAATCTAGACCAAAGTAACAAAATAATCAACTGTTTATACGGTTTTTAAACATAACTAAATAATAATTCTTTGAAAACAACGAAAAGAATAATATTCATAAATTAATCTGAGTATTCTGAGTCACAATTATGACAAACATAGGTTAGACCACCGTCTGTGCATTCTTCATGAGCCCACATTTTACAAGTGGTACATTGGATCCATTTTTCTCGGGATCTGCTTTCTGAATACGCTGACAAGCATACTAGACAGAAGCACTCTTCTTCTTCTGATAAGGCTTCATCTTCTTCGTTTTTCTTTTTTTCTTTTGTGTTTTTCATTTTGCGTTTTCCACTAACCACTTGCTTTTTCTTTCCTCCATCCAGTTGTTTCTAGACTCATGTTCTTTTCTTATCTTTTCCTTCTCTGGTGTGTCAGTGTAAATTGTTGACTTCCTGACTTTCCTACTTCTATTATTATTTTTCCTCGGAGGAGCTTTCGGAAATGGTCGTATTGTTTCCGGAGAAAATACATTGGAGGCAATAGCAATTGTTTGAGCACTTGTACTGGGTTGTGGTTCCTCAATGTTAGTATTGATGTAATGTCTGGATGGAGATTGCATCACCGCATCTACCGACGATGGCTCATTTAGCACAGAAGGCGATAGTGGCGGTGTTTCATCTTCAGGTGGGTAGGATGACATCTGTATGGGAACTGCTGCATCTGCTGCATTTTCATGATTTAGCCGACTGGTTACAAATATAGGCGCTTCAGGTAAGCTACCAATAGATTCAACAATAACAGCTGGTGTGGTAATAGTTTCGGGATTTGGTCTATCAGTGACAAATGCAGGTGCAAAATCAAGCTCAGTAAACAAATTTCGGTCATATGGGTAGGTTCCAGTTTTACGAAAGCCAGATTGGATATTTGAGGACGTAAGCGCTATTGGCATGGCAGAAGCAACAATTCCTGGAATATCATAAATGGACATCGTCCTACCTGGATGGTTTCGCATCCATGCATCACACGTTGAATTGACGGCTTTCTTTAAGGGACCATAAGCAGATCTATCAAGCGGCTGAAGTTTATGTGTACAATGAGGTGGAAAGGATAGTAAAATTATACCATTATTCTTGCAGAAATCTAGAGAATCAATATGAATGTGTGAAGAGTGATTATCGACCAGTAGTAACACCTTATGGGACAAAGAAACATTTGTATGTTTTTTGAAATGTTCCAGGAAAATCATAAATGTATCATCCTGCATCCAGCCTGAAGGATTAGCAGCTCCAGCGGAACCAACGGGCCCATCTCTAATAAAATGGTCTTGAAAACGAACTCGCAGGAAAACAAAGAATGGCGGAATTACATTTCCGATGGCATTCGCCGCAAAGGCAACTGTGACTAAAGTACCCCTTTCTGCTGAAGTAACTGAACCCACTTGACGAGCACCACGCCTAGACACCACTCTGTCTGGTTTTTGCACAGTAGTTATGCCTGTTTCATCCATGTTGTAGATGTTTTGAGGTTCAAACTTATGACGGTCCATGACAATAGTTAAATTGTCGTAGAAAGCATCGACATTAGTTTTGTTAAAACTAGTCGCCCTGGATAGACTTGTTGCTTGTGCTACTCGTAGAGACAGTTCGGGGTTTCTTCTCATAAACATCCGAAACCATTCTTCACCTGCTAACTTTTTCTCATCCCACTTTCGAGGTCGTAGTAAATTATATGAAACTGTAAGTTCATAGGCCAATTTTCTTACCTCTATCTTTGGTAAACCAAAAAATATATCTGCGCTTCGAGTCAAGTACTTTGACAGCTGTCGTTCTTGCTCCTCATTAAAAACGGTTATGTGCTTTATATCCAATGAGTTGATTATGTTCTACACCAGATGCATCTCGTTTTTTAATGTACCTTCTGAGCGTACAGTAGTTTACTCCGTGCTTTTCGGCCGCTTTCCTCAAGGAACTTCCTCCTTTTACTTCTTCATAAGCATCACTGTACTTATGTCAATTTGACCTCTCGAAGTCTTTCTTACGCGTACTCTTGGCATCTAAAAACAACAAAAATGCATTAATAAAATGTTTCAACCGTACCCACAAAAATCGTTTCAACTGTACCCAATACCTATTTTAAATAAAAAACCGTTATATTTTTTGTTACAACAATGAAATGAAAAAACTAGTCACTGCGTCAGATTCTACAAGCTTCATACTAAATACAAACATACACTCAATACCGTCACTTAAATAGAAACAAAAATAATTGCAAAATTATTCGAGTAAAAATACTTACTTTTGCTTAAAAAATATAATAAGGTCCCTTAAAAATGTCAGGAGCGCGCGGAGAGCGACGCAACACTGAGACACGTGCTCGCGCGGGTCGTCCGCTTCCTTCTCCCCTTGGACCCCTCCCCACCCTGCTAACGGTTTGCGAGATATTCAAGTTGTTTCAACCGCCCTTAGTTTCAACCGTACCCAGTCTACCTAAGGAGAAGCAATGGCCATATTGGCCATTTGGGAATTACCCAGTTTCAAGTATTTTGTATTGCTCTTGGATATCATAGAATCATTTTTAAAGAAAACAAATCTATATACAAACACACAACGCTCGAATCCACATCCCTCAGGGGCTCTATTTTTGAAACAAATACGCCTTTTCGAGCGATTTATACACCCCGTTTTTTACTGATTTAAGTTCTATGCTTGTAATTTTTCTAAGTGAATTGCACGACCGTAACTAGTGGTATCAATCACTCGTCGCAGGAGTCCGACATCGAACGAAAATTAGTAGATTTCGAATTATTTAAATCGCCTGAAGTACAACGAGCGGTTTAAAAATAAGGCTCCAGGTCTTATGTATTACACGACCAACCGTCAGAGTTCGTCCACCCACGTCAAATGTTTATGAGTTTAAAAGCGAACACCATCATCAGCTGGCTGCGTTAGCATTATTAGACATTTTTGCTCTTGATTGAGCCTTAGAAAGTAACTGGACTTGAAACCTTTCATTACCTACGTTATAACTTACGTCGTGAGTGAGGGGTGAACGCAGGAACGTAACGTACCTAGTACCTGCTTTCGATACCCCAACTATCGAAGGTAGCTAGGTAGTGAAAGTCTGTCAGTTCTGTTGTTCACGGTCAAATAAATTACTCGATATGTTTTCAATTTTGCATCAATATTTGTATCTACAACACCTTGTAGATAGTGTAGGTACCGTTATTTATCTACAATGTGTTTCCGGTTCAGAGACAATCATGTATTAAGCCGAAAGGGGAACAACTTTTTGTTCAACTTACGATTTTTGGAACTATTGGTTTTTTTTATTAAACAACGAAATCATCTCTTTATTGCATACAACATATAAATTGCAATATATACAGATAGAAATATATACAACTTGAATCTAGTAACAAAATGAGCGGTCTTGTCGCTGAAAGCAATCTTTTCCAGGCAACCTATGGATGAAAAGGTGGCTAAGAAAGGTGAGAGGAAGGGTGTCTACACATAAATAAAGCTAAGTATAAATCAATATACAGACAATGATAATGATAAAACTTTCTTTTTTTACCTTTTGAGGTCCGGAACTCTACAACTACATACATGGTATACATAATAATACTCTCTTAGCAGCCTAGAGCTAGACCATCATCCCTGTCAACTCTGTACTACGACTATGATTAATTAAATAATCATTAATCAATCACACAATCGAAACGTATACACCTAACCAACGTGTTATATAGAGAGGTAATCTACCTCTTCCTCGCAATCAATCAGTTTCTCTTTTATTATCTTAATACTGTTTAATTATCTACGGATGTAATCGCGACTGTTACTTAACTGTTATTTACCAGTAAATTAATTTTATCATTATTTATTTTAATATCGCTAGCTGCGCCTCGCAGTTTCACCTGTGTAAGGCGAACGTTACACGACTTTGCACGCAGGCTTCCTTTGTCTACACCTATGCACCTGTACCACACATCGAAACAGGTGTCGATATTTATATGTGTTTTTAGATATATGCCGTAGGTGGGGACTGTTGGCCGGGGTAACGGTTATTAACTCCCTTACCCATAAAATATTTACACATGACTAAGTTATGTGACGTTTGTCTGTGTCTGTCAACTTTGAAACTTCATGTGACTGTAAAAGACAAACGATGCATAGTTATGCAACGCATTAATTAGCGTTTATAAGTAAGGGTTTAAGTCCATAGAAATAGTCCAAAATATTTTCCTAACAACTAAAATAAACTAAAAGTTAAAACTATATCAAAACCGTTTCATTCGTTCGTGAGCTACCGTCGGACAACAGTGGAAAGTGACAGGCACTATTCACTTCATTACTGTTTTGACGTACCGTGGTTTTAACTCAAAGCAGCAATGTACTGCATAGTGCCTATTATTTTCCACTGTTGTCGACGTCCACTAGTTAGTTAATATACGGGGAAGACCTTAAACTTATAGCATATGCAAAGTAAGTACTACCGAACCGCTTGCAATGTAACTTGGAGCGTTATCACCTGTTTCATTCAATATGCGAGTAAAACCGCGGGCTCAGATGGACCAAAGAAAGGTTTAAAGTCGAATACAAAACCGTCACACAAACAGAAGAGACCACTTTTAATGTTATTTTGCCTAGGTTTTATTTAGAATAGATGAGGTGTTAAAAAAATAACAGCATTTTAAGAAACAAAAATTTATTGATTCGTAAACCAAATCACAATGTGTTCGCAGTTGACAGATTGCATCTACAGATATAGCTACCTATTCACTCCGGTAATTACGGCTAATTCAAAGACAATAAAGCCAATTGACTGTTCATACCGTGATTTTTCTACAAAATACAACTAAACGTTGCGGGCAGGGGGTAAGATAATAATCAAACTTTGTGATTGGCTATTACGTTACCCATCTTTGTGATTGGCCGATGTATTACCTATCTATACCTAGACTCTTTGTTATTGGCTGTTTTTACACGAGAGTGCTACTATAACGTACTATTTTCGTGACAGGGAATACTATGAGCAGTCTGCGATATATGCGTCTATGAGCAACTGGTCTTATTGTCTTTGCGGGTAATTACTTAGGTATTAATAGAATACAGATAGATAACACTTAAATATAATTATTAAACTAAATAGTTGAATAAAACAAATTGTTTTTTTTACATGCAAATTCTATAACAGATACTTATCTCTGTTAAAGAGATACCTTGCGTTGCAAGTCACTTCCTATTATTAATATTACGCGATTTACAAATAAACATAAAAAAGGTTAACAAAAGCATAGAGTTATTTGTACTGCACGGTATTATGGCACAAAAGCAAGATCTCGGTTTTAAACCCTAATTTTATAACCGTTACGTTCAAATTTCAATAGAAATAACGCTAGCGTAGCGTACCTAGAATGTCAAATAATATAGTTTTCTTAAGTACTAAAATATCTTTGTATCGGTGATAAAAAAAACGAACTATTGTATATTATATTGTTACACTATATAAGGTGTAGCAGGGCAAATCTGATATACTTATTCAAAGGGGTAATTTCGAATTTATTTAAAAATCGTGTTTATATAAAGGTTTTATAAGCTACTAGCTGCGCCCCGCGGTTTCTCCCGCGTAAGTCCCGTTTCCGCGGGAATATCGGGATAAAATGTAGCCTATGTGGTTATTACCGGTATCCAACTACTTACATTTCAAGTTTCATCGCAATCGGTTCAGTAGTTTTTGCGTGATTGAGTAACAAACATTCAAACACACACACGTTCATCACGTTCACATTTATAATATTAGTAGGATTACGACAAGCTATTGATAGGCTGTGCGTTAAACTATATTTTAAGTATAGATAGCACCATCGAGCACCAAATATAAAGTAGGTAGGTGTAAAAATGGGGTTAAAAAATTCTAAAATATCACCTGTAAGTATACTTTAGTCAATATGAATACAATATGTTACTATTGTATTAACATGAAACAATACAAGATATATGACAAGTAAATATTACAGTTTTGAATAATAATCGTGGAAATAATTGTCAAACTGCCATAGGTGACGAAGAAAGAGAACTTGTCTCCTCGCGACCAAGACTATTGTAACATAGTCGTCTCGTCGTCGTCTCTCTTTTTTCTCTCTATCTAAACGTCTTCTGTCATATAGTGCCGCTTCCATTTCTGTTTCTCCGTCTACGACTTGTCAGTAATTTGTCAAAATTGACAATAGTGTCATTTTGAAATTTGTGAACAGCTTACATTATATTATTTAAGTAAAAAAAATTATATACTTACTAAGCATTGAAAAACCTTTTGCAAAAAATGTAAGTTACTAAGAAAATAATGTTTAAACCTAACTAAAACAAAATTTTAAATCACAGACTAATTTTTTGGTTAAATAATTTACATTATCAAGTTTTTTTGAAATATAAGGGGTATTTTCCAGCAATGCCCAAAATCCCCTTCCGATTATTTACATATCGAATTTCATCGTAATCAATCCAGTATCTTTTGAACTCTTGATAACCTAAATTAAATTACACAAAAATCAACTAACAAGGTTTATAATAATAAGGTTTGATATAATAAAAAAATAAACTAATAAAGAGAGGCCGCTGTATAAGTACAATTATCACTTACTAAAAGGGGTCGACATCGATTGCAATGTCAAGTCTCGCATTTCGGCAGCTTGTGTCAAATGGGGTGAGTTGATTGGGGACATATCTGACCCCAAAATGCCGGCCCCCAAACTGAAAGGACAGGTCTACAAAAACATCATTAGACCTGTGCTTTTGTATGGTAATAAGGCGTGGCCAGTGCTTGAGCGACATGAGCGTCGATCTAATAGTAGTTTATGCACCGAGGTACTGTCTTATATATCGGGCGTCATATTGAATCCAAGCGTACGAAGGACTTTGGAGGTTAACTCCTGTTAAAAACTTGATGAAAAAAAATAATGTCAATAATTCTTCCTGCATAACGACCGCCCCATAATCACATACAAACTAGACTTTTTTTAAAAGCTTCTAAAAATCCGATCTTAGCTGGATTCGAACCTGCGACTGCTGATCGGTTTTTATAAACATTTTTTTTAATCAACACATTTATCTAAGTGAGAGTTTCCACTTTTAGAAACAATGTTTAAGATAATATACTTTATCATTAAAACTAATTAATAATTATGCAATATCACTTACAAACATTATGTCAAAATACAAATACTGAAAACTATTTGTCAGGTTCGAGTCCTGCTGTATAAAAAGCAGGTTGGAAGTTTAAATCCTAAGTTCAAATCCTATCAGGTTCATTATTACGAAAAGCATTTTTATAATCACTAATTTTTCAGGTGTAAGAACCACTTTAAAATAAAATCAAGGAGGTATATAACTTACAAAAATACGTTATGACAGGTTATATTCACTTTTACAATCCATGCACCCATCCAAGTAATGGCCGAGCCAGGCGTCGCTTAACCTACAGGACTACAAAAGACCAAAGGGCGTAGCATAGGTCAATACGCTCTTAAAAATGTCTCTCTATTAGTAAATGTATGTATAACAAAAGAAAAATAAACAGTCTATAATACTAATACTATAAATGCGAAAGTAACTCTATCGACCTGTCTGTTACGTTAAACTGATTTTGATGAGTTTTGGTATAGACATAGTAGGACCTTGAAGAAAGATATAGGACTTTCGATCTCGATATTCCCGCTCACGGCACGAGGCACGTGAGTGAAACCGCACGGCACAGATAGTGTAAATTTTAGTATTAAGTCCGTTGTCCACCGTAACACAGGCTCAGTAGAATTAAGTTCACAGTTAATTCTTTACTTACAAAAAGTCTAATGCAACTCATGAGTAGACCGGCCCAAAGCCTCCAAGTTACTATGATGTGAATCTATTCTATTCATATTAGCTTTGGCCTCTTCTCTCTGTATCTTCGCGATACAAGGTCCGGGAGTCAAGGTCTCTGCAGAAGCACTGCACTCGTTGTGTAGGTTCGATCGTTCGATGTGTAAAAAGGCGTCGTGCGAGCCGTTCGGATGTGTACTGTGGTCGGTGGGGGGAGGGGGAGGGAGGCAGGGGGAGGGGGAGGGGGAGGCCAGCTCGAGGTTGGAGATTGATAGCGGCTTGTCGGGGAGAGATGCTACAGATTTGGAAGAGGTCATACCATCTTCTGTAACAAGAAATTGATTTTTAAATTATAAAATATTAAATTATTTGTTGAAGGAAACATCTAAGTATTGACAGACAGTACCTATCTCCATATCATTAGTATCTAATTATTCCCGGACAGTAGCTAATAAGTATTAAATCCTATCCTATATAAAAAGAAGTCTATGTGATATTCCAGGTTCATCGCAATCGACTGAGTAGTTTTTGGGTGATTGAATAACAAACACACATACTAACAAACTTTCAGCTTTATAATACTAGTAGGATAGGCGACTTTGTATCCCGATATTTCCTCGGGAGCGAGACTTAAGCGGAAGATACCCGTCCTGCTAAACATATTTATATATGATTCCTTTCGGTATACCAGCAGGGGCCGCTGTACCCGAGCGTACACCCCTAAGGGCGACGTCAGGGATCGAGTTTAAGACGGATCTAGTCCCCAATGCTAGACTGGTTCTCATAAAGGAGAGTAGCCTCGTGCCCAAGGACACTACCTGGTTGTCCAGACAGGTACCGGAGCAGTAAGGCCGCTCACCACCCGCACCTTAATGAGGAGCTAACGACAACCTCGCGGAAGATACCGTGGGGAGCACTGCAAGTTACCTTTGTCAAGTAGGTCCCCGCACCGGTCGTCCTTGTGGTCCTTGGGTAGCGAGCTGCATCGCGCGCCACTCGACATGCCGAGCACTCTACGGACAGAAGATACATATTAGCTTGTGCTTAGTGTAGAATCGATGTCTGATATAGGTAATTTGAGAAATGTCTAATAAGTGTCATAAATTTGATTTGATTTGATATAAATAAATATTCCACGACATTGCACAAGCTCCAAACTAAGCACTAGGCTATAGGTACTAGACAATGAAACGGTTTTACCTTTCCAATAAAACCAGCATTGTGCTCCGAGCCTTGTTCAGGGTGAAGAGTGAGAAGCTATTGCTGACATTTTACTGAAAACACTTTTAATTAGTAGCTGGCATGACTAAATTCCTCTATTTCTTGACCTATTTCCTGTAAAGTTTCCAAGTTTGCCGCCAGGTGGGGCGAGTGACGCGAATTTCCGCTGAGAGCCGCTGAGAGCGACACATCGACATTTTCTTGTCATTGATTCTCACCAGGTAGCAATTGAAATCACCCTGAACAAGGCTCGGAGCACAATGCTGGTTTTATTGGAAAGGTAAAACCGTTTCATTGTGCTCTTCACCTTGTTCAGGGTGAAGAGTGAGAAGTGTCTGGTATCACCTGGTAGGTATTTTAAGAGGCAAACAAACTTGAATAAAAGCTGAAATGTAGGCAGCAAAAATTAAAAATTTAATGTCATATCGAAGTTTTTGTAAGCTGAATTTAGGTAAACTACTTTGTAGTACCTGCCCGTACTTGGGTAATCCAATACCTAATTATATGTCATTATGTAGTATAAATATTTTAACATAAATAGCAAACCAAAACGATTGTTACATATTATAAAGATAAAAAGTATTATTAATTTACCAGTAAGACCTACTACTACAATAGCATTTATTGTAAAGAATAGACAATGTTATAATATTTTAACATTGAAAATAGATTTCGATTTGATGAGAACTGATAATACGTCTTCGCATCGAATTAAACGAGAGGAACAATTAATACCTTTAGAAGGCATCTGGACAAATACAAAGAATATTTTAAGATTCAAAATTAATTAAATAATAGCTGAACTTATTATGTTATTATTTTACATTACACTTTGATTAAATAAATATATTAAATAATAACATATTAATAAAAGTATTAGTCTGTGTTCAATTCTCAATTGACAAATTAATATTGGAACATTACATTACCAATTTAATCAAGTCATCGTGGAACATCTCAGAACTTCTTGCGGTGTCGTGTATAGCTGCAAAATCATTCTTATTAATTCTTACCCAATGATCAATATATCATGTAAGCACCTTTTCTATAATTAATTGTGTAAACACATCTGAAAAATTCGCACAGAAATGCCTATGCGAATTGTCCACTAACCCATGATACTCGTTATTCACCGTGACAAGACTATCGCAATCGTCTTTCTGTGAGTTAAAAGGTTATATTAGACAAAACAATATTGAAATCCTAATGCGATTCGATTTTGGAAACACGTGCAAATCTAGGTATCCATATTGTCGACAAAACAGTTTACATCGACATCGACAATCGTCGTGCCATTCGGCTTATGAATTGGCAGGCGTTTCGTAGCGTTAAGTTGTTATGTTGCCCCCCTTCTTTTTTTTTTTATTCTTCTGAGACGTACAAAAACAATTCTGTTTCGTCTAACTATGGAATGTAATGAAAAATATTTTACATTCGGGAATTTGGAGCTTCGTAACTTTTTTCCGATATATAAGCGTTTCCAAAGTAAAAAGGGGAGCTATTTTCTAATGAATGACCATCAGAAAATTTCAAGTTATCCAATGTTTAGGGTCCAGTGCGACAGAGAGATTAGTATCTCTATCGTACCAAAAAAATCTGTTTGATTTCTGCAAGTGATTGGTGTCCAAAGTATGGGACAAGACATTGGTTTAGGTCAAATCTGTTAAGAATTTAGCCAGATCTATTATTTCGGGTTTCAAATAACAAAGATAACAAATAAGTTCAAGCAGGCTTAAAAAACTTACGTCATTATCTCAAAAGAAGTGATGCTTAGGCGGTTGTCCAACAGATGAAGATAAAACGCCATTGACAATCAGACAAACCTCCATCAGGAACCTAAAGAAAGTGTTAAGTAAGTCGTTGTTGATCAGAGCGTCTCGTTAAGGCTCAAAATCTCACAGGACCCGCAGAGGGCTCTGCTCTCGAGATCGAAAAGCTTGAAAGTACCGAGGTGCGTTCAGATGCTGCAGCTAAATAGCCGAGCAGGTGAATGACGAACTCTAATCATGAATGACGAACTCGATGGGAAGAAATATTTACTGATGTTCGTACAGCCCCCGCCTGCTGAAGGCGTTATGATATTCGGCAGGACCGTCTCAGACATCAGACGTCACGAAGATTGAGTAAAAAAGATGAGTAAGACAAAAAGAAAACAGATTCATCCGTGTTGCTAGAGCCACCGCCTGCTAAAGGCGCTATAATGTTGGGCAGCTCATCTTAGCTCTCTGAAATCCAACATCACGTACTAGAGTACCTACTACGCGAGGTTGTTCAGATCTAAACAGAACTATGATTGTTGGTAGATCAAATTTCTGGAACGTATTACAGTAGTCTCTGCGATTTTCCCGGCGACGAGAATGCAGTTGAATTGACCCAGTCGTCAAAACAACTCTTAAGCAAAATCAGTGACGGAACAAACTTTGTGCGTTCGCTTTTTAAATCAGAGAATAAATAGAAACTTATTGACTCTTAATGTAAGCCATGATATGCTTTTCATGTAGGTTAAAATGACAGGTTATTTTTAGCTGTCATTGTCATACTCCCGATTAATAAACGGGTCTAGCAGTGCTCCAACGGTAACTAGAACGCAGTCGGGGCTACTGTCATAAAAGACGCCATAAGCAAAATCAGTCACAGAACAAACCTTGTGCGTTCGCTTTTTGAATCAGAGAATAAATATACTTATTGACTCCAATGTAAGCCATGATATGCTTTTCATGTAGGTTAAAATGACAGGTTATTTGTAGCTGTCATTCCCACACAGCAGTGCTCCCAAAGGTAACTAGAACGCAGTTGGGGCTACTGTCATAAAAAAAACACCGTCCAGAAGGAAGATGAATAAAGAAAACTACACTTACAGTCTTTCCACATGTCGGTAATTTTGGTTTTTATTTCGATTAAAGCTGCTGAAGCGGTTGCTGAAACCATCGAAATCTGTATTATCCTCTGCAGTAAATACTGTAATTCGATCGAAGCTGAAGCTCGTCTCGAAATTTCAGTATTTTTCTTGTAGGTACCGGTACTGTGATTCGATCGAAGCTGCTGAAGCTCGTCTCGAAATCTCAGTATTTTTCTTGTAGGTACCTTCAATATAACCTAAATCCTAAAAAAAATAAAATCTACGTACGTTGTTTGTTATTTTAGCTGCTGCGAATTTTTGCAATAATTTTTATATCGTGTGGGCCTGAAAGCTCCTGCTTATGATCTCCAAAGGCAGAAGATACGATGATCTTCACGCAATTGATTAATTTACATTCACATAGAACTGCGCTTAGAACATGTGTAATTTTTACTTGCAGGTTCAGAAGAAATTCAGTATTATATTTAAAAATATTAAGATATGTATACTACTATACATCATCGGTTCAACCGTTTTAGTCCGAAGGTCAATAAGGAGTCTTTGTACCACTAGAAACACTTATATCAAAATGCTAAACTTTTCAAGACTATTGAACTTTGCCCGGACTTTGAAGGTTCCGATAAATATATTTAAAAATAGATTTTCGAAAGAAATGGATACAAGACTTTAAATAATATTTCAATTTTACAAAATATTTAATAATAGCTTTGTGGTTTAAAAGTTGAAGGTATGAGCTAAACAGTTACTAGTAAACTAGTGTCGAGTGGACAAAAATAAATATAAGTAGTATTTGATTTCAAACATGAAAATAGGAGTTTAATTTGAGATAAAATAAATTTTATCGGGCGGAAATTTTCATTTATATCAGGTTCATTGAAACCTTGTAACTACAGCAATCTAAGGAATGAAATGCTGCAGTTTTATCCGGCATTATAAACAAATGAAGCTACGAATATTCTCAACTTAAGCCTAGCTCAAACTGCCGATCTTAAACGGCCGCGCGGCCTAAGCAACGCCAGGCGCGGTTACTACTGGGATAGATGACGAGATATTTTGTAGCAAAAGAAATTACCCTCTCGAGCTCCTTCGTGCCTCGGTATGCGTCAACGTTGTTATCTCAGATAGCAACCGCCCCAGGCCAAGTTACAGGCCTTAGGGGGACATTTAAAACTCTAACACAAGGTGAGCTACACCACTACATAAAAAGAATATGATGAATATTCTTAGTTCTTACTTTTATCAGTTGTAGATTAGCGAGTTTAAAGAAAAATCTTATTTTTAGTTGTAGGTAGGGTGGGTAGTAATGTAAAAATCCCATTTTTCAGTTGTTGGGATCATAATCCACAGAAAAATTTTGTTATCCAAATTGTAGGGTAGGTAAGTAGTAACGGAAAAATCTCATTTCTCAGATGTACCTATATCAGAGGTAATAGAGAATTAGAACAATAATAATGAATTGGAAAACATATTCAGACTTACATGACTTTTTTACTTTTTTATTTTCTACAACATTACTTTCGAAGTGCACACGTTTTTTCGGTATGAGCTGCTGTAACTCTTCTCGAAATTACGGTGCACGCGATTCAGAATCGTCGATTTTCGGTAGGAGTTGCTGAAACTCTTTTCGAAGTTACGGTGCACGGGATTCAGAACCGTCCGATTTTCGGAAGCAGCTGCTGAAGCTTATCGAAATATCGGTACCGTAAGAACTACTCGATGAAGATCTCGATGACTTCGGCGACGTTTTGCTGTCTCCTCCTCCAGTGTGCTGTCTATTCTTCTCCTCCTGTGTCTGCCAGCTTCTAAGTTCAATCTAGTAAAATAAATCTGCAACAGAAATACCTTACTAATTAGAACAAAGTAATAGTCAACGTGTTGACAGCGCGATGTTCAACAACGCAAATGACAAGAAAATGTCGATGTGTCGCTCTCAGCGGCTCTCAGCGGAAATTCGCGTCACTCGCCCCACCTGGCGGCAAACTTGGAAACTTTACAGGAAATAGGTCAAGAAATAGAGGAATTTAGTCATGCCAGCTACTAATTAAAAGTGTTTTCAGTAAAATGTCAGCAATAGCTTCTCACTCTTCACCCTGAACAAGGTGAAGAGCACAATGGATATACTACATATTATACTTTTTTTTGTAAATACATACATATTATACATAGAAAAACACTCAGACCAGATACAAATATTTATTTTTAAGCATAAATATATGCACCTGACGGGAATTGAACCCGCAGCCTTCTGCATTGCAGTCGAGCGTTAGCCCGACGCGCCACCGAGGCCGTCTTACTTATAAACGATAATTAACAGATGACCAAGTTATATCTCTGTCTGTCAACTTTGAAACTTCATATCACAGTAAAAGATAAACGATACATTTACGCAACTGTCAACCACCATTTGAGGCCTATTTATTAGGAGAACCGACAGCGTAAACAAAGATCTTTAAAAAAAACGGGAAAAAACAAGATTTTTCTGTAAAATTCAGGCTTAAGTAATATGGAAACTAATCAAATGAATAAATAAAAATTGTAAGTAGTTACCCGTATTAATTCCACAGTTCGCTTGAAAATTATATAACAGATTATAAAATTATTTCTAAAACATACAGTTTTAGAAATAACCCACATTTAGGAAATATTTATAAAAAAAAATGCACTCGCTTTTTTAAATTGCAATAGCAGTTTATTAGCAACTGTAACTGTCAAATTGTATATCCGTAATCGGAAAAATGGCGAGAACACGTCAAATTCATTCATTTCAGTCAAGATTTGTTAGCAACAGAGTTATGTAATCAGCGAGCTGCACAGGTAAAATGCTTGTTATGTCGGTTATATAGAAATAGACCGGTCACTATTAGAGGCTAGAAGGAGAAAGGCCGCCTGTTAGTGAATCTTTTTATGTCGACCCAGACGGTCGAGTTTCACACGTACCACAGTTAAACTGTTTGAAAATCTACCAAAACCTTTAGAAATTTACTCACACACATTTAGAACTACTACCACATATTTAAAATTTTACTCACAAACCTTTAGAAATTCACTCACACCTTTAGAAATATACTCACAAATCTTCAGAAATTCACTCACACACCTATAGAAATTTACTCACACACCTTTAGAAATTTACTCACATACCTTTAGAAATTTATTCACACACCTTTAGAAATTTATTCACACACCTTTAAAATAGTTGACTCAAAATTCGAACGTTATTGGTCTAGTACCTGCCATCTATGTAATCTAAGGTCGGTAGGCTTACCTTGAGTTCCCCAGGTCCCCAAATGGCGTGGGCGGTGCGGGGGCGGGGCGCGTGCTGTGCGCTACGGGAGCCCCCGCCACCGCCAGGCCTTGCTCTATCAACACTTGCCCAATATCTAGTTCACCTTCTGTAAACAATGCCAAAAAATATTAAAATTTAAATGTATAATAAACCGTTTTATAATACCTATTTTTCATAATATAGATACAACTAGCTGCACCCCCCGGTTTCACCCGTGTAAGTCCCGTTTATCCCCTTGGGGGTAGAATTTCAAAATCCTTTCTTAGCGGATGCCTACGTCATTTTCAGCCCGATCCGTCCAGTGGTTTGGGCTGTGCGTTGATAGATCACTATGTCAGTCAGTTAGTCAATTGAGTTATATATATTTATATAGATATAGATTTGCATACTGACGATTGTAATGTAACACCATGACCGCAAAAAAGAAAAGCCCGATGAATTTCTTCTCATCGAAAGGCGCGTTTTAAAACCACACTAAAATCATCATTTTAAGATGCTAGCTTAGAAATGTTCCAACAAATGAATGATCTATTTAAATCGATGTACAGTGGGACGTCGATTATCCGAACGACGGTCTACCGAACGACCGACCGATCTATTTTACCGCACGAATCTCTTATGATCTCGTATAAAAATGTTATTTTATTGGTATTTAAAAGCCAACCGCACCGCCTGTATTCCTATTTGTTACACTTGAGTATTTTCTGTTTGGACAGATTTGTATTATAAATGTGTTTTTATCGGTATATTCGTACATAGAAACAGTCAGTTCGATTATCCGAATTAACCGGTTTCCGAACATCCATGTCCCCAATTAGTTCGGATATTCAGCGCCGTACTGTAGTACTGTAAAGTTACCGTCGGTGACGTCATACAGCTTGATGCCGGGTATCTCCCTCTGTTTCTCCCCGTCCGCCGTCTCCCTCTTCTTGTACGTGCACGTGCGGGACAGAAGCGGCTTCCAGCGAGCCACCTACAATATAAAATAAAATTAAAGAAACATTGTAAAATTACCTGTAGCTTAATCTTCACTATAAAAATGTGACTTAAATATCAAAATCAATAATACTTTTACTATCCTACTAATATTATAAATCCGAAAGTCTGTATGGATGTGTGTTTGTTTCTCAATCACGCAAAAACTAGGGTAACGATTACGATGGAACTTGGAATATAGGTAGCTGGAGACTTGGAATAACACATATGCTTCTTTTTTCCCAATATTTACGCGGGATCGGCACTTGCGCTGGTAAAACCTAATATGTATTTTGGGAGAATAAGGCGTCTATCTATTTATTATCTCATAAGTATTACCTGTGCCAACTCTTCGAACCGTTCGATAGCGGGCGACGGCCACCGCTCCCACTTCTGTGCGTCTTCTCCACCTGCACCCGCATCTTTACCCGCATCGTCGCCCGCACCCGTTTCGCCGCCCGCATTGCTCCCCGCACCGACGGGACGGACGCCCGCTAGGAAACATTCCATTGCCTGAAGAAAATATGACAAATTTTGAGAAAAGATTCTAATCTAGTTTTAGAGTTCTAGTACAACCTGACAACTCTAACACTAGGGGAGACACAAGGTATAGTACGAAAATAAGAAGCGGAAGAAAGAGCGGTGTTGGTCTAGTGGTAGATATAAATAAATAAATTCTGTGACCAACACACAGCGCCATCTAGCCCCATGGTCAGCTGCTAGCTTGTGTTACGGTGACTCGACGACGGATATACTACTTATATTTACTTTTCTTTTGTAAATACATACATATTATACATAGAAATACACCCCAGACCAGATACAAATATTTGTTTTTAACCATAAATATTTGCACCCAGCAGGAATCGAACCCGCAACTTTCTGCATTGCAGTCAAGCGTTCGCCCGACACGCCACAGGGGTCGTCGAAGATACCTCGACTTTCATCCCGAATGTCGTGGTTTTAAATCCCGGCCATTGTTAATTTTACAGGTTTTTTTTTTTGGTAAGATATTTTTACCTAACCGTTAATAAAGTGCGTGATATAATTCACCTGGAATCTAAGACGTAGCAGCTCGGCTCGCAGCTCGCACAGTTCATGGACAGACACGTACTCACTGTCACCGTAGTCCACGAAGAAACAATCTGCCACCTGCACACAGAAAACACTAGTATATAGTGTATTTTATTTAGTTTCAAGCGCTTAAGCATGCACTTTGCTGTTACAGAATAATTTAAAAAGAAAAATACATTAACAAAAAACACTAAGTAAGGCGAGATCTCCTCACAGTCGAAATGAAAAGTAGAGTGTTTAACTCGGGTAAATGTCACGCATTTCACCCTCGAACTCAAAATATCTCAGGTGAAATGCTTGACCTCCAGCCCTAGTATAACAATCTACTATTACAGCTTAGGCATGATTAGAGACATCCCGATGGCAAGGTCAGTGACAAATTTATCAAAAACCACATTTTGTGGCATATTTTATAAAAGAACTGGGCTGGTTTTTCTACTGACAGAAAAACGAACCAATTGGAGAAGATCTATTTGCAGAAATCGAGCCCGTGAACGTTTATAATGACAACTTTGGCACAGCGCGGGCGTTGAAGAGGCCCGTCGCTGTATCTGGATTAAGACCAGATTAAATTAAATTACATTTAAATGAATTACCTATGACATAAGTAAATTAAATTAATATTGACATTTTTATTATTTATTTTTTTAATTAATTTTTAATATAATTGTAATGTTACTCACGACTCGTTATGGCAACATTATCTATTGTATGAACTTAAATAAGATGACAAAACACTTCTTGATTGGTCATCCTAAACTCACTCAATACTCATCAATATTGTACACCTAAGAAGGTAATTGTGGTTGAACTGTAAAAAATAGATTTAATACCTTTTTGTAGCCTACAACTTTGCAATAAATGTCTTTGAACTTTGACCTGGTAAAATGTAACTATAACTGAGTAGAACCTGTTGCGTGGCGTCGAACTCGTTAGGTCTGATGTCGTCGACTCTGGCGCGGTACCAGCGGCCGTCGTGACGGAACACCGCCGCAACTATCTGACCCACCATCGCTTGCTTCACCTGGAATATACGAGTATAGCTAAATTGGAATATAAAACACCAACTGTGGCTGTTAATCACAACACTTTTGACTTTTCAAACTACTTTATTCACTAATTAACACTCACTTAAATATAGCTTACAAAACTCAACTATGCAAAATGTTCGTTGGGACCTCACCATTTGGGGCGCGACAACGCTAGCGCGATCTAGTCTTGCCGCGGTATGCGGAGTGGCGCCATCTAGTTTTACTCTGACGAACTAACGTTAATAATATTGATTTTACTAGATTATTTTTAATTGATTACTCGTTTTAGACATTCCGCCCACCAAAGAACGTCGTTCTTTACGCTGTATGTAATTACTAGCCGTCCACCGTGTGAACGCTACAGGACAATATTTCATGGCCAACAACCGCCCACCGTGAACTCTCAACATTTGAAATGGTTAGGTCCGCAACTATGAAAATAAACTAAACTAAACACGATTACTTATTTGGTTTCAACCACAAAATCGCAAATATCTGCCTTTAAAACAACTAAAATTAAGAAAACAAAAGTAACAATTTGCTTTGAAAAGATCTAACTTTCTGTTTTCGTTACAACACACAACTTACTACAGGGTCTTTTTAACAATCCGTTTTTAGTCTTCACTGTGACTACACGTGTAATTGCATCTTTACCGGGATGCTTATCTACGATTCTACCTAATAACCACCTCGCAGGGGGTAGGTTAAAATCTCTAATGACCACAATATCATTTATGTCAAGCTCGGACCTCTTAGTAGTCCATTTATACCTTTGATTTAAGTTCACTAAATATTCATCGGACCATTTTCGCCAAAAATCACTGACCATTCGTTGTGCAAACTTCCATCGTTGAAGACCGGAAAGTTTAGTAGCGTCAGAGTAATGTTCATCGGGAATAGTGACGAGCGGTTCACCGACTAAAAAATGGCCCGGGGTCAAAGGTAATGGATCATCTGGGTTATCGCTTAGCAAGGACAACGGCCGCGAGTTTAAGCACGCTTCAATTTGGGCTAACACGGTGGATAGTTCCTCGAATGTTAGCGTGGAATCGCCTACCACTCTTTTTAGATGGGTTTTCGTTGAGCGGACTCCTGCTTCCCACAAACCTCCGAAGTTCGGGGCGTGAGCCGGAATGAAGTGCCACGTTGTTCCTTCGTTCGCCACTAATTGGACCAATTCATCAGGTAGCTGAGACACAGCCCGTGTACGCATTTGTTTTAGTTCCTTGTCAGCACCCACAAAATTGGTTCCATTGTCGCTGTATAAATGTTGACAGCTGCCTCTACGAGACACAAACCTGCGAAACGCAGCAATGAATCCAGTCGAAGTTAGGTCGGACACAGCTTCCAGATGTATCGCTTTGGATACCATACAAATAAAAATGCAAATATATCCTTTAAATGATTTGGAACCGCGTCCAGGGGAAAATCTAAGATTAATATGGCCTGTAAAATCTACTCCTGAAGATCGAAATGGTTTATCGGGGGTCAGTCTAACCGTCGGCAGTTGACCCATAAACTGTTGATTATTTTGTCGAGAATACCGCACACACCTAACACATTCTCTGTAACATTTCTTGACGCGTTCTCTTGCTCGAATGATCCAGAATTTAGCTCTTAAGAAGTTCAACATAATTTGAGGACCACCATGCAGAGTTTTATGATGGGCGTCCAAGACTATAAGCTTAGTGAGGTGACTATCACTAGGCACAATCATGGGATGTTTCTTTTCAAAATTTTCTGCACTTAGGTCGAGGCGTCCACTCACTCTTAGAACTCCATTTCCGTCTAGAAATGGAGAAAGAGTATGGAGCACACTACTCTTTGGAACATTTCCACGTGTTTTGAGTTGTTTTATCTCGTCGGCAAAATATAATTCCTAAGTCATCCTTACACAAATGTCTAGCACCCTATTTCGCTCTTCAGGTAAGACCGTTTTGGTTCTAATCAACTCGTCTTTTGGTAATCTTAACTTCAAAAATCTTCTACAGTAAGCCAGTACTTTCAATAATTTAGACAAAGTCGAAAATCTCGTCCATAAAAAGTTCTCTTCATTTTTGACCACAGCCGTAAAGACTTTCACAGGTTTTTCTTCTTCGTGAGTAGTAAAACTAACATCATGTTTGCAGTAGTTATCCTGTTTTCGAAGAAACTCAGGACCGATCCACCACAGTTCAAATTTGGCTAAGTCAGCAATGGAAGTACCTCTCGACGCACAATCGGCCGGATTTAACTCCGTCTTTACATGATTCCACTGCTCACGCTCCGTAACCGTCAGGATTTCTGATACTCTGTTGCTGACGAATGTAGTCCATCTACTTGGTTCTCCATTTAACCACGCGAGCACGACAGTAGAGTCTGACCATGCGTACAACTTCTCCCTTGGAACTGCCATTACCTGTGATACTTCATTAAGCAGCTTAGCTGCGAGTGCTGCAGCGCACAACTCCATACGAGGAATAGAAATCTCCTTTTCTATAGGAGCCACCTTAGTTTTAGCCGTTAATAATCTTACGTGGACTCTGTCTCTATTTTTACATTTGATATATACAGCCGCAGCAAAAGCCTTTTGTGACGCATCGGCAAAGGCATGCAGTTCTATTGCATCTGTTTTATAGGATTTTAACCATCTCGGTAAAACAATAGTATTGACTTCAGCTAACTTAGTTCTAAAACCCAGCCATTCTTTCAACAAATCAGGTGTCAACTCATCGTCCCAATTTAGTCCAGACTTCCAAAGCTTTTGGATAAAAACTTTGGCCACAATTATAACGGGCGCGATCCAACCCATTGGGTCGTACAATCTCGCAATGTCTGATAAGACCTTGCGCTTAGTAATTTGTCCGTTGCTGTCTGGAAGATTATAACTGTATTCGAAATTGTCAGTTACTTTATTCCAAGTTATGCCGAGCACCTTGATCATGTCACTAGTTTTAAAAACGAAGGATTCGTTCGAACTTTGCTTTTCCTTTTCTATATAATTCAACAAACTCTGGCTGTTACTGCACCACTTTTGAAGCCGAAATCCTCCCGCTATCATCAGCTTATTCATTTGATCGTATATCTCTTTAGCTTCTTCTTCAGTTTCGCATCCGGTAAGTAAATCATCCATATAATAATCTTCTAATGTTATTTTTGCAGCTAAAGGATACTTGACTTCTTCATCTTTTGCTAATTGTTGGAGAGATTTCACCGCTAGGTATGGTGCGCATGCCGTTCCAAAGGTAAGTCTCAGAAGTCGGTAATGCTGAATTGGAAATTGGGGATTCGACCGCCACAATATTCTCTGAAAATCAACATCTTCTTTAGATACCAACACTTGACGATAAAAATGCCTCAAATCAGCGACAATGCAGAAGGGATGTGTTCTCCATCTCAGCAAAATATGGCGCAGGTCTTGTTGCAATTTTGGACCTACAAGTAAGTTGTCGTTGAGAGACACATTATTGACACCCTTACATGAGGCATCGAAAACAACCCTTACTTTAGTAGTATCCTTGTCTTCCCTCACCACGGCATGGTGAGGAAGGTAGACCGCCCTAGCCTTGTCAATTTCTTCCTTATCTGTAAGTTTTTCATATTCTTTTTGTAGATTCGGATTCTTCTTTAATCTTCTTTCAAGTAGCTGGAACCTTCTCATAGCAATTTCCTTTGATTTTCCGTACACACACTCTGGATTTACAGAAGTAAAAGGCAGTCTTACTACATATCGACCTTCTTTGTTTCTTACTGTAGTTTTCTCATAGATCTCCTCGCATTTGATTTCTTCCTTCGTCAATCTTTTCTTAATTGAATCTGGTTCTCGTTCCATCTCCCAAAATTGTTTCAGTAGGGCGTCTTCTTTTACCTGTAAATGAAGACTCACCACATGAGGTTTGACGAGAGGTTCCTGTGAAACTCTCCCAGACAGAATCCACCCTAGTTGGGTATTCTGTGCAATAGGACCAGACTGCGAGGGATGCTTCAGCAAACCTTCGAGCACTATCTCACCGTGAACATCAGCACCTAAAATGACGTCAATTTTTCCAGGTGACCCATACCTAGGATCTGCAAGAGGCAAGTTTTTAATTTCAGGCCAGTCAACGATAGCAGTTTTATTAGAAGGAAGAAAAGATGTAAGTGAACTCAAAACAAAGGCGTTTACATTAACAGAAAAATTGGAGTTATGAAGTGATGCTAAATCAAAAGAGACCATACTTTTAGTTCTTGATTGACCATTCCCTACACCGGAAATTAAACCATTAACAGGAATACGTTTAAGGCCTAAATTTTGAACGGTGTTTTCACTAATAAAAGAGGCTTCCGAGCCTTGGTCCACTAATACACGCACTAATTGAGAGTAGCCATTTTTGGAATTAGCTTTGGCTACAGCCGTCGCTAATAAGTTCGATGTGTGCGCTCTCACACTCAACACGTGCTAACGCTATTCCGTATATCTATTTATTTTATAACTCAGGGGTCGTAAACCTTCTGGTCATTATGAAGTGTGCGGCCTGTAGTAAGGATTTCAACGACGGTGTACAGTGCTCGATTTGCCTCAGCCACCTGGATTTCAGCTGTGCGCAAATATCCGAGACCGGGTGGAAGAAATTGGGCAGCGAACGGCGAGCAGCATGGAAATGTTCCTCCTGCCGGGGCAGGGCCACCTCGCCCTTACCGGCCTTAACCAGTGACTCAGCCTCAATGGAAAACATCTTCAGGGAGATTCGGGAGCTGAAGTCCAAACTTGATGGTCTTCCTTCTTTAATCCAGGATGTGAGGTCGATTAAAAGTGAACTCAAGGAGATCAAGCAGAGTAATGATTATATGAGTGGGAAGATCGACGACTTCGCTTCGCAGATGAAAGAGATCCAAAGTCGTGTGTCCAAGGTCGAGGACCTGAAAAAGACTGTATGCTTGCTGGAGTCAGAGGTGCATAACATGAAATCTCAGCTGTCCGTGATGGATCAGAGATCTCGTCTTAACAATGTTGAGATTAAGGGTGTTCCTATTAGGAAGGATGAAAATTTATTTTCTGTTGTGGAGGCGCTTTGCAGGAAGGCGAATTGCGACTACTCAAAATCCCATATTAATTTTCTGCACAGGGCACCTCTGCATGGTTCCAAGGAAAAGTCTATTATAGTTAGTTTTCTTAATAGATATTTCAAGGAGGAGTTTGTGACCGCAGCAAGGGCATGCAAGACTTTAACAGCAAGTGATCTGGGATTTGCTAATTCCAAGCAGCGTGTATTCATAAATGACCACCTTAATGCTTCCTCTAAGATGTTGCTGAACAAAGCGAAGACCAGAGCCAAGGAAATGAAGTTTGATTACATATGGGTTAAACACGGCAAGATACATGTCCGTAGGAACGACACTTCGCCGGTACTCGTTATTCTAAAGGATGAAGATTTAAACAAAATTGCATAAACTGTTTTTTTTTCATTTCATTCGTTGCGAAGTTTAGCTATGTTTTTCTTAAGTTACATAAAATGTTCGTGATCCCTGGCTCAGTCGCTGCATCGACGATCTGCCTACGTTATTGCTTACCCTCACTATCTCTGCCGCAGGTGTGGGTCGTTTGCTTGAGTGACTACATCTACGCTGCGTTGCCTGTCCCCCTCGCGCACGTTTTGTTTACATATCTTGCTACTTGCTCTTATCCAGACGTCGCATTTAATTTAATTATTTTCAATGATTTAAATGGCATTACTTTGGTGTTGTTTTTTGATGGTCGACTCGTCAGTGATGCCTTAATTACCTTAACTGTAACTGTAGTGAGCGAATACATAAACATTTTTCTGTTATTTGTTAGTGAACTCATTTTGGCACGGGTTCTCATAATCATCATATTTCACTATTATAATCGTACTATTTGTTTCCCGTTCATGTTGTACTGTGTATATTATATACCAGAGATGTGTGTGTTTGTTTTTATGATCTTTTTACACCGCTTTGTGTACATTTTTATTAATAATTTTGTACCTTCGATATTTTATGTTTTTACGCGCATTTATAATTTTTACTTTTTTATTGCAATTTTATTACGTTTTTTAGTCATTATGTTGATAGAACCAGCATTTTCCTTCTTCTGCGAGTATATAACTCGTTTTTTCAATACCATAAGTTTATTACAGGGAGATATGACGTTTTGTATGTGTGACAACTGGGGTAATTGCTATATTTTTATTGAATTGTTGTTGGCTGATATGAATGCTTATAACAATATTATCTTACATTCTTTAACTTTTCCTCAAGTATGTAGCTATATAACGTATCCCGCTATTGATATTAGTTGTAAATAATGACATCTCAAACAGTTGGTAGTAGTCCCTTACGTACCTATTACCAAAATGTTAGGGGGTTGAGAACAAAGTTGTCTGATTTTTTATAGAAACTTGTGCCTCAGTGACCATGATATCATTGTAATTACCGAGACATGGTTACCGGACTCAATAGCTACGTCATCATTGTTTGATGACCGTTACTTAGTGTGGCGGCGGGATCGTACCTACGATGATTTAGATCAAATCTACGGTGGTGGAGTATTAATTGCGGTGCGCAGGAGCATACCGGCCACTGCTCAACCTACATTTAACTCGTCGGCGGAAGATGTGTGGGTTACGTTGTTGCTTAGGGACGCTGATAATAATGCAATTAAATTGCATATCTGTTGTGTTTATATTATTGAACAAAAAGGTGGTTATTCGTACTCTGAGCAGTTGCGCAACTTCCTTGGTAAGATGGGTGAGAATATATTGTCATATCCGGATGATCATTATTTAATTATTGGTGATTTTAATCTTACATATATTACTTGGAAACCAACTCCATATAACTATTTAAAACCTACTAATTATACTAGCTCTGACGAATATTTCTTTGTTGATGAATTAGTGATGTATGACTTGCAACAATACAACAGTATACACAATAAGTATAATAGATTATTGGATTTAGTACTGTCTAATGACGATATTTGCGTCAGTGAATGTCATGAGCCCCTGGTACCTATTGATCCGCATCATAAGCCGGTGCTCATTGAACTTAATTTTATTAAACTACCCTCATTGAGGCAGGAAAAATATTTACGATATTTTTATAATAAAGGAAACTACGTAGCCATTAATGATGAGATTTCGAGTATTGATTGGGAGGGTGAGTTCGTTGGTCGGTCACTTGATGAGTCGTTGGTTTTTTTCTATAACTTTATCGATAAACTTAAAGCTCAATTTGTGCCCAGTAAACTTACTTGCCCTGGTACTTATCCTGTATGGTTTTCGCCGGCCCTTATCAAAATCTTAAAGGAGAAATTTAAATACTTTCGTAAATATAAAATCTATGGAAATTTGTCTGATTTAGAGTCTTTCTTTATTCTTCGGGATAGGGCGAGGGTTGTAGAAGGTGAGTGCTATGATAAATATATAAGTATGATCGAAAAGAACATCGAATCAAATCCAAAGCAGTTCTGGTCTTATATTAAAGCGCGTCGGAAGTCGGGATCAATTCCACAAACTTTAAAATATCAGGGTAAGTTGGTTTCGACTGGTCCTGACATTTGTGAAGCGTTTTCAAATTATTTCCATTCCACCTTTTTAGCCCCATCATCCTCTTCGAGAGCTCACCTGGACAGTGTTTGTGATATTTCTGTATCTGATATTCATACGATTGTTATCGATAAATCTGAGGTATCTCAGTTGCTTAAGAAACTAGATCCTTCTAAATCCGCCGGACCGGACCACTTAAGCCCTGTATTTTTAATTAATTGTGCTAGTTCTATAGCGACACCATTGTCTTTACTTTTTAAAAAATCACTTTCAGCTTTCACTTTTCCTCGTCTTTGGAAATCAGCTTTTATAACCCCAGTTCACAAAAAAGGTCAGAAACAAGATTTAGGTAATTATCGTCCTATATCTAAGCTATGTATAGTTGCAAAGTTGTTTGAAAAAATTGTATACAATCAAGTGTACCAGGCAATACGATGTTCTTTTTCACCAGCTCAGCACGGCTTCCTTCGCGGACGCTCCACTGTGTCGAACCTGATATTGCTAAATGATTACTTAACTAAAACTATGGAGGGGGGCGGTCAGGTGGATGTAATTTATACAGACTACAGCAAATGCTTTGATAGAATTGATCATAACTTATTATTATCCAAGCTCCTGTTGATTGGCATCAGAGGTGACCTTCTAAGATGGTTTGCTTCTTACATCGATAACAGGACGCAGGCTGTGGTAGTGAATAATTATATTTCTAGCTGGGTTATCGTGCCCAGTGGCGTACCGCAGGGGTCCTTGCTTGGACCATTGCTGTTTCTTATTTTTGTCAATGACATTGGGGATTGTTTCCATCATGGCCAGCTCCTTTGTTTCGCAGATGACATGAAAATATTTGGTAGCATTGAATCGCCGTCTGACGTATCCCACCTTCAAGCTGATTTGTCTAGACTTGATGCTTATTGTGTAGAAAATAAGTTGGATCTGAATCCAGCTAAATGTTTTGTTGTCACCTTTACTCGTAAGCGAAATCCAACTAATTCTAAATATTTCTTAAAGGGCTTTTTGTTAGAAAAAGTGGATTGTATTAGAGACCTGGGGGTATTGCACGACTCTAAGCTTATCTTCGACAGTCATGTTGATAATATCTGTACCAGAGCTTTAAAAGCTTTGGGTTTCATTGTGAGAAGCTCCAAGGATTTCAGCCGTGCTAAGACTTTTAAAATATTATATTGTGCATATGTTAGAAGTACGCTTGAATATGCGTCCCAGGTCTGGAATCCCTGCTATGGTGTTTACGTGTCTCGGATAGAGGACATCCAACGCAGGTTCTTTAAGTACCTCTGTTATCGATTGAAAATTCCCTACTATAGTTATGCTTATGAGGATCTGTGCAGGAAACTTCATTTTCTCCCTCTGTCTAACAGACGTGGTGTTGCTGACGTGATTTTCCTTTTGAAGATTGCATCAAATAATATCGATTGTTATGATTTGCTGGACAAAATTAATTTGAGAATACCCGTAAACACGCGCGCAAGTAGAGTGGTATTTGTACCGCGTGCTAGCACTAGTTACAGACAGAATTCGTATCTGTTGCGTGCGTGTACGACTTTTAATAATCTCAGCGATTTAGCTGAATTGGACTTATTCTGTACTAGCGTGGCATCGGCGAGGCGGCGGTTGAGCAACATGTTTTTTAATGTTGCTTTGGATTGAATTTAATTGTAATTAGTAGTTAAATTTGTTAATTCGATGTAACCTTTGAGTTTTATAAAATATGTATAATTTGCTTTTGTTAGTATTTGTTAAGCTCACACAAAACCTATTTTACATATTAGAATTTTTTAGTCGTGAAATCCTTTAATTGGCTTTCAGTTGTTAATTTGTGTTGTCTATTTTTTAAGTTATAGCTGTTGGATTTCCTAATAAATAAATAAATAAAATAAATAAATAACACTTCTGGATGGTGTTCCTCGATTGTAAAATGGGCTACGATATTCTTCTCCGCCGACTCTGCACCCGAAGAAGGATCTGGACCTCTGGCCGCTGCCGTCATGGTTTCTAGAACTTGAGTTCTCTCTAGATGTAGCAAAGTGTGATGTCGTCTACCGCATCGACGACAACAAGTAGCTTGATGGCATGTTCTTACTGTATGACGAGGAGACAAACAATTGTAGCAAACTCCCTTGGATTTAATAAACTCAACTCTCTCTTGGGGGGATTTGCTAGCGAACTTCGTACACTTATGCAATAGATGATCTTGGTCACAAAAGGTACAGTTCGATTTCTTAGACGTAAGAACACTCTTCTCCTCTACAGTAGTAGTATGAAATGAATTTGCAGTGGGAGTTTTCAGTTTGTTGTGAGGTGCAATCTTTGCATTTTTATGTTCAATTTTTGGAACCACTTCTATGGTTCTAAATCGTTGCTCCAGGAACTTCACCAACTCTGCCCAAGAAGGCAACTCCTCCGATTCAGAACGACTGACTTCGTCTTCCCATGCTCTTCTAGTTACGTAGTCAAGCTTAGATACAACCAAATGAATTAAGATGACGTCCCAAAAGTCAACATTAATTCCCAAGTTTTTTAACGATGTCATGCATGACGTTGTTGTATCTAGCATATGTCTGATCGCTGAAGAAGATTCAGTAGTCATAACCTTCTGTCCGAAGAGTCGTTTCATAATCTCGTTTGCATTGTATCGCTTATTGGTGTACCGTTTCTTCAAGGACTTCCAGGCCTCCTCGTAATTGCTCTCAGTAATGGCCAAATTTCTAATCAGATTAGCAGGTTCACCAGATAAGCCACTTTTCAAATAGTGTAGTTTTTGAACTGAACTTAAATTCCTTTTATTGTGTATCAACGACACGAACATATCATGGAATGTCTCCCAGTCTTCGTATGCACCGGAAAAAGTCGGCAATTTAATTGTAGGCAGATGCGTTGTATCATTTGCATTCGACGACGACGGTTCGACTTGGCTCTTATATGGTGTAGCAGCACCTTCCCTTTCATCGTGATCTTCACCCAATACGATTTTATACGAAGTATAAATATCTTCAGTCGCCGCGTAGAAGTCATCGGTAAAATAATTACATTTCTTCTTGCCGCGTATTTTGACAATTTGGAAATGGTTGTCAACAAATCTATTCCATAAAGACTCCAAGGATTCCATACGTACTTCGAGATACACTTTTGTAATTCTATCCTTAGGAGTTTTCTTGTAGTTGGTGAAATGCCTGAGGATTTGTTGATTTATTTCGTCTTGACTAGCTATAAGGGCTTCCATGACGAAAATAATCTAAGTGCCGTATCGAGTGACCGAGACTACGTCCAGCTAAAACTTCACTAAGTGTCGTATAGACGGAAACGAAAAAATTTTACAAGTCCAGTATTCAGTAAATTTTCTAAGTGCCGTATAGACGAAAACGAAAAATTTTCCAAGTCCAGCAATCAGTAAATTTTCTAAGTGCCGTATAGACGAAAACGAAAAATATTACAAGTCCAGCAATCAGTAAATTTTCTAAGTGCCGTATAGACGAAAACGAAAAATATTACAAGTCCAGCAATCAGTAAATTTTCTAAGTTTTTTAACACTTTGACACAAATTTTATAAGTTTATAGAATTTCACTGAATTTACTAAGTCTCAGGAATTTCACTAAAATTATTCTAAGTCTTTGGAATTTCACTCACTTACGCGAATTTTTCTAAGTCCTGACACCGTCCACTGATTGCACTATGTTCACAACACTTTGTTCCTTATACACTCCCTGGTTTCGGCACCATTATGTTAATCACAACACTTTTGACTTTTCAAACTACTTTATTCACTAATTAACACTCACTTAAATATAGCTTACAAAACTCAACTATGCAAAATGTTCGTTGGGACCTCACCATTTGGGGCGCGACAACGCTAGCGCGATCTAGTCTTGCCGCGGTATGCGGAGTGGCGCCATCTAGTTTTACTCTGACGAACTAACGTTAATAATATTGATTTTACTAGATTATTTTTAATTGATTACTCGTTTTAGACAGTGGCGGACGCCCACAGTACCTACTAGATGGCGTTACTAGTATGAAATCCTGTGTCGCGCAATCAACTTTATTTCTGAGTTAAGCTCACAAACTACCGACGAGACATCGTCGGGCCGCGGCCTACCGGACAAAACCACCTGCCCGTGGAAGATCTTCATTATGGAGGTACCACCTCGTAGCTATAAACAACCTTGCTTAGTGCTAGATCGTCACTTCAATAAGTGAAGATATCGAAATAGATCGTAATCGATCTTCGGTCATTCCTGACGGTAAGTCAAGCGTCGTCAAGTCGTCCGAAATGGTTCAAATTCAAATTATATTTGTTCATTAAGATGTCTTATGCATTATAGTTTTGAAATGTCACCAACTACCGTGTCTTCGACCTCCAATGAGAAAAAAACACAAGAAACTCATGGGTTTATTTTTGCAATGATCATGTGTTTCAAACTGTCGCAAATGGTGGAACTGGAGCAATAATATATACTATAATCCTTATTAATATTAAAGGGCCATCTGTCTGTCTGTTCAAACACAATCACATCCACAAACACACAACCCGCCTAACAACATCCAGGTAGTAAGCGAGCTCCCTCTGGCTCTTCAAAATTACTTATGTATAAAAGTAAAGTAGACTTACAGCATGTAACTCTCTATTCTCCTTATTGTTATAGAAGTCGGTCATGTGTGCAACCAGTTCGTCCAACTGTGCAACTTGCGGACCAACGAACTGGACCCAGAATCTCGAGGGGGAAGACACGGCTGATACGTACACTTCGATTGCGGGGGTTGAGGACTCTGAAATATGTTTTGTATACAATAACTAAAAGTAATGTAATTCGATAAATTACAAGTAAAAACATATGGGAGCATTATTTCAAAAACAATATTTCCTAAGTCTTGGTGAACACTTTTAGAAATAGTGTTTGGTTGTATTTTGGTATATATATGTATAACCGTCTCCATTGTTTTTAGACAAATTAGAACTCATTCTAAAAAAAGTACAGTAGCAAAGCTTTTTCTGGTGTAAAGATAGCCTTATTTCCTAAACAATAATTGAAACTAGATTTTTCTTTGACTGAATTTAAATTTTCCTAATAAAAACGCTTTTAAATACACGATTAAAAACCATAAAAATGTTTACATTTTTCAGCAGCAAAAATAAGAAAAAAAATAAAAATGAGTTTAAGTGTGATTGTGTGATAAGTGGGATTTTCCAAAGTTCGTAGACCAAAATTAAGTTGATCGCCTAGACGTCTAGAACATTCCACTATCGGTATAAGCACCCCAGTTCCCGCAGTCACATTTTAAGATACACACGAGAAAAGATGGGATAGCCTTATTTTATCCCGGGGCCACATTGGTATTTAAGAAAAAAGTGCAGGACAAATGCATCTTCAAAATGCTTGCTTGCCGGGCGAGTGTGCTCAGCTAACCACGTAAGGGTGATTTATATTATACCGTCACGAGCGCCGGTCGGGTCCGAGTTTCGTTGTACATTGCTCTGCCGCCACTCGGTTGCAACAGACCGATCGACTGCTCGCCGAGCAATGGACAACGAAGCTCGTGCTCGAGACGGTCTAATCAAATCATCCCTAATGGTTGGCGCAGTCGCCCGACAACCATTTGACACGGTTTTTAGATATATTTATAGTTGAACTAGAGAAGAAGAGTAAGAAGAGAGAAAAGATGGATGTTGGTCTAGTAGTTGATACCCCGACTTTCATTCCGAAGCTTGTGGTTTCGAATCCCGGCTGCGCACTAATGTCTTTTTCCTTAAGAAAAATGTATGTGCGCTATTAATAACGCTCTTACGGTGAAGGAAAACATCGTAAGGAAACTCACGGCTTAAAATCACGCACAAAGGCACAAACACAATAGTACGTCTAATTGCGTAAACACACAGTTAAAACTTTAACTTTTTAACTTTAGTTGAATTAGTCGAAAAAGCAAACAAGGGAGATGCATAGTCATTAATTCATCTCCCCTGTTTTTTTTTGACAAATTCAACTATACATATACGTATCTGAAAAAACATGAAGTTTACTTAACTACCACAACCAAAACAATCAATTATCTACCCCAAAGTTTCCACACGACACACACAAACAAAAAAAACGACATAAAATTAGAACTACAAGCAAATTTCTACTAACAAACAAATAGGTATGTTGAAGCAGTGGGCATACACAATAACACGTGTGTTAACTACTTATCTCTTATCTCTTCAGATTTTTTGAAATCTATGATTAACTTATTTATGTTGCTGGTCATCATAACAAATTAGTAGAGACCTGAATCGTTTTAGTTTGTGAATCCAAAAAAAATCTGATCTCCCATAGGTAGATGTATCCATAGAAGCGTAATATGGATCGTGTATCTTCTAAATATACGTGCTACATCTTATATCAAATCATCAAGTGAGCTAAATTTAACTAAGATTTAAAAATAACTTCTTTCGAAATTAAACCCTTTTTGAAATCAATAGGTACATGTAAAATTAAAAGTTCTGATTGAACTATATAATTATATCAACGCAGAACCCAAAAAGCTGGTCTTTTGGATAGTGTGTTATTTGGCATCCTAACTACGAAAGTACAACTAGAAAAGGAAATTCCGATCGAGACTTACGCAGGCCAACCCCGGGACGCTCCTAGTCTCTTACAAAATAGGTCACGAGACACAAAACAAATACCTTCTTACCTACAAACCTGCGGTAAAAATAATACATTTCGCATTCTAATAAAGCGGTTGTTTGCGGGTGAACCTTGAAACTTATTGTTATTTATACGTTACATTAACGTAGCCATGTTGAGGTCGATATTTTGTACTGCCATCGTATTAGCATACTGTACGTCTTGACATGTCTATTACCGATGGAATACATAAGGGAAATGTTATGAATGTTTAGGTAAAATCTTTCTCTTTTTCCATACATTTTTGAGTCAATAAATAAAATAAAAAAATGAATATTAAACATACCCGCCTGCTTGCTACTAATCTATGATAGCTATTATGGTTATTTCACTACAATTCGATTTAAAGACGAAATATAAATGTATATACAAACTTACAATATGAACATTAGATTTATAATCGTAATGGTTTGTTAAAATTCAATGAAACTTATGAACATATTTGCTTTGAAAATACTTAGCGAAACATTTACCAAATATTAGGGCTCATTTGTGTTTTTTTGCAATTGCGATGATGTTAAAATGAAATTTTAGACAATTACAGGAATAATCGAGTTAAGTGGCATTGGTATGGTCGCATCTTAACGTTTTTCTTATAAAATATTAGACTCATAAGTACAGACGGCTAAGAAGAAGAAGAAGAAGAGATAAGGAGACAGTAAAACCATGCAGTTATCTTACCAGGCACTTTATACTTGGCATGCGGTGGTGTGGGGGTTTCACCTTGGTCATCTGGGGACTCTTGTCGTGGGGAGCCTGATGGGGATCTGGGGACGTTCCGTGGAGACTTGGACTGCTCGATCTCACGGCGACACTTCTCCTGAGCTACCTAGAATATTTTCATTCCATTTTATAAGTTTTAAAGCGTTTAAGAAAATTTTAGCCTTCAAAATGGTTTTCATAAGGAATATAAATGCGACCCGCTTGTCGAGGATCCCGACCTTGCACTAGTCCAACCAAGCGGTCGACATCCTGCCGATACGGTATTATTATTTATTATACCCCTTAGCGACTCGTATCTGCGCCTTAGTTCTTTAAAGGTGATGAGTCTTTGAGTGATTTGTCTCTGAGTGACCTCGTGTCTAAGTGACCTTGTCTTAAGTCGTTGAAGGTTCCACTATAACTTGGCCACTTTGTATCTGCTCCTAAGTTCCTTTGAGGGTGGTCAGTCTTTGAGTGACCTTCACTTATGTATATTTATACTCGTATTCACGATACTTACGCAGTCTCCGATGAGTTCCTTAGCGACTTGTATCTGCTCCTTGGTTCCTTTGAGTGTGATCAGTCTTTGAGTGACCTTGTCTGTGGTTCGACTGTCGACCTTGACTCTGGCCCCGCTGCGGTGACTTATGTCATTGATAGTTTCACCTCCGGAACCTGGGTGAGGAGTAAAAAGTATTAAACGGGCTTGTTGAATGCCTTAAAATGTAAACATGCTTGTTTTAATATTCAACTTTTCTGACAACTTAATACAAAATTAAGTGAATTCTTTAAATTATAGTAAAACACTTTTATGTGATGAGAACTTAGAGTTAGAAGAAGAAAGAATATAAAGAAGTAAGAGGAGAAAATGGCGTCCTTCTTTTCTACTATAAGTAATGTGGTAGTTTGACTACACTACACTACACAACACCCGTATCTTTAATAAAACCAGCAGTGATTTTATAAGTGTTCAGTATCATTATATACAAAACGAAGTCGTAGTTAGAGCTTCTTGTTGGAAAGTAACAAAACTAATCAATTTTGAAATGTGTCAGTCATTTTGTCTGCCAATTATCATCCTTCCTTCATTTATTCCGGCAAATTCAATGAATAATTTATTAATTTTATTTGAGCGATAAAACATAATAATAGACGGGAAGAAACCAGTTTTCAATCGAGAAAAAAAGCTTTGGAAAAATATAATTAAGAAATACGCCACTGTTACTTCAAAACGAATTAACGCCAAGACGGATTTTTAAAAAAACTCCTGGAAGAAAAATATAGAACAAGAATGAAACGAAACGAGTTCGTAGCCGACTGCACTATGCAGCTGCAAAAGACCGACGACCGGTGACAGCAAGTAGCAGAAACACAATGTCTTTTCATAATAGTGATGTGGATCACCTAATTGACCTAGTGTTAAAAATAAAAATTTTGTTCTGAATCTTAAAGTTTTCAAATTAACATCCTATAAATTATGTAGATATACACGCGTAAACACGCTAGCAGCCCTTTTACGGCGTCTAAAATATAACCTAAGAGAAATCTTTATAAACATAATTTGCTATGTCTTTATTCAGGGAGGAAACAGCCGAAAGCGCACACAGAAGCAACATGTACTGTACGTGAATGAATTCAATTTACCCTCAGCGACTGAGAGGTCTTCGCTTTGTGAGATAATCCGTAGACGCCTACTTTATTTATAGGCTGTATAAAAACCAGTAGGTAGTTAATTCTAAGAGCAGGAACAAAAGATTGTATAAATTAGAATAAAAAATAAAATTAAAAGAAGTTGATTGAATTTATTTTATGTACAGAACTAGCTGCGTCCCGCGGTTTCACCCGCGTAAGTCCCGATCCTGTGGAATATCGGGGTCAAACGTAGCCTATGTATAATGTAGCTATACAAGGTGTAACAGGTAAGCCCTTTTAAGCCGAAAGGGGGTTGTTCTAGACGTCTAGGCGAACAACTTTTGTTCTACAACTTTTGGAAATTCGAAGTAGTTTTCGAAAATTTTAAGTGTAAAGTTTACTTGAAAATCAGCTGTTTCTCAGAGTTCGAGGTCATTGAACTTATCTTGTCCTTTCATTTAGTTTAGTCGACAACAATCGAAACTACAATTACCTTTATTTTCAAAAACAGCTGTTTTACCAGTGAACTATAACTTCAAATTTTTTTAAAAAAAAGTTCGAATTTTCAAAAGTCGTAGAACAAAAGTTGTTTGCCTAGATGTCTGGAATAACCCCCTTTCGGCTTAAAAGGGCATGCCCGTTACATCTTGTATATTGGTGAAATTGAAATCAGTCCAGTAGTCTCGGAGCCTATTCATTACAAACACACAAACAAACAAATAAATCTTTCCTCTTTATTAAATAAGTATAGATAAAAGATGTCATTTCTTCCTTCCCAAATACACAGCACAACAAAAAGATTTGGTAATAATTATAATGGCGGCCGCCTGCCTGATACCAACCCCTCTTGGGACCAAGCTGATAAATACGGGTAAAGATCTCATCAAATGGTGTGACGTTATTTTTAAAATGTTACATCATTAATATTTGTAAAATGTTGGCAAATAACATTTCCGTTTATTATCTTCTCTATCAATTTCGCACACAATTTCAACTTCATATATCATCACTTCTGGAACGCATCCAACTGGGCAAAAGTCGGCAGATTGCGTAACAGAGAGACACACTTACATAGAGACGGTTTTACATTGTTATTAGTGAATGTAATGACCTCTCGTTAGTTTTAAATTTATTTATAGTTTCGGTATAAATAGATATTACAGTAACATTATTTGTGTTGTACAACAAAACATTTTTGCATTTCAAAACACTTTGACAAGACAGTCAACCTTGAAAAAGCCAACAGTAAATTTGGCGAAAATTCGGTCGTTTTTAAAAATCATGAATAAAGCGCGATTAAACCCGGTAAATAAATTGTTTTATTATGCAAAATCGCGAAAACTATAGAAAAAAATATTTTGTAGCTGTGCCGAAGGGTCAACCATGTAGCACGCCCACATAAAAGATTCCTGTTCGGTCGGGACTTAAAACAAACTTTTAGAGGGCTCGTACCAAGATGCGAAAGGTTACTAATTAACGAGTAAAGTTAGATAACACGTCAAATAAAACAGGTTAGTCGAAAAATGACTCTTTTTTTTAAATGGTCAACAGCTTAAAAAAGGACCAATACGCGAAATACCCAGTTCTTAAAAAGGCCAATTCTTAAAAAGTTAGCTGTCTTCTTTCAAAGTCTTATCGCAATCGGTTCAGTAGCGTTTCCATAAAGAAGAAGGTACCGAAACATAATTCATACATATTTGTATTATAACTATTATAATATAATACAAGGATAATCTGACTATTTCTCCGTGAAATAAGCAAGCCGTTTAGTAGTACCAGTGATCTTTATTATAATATAAAAAATTAATAAACGAAATTAAAATGTAAATTCAAAAAATATATTAAACTTAAATTAGGTAATATACATCCTACTAAAACGAAAACTAAACATGATTTCTAGTTTCTCTAGTAAGCCTACCATGAACACTAATATTAGCACCGCGGACTGCCCTAGAGCCGTATCTTTAAACCACTGAATCAAAATTAAATTCGGATAAGACAATTCGAGTTCCGAATGCTTGGTTGTTTATGTGCGTGAGCGAGACAGCGTACCCATTCGATAGCCTTTCAGACACGAATCGGTTTTCTGACGGTTTAAAAACACCCCTGTTTAAAAACAGTCACACACACCAAAGACAAACGTTTCAATTTAAAGAGCCGTTTTTAAAACAGCATCGCTTTGAGGTGTCATGGTAAGCATTCTGTTCAAATGAAACTTAAATTAAATTTGTTTTGTAAATATATGATAAGGATAACAAAAAGTAAACAAGTTTTTTTTTTGTGGTTTCTAATTGTATTTCATAACTTGTTAGAAAATCTATTTATGCCGAAGAAAACTCTCATTTTTGATGCTTGGTTATTGTTATTGGGTTATACACACTCATGGCAACTTTCACGTTCGTAATATTATTAGTGTTTAGTATCAATAATTCTCATAAAAGAGACCAGTCCAGTTCTATAGATGTTTCAAATTAACCGAAATTGAAATTACCAATGATTCTTCCAACGGTCCAATTGGGCACCATCATTTTGTCCTCGACGATAAGGGGCTGCTGTTTGATGAACTCTAGGACCATAGTCTCAGCGATCTGCGTCGCGGCGCTCCGCCCTCTCATGATGCAGATATCGTAGTCCTTGTCTGTGAACTTCTTGAAGTTTATCAGGGCTCCGGACTTGCGTTCTATTTCCTTTATATTTGATCCGGCTCGACCTAAAACATGTTATGAAACTACAGATTGACGTTATATGAGTTTCTATTGCAGTAATTGTATTTTGGGGTGCCAAATGTGTGTTTATCTCTCGAAACTTCTATCCGAAATAGCTGAGCTCATTTAGGAAACCATTTTGTTCCAGAGGTCTTTTCAAACTGAGTAGCATACTGTCCCAGTTTCATGCGTGTATTATACTTACGACTTAAAACTTTTAGAAGAAAATTGCTAAATGATGGAAGAATCTGCATTAAAAACTGCGTAGTTTAATCGTTATATAGAATCGCTCCATTGACCTAGTACCGCTAAGCCATTTCTATCTAATGATAAAAAATGAATTTGTTTGAAATTTCAAAAATCCACCAAATATCCCCCATATATTATCAAGGAATAACATAAGCTACTTTTGAATCCGATATTCTTTCAAGGTCGGGACTCGCTTGAGTGAAACCGCGGTACTCATCTAGTTTAAGAATAAAATTTCCATAAATACTAGCTATGCCTGCCCACCGTTTCAAACACGTAAATCTCGATAATACAACAATATTAAAATCGGTTTAATTTTGCTGTTCATCTCTTTGGTCAGTTCGGAGTCTGCTAAACACAGTGGGTAAGTCTTATTGACCATACCTTCCGCATAATAATAATAGAACATAATAATAATAGAATGTTCTTACAACCGCCCGGTTTACCCGCCACAGCGCAGGGATAACTCGGAAATGGTCTTCCAGATCCCTTAGTCGAGTTTACGACTGGAAAACCACGGGAATTGGGGCTATACACGGCCAACTAGTGTTTCATCATAAAAGTAACAAATCACTTAACTCTACAAGTAGTTGTCAACAAAAAGACCATGATCTCACTCACAGGTATGTGATTTTAGTATGCTGCCTATATCTATTTTTTATACCTACCTTACTTATGTAAGTATGATGACATCACTACTCTGTGGTAAATGGATTAGTGTTTAGTTTATCTAATTTATAATCTGACTAGCTGACGCCCCACGGTTTCACCCCTTGGTATAAAAGTAACCTTTGTGTTGGTACAGATCTCCAGCTTTCTGCATCCCAAGTTTAATTGCAATCGGTTCAGTAATTGCAGGGCTTGAAACAGAACCAAACAAATATCAAAACTTCCACAATTATAATATAAGTGGGATTAACAGTAAGGTGAAACTCACCAATAAGTGCTGGAACAATTTCTTTAGGAACTTTAAGTTCAATGACATTGACTTTCTGTGATCTAACCATTTGATTTGGTTCTTCATTGTCAGACATTTCTGGGAGTGGGATCACATCCTCTCTGGTGGTCTTTGAGATTGGAAACTCTGTAGTGGTGGTAGATGTGGACTTAGTTACTGGTGTCACTGTTTTATTGCCCTTCTCAGCCTCTTCACCATCTTCTTTAACTAAGACATAGTACACCACAGCTGCAGTAACACTTACTAGGGACAAGCCCAGGGCCACTGGCATTGCTAGTTTATGAATGGTGTTCATTGTATTATTTGTACCTGAAAGAGTTAGGCCTCAATAATCAAGAATAATATATTGTAGAATAAAATTGAAACTCATTTTTCAGTTTCAATTGTTTGATGTGGTGATTTTTAGCATTGTTTCAATACTCAATGTTTCGAGATAGACTCTATTATGAGTAGATCTTCAGGGTAGTTTAATTTCAATCCAATAATGTGAAAACAATAGATTTGTAGAATAGTTGTAGATCGATTTTATTGTAACTCTGGAGACCATAAATACATATAATACCAGATAATGTAACTTATAGCATATATCGGGTATGGGTATAGTATAGATGGATGTTATATGGGTAGCTCAGGAAACCATAAATATATTACCAGATAATGTTATAGCATAGATCAGTGCGAGAAAAGCTCCAGAAACTGCATTTAAAGATAATGTAGATTTAATAAGCTGTTAGGTAGACCTTATTAGAAATAGCTAGTAACTAAAGTATTTTAAAACATAGTAAGGGATAGGTTCAGGTTCTATATTTGTATTTTATGGCTAAACAGGGGTAAAAGTAGTAAGTAAAATTTTGTTAAAGGCACTGCGAATAATAGGTATGTAAATTAACACTTTCCGGAATGTAAACATATGTAAATGCATCTAATATCTAGTCTAACAACAGCTATGACATAATAAGAGCGAAATTACTTCATTAGTAACATGATACTCAAACTTACTTTCAAACCCACTTATATTTTCGTGTTTACCTTGCCGATCTGTTCTGCACTACACGTGTTTAACATCAAACAAAACAAGACAGCTATCCTCAAAGCAAACAAAAATTTTTATTTTCGCAAAAAGAAAGCGCAAAGCGCAAGTTTCGTTCGGAAATATGACTGTGAGTGACACTGACAGTCGCCTTATGATGTCATTATCTGACAATAGAAATCAGGGTAAAAATTGACAAAAAAAAACAAATAATGGCTTCGCACGATTTTGCAATCCAATAAAATCGGGTAAATTTTTATCAACTTTTATGATCAACGATCGATCATGCTTTTATCTATGGATCCAGGGAAACGAAGCCACTATATCTATAAATTCTTTCCTTTGATAAGATACAATAATGCTAAATACTCTAGGGTTCTTCCATTTTTCATTTATTTTGACGTGGAATACGTTTGAAATCACTATACCTAGGTAATAACTAAATTTTTATGGTTAGAATTTTGTCCGCTTCTCTGAACAACCAATATACAGCTACAACCTTGATACAACCAATAATTATTATATACCAATATTATATTACCAATATTATATACCAATATTATATTACCAATATTATATACCAATATTATATTATATAATATACTTTAGTATCTTCTTACTAGTCTGTGTAGTAGATTCATATTAAGTTTATGTTACATATGTCTACGTAATAGGTGTGTTGTTTAAAGGTACCATCTTAGAGTACCATAATAATAAATTGGCGTTATATAATGACAATCTATGTCATTCTTGTTTGAAACCACAAAACGCAATTTGTAATTAAGCTGGATAAAATCTTGCCGGCTTGCTGCCGGCGGCAACGAAAAATAATAACAAACTTACGTTTAGCCGGCAATATAATATGAACGCATTAGCTCCAGCACCAGCCCCACCTCCATGGGATTTAACTCTTGGTATGATTGGATTTTAAGAACACAAGTATTATTGTACTGTTTAAAAGTTACTGGCTTAATTTGGTGTTTGGGCACTTAGTGATTAAAAATAAGTGCGTAGCCTAGAACTGGATTGGTTTCTATTGGAGACTTTACTATAAAGAAGAAGAATGGTCGCCGGATAGTGATGCAGTTTAAACTCGTCTTTGATGGACGAGCTCCAACAGTTTCAAAGTCAATATTACGTTCGGGAAACACACCTTTACTTCATCTTTCAAAAAGATGACTCAAAATTCGGACATGGCATTGTCTCTAGAAACTCTAGATGGTCGTTGCTAAATGATTACCAACCACCATCTAGAATCTAGGTAATCGGCAGCTTTCATATAATAAAATAACTTACGGGATACAACTTACAACGCATTCATACAGAAATCCCATCTCTATTTATACCTAGCGTGTTTCGACGATGACCATTAAAGCCGAAAGGGGGGTTGTTCTAGACGTCTAGTTGAACAACTTTAGATCTACAACTTTGAAAAAATCTAATTTTTTTTTTCCGAAATTTTGGAGTTAATATGTTTTGTTTTTTTAAAATACTTAAAGATTTGATTGTAGTTTTGTCCAAACTGAATGAACAAAAGAACAAAATAAGGTCAATGACCTCTAACTCTAAGAAACAGCTGATTTTCAAGTAAACTTTAAACTTAAAATTTTCGAAAACTACGTCGTCGCCGAAAGTGTGTTGTTCTCGTCACACTTTAGACGTCTAGAACAACACACTTTTGGTTTAAGTGGTCATCGTCGGAACACGCTGTCCCGATGTTCTACATTTCTCGACTTCTTTATTAAAGGCATAGCTGGGCATTAACTCATTAATTAACGAAGTTAACATTTTGATTAACGGATTAACTTTACAGTTAACTTTTAAAAATGTTAACGGATACTTTAACCTCCGTTAATATGCAGAAGTCCGTTAATCGTTAATCCAATGCCTACTATTTGCCGCACGGCACCGCGGTGCGGCGCCAAAAACAGGTTGCACGGCTGTTTTCCACGGGTAAAGACAATTTAACACCAAAACTAGCCTCGCTTTCAGACGAGAACTTCAACGTGTTAATGTTCATGAAGGGGAATATGCACCTTATGCCCGACGAATAAAATATTAAAATATTGATAAATTCTGTGAACAACACACAGCTCCATCTAGCTAGCCCCATGGTAAGCTGCGCTATGCTTGTGTTAAGGTGACTAGTCAACGGGCATCCTACTTATATTTATTTTTCTTTTGTAAATACATACATACAAACATGTTATACATAAAATTAAAATACACATATGAATTATACAAATGTTTTGGTTCCTAACCTGTTAACTTCCAGAATATAAACCAACAGTTCACTATTGCAATAAAAATTCAATTTTACACATATTAACTGATTAACGATTATTAACTTGCGTTAATTCTTCCGAAATGTAACGCTTTAACATTTAACGAAGCTAACTTTTTTTGTAGCGGAATAATGATTAACGAAGTTGATTATTTAATTAACGGTGCCCGGCCATGATTATAGGTATATTTAAACTACTTACGTCAGTAAATTACATTGTACACTACAGCATGTCGAGCTACCTACATGCAAAATTTTTGAGCGTCTAGCTCTATAAGACTTACGTTAATTTCGGAAAAAGCCTACTTATGTCTAACTGCATAATAATAGCTCGGGAAAGAGATACAAGGGCGCATTGTTCAATAACTTATTTAGTCGGTAGGTAGGTACGGTTAGATGACATGACCTTCGTAATTTTTCGTGTCATCCAGTTTCATGTTGTCTGCGAATATTTCCATCCCCGGACGGCTGTGCTACGGTGACCACCCGATGTGCATTTTTGTGGTCAATTACTATAATTAAAACTTCATATTTTTATTTAATTATCGTACATCTATACCTACCGTTGTAGACCTTGTTTTTTTTGTCGGTACGCGACAAAATTTGTCGCGTTATTAGGTAAGTAAGTAATCTAATCATTGACTCAAAAATGTACCTATGTACCTACCTGACAAACTTAAATGATTTCAAAAAGATGACTCAATGAGATGATCGTTAATTATGAATACCTAATAATATAAAGAAGATTCTCAGAGCTCAGACCTAGGGGGTAGAGGTACATTGTAAGTAAGTAATCTAATCATTGACTCAAAAATGTACCTATGTACCTACCTGACAAACTTAAATGATTTCAAAAAGATGACTCAATGAGATGATCGTTAATTATGAATACCTAATAATATAAAGAAGATTCTCAGAGCTCAGACCTAGGGGGTAGAGGTACATTAATTAAATTTTGAAGGCATTCCTAAAAGACAAGATATAGATTATTCAACTGATTTACGTGATCTTAAGCCACGGTGTTAGTATTTTCGTTTATTTTCCGTTAAATTAAAAGATATTGTATACTTATTAAAGTTTCACGGTCAGGAGCACCAAACCTATAAATGCTAAAATGTGGCTAAATCTCTACGAACTTAGGAGAATAGTGTAGTGCTCCTAACTGTGAAACTTTTACATACAATATCTTTTAATTAAATAAAACAAAAATACTTACACAGTGGCTTTAGAACACGTAAATCTATTGAATTATCCATATTTCTTCTTTTAAGAATGAAACAATTTCGTATTAAAAGTTGTTCGAAGTGGCAAATTTGGTATCTGTGGAACTTAGCTGGTCCATTTTGAACGGTCTTCTTATCTATTTACATAAAAATATACTCAAAAGAAAGAAACTTATATTTACACTAGGTAAGTAGGTAGCCATGAGCGAGCGTGCCCCAGAATTGCCCCAATAAAGCGTAATGGACGTATTCGTCATATTTTTTTATTGTCTTCGGAATCACGGAAGCTCCGATGGCCGTCTCAGTGTGGTTGTGGTAACGGTACCAACATGCAGCGCCCTTATGGACGGAGGCATCTCCCGCCAAATAATATGAAAGAGGCGTTTTATGGCGGTAAACTTAATTATAATATTAGGAATCGTTCAAAAACAATATTTAAAAAAATCGTGGTCTGTGTGGTGGGACACTGTATTGAACTCAGTTTCTTTTAGAAGTTCCTCTAAGTGTACGACAAAAACGCTACATTAAAATACTAACTACCGAAAAACTACATCATTATTACCACCTTACTATGCACTCACTACGCGTTGCGCGTTATGTTACATTACTTATTTTCTACCGAAACAATCCCTTCTTCTTTATACTTTTCCAGATTTCGAATATGTGGTGACACAGAAACCTCCTCCGCGTATATGCTTTGGCACGGGCTTAGAACGCGAAGTGCTACCCAGAAAAGGTCCCAGGTTGAGTCCTTTCATGAGAAGACTTCAGACTGAAGTCAGGGACAACATTGGCCCCGCCACTTACGATGATGAGCGAGATGCGTTCTATGACGTTACACATCGGGTAAGGACATTAAGATAATGTATACTAGACGTGATGTCTCAAACATATTCCAGCCTGCAGCGATGCTCATGTCGATTTTACGATTGACGTAACAAATTGTCAAAAACAAATCGAACCATTTCGATGGGCTCTCAGGGGGATACGGATATCCTAAACTGTAAGAGTTAGCAAAAAATTCTAAAAGGAGTTGCATCTTCGATTATGACACAAACAAAAGTGATATTATTAGATTTTTCAAAAATGTATAACCCCAGGAATCAAACTTTGCCTTTTTGCAAAAAAATAAACACCCTATATTATTGTACCGAGCAATAGTGTTGCTGATATAGATCCTGTAAACAAACATAGTATGGTAAATCAACAGAAATGTCTATTTTTTTTTTAAATAAAAATATGAAATACTTAGTCAAGTATTAGTACTCGTGCGTTACCTGTACCTACAACAATGACTTACTCGATTTAAACGACTGCACTAGCAATTTCTCATTATAGATTATGTTCCAAATTCAAAATATTCGCAGCATGACACAGGAACGTTGCAACATCCACTAATATAAGAGGACAAAATTAAATGGAGAACGAACACGTTAGGCAACACGTTGCTCGACAACTACGTGAACCCTTCGAGAGACAATGCCGTGGAATATTCACGTGAATTGTAACGGGACATTGCAACGTTTTACCGACACGGATGTTAGGCGTTGCGCGTGACGTTGCATGCGGGACATTTGATTCTACTTCATTTTGTAATATAATAATTTATTCATGGCATTGGCCTTTTTTACAAAAAAGAAGTTGCTATAAGTAATGCTACACTGGTATGTTCAGGGCCTGGTCCGATTCCCGTATTTTAATACTGGTGAATTATATTTTCAGCACTATAGCAAGTTTGGACTTGGCCCTAAAACATCGAGATGGGTTGTGAAACACGAGTACCAGCCGCCGTTCAAAGAGCCACCTCCGAAGGTGCCTTTCAAGCAGAACTGCGCTCCGTTCAATTCGACGTCGAAAAGAAAAGGAATTTTCACCTCTAATAGCAACCCCGCGTAAGTATTGTTTGAATATTATGTCTTGGATTTATGATACTAGCTGCGGCGGTTTCACTCGTGTAAGTTGCTACCTAGTCGGTAGCCGCGTATAGGCGGCACTTAGAGCTAAACTGTATTTTCACACGCTGCACACCAGACATTAATCATACTAATAGAGATAAAAAGGTAGCCCATGTGTTATTCCGGGTCCCCAGCTCCAGCTACCTATATTCAGCAAGGTTTATCGCAATTGGTTCTGTAGTTTTTGCGTGAAACAGTAACAAAGTCACATACATAACACACAAACATACAAACTTTCGCGTTTTAAATGATAATTAATAATTATTAGTAAGATGTTTTTATTTTAATAGAATTACTTATGTTTTCAGAGCGTGTGATTATAATCCATCACTCAAGAGAAAAGAAATGAATTTTGCTTACAGCTTTTCGGGCAAAAAAACATTGGTGTGTCCTGTGGAGGTAATACTGCTGCTGCAGTGAACAATAAGTTTAGTATTTAACTAGCTGCGCCCCGCGGTTTCCCCCTCGAAAGTGAAAAACGCGTTATCACGGGCGCGGGCAGCCTAGCTTTTCTCGAGCGGTTGTACTTTTTCGTTCATTACTCGGGTTCTATTAATTGGGTTTCGATATACCACGACGTTGCTCGAAAAATGAACTATACAATATTTAAAACCAGATTTCAATCGGATTAGTATGTATGAGGAACAGACAGAGAAACAGACAGACAGACATGAATTAAAAAAATATCCAATTTTGTTCTACTACTTAACCTAAGTCCCCAAAACCACTTTTTTGAAATTTACTTCCAAGTACAGACTTTTTGTCCTCTCTTTCTTTATTATTAGTGTAAATAGGTAAAAGATAATCGATGTAGGTATGTACTTACCACCTACCTATTTAAATTTTATGAAACTAATCAATTGCAGATTCATTGTGTCCCATACAACTTAGACGAGTGTGGAGTTTGTGGCTGTTCATGTTCCCTTCAAGGAGACTATTGGCAGTATGAAAATCGTATATCTTTATGTCGAAAACACTATAATCGGATTTTCAAAAGCTGCTTGTCTAAGTTCCAAGGGGCTAAGTTATCGGAGTTTAAGGTTATTATTAATACTAATTAATATTTTGAAGGTCAATTACTTACTACATTATTCGCTTTTCTTAAATAACTAGGTACCTATCCTTTTTTATAGTCCGTTCGAGATTGTTTCTTCATGCATGCTCACAATAGTTGCAAAGCGGCTCTAAAGATCATGAAGAAAGAAGAAGTAAAGCTAAAGCTCAGAAAGGAAGCTTATTTAGATTTGTATTTCCCGCAACGTCGATTTTGTGAAATGTAATTTATAATTTATTTATTTTGTATTTTATTTAGTTTGTATTGGTATAATTCTTGAATTGTATACTTTACACCCTGATCCTAAATACTACCAAGAGTGTTAAGTTTTTAAAACTAGCAACATTTTTAACATCAATCATCTGACTTTGTTGTCTACTTGTCGCTATTTATTATTTATTTTGGTGAAAAATCGATTAATTCGTGAAAAAGGACACAAAATGAAGCTCGATTCGAATAATAAGATGGTGAATAGTGGAGACAGCGGCGCTGAAACACCAGAGGAGGTCGTCGACCCGCGACAAAACGCTGAGGATATTATCGATGAGATACTGGCCGAGTTCACGGAATCGAGATCACCGCCCATCAGAAATGGAGTACCAGAAAATTTATTCAGCATGATACAGCCTCCGCGGACCCGGACACCAGCAAATTCCTTCTCAGAAAACGCGACAATCGACGATATCGACCCTGCCTCCGACCTTGGCACTTCGATCAGAAATAAATGTTTGGAACTTGAAGAGATTCTACAGAGCCTTAAATCGCGGCTAAATCACGTCGTTTTGGATGAAAATATTGTACTAAGTCCTGAGGCTAACTCTGTAGAGGCGCAGCTTGAACACGACCTCGATACAGATTGCCAAGAAGAGCTATCCCTGCAAGAATTTCTGGAGCTTCTTCATTCGCAAAACAAAATAACCCCCACTGGAGTACAATGATTATTTGAACTAAATTTTAAGACAAATCATGAATTTATTGTGTGAATTTTAAGATTAGATTTATTGAATAATATTCCACTTTCTGGCCTAAATTTTGTTGTATTACTGTGAGTCTACATAAAGAAAAGAACCAATTTGAACAATCAATGTTTTTATTATACTTCAACCAGTAAACAAATGACAACACATCACATTAGATTTTTTCACTTGGTTTCACCTGTGAAGATCACTAATCTTATTGGAATTAAAAGATAGAAGTAACCTTTATTAATATCCATGAAGCTCCAACTTATTATAGTAAAAACTTAACTAAGAAACAGTAACAATTATTAGAACATTTAGTAATTAATAGTAGTAGATATTAGAACTCATCAAACAAGTCATTGACTTCAGACTGTATGGTAAGTTCACCAGAATTAGGAACGGTATCATTCTCATACAACAGTGTATCATTATGGCTGTCTTCAGAATCATAAGTGCTTGAATTGTTCTCAGCCTTTAAGATAAAACTCAAATTTTTTTCACTTATCATATTGATGATATCTTTCTTGTTACGATCATTCAATGCTACTTTAAATGTCTTCAACCAATCATTATAAAGTGCAGGATTCTTTACAATACATTCTTTCCTCAAATGTAGCATTGCATCAAAAGCTTTTGAGAAATTACTATCCAAGTTGTAGTAAATTAGGTTTTCTATTGCTGAAGCCATTTCTGTTGTGAGTTCAGATAGAGGTTTTTCTGTAGTTACAAGGTTTGTGAAGTCTCCAATGGGATCAATAGTCCCCACATGTTCAATTTTTATGTCAGTTTTGATAGGTAGCGTTATCTTAGGCATATCATCATGATCCTGCCCATTAGACCGCCCCACGTCAAGTGGTTTTACAAACAAATCATCATCTAAAACTGCTGTTTTCTTTTTCCTTTCTTTCTTTTCAACTTTATTGAGAACAAATAAGGATTTTAATTTTTTAATTTGGTCTCTGGATCTCTTTTCAACAAGTGGAGGCATTTTGAATAAGTTCATGATGTCGTCTCTAGGTTGGGGTAAGGGCTTGCCAGGGTTTACAGCTCTGTATGCAATACAATCTAAAACATATTGTGCAAAAGGACTGAAAGTCTCAGCAACTGGGAATGCTTCAGTGTCATCAAATGTTTCATCGTAAGCTCTCGTCAAATCCATTGCTTTAATAAGGTCTTTAAAGGCGTTGACTTGTTCATCACTACAAGCAAATCTCTTAAAATTCGTAGATGGAAAAGACATGAATTTTATATCCTCTTTGAAACAGAGTTCTATTAGAGATAAGCATATAAAATCATTGTTATCGATTACAGGCAATAGAGCAAACATTTTTGGTGCATTATTATTGTTGTAAACTCTTCTGACTAATCCAGCCAGATTTAGTTCTTTTAAGCAGTCAACTATGCATCTGAGTGTTAGTTGGGCTTTCTTGTCACCCTTTCTTCCAAAGACATAGGTTATACCGTTTCCGTTCAAGCTTTGCCAGGTAATGTTGCTAGCTGATGTAAAACCATAGACTGAGAGGCATTTCTCTCCACTTTCATAGAGCATTGATTGTTCGCATTCGGTGAAGGGAATAATTTTCTGACCGTAATGATGACCTTTGATAACTTCAGCTGGTTCTACCACAGCTTGGTTTTCGGGGTTGTAGTGTTCCTTGGTTTTCATTATACCTTCGGTTGTACTAGCTGTGTTTGTGACTGGGTCTTTTATAGCTTTTCTCCAGTTTTTGACAACGGGTTCATCCCTTATTCTTATGTAACATGAGACTGGTATTTTGATATTGGGTCCGATACTGAGGTCTACATTCCAAGGTCTAGCGCTAATTGCCTTCTTTTTGTGGAAGAGCAAGTATCTCATGGTGAAGTCGAATGTTGCCGTGGCACCGTTCGTGGCTTCAACAAACTGTCTGGCTAGTTCTAGGTCTACTTCTTTTAAGCCCTCTTCATATAGGTCTAGACCAATGATGTCTACTTCAAATTCGTCTTCTTTAAAGCCATCAAGAACCTATAAATATAAACAATAAATAAATTAAACCCTATTAAAAACTAAACTACCTATGATCTACAGCTTATACAGGCATCTATAGTTCTAAGAAAATAAAACATTTTTTGAAAACAGTTGAAGGAGGAATCAACTAAATTATGCTAGTCTTATGACATGAAAATATTTGTAGCTTTAATAATATTTTCATATAACACATTAATAAATTGTTTTTTAAACTAGAAATATTGACAATCTTAATAATAATGTAGCTTTTTTACAGACATTACATTTGCACAATTTTAGGATACATACCATTTGTACATCTTTAGGATTATTAGCGGTAGGAGTTTTAAAATTTGTCATGAGTATAATCTTCTTGTTTGTGATGCTGACATCACACGTAGTCTTAAAGTGTTCAGCGGCCACTATAAGCGCATCTACCCAGTCACCGGTTTTATCTGAGGCCTAGAAAAAAAAAAGCAAAAATCTTTACTACTCTAGATGATTAAACATTTCAATTATTAGAAAGGTTATGACCTAAACAAATATGTTTGTCAATTGAGGAGTAATATACTCCTTCACACAAAAACTAAACCAATACCTATGAAACTTGGTATATTCAACAGGATCGGGACTTCCTGACAATAAGAGGACAAACATTACATTATACTTATACTAAAGATCTCACTGCCTTTTTCTATATGGAACAGATAGGGAGCAGTTACAGGGCTAAAGAGAAATATAATAGACTTACCCTCTCAGGCAATTCCCGAATAATATTCCAGGTGGGTGCATCAAGTTCAGAATACAGTTCAATGTTTCTGAATGCTCCCGGACACTGTTCAGCCATTGCATTCTTGGTTTTCTTCGAGCCCAGCAGCAAAATACCCACGTAGTTCTTTGCCTGACTTATTATTTTACGCTCTATCACTCGCATAGCACATTCTCGAGCATTTTCAAAGAAGCTTTTCCCGCCTTTCTCTTTGGAGGCTGAAACGTTTCTCCCTACATCGAGAACGATCACAACACCTTGGTCGATCTTGGACTTTGGCGCCATGGTAATAACTCCAAATAATTGGATGAAAAATGAGATGAAGAGTTTCTCTTTGATTTCGATATACCAAAATATATAAGTATTAATAAAATTGCACAATACCACTGCTACAAACACTTGTGCAAGGTATTATTAGAAAAATGTTGTGGAAATGCAGAAAAAAGGAAATAAAAAAAGGAAAATCGCTGAACAAACACACAACAAACTACAAACTGAAGGAAGACAAGTTTGGACAAGTTTGTTTTGATTCATCAATTATTTTGATGTTTGCAGGTAAACAGATAGGCAAATGGTGATAAGACACATACAGTATTACTGTGGACCATTTAGAAAAAAATAATTTATGATGAACTAGAAAATTCTACAAGGTTTTGGCCTAAAAAATCCTAGATATTTGTAAAAAACTACCTATAACTCATGACGTAGTTAGATGGTTAGTCTAGTGTTAGCTAGCATCACACTGACTTATTATTGTAACAGTAGTTCGGCTGCGTCGGCCGAAGCCAGATGGATTAGTAAATAAATGTCAAACTGTCAAACTTCTGCTACTGTCATTGTCAGCGTAGCACAGGTGTAAACGTAAACATGGAGTCTTGGCGGGAACTCGTTGAGGAGATGTGGTGCTAAATTTTCATTTTTGTGAAACCTAGTTCATATGCGTGCAAATTGTTTAATTTCGGGGGCATATTAATCAATTTAGTTTCGTAAAGGTGTACAAGTGGAATGAAAGTGAAAATCGGTGCAAAACATTAACTTAGTGTTGTCTCCAAGGCTCCGTGAAGATTATTTGTAAATGGCCGCCGTGTTTACAAATGATTCCCTAGACTTGACTTTAACTATGACGACTTGACTGTTTCGATGCAAATAACTTGCATAATATATTGGAATACTTGACACTGGCTAATTTCCTAATGGCCATAATCGGTTCACAACCGATAAGAAATAAAAACGTAAACATCGGAGTCTTGGCGGGAACTCGTTGAGGAGATGTGGTGCTAAATTTTCATTTTTGTGAAACCTAGTTCATATGCGTGCAAATTGTTTAATTTCGGGGGCATATTAATCAATTTAGTTTCGTGAAGGTGTACAAGTGGAATGAAAGTGAAAATCGGTGCAAAACATTGACTTAGTGTTGTCTCCAAGGCTCCGTGAAGATTGTTTGTAAATGGCCGCCGTGTTTACAAATGATTCCCTAGACTTGACTTTAACTATGACGACTTGACTGTTTCGATGCAAATAACTTGCATAATATATTAAAATACATGACACTGGCTGATTTCCTAATGGCCATAATCGGTTCACAACCGATAAGAAATAATAACGTAAACATCGATTTTCCTAGATTTTTCTGAATTTTACGTGATTTTTCACTTACAATTCATATTTTCATGGCTATTTCCATTTCTATCTATCTATCGGATACTAGCTGTAACAAATTTGGAGTATTGTTAAACATAGTGCAGTAAATCTATCTATTATTTGTGAAATGTAATATATCTTCAAAGCAAATTTTAACTGCTCGACCTTTGAGAGAAAAAAAACAATCTTTTCCATCTTAATGATGTAATAAACAAGAGTGCAATGTGTTCTACGATTACTGGAAAGAGTAAAATAGTTGCAGAAATTATGAAATTCTCATTCCATCACCGAGCTTTCTATTGCTATCTTGGTATGAGCTTGTGGATATTTTTCCTGATAACTGGTAAGTTTTTGGCATTTTAGACTTGGTTTTTGTATGAAATAAGCTTAAAAAACATTATTTTCTAACAACTAATGCATGTACATAAACTAATACAAAACTTACTAGTATATAAATAAGATTTGAGTGGTTAGAGAAAGCAATGTATTAAGTTCCACCCACACATTATCTGTTCACAAGTCAATGCCCTTTACTTAGTTTGTACTCTGTTGTTTCTGAATGATATATAAAATAGCTTATTTATGCATTTTACTTAGAAACAAACATGTTAGAGCTGAAAGTTTATTTGTTACAAAAATTATTCATTTTCATTTTTTTATTTTTCTGCATTTGGCTCCTTAGCTATAATCAGTGTTTTTCTGAAAGTATCATCCCATTAGATGACCCTGTTTAAATTCTCAGTTTCTATTGCCTAAATCCAGAATTTGCCATCCTTGTAATCAGCACACATTACAACTGTCATCCAGTAGGGTCTGTACTGTCTTCTCTTGTATTTTATTGAGAAATATGTATTATTTTATGAGGTCTCTGGTAGATCTATAGTCAAACAATGGTGTCTGGTTCTACTACAAAACTAAATGCATAAAGCAAGTTTGTTCATCTAATCTAATGGTATACGTAAATATGTACTGTATTATGAGGTAAATATTTAAATGTTACAGTCATGTACAAATATATGGGAGTGAGTGAAGAACCCATTGCCAAGAAGGTTGTTCAAAACGAGTTCATTTCAAAGAGTGATGCTAAATTCAGACGGATCTACATGAGAGCTTGTAACCCAGCTGATAGCATTATTAGAGGATCTGAAGGTGAGTACCTGTGTATTCATTGTATTGGTGTATTCATGATTTGAAATAGTGTAAAGAGGCACTAAACATAATTACACAATTGCAGGGCATTTTTTTATTGTATATACTTCTCTTACCCCTAAACATAACATAGGTGTATGCAAAGTTTCATCCAAAAGAGTCAAGCTGTTTGACCATGTAAAAGCATGCAAACAAGTAACCAGATTTTCATATGGACTATAATTAGATTTTTCGTCAGTTTTGCGATGCGTTTTGGCACGCATTAAAAAAGGTCTTTTAATATAAAAAACCACCGCGATAATAACCTAAAAATAACCAGTAAAATATATATTGAAGGAAAAAAAATCTTCTAAAATTCACTCGCGGCGAGTGTCAAAATCTCGTCTCTGGGTACAGTACTCCAGCGTCTTAACTAGACCACGCGAAAAATATACAAAAATAAAAACTAGCGCGCTTAAATAATTATTCTAGCAGATAAGCCTACTAAATTTATATTTAAACTAGCTGCGCCCCGCGGTTTCACCCGCGTAAGTCCCGTTCCCGCGGGAATATCGGGATAAAAAGTAGCCTATGTGTTAATCCAGGTCCCCAGCTATACCAAGTTTAATTGCAATCGGTTCAGTAGTTTTTGTGTGAAAGAGTAACAACCTCACGTACATACATACATACATACTTACATACAAACTTTCGCGTTTATAATATTAGTAAGATTTTTAAATTAATATACCTACCTATTTCAAATCAAATTACGAAATATACTATAACCGAAAACTAAGTTTAATTTTGTTATAATTAGGAGGATTATTTTGATTTAGGTCTAGTGGACACGGACTCATGGCTGTTACAAGGCATTTTAGTGGTGACACGGCACGGTGATCGCGGCCCCCTAACGCATCTAAGAGGCGGCGACAAACTACCCTGTGATTCTATACCAGTTTCACCATTGTTGAAGAGGTAAGGGATAGAAGTAGGGACTAGAAGAACCTACAGTTGTTGTGTTGTTTATATTTTAAGGCATTTTTCAATGCTTTTTATTTTAAAGCATTTGAATGTTTCAATTCAGTCTATTGAATACAAGAGACTTGTAAAGATCTTGTAACGCCGAGCTTTAAAAATATATGAACAAACATAAAAAAAAAATTACACCCGCGACGAATTGAGAACCTCCTCCTTTTTTGAAGTCGGTTCAAAATAATAAACACCACGCAATTGAAACTAAAAATGAGCTTCATTTCAATTTAATTTGTTTTTAGTTATTCTTTAGATTCGATTTTTAAGCTGTTACGTATTACTTACTGTAAGTTTTCCTATTAATTAACCTAATTAAAATAAAATAGAATCGAACACAAACAGAGGTTGTGTATACTACACAAAGTCAATATCTTCATTCCAGCTACGAAGAGTACGTCCACAACGCGTCGTCATCCGGGCGCGCGTGGTGGGTGTCCGCGCCGGGACCCTTCCACAACTTCCCATCGTTACCGTACCGCGCGAGCGGGACTCATTGCGCGCTCGGACAGTTGACGCCTAGAGGGTTGTTGCAGATGATCACTGTGGGTATGTGTACAGTATAGATACATTTTTGTGGTATTTGACGACATCCAGGCGCGTCGGGCGAACGCTTGGCTGCAATGCAGAAGGTTGCGGGTTCGATTCCCGCTGGGTGCAAATATTTATGCTTGAAAAAAAATCTGGTCTGGGCTTATTTCTATGTATAATATGTATGTATTTACAACAGAAAAATAAATATTAGTAGTATATCCATTGTCTAGTCACCGTAACACAAGCTTAGCAGCTTACGACGGGGCTAGATGGCGCTGTGTTTTCGTCACAGGATTTATTTATTTGTTACTAGCCGTTACCCGCGACTTTGTCTGCGTAGAAATAGTGCATAGCAGACTTTTTCGTTGATTACTCGGGTTCTACTAATTGGATTTACTAAATGGATGGATTAAAGTATACCACGAGGTTCCTCAAAAATAGAACTATCCTATTTATATTTTATTATATTTGTTCATTTCAGGGAATATCATAAGAGATGCGTACGGTGAAGCTTTAGGCTTCGATAATATAGACGCTGGGAAGAAAGATGCTGGTAAGGAATAATGATATTATAAAGATATTAGAGTTCCTTGTTACCGTATCATTGCGTGACTTAAATTGTCTTATATCGTATTGATTCGATGTAGATAGCAGACTTTTTCCGAAACCTTTTTATACAAAGAAGTTTAGACCACTTTTAATTCTTTCTATCGTGCGAAAGGTTGAATTTTAGAAAAATTAAAGTTATGTATCGGTTCGGAATGTTTAATTGTCATGGGTAGATAGCCGGGTGGAAAGTGGTGGAAGGTATACTACATTTTTAAAGAGGATCGGCGTTTTTCCTTAGGGCTCCGTTTTTTGTTACAAAATTGAATGTTCTTTGTTGGGCTTGAACCCACCACCTGCCCTTCTCTACGATTTGCTAATTTGCTAATGTAATCAACTCAAATGTAAAAATAGTAATGTGTTTTTGTCCGAAGTTCTAACAATAATATTGAAGGGAAATCGTGTAAATTAAAAAAATGTGTACCTAATGATATTGTTACTGTACGTACAGGATCAGTGATTCTCTACAGTACGCGATACAGGCGCACATTCCAGTCTCTGGTGGGGACGGCGTGGGGCGCGTGGCGCGGCGGCGCGGGCGGGGGCGCGGGCGGAGGCGCGGGCGGGGGCGCGGGCGCGGGCGCGGGCGCGCGGGCGGCGGCGGCGCGCGAGCTGCACTCCGTGGCGGCGTGCTTCACTGACTGCGCCTGTAGCCATCATCATCATCTCAACAAGTTGGTTGACTTCACTCAATTACCCATCACTACTTCAGTTACAATCTCTTACAAATGAAATTCTAAATCTAAATGTTATATCTGTTGTTTAATCACCATAGAGCTCTAGTTGCTTACCATGAGGCGAAATGGCGCTGCGTGTCGTTCACATAATTTATTAATTTACTACTAACCCTGTTCCCACTGAAATATCAAGATAAAAAGTAGCCAATGTGTTACTCCAGGTCCAGCTATCGATATTCCAATTTCCATAGCAATCGATCTAGTGGTTTTTGTGTGAAACATACAAAGTTTCACCTTATTAGTAATACTAACTGTGCCCCGCGGTTTTACCCGCGCAAGTCCCGATCTTGCTGGAATATCGGAATAAAAGTAACCTATTTGTTATTGAAAGTCGTAGTATTGAACCTGCTACCTGCAATACAGGTAGCTGGTTCAGTAGTGTTTGCGTGATTGAGTAACAAATTCACATACAGATAAACATACATATACATGCAAACTTTTGCGTTTATAATATTAGTAAGATAAGATTGTTTTTTATTATTTACTATTTGTAAAACTAGCGAATCTACAAATTGCCGACCTCTGTAGTGATGACGGTCTCTATGGCGCGTCGGGTAAATGCCCTGTTGCAACGCAGAAGGTTGCGGGTTCGATTTCCATAGCAGACAAATATTAATACTGACCAAAAATGCTTGTTTCTGGTTAGGAATGTTTCCTGGATTTTTGTAAACAAAAAGTATATTCCTTTTCTAGTACCCATCAAACAAGCCTTGTTGCTTATTAGCTAGATTACACTACACTGTGGTCAACGTTCTGCAATAATAATTTTGTCTTTTTTATTGTAATTTCAGAAAAATAAACCACCAAGCTAAAAACCGTCTCGAGTCCCATCCAGCCATAAAAGACCTAGTCATCAAGTTATCCAAAGTTCTATTTGAGTCTCACGAAAATCCCGACCCTGACTTAGTTCGCGACGCGCTTTTAGCATACATGTGCCATGACTCCCCTCTACCTTGTACAGAGAAGAATAAAAAACAAAAACTCTCCTTAAACAAGAATCAGAAGAAATTTCGTTCCTCATCAAGGAAATTGTTACATCATACGCCGACTAGGAAGTTACTGAACGTGATGAATAAAACGTCGTCGCCAATTGAAAAGGAGCGAAACATCCGATCTTTATTTAGGGACGAAGATATCCAATCCCTATCGAACAAAGTTAAAGATATCCAATCCCCATCGAGGAAAGTTTATGAAGATATCCAATCCCCTTCGAGGAAAGTTGCCGATATTCGATACCCACTTAGGAAAATAGGAGAGGATATCCAATCCCCATCGATAAAAATAAGGGAAGATATCCAATCCCCAATGAAGAAAGTTGAAGATAGTCATTCCCCATTAAGAATAGGTGAAGATATCCAATCCCCGTCACGAAAACTACTCGACGTAGATATAGACACTCTAAACATGGAGTTAGAATACATAAACAATCAACTAGACTTCAACAACGAGATAGGAAGAAAAGCGCGGGATATCATCGGAAAATACTACGACAGCAAAAACAAACAACCTTTAGATTTTGACGCGCAAATGGAAAGAGAAAAACTACTATATTACCAACAAAGATACATAGACAACGCTGAAGCCTACGAAGATGTAGTCATAGTGAAGAAAAACCTAGACGCAGATTTTAATTTCCCCAACGATGCAAGAATGGATACGGATTTTGAAGAGGATTACAAAGAACCGACTCAAGATACTGCAGATGATTTTTGCGTTAGAAAAGAACATGTCATGTCTCTTTTCGCGTATTTAGAATGGACATACAGACAGGAGATTAAAAATGCTAATAATAGAAGACGGGGATTGCTACTAGCTTATGGTTTAATACATAATATAGTGCAAAATATGATTCGAATGATATCAGATAATAAGCCTAAGTTTGTTCTTTATTCTGGACATGATAAAACTATACAACCTTTGATTTTAGCTTTGGGTCTGACTAACTACCAACATTATAACATACAGTACGCTTCGAGATTGATTTTCGAAGTGTATAGAAAAAAGGATTTGAGAGATGAATTTAAATTTACGAAGAGAAAAGCTGTAGCTCAGGATTTTTATTTTCGCATCGTTTACAATGGTGAAGATGTCACAAATATGCTAAGTTTTTGTAGAAAGAGACAGAATGTTGTTATGAAAGTAGTACATCCTATAGACGATATGAAAATCTATAATACATATTTGTGTTCTATTGAAAATATAGTGAGATTTATACATGATGATTACTTTTCTATATTTAATGCCAGTAATTTTAAAGATGCTTGTTCCACGTACAATGGAAAGGAGAAGCAAAGTTTTTAATGAGATTCTTTAAATTTAAATAAAAATATGTCGATGTCGTAGCCAGATAGCCTAATCGGCCGTTTAATAAACAGCCTAATGTTCTGCATTACACTTTCAATTCAATTGCGATTTCGTGTAGTGACAGGCTTTCACATATTGGTTTGCACTAACGTCACAAAACCGAATTAAACGTGTCGGTTTTGTGACATAATAAAAAACCGACTTCAAAAAGAAATAAAAAATAATTTAAAAAACAACCAAAAAATAAAAAGAATTGATAAAAATGACCAAAATAACCTCTACATAGGTACAGTGCCACCGACTAATTAATCTGTTTTATCATCTGAAGTCGGGCAGCCAAACTAAGTACAATATGGAACCAACCAGTAAAACTGCCCGACTTCAGATGATAAAACAGATTAATTAGTCAGTGGCACTGTACCTATGTAGAGGTTATTTTGGTCATTTTTATCAATTCTTTTTATTTTTTGGTTGTTTTTTAAATTATTTTTTATTTCTTTTTGAAGTCGGTTTTTTAATTTTTAAATTATTTTTTTATTTTACCCTTTTTAGTATACCTACCTACCTAAAAATCAACAATATTGTTACCGTAATTTTAATAATTGAGGAGTTTGCTGATGAGAAGGTAGTTTCAGATGCCCCATCAATCTGTACTTAGTTCTTTAGGGGTCTATTCTTTTTGGTAGAAGTCCAAAATGAGTATTTTATTGAATTCTGGGATGCTATCCTGTCCATCATTCCGAAGATACTCATCAGATCCTTACCAAACTTTCATGGGACCACCTCGCAGCTTCCACCTTTCCATTAAAAAAAGAACTATATCAATCGGTCAAGCCATCTTCGTGTAATCGATGAACAATTGAATTGAATACAGCGTTTTGAGGAGCATTCCCGGTCCTCACTTCGAAGATCCTCATCAGACCGTCATCAAATTTTTATGGGACCATCTCGGAGCTCCCACCTTTCCATTAAAAAAAGAATCATTTCAATCGGTCAAGCCATCTTCGAGTAATCGATAAACAACTGGATTGATAAATGCGTTTTGAGGAGCATTTCCGTTCATCACTCCGAAGACCCTCATCAGATCCACATCAAATTTTTATGGGACCATCTTGGAGCTCCCACCTATCCATTAAAAAAAGAATCATCCTAATTGGTCAAGCCGTCTTCGAGTAATCGGTAAACATACAAAAAAAAAAAATATATTATACATACAGACGAATTGATAACCTCCTCCTTTTTTTTTGAAGTCGGTTAAAAACAATACGAGTAGGTAATACCTTTAATTTATTAAAGAAGCTAGGCTGTCAATTAAACGGCTGACTAAGGTTGTGGACTGCGACGGAAACGCATTTTTCTTAATTTTTTGTCAATTGTAATCTCAAAATTGATCTCAATTTTTGGAAAAGACTGTAAAAGGCATCTTAATGAAATTGGAAAGAGATTTTATCCCACTGATAGATATTTTAAATGTGGAAGCTTAGATGTTTGTCTTTCGATCACGCAAAAACGGCGGGCTGGATTTGCCTGAAACTGCACATACGGATAGTTTAAAACTTGAATTAAAATATGGATTTTTATTCGGGTATTTCCACAGTAACAGCCAATACTCGGGTGACCCCGCGTGGTACAGCTAGTTTTATAATAATTTAAGTTTTGACCTTTGTTGTTTTAGCTATGATTTGTTGTTATTTTGACATATCATTCGTCAATGAGACATATCTTTTTGTGTATATATTTACGTACATAGTTGTAAGTATATAAGCAAATTATTATTAGATAGATAACTTATTTATTAATATTTAATAAAATCCTTATGGTACAAACTTAGAAGTCTTACTGGGTGGTTGTTGTAACCGTGGAAGTACATTGATAATTGTAATGTATTTATTGGCAGCTGTACTATATTATGTAAGAATTGTTTTCAACTAGTCTATATTTACATTTTTTTGTTAAATTTTTTAAATTATTTCCTAGGTATTCAATTAATCTGGGGCTGTATTTTTGAACCAAATGAGGCATTTCGAGCGATTTTAGTACCTTGACTTCTACTGATTTTCGTTCAATTTCTGTAATTTTTTTACGTGAATCGCACGTCCACAACGAATGGTATCAACCACTCTCAGCAGGAGTCCTGCATCAAACGATAATCAGCAGATATCGAATTATTTAAATCGCCTGAAGTGCAACGAGCGATTCAAAAATAAGGCTCCTGCCCGACGTCGAGTTCAACTCGACGTCGATTTCGGAATACGATGCTCTCGATAACGGGGTTGGAAAAATAAATCGCGCGAGGGGCGAGGACAAATTGTCTGAAAAGCTTTAACGTCGACCATTTCTGCTCGCTCCTTGCGCGGTAGCTTTTTCCAACCCCTTTATCGACAGCATCGTATTCCCAAATCGACAGCATCGTATTCCCAAATCGACGTCGAGTTGAACTCAACGGGAGTTACGTGGTAGGGGGGCTCTTTATTTTAAGTCATATCATATCATTAGATACTACATTTCTTTGAAATACTCATTACAACGGATTTGTAATGCGGATTTGCAGGTTGAAACCATGCAAATTTTCTAAAACTACAACATTCTAGTATAAAACTCTAGAGCAGGGCTGCGCCCTTAAAAGAAATGTGTGTATAAAATAAATAAATCAGAAATAAACTCCGTACTAAATTTCAATGACTTTGTTTTTCGTGCAGCTTAGCTAAAACTCATACATAACTATTACAGGGGCCGGGAAAATATTATGCATGGAGAGGGTAAGTTCTCGCAGTATACTTTGCTCGCAAATTTACTGCGTAAACTTATCCCTCCACGCAAGATATTTATCAGCAAACTTGCCGCCACCTGTACATATAGTGCTTGCTGTGACCGCGTCCAAAGAGAATATAATCACTACGTTTTAACCGCGTCCTCTTTATACGGAAGTAACAATTGGTACTATTTAGCTACCTACCTACTTACATACCAATCCAATTGATAATGATACCCACACCACATGTTTGAAACAGTTGTAATAATAATAACACACTGTCTGTAGGAAAGTTTTGTAAAATGACTCACAACTTTGTTTTTTTGGATGTCGTTTTATTTTATACTAGCTGCGCCCCGCAGTTTCACCCGCGTAAGTCCCGTTCCCGTTTCAGTTCCCGCGGGATTTAAAGTATTCTATGTCCTTCTCCTGGTTCTAATCTACCTCCCCACCAATTTTATATTATAAGACGTAGCAGAGTTCCGCGGTTTATCCCGCGTTAGTCCCGATCTCGCGAGGTTTTCCAAAAACCCTTTGTGGGTATCTAGCACTCACTCTCCAAATTTCAAGTGTCTAGGACCAGTACCCATATTATCTATCCAGTGGATATCTGACAACAGTACAAAATGACAGGCACTATGCAGTACATTGCTGCTTTAACGTAACGTGGGTATACCGGTGATCACCTCAAAGCAGCAATGTACTGCATAGTGCCTGTCACTTTCCGCTGTTGTCTGTCAGACGTCAACAGATAGATATTATGGGTACAGCTTTGGGCTCTGCGTTGATATATAATTAGTTAATTGAATCTATCAGGGCATTAAATTTTATATGCATAGATATTTAAGATAAATTGTTGTTAGTTGTGCAAATAAAGTATTAATCTATCTATCTATATTCCGCCCTACCATGATGTCTTATAAGTCGCCGCGTTCTCGGTCAGCTAAAAAATAAATTAAAAACACATCAAAATAACAAAAATAGAAAAAAACAACTAAAAAGAGGTTTTTTAAAATTATCCGTGGTTTTTATAAGTAGTCGGGTATTTTTTATTTAAAATTTTACTCTTTTTTTTTTGAGCGACAAAAAGACGACAAAGCAACGACAAACGATCATGGTAGCGCGAATTATGTTATGTACTTGTGATCTCTCAAACCTATACAGATCTAGATAGATTTATACTTTATTTGCACAACCAACAATTACAACCAGTTGACACTACAATTTATAAATAAGACAAATACACAGAAAGCTTACAAATCAAAAGTCGTAAAATGGGCGACCTTATCGCTAAAAGCAATTTCTTCCAGGCAACCTTTGGATGGAGAAGGTTAGTAAAGTATGTGTGGTAGGCAGCCCACTTACTTATAAACGATGAAAAACAAATATGAACAAGTTATGTGACGTTTGCCTCTGTCTGTCAACTTTGAAACTTCATGTCACAGTAAAAGACAAACGATACATAGTTATGCATTATTAATCAGCGTTTATAAGTATGGGGGTTAATGGGTATGTAGGTAGTTACAAACAATATTAAATCTAAAGCCAAAATTATATTCAAAATATTATTTTAAAACAACTATGAAACTAAAATGTACTAATCCTACTCTGCTATCGCGTCTCTAAAAATATGAAATCAAAACTTAAAATTTGTAAGTAGCTATGTCGCGAAAATACTCAGACATCTTGCGATTTCTGTATCATTATCATACAAATGCTCACGTTTTTTTCTGTTGAGATTGCGAAGCCCAAGGTCGCAGTACATACATATCAGTACTACATATCAGTTGGTTACTAACCTTTGGTATTGATGTAGGTAAGTGGGTGAAGTAGGTGACAGGGACGTAGTTAGGATTTTGCCCCGAGCCTTGGATTAGGTTCTTTAGATTTTATTTAGTATAGATTGCGATGGTCAGCGTAATTTACATTATGTATGTACTCTCTTTATTATATTTAAAAATGTAATAATTTTAGGATAGGTACTTGTATCTAATGCTAATGACTTTTTATTTGATTTTACCTAGAAGGCAGATAAGGTATTTACTTACTTTTTTTTAGCGACAATGTGGTCTAAGATTTTACACGCTTACCTAGGAGGTAGAAATGAATTTAGATGATTAGGTATACAAGTAAAGTCAAAGTAAATTTCCAAAAGTCATAGAACAAAAGTTGTTCGCCTAGACGTCTAGAACAACCCCCTTTTGGATTAATAGGACTTACCCGTTACATCTTGTATAGACAGCGCTAACAACCCGGGACAATGTTAGGTGGAGGGTGGTGGGCCATAGATGCCACCTATAAACCACTCTTCGAGCCTAGTCATCCATGCCCATGTCAATACGTCAGCAGCTAACTAAGCTGCGGGTTTCCTATTAATTATTTTCCTTCACCGTGAACGAAATTTTAATAGCGCACATAACTTTTTTTTTTGTAAAACATTAAACATTTTATGTAATAGGCACCTATACTCCTCCGACGACCTCTGTGGCGCGTCGGGCGAACGCTTGGCTGCAATGCAGAAGGTTGCGGATTCGATTCCCGTTGGTTGCAAATATTAATGCTTAAAAATAAATATTTGTATGTATTTACAAAAGAAAAATGAATACAAGTAGTATACCTATCCGTTGTCTAGTCACCGTAACACAAGCTTAGCAGCTTACCATGGGGCTAGATGGCTCTGTGTGTTGGTCACAGAATTTATTTATTTATTTTATACTCTCATAATAAGTATTCCTATTAATTAGAAGAAGTATTGTGAATATTCTATTCATTGTTTTTCTACTTGCTTCTAGCAACATTATACGCTCATAATACCTACAACTTACTCAGTAAAATAAAAACAATACCGAAGTAAAAAGTTAAGTATAAGTGCTATCAATAGATATTTTACTACGCAGTACATAGTTGAACAAACTGTGGTACAGAATAATGAACAGTTTTGTCATTGAAGGCCGCTTTGTTCATTGGTGAATTCGGTACCTACTTGATAATTGTTAATCCATGTGCTAATCTTCACACCTACTTAATATTTAGAGACAAGAATCTAGATAATAGGTAAAACCTGCCTGCGTACTTATAGCTAGGTAAGAATACTTAAGTAACAGGTATATATTCCACTACCTATATAAATTCAAAAGTGTAGAGATGTTTGATAAAAAGTTAAAATTTTATTTGTTATTCCAGTTCCCCACCTATGCCTTTCTACCTACCGTTTTCATCGCAATCGGTTCAGCGGTTTTTGGGTAAAGGATCAATAAAGATATGCGTTTACTTACATACTTACTTTCCCACTTATTATAAAACTAGCTGCGCCTGGCGGTTTCACCCGCGTTATTCCCAATCCCGATTTCATAAGAACCATAGCTTGACTACTACAAACACAACAAAAAAAGAATTAGCAAAATCGGTCCAGCCGTTGACGCGTGATGCCGTGACTAAGGGAAATACGGATTCATTTTTATAAATAAAAAGAAGAAGACTAGCTGCGCCCCGCGGTTTTACGGTACCCGCGTAAGTTTTTCGGAGAACCATCTGATCATAACAAACACAATAAAAAAATAATTACTAAAATCGGTCCAGCCGTTTACGCGTGATGCTGTGACTAAGGGAAATAGGGATTCATTTTTGTATAAAAGATAAGACGAAGATTAGTAGGTAAGGTAGGGAGGTACTCACCTACCTAATATTAGTCGTAGTGATCATTTGAACTCTCGAGGCCGTGAACAGAACCAAACCTTGACAATGAACTAACGATGTTGGGATTTTAACTCGTTTTTTTAAGAGTTAGTTTATTCGTTTATTTCGTGGGTGTGTTATGCTTTGCTGCTTTAACGTAACGTGGGTATACCGGTGATCACCTCAAAGCAGCAAAGTTTCTATTTCTTGTTAACCATCCATCCATTGTTCCATTTGGCACATGGAAACTGCTTTTATTTTCCATTTTTCCTTATAAATACTTTTAGAATGCATCTTTAAATACTTAAGTACTATCTAATTATCAGGTACCTAGCATGACCCTGAGGCATAGGCCCCGATCCCGTTTGTCCCGATTTTCTTATAGAATATCGGGATAAAAAGAAGACTATGTGTTATTCCAGGTCTACCTATCTACATACCGAGTTTCATCGCTATCGGTTCAGGGATTTTTACATGAAGGAGCAACAAACGCACATAATGTACCTGGTCACAATCTTGCACCTTTATAGCTGGGTATCAATTCACTAGATTTAAATCGATTATATTTAATTTATGACTGCTCTACCCACACTTTGTTTATTTCTACCTACCTACGCAAGACAAAAGTTCAGCGTCACTAACAGCTATGACAACACCTCATTATTATCCTACAATTGCTAGTAGAACTATCTATGATATTGATAATCTACCTAACTCTAAAAATATTTCAAATATTATTAACCATAGAGTCATAGATAGAGTGACTCGAGGCGCACCGGGCACAGACTATCTGGTAAACTGTGCTATTACGTGGAATTTTAAAACTGTAAAACATTTTTCTTCCGCAGCCTTCCATAACCTTGTACGAAACCTTGACCATAACCCCTAGGTAAGTACTACTTTACGTAACTGTACAATCTAATCTATTGCATTCGATTCACATTTCTCCGGTCACGGTTGACAATGCATAATAAGCGGTTTTCTATTCGAGAAATGTTTTCCTATTCAAGGGTAGCTACCTTCTTACTTCTGTTATGGCGATGTTGTGAAATTTATGTAACAGCGATAATAATGGTTGCTTGTTACCTACTACGCGTTAAAATTAACTTGAATTTTGTTTTGAATTTATAGCCGTACAAGTCGCGTCACAACCACATCCCACCACTGATATTAGTAACTAGCTGTGACCCGCGGTTTCACCCGCAGAAGTGAAAACGCGTTATCACGGGCGCGGGCGGTTGAGCGGTTCCCGAACGGTTACACTTTATCGTTAATTACGCGAGTTCTACTAATTGGATTTAGTTGCAAAGTATACCACGACCTTCCTCGAAAATAGAACTATCCAATATTGAAAACCAGATTTCAATCGGATAAGTAGTTTTTAATTGTATAAGGAACCGACAGATATACAGAGAAAAAGACAGACAGACATGAATTTCATAGATTAGATGATTTTGTTTTACTCTTCCTTTATTATAAGTATAGAGATAACAATCCTGCAACTGTTATGACGTATTCTGTGGCGTTCGGACACAGAATTCATAAGAGTCGGTAATAATTTGACGGTACGGTGCAGTTCGAGTTCGATTGTCTGGTACCGGCAGTGATGTCCCGGCAGAGAGAGATAGTCGGAGGAGACTGGCTAAAGATAAACCAGAAAAACAAACAAGGAAGCCTTTTAAACATACTCAGATCGCCCGCGTTTTCCCCGCGTAAGTCGCGGTTCCATGGGAATTTCGGAATTAAAAGTGTGTTGAGATGAAACTTGGTATGCAGATGGCTGGAGGTTTGGATTTACACACAAGCATAAGCATCTGATCCTGATATTTCCACGGGGTTGGGAATAATAACGAGGGTGAAACCGCGGGGCGCAGCTAGTACGTCGATAACATTTCTTGTTCAATTCTAAACTATTACAAAAATGTAGGTAAACGTGACGTGAATGATGTTACGGCTATAAGAAAAAAATATTTTGTATTTTCGTGGTTCACGGCAAGTCGTGGATTTCTGCCAATATATTTATAAATATGTAGTATTTTAATCTACGTTTTGTTTTTAGTTTTTATTATATGGATATTGGTCACGAGTCACGACAATAGCAGAGGAAGACAAGCTGCGCCGACCATACAATATCGTTCGTCGAGTGACAGTCACAAGAAAAGGTAAAGAAGAATAAATAACCCCTCTTAAGAATCTCTTTTGTTTCGTCGGTTAAAAATGGGATTGAACGTGTTTATATCACAATCTAGATTTTTATTTAACCAATGTTTTTTTTTGGTTTTGCAAGATTTCACGTTGGGGGTTAGGGATGATTTATAATAGACCGTCACGAGCGCCCGCGCTGGCCGGGCCCGAGGTTCGTTGTACATTGCTCGGTCACTAATCGGTTGCAACAGACCGATCGACTGCTCGCCGAGTAATGGACAACGAAACTCGGACCCGTGACATAATAGAGCACAACTGGTCCATGCAATAAATAATTATTATATTCCTGTATAATAGAATTTATTTACTTCAACATCATTGCAATTAAAAACAATATAATTTACACTTAAAATGAAACTTGCAACTAAACTTTGAGTTGGGCAAATAAATATTCATCCATAACTATCTTTGGATGTACGTCCAATGAGGTTCGTTGATATGAAACATATCGTTCATAATCAGTTTGAATCATAATCTCTTAGATAAAAAAATGAATTCCTATTTCGCGTGGTCACGGCATTATGCTTAAATGGCTGGACCGATTTCGCTAATTCTTTTTTGTTGTTTTTACTATTGTCAGGAGAAGGATCATATGAAAAAAAAATGATGAACCAATTTTGATAAATATTGCGCGGGTGAAACCGCAGGGCGCAGTTAGTCGGATATAAAATGTAAAACCGTCTTCAGCTGGTCCATAGCCGTACGTACCTACTTACCAACATACTAATAATATTATTATGTTTACTAACCTACCTTAACGTAAGTCATCGTCATTATTACATCAGCTTCAATTGACTATTTGGTAATTTTCCGTTGAGTCGGCTTAGATACAAATAAAAATCGACGTCTTTTCAAACGTTCAAGTTGGAATTTTTTCGGCTTCCTTTACCTATATTATAAAAACGGGAACGTTTATCCATTTTGCTAAGAAACTTACAATTAAAATTGTAAGTTTCTTAGCAAAAACTTAACTGAGGTTCTGATACAACTAACGTGTTTTTAAAAAGTCCTGTTCCTGCGGGAATATCTGGGTAAAAAGAAGTCAAAGTGTTAATCCATGTGTTTAGCTACCTATATTCTAAGTTTCATCGGAATGGGTTCAGTCGTGTTTGCGTGAAAGAATACCTAACAAAGTCACATGTAGATATACAAACTTTCGCGCGTTTATAATATTAGTAATTCGAGTTCGTTGATATTTATGTAAGATAAGGTTACTTTTTCCTTGTAGCCGGGTAATAAAGTAAGATGTAGACTCTACAATTTTGTTTTATAAATGTAGACTACGATTTGACACTTCTCTTTGAAAAAAAATGGCAAATCCAAGGAACCAAAACGTCAGATTGAAGTCTGAAACGTAGTATTATACCTATGTTATTCATTAATTAGTCTAAAACCGTAGCGATTACACCATGAGTTAATTATTAGAAACATTACCATTTTAATGCGTCGTTTTAAATATACAATTGTCAATACATTCATGTAGGTAAGTATACATACAAGGTAATCTAAAAATCCCTTTAAGTAATAGTAGTTTATGTACCGAGGTACTAAAGCCCTGTCTTATACAAGATGTAACGGGCAAGCCCTTTTAAGCCGAAAAGGGGTTGTTCTATACGTCTAGGCGAACAACTTTTGTTCTACGACTTTTGAAAATTCGAAGTACTTTTCGAAAATTTTAAGTGTAAAGTTTACTTGAAGATCAGCTGTTTCTTAGAGTTCTAGGTCATTGACCTTATGTTGTCCTTTAATTTAGTGTGGTCTACTACAATCAAACCTTCAATTACCTTTATTTTCAAAAGCAGCTGTTTTTTCAGTGAAACATAACCTCAAAATTTTCAAAAAAAAGTTCGAATTTTCAAAAGTCGTAGAACAAAAGTTGTTCGTCTAGACGTCTAGAACAACCACCTTTCGGCTTAAAAGGGCTTACCCGTTACATCTTGTATAGCGGGCGTCATATTGAATCCAAAGCGTAGGTACGAAGGGCTCTAGAGAGTTAACTCCCGAGCGGAGCGAGGGTGTTAAAAACTTATGTACCTAGAGTCCTGAGTGAAGCGTGGGATTCAAGCGCCCAAGATAAAGACAGGCTTTATTACCGAGGTGAATACTTTACTTTACACATCTACTGCGAGACAACAAAAAAGTTACAATACTAAGCATTTAAGTAACAACAAACCAATATAATAATGCAACGTATATGAAATACATTTACAGCTCTATATTATTTAAATTTAACAAAGTTATCTCAAAATGACGAAACCAAACATCGGCCTCAGCTGATGAACAAAAAAAGTTGAGGCTTTATATTAACTAAAACTTTTTGCCTTACCCTTCCGTCGAAATAAAAATAGACGAAAAATAGCCTACTTTTTAGTTTTTTATGTGTTCCAAATTTAAATTACTTTATGCCCTAGGGTTATAATGAGCACTTTATGCACCTAGGAAATAAAGACTCGCTTTACGTTGATCTTTTTGGTCAAATAAAGTAACTTTGTAGAGCAGTAGGTGTGTAAAATAAGGTTTATTTGCTTAATAAGTATATAATAGTAAGTATATTTAGATTTTTAGATTTATATTAAGTATATTAGCTTTTGAAGTTTTTTATTTTAAACCAGTTTGATATACTCGTATAGTTTTATCTAATTTAAACTAGTCTGTTTTATTTTGTAAAATGAATTCCATTTAATTTTCTTTTTAGTTTCATCATCTGGGGTAGATGCGGTACCCACAAATTGTGTTTTGACCCGAGTTTTCCGGGTTAGTTATGTATGGGTATAGATGTTTTATCATAAAAAATTCTTGCCTCCTGCGCTTCTATAAAAGTGCATTCACCGTTCATAATAGAAGGCCTGAATAGTGGTAGAATTTAGAATATACGAATATATCTACTTACGAAAAATATACGAATATACTTACGAAAAATATACGAATATACTTACGAAAAAGAAAGAATGTTCTACACCTATTTACCAGAAATTAAAATTAATTCACATTAATGTTGAAACAGTCGACATGCATATTAAGTATATAAAGGGGGAGGAAACATATGCGTTTGAACCACGTGCATGCAACGCGTTATCAGTTGTTTATTGTTTACAAGCTAATAGGAGAGTCGGAGGTGTGTCTGTGAGTCACACTGACCTTATGTAAGTTGTGGTAAACATACGAAATTGTAGACTTGCCACTTTTAGTCGGACGACAGTTTCAATCATATGATCATTGCAACAAAAAAGAAACAAAAAAAACCCCTTGAGTTTCTTGTGTCTTCTTCTCATTGGAGGTCGCTTTCCGATGGCACGATAGTTTACTGGACGTTTCTAAAAAATATGTACTTAATTACATGTAAATAATAATATTTAAACTATTTTAAATAGGAATTTGAAAATTTGCATTTAAAACTAATATTTTAATTCTAAGAACGAACGATAAAGAAAACTGTTATCAAGAAAGAAAATCTGTAATTACATTATAGTAGGCATTACGAAAGATTTTTTGTTCGTTTGTAAAATTATAGTACAGGCCCAGCCATTCAAACGCTGAAGACATTTTGTCAGAGCGGACTGGGATGGGCTACCCATTGACTGCGTTAACAGTCAACGTCAACAGTCAAATAATTTAGCAGCAGTTAATTTAGCAGGTCTTTGAAGGTAGGTAGGTAAGCTTTTTCTATTATGCTTTCTAAGACGTTCACAATCATTGTCGAAGTTGCGCGCGAAACATAACCGAAGAGATATGAAACTGACTGTCCGTAGGCCGATGCAGCCAGTCAAAGTACCGTAGTTTCACATAACGTTAGAAAGTCGGCAGTCTGCGAAGGCTCTCAAGGCCACCGTTTTCAACCGTGACGATGTTGTTTTTTACTTTTAAATTTAATTACAGTAAAAAATGGTAAAATTTGAAACCCGTCTCTGATAAACAAGTTGTAAGCTAGAGAAACTACGTAATAAATGAAAAAAAAAGTAGGTAGGTACATTATACGAACATTTTTTAAGTTTTGTGTAAAACGTAGTGATTATATTCTCTTTGGTTTTGTGAAAAACACCTAGGTAGAATAACAAAACAACTATTAATTACTGAGTTTAGTCGTAGAAAACAATACAATTTTATAGGACTTCTAGTAGCTCACTCGAATTACTGGCGTAGGTTCAGTTTTGCATTCCTATTGCATGCAACTAGGTGCAAAGCTGAACCAATTTATAATTTAATTAGCTTACTTTTGCACCTAAGACGCATAGACGGAAATGGAATCTAAAACGAAGGACGATCGACATAGAAACAAAAGACAGTGGAAACAGAAAATATAAACACTATCGGATCAAAAAAAAAAAACTATCGAAACAAACACAAAACACGATAGAAAAAAAACACTAAAATAATTATAAATTATTAATTGGCACTTAAAAATCGTAAAGACAATTCTTTTTTATTGCTTTCAAATGTTTTGAAAACTAATTACATGGGATTGATTATGTTATAATAAGTAGGTACCCGATAGTTGAAGAGTAAGTTCACAACTTTATCAAATTCTAGAAAAGTATTAACCGCGCTGCGTCGAAAGGCGTACGAAAGAATATGCCTTGATTGTTAATTTCTCTGCACTTACCTTGTTACCTTATTTCTAGCTACAAGCAATTTATAAATTCAATGGCGCATACATTTTTTCTCAGAGTTGTCCGCTTCTTGAATAACAAATACTTCGAACTATTTTAATATATTATTCAATAAGGTATGCTACAAACAATCTTCGACACTTTTCAAAGAATAGAGTATACGAGGTACTAATATGCATAATGATAAAATTTGAGAAGATGGATTTATGAGCCAAGTACCAACTGCGATGAGTGTGAATAGAAGTTAGCTCGAGTTTTAGAATAAAACATACCTAAGTACAAAGGCTGTTTTTCATTTACCCCAATATATTCTATTAAGATCTTCCGAATCACCCGTTAAGAAAAGCTGTGTGTCGATTCTAGATAGATTTACATTCAACGTTCAGTTTTACCAGTTTTCAAAATCTATGGTTTTCACTCACTGCGCATGCACATTGCACGAGGAGCTCATTGGCCTGGCTGTACCTGTCGATATTGAAAGAAAAAAAAATCTGCTGAAAATCATTTTCTCGAACTTCTCCGTACTTTGGAAGGCACGTTAAGCAGTTGGTCCGGTTGTTATCTCTGATAGCAGTCGTTAGGTCAAGTTAGAGACCTTATGGCGACCTGAAATCTCAAACACCAGGTGAGCCACACCACTACACGAAAAGAAAAAGGAGAACTCACTGCACACCGAGTCATATAACGTGGCTGCGATGCAGAGAGTATTTCGTTCTCTCTCCCACGCAGTCATCACATATTTTTTCATTAGTTCTTAAAACAGCAACAAACATCAAGTATGTAGGTTTCTTTTTCCAGACAAACTTTCTGACCTTTATTTCAAAAGTAAGTCTTAATACATTGGTACTTCTGTATACTTGCAGAAGGCTTCCGGGAGTCGTGAAACACGTTTAGTTTTATAATAAACGTGTCTTAGGTTAGGATTCAGAGATTTCCACGCACATTATATGTGAAAGAACACGGCAGCATACGAGACACGGTCAAGGTTACCGTGAATTATTTATATTCTTTACGTCGTCGGTCGTTGTGAGGCTAGAGAATCTGTTTCTGGTTTTAGCACAAAAAACTTTTAATAAAATTCGCCAGTCGGCAGCATCGTGGGTGGATTATGATGGTGATGAAATAAAAGAGGACCCTTGCGTTGGTTAAGACACAGTTTAACTTATCAGCGCTTTCATACGATTGTGAGTTGAGTCTAGTCGTTGGCACGTGACAACTACAGGTTATCTAGTCGGCACGTGTTATATTACCGCCTAAAAACGTTTTAGGGGACAAACCCTAAAACGTTTGCCTTATAATTTTATTATTGAGAACGTATTTTAACCGTCTTCCAAGTAATATTAATAAATAAATATTTGATTTGGTTTGATTTTACCTATTATCACGCGACCGCTGAGGTGATATAAATACTATTTTCGCTCGAGTGAGGTACTTTGAATCCCTCGATTCGCTCAGGATTCTAGTCAAGAATCCTTCGCTTCTCTCTGGATTTAAAAACACTCGCCTTAAAAATAGCTTTTCTCCCTTGGTATACAATCTACTATTCTAATTAAGTATTCTAAAAGATATTTCTAAAAGTAAAAAGAGTCATATCTCTTTGACGTTGGGAACACGGCTTTAAAACACATCTTAGTCAAAAACTCGAGTCGGTAGCTCTTCGAAAGACGAGATACAGTTATGGTGAAAAAACAACGAGACGTCTACAGAGCACAATATTTTTTTAATGTGGGGATATATTTCACATCAAATTGTATAACAATGTTTTTGAAATATGTAAGTGCATAGGTATGCGGCAATGCTGTTGATTAGAGTAACAACGCAGTAAACAGTGGATTGCATTAAATTCGTGTTTCGGTTATAGTTGCGATGTTTTAAATAGCCCTATTAAACGCTCATTGTTTACTCATCGGTATAGGGTAACTCAACTCTGAGTCGTAGCTCGTTCGTAGTACTGGTACCTACTAGGTACTAGGAAGTAGGTAGGTATGAAAAATGAATTAATTAACAAAATTAGTGATAAACACACAAACAAGTTAATAAAGCGGACCGTTGTTATCTATATGTAGAGTAGAGTAGGTACGCAGTAACCTTGACACACTCTTTAAATAATTTTATTATATTTCGGCAGTTGTTTGGTATTTCGCTACATCTTGTTCACATCGCAGTTTTAAATATTTTGATTATACCTAGGGTTTGAGAGATAATTTTGGTAGACTTACCTATGGATACTGAAATAAAACCAATGCCCGGCACTGCACCTTAATGGAACTTTTGAAGTCTTGCAAAGTTACCAGTATTAGTTTCGTACAGATTTGCATCTTCTTCTCGTTTTTGCAAGTAGGTTACCTTACCTATAATAATTTTGTATAATACGGGCCCTGGTTGACGGCTGTCATATTATAGATACCGGTTGATTTTTAGGGGGTTGGATTTGGAAAATGATAAGGATAATTTGGATGAATTAACTACCTAGTTAGTAACTGTTATATAAACGTTACTACTGGTAGTAGATATTCAAAAACTGAAATATTTACTGCAAGCTGATCTAGGATTCTGTTCATCACTCCGAAGATCCTCATCAGTTCCTCACCAAAATTTCATGGGACGTTGGTGAGGATCTGATATTCGAGGTATATAGTATATACCCTTTCCAATAAAAAAAATGTTTTCGTCGATAAATAAACATAGCACACCTATAGGTATTGATAGTTAAAATTTATGAGGAATAGTAAAAGGTGTATTATTAAAATAGACTTACTCTATTTACCCAAAAAATATCGACTTGCTTGGGCCATATCTTAATACAGGAGTAACACAGCGGGACGCAGCTAGTAGGTATACCTATCGATGGCAATAATCAGCTTTTTATGTGATTCTACAACGCAGTTTCTCGATAGTGAAAAATAAACAAAAATCCGTGTTATGCGAATTCAAGAAGTTGCTATTTATCAAGATAAAACTCTTGTTGTATTTTTGAGTTGTCTATTTCTTTTGAGATTGCGTTCGTGCCATAGGTGGGTATGTGATTCCAAGCAGAGCACGCACGCTGAAATTTATGATAAGGAGACTTTTTTCAGTTTCCGATTAACCAAATCAGGCCAACGACTACTACCAAGAAATTTGGAAGACAAGTGATATCGACTTTTAGAAATTAAACTATTCTTCCGGTTTTATCGCATTGCTTTTATTATTTTCAGCATTGTTGCAATGTCGTACCTACATTGCGGAGCCTTTACAGACTCCTTCCTCAGGGTAGGCAACAAGGTAATATGAAGCAACGCGATTAATATCGAAAAATTTCCGGCTTCATTTTTATTCAACATCGCGGAAACAGAAGATATTAAATCTATCGATTTTTAGTACATTTTGTATGAGCACGGCTACGAATTTACACATTTCTGCGTTTTTTGGCGATACAAAAAACAATAATATCGTAATGCGTAAAAACTAACCATCGAATAAACTAAATAAGTTTGTTGAGATGTTTCTTCTGTTTTCGTAATGTTGAATTGGAATGAAACTCATTTGATATGGTTTGCATTGTGTTGTTTTTATTATTTTCAGCATTGTTACAATACCATTCCTACGTTTTGGAGTCTTTACAGCCTCTTTCTTCAGGATATAAAATATACAGTTTTAAGTTGGTTTAGCGAATCTATTTTAGTTTAGTTTGCGATGGACGATCGGCTTAAGTAAGGCTAAGTACCTATATAATTAGCAAGACTACGTTTTATTTTCCATTAGGATGCGGTGACATTTAAAATTATTTCTGTCCACGGAGACAGGAGCCGGTCAGTCAGGGCGTTGATCGCCTCCAAAATAAACAGTTTATTGATATACTAGCCGGTTCCCGCGTCTTCACTTGTGTAAGTCTTGATTTCGTGGGAAATGTGAAAAATCTCTTATTGGGCCTTCATCTTATAAACACACTCTTCAAATTTTAGCCCTCTCTGTACATTATACAGTCAGTGGTTTAGATTTAGGCTGTGCGTTGATTCATCAGTCAGTCAGTCAGGGCTAAGCATTTTTTTAATATAAATAAGCATATTGAGACATAAAAAAACTAGCTTTGGGATCGACTTATTTTTTTTTGGCTATTGGACTAAACCAATACCTAAGCAGATATTTAAGTAACTGTGACTTAATTCTTATATTACGGTGCTATACTTACACTCCAGTAGGCAAGGAAACCATTGTAGGTACAACCATGGGAGACATGACATGGAAGAAAAGTGAAATATCAAACTACATTGGGTGAAGTTACATAAATAACGTAATCTACATATTACATACCTATATTAATGAGTAAGTAGGTATATGTAATAATTTACTTGTACGCTATCAGTCCACTAGACAACCTTGAATTGTCTGTATTATTCTATCCGCCTTTTTAAGTCAAGTCAAACTGATCAGTGCGAATGAAAGCTATCTGAATAATATTTGCTTAGATATTCATACAATTCTTCTTCTTCTTCTCGTGTAGTGGTGTGTCTTAGTGTTAGAGTTGTCTGGTCACTAAAGCCTTTAACTTGACCTAACAACTGCTATCGGCGATAACAACGGGGTCCAATTGCTTAACCTGCCTTCCGAAGCACAGATGAGCTCCACAAAGTGATTTAGTCATACAATTTCCACTTAGTATACTTGACTTTACAATTTTTTGGTTACTGTAGTAACATTTTTCACTCTTTGCACAACGGTTATATAAATCATATTACGCTTATAACATTGCAATATCTATACAGCTTGTCAATAGCACTAATGCGCAGCACTGCGCTAGGCCATAAGACACATGAGTTGAGAAATATTCTCTGCACCGCTCTCACTCTTTTACGACTCGATGTGTGTGCAACGAGTGAAAAACTGTAGGTACTATTATTGATATTATGAACCTCAAACCGATAGGAGTCTTTTGTACCAGACAAAAACACACCAAAACACAACCAAAAAACCTTATGGATATGATAATACTTACGTGACTTGAATGAAGAATTATTTTGTATGACTCATTCTGTTTTTGTTTTCTTTTTACCCATAGGTAAGTACTTACCTAATGTCATGTATTATTTAAAACTTACCTTGTATTTTATAAATAAAATCGTGTTGTTGTTTACTGTGTTTAAATAATATTCACCTCCAACTAAGTTAAGTAAGTTAAGCTTAGCAGTTTTTAAACTGTATTTGGTACCTATTATTATAGTATGCGGTGGACTCACTTGTATGTAAATTTGGATAAACTATGTACCTGATCTAACTATTTAGTATTTGTGAAATTACTAATTGTTAAACTGAATTCCATAGAACATAGAGCGTTGGAAGTATCTCGTTTTGGAGACCAAGACCCACTTCGGGTCGCAGCGGAATCAGTTAGTACATATAAGCAGTAAACAATTTTCAAAACATAACAGATATAGAATACTTAATATAACTTGAGATATTTTAATTGTAGAATTAGATCTCTATGAAATAAAACCAAGCAAAATAGCACCGCCTAACTAGCGTCACACTTTATACCATAATATTATCCAATTCTAAAAGATGGCTTACAATGTACGATTAATTCACTTGATATAAACTCACAACTACGCACAATCTCGCATGCCGGCCGGTCCGTGCGTGTGTGCGGTGGGCGTACTATGGCGGGTGCGTGTGTGTGGGTGCCGTCAAAGATTATGTAATGGTTTGTTTTTAATCAAGGACAATATAGATGTAACACTAAGAAAACATAGTAGGTACTGTTCTGGGTAAAATCTACAACACTGTTTATAATAACTAACTAATAAAATAAAATTAAAAAACTAGCTGTGTCTCGCAGTTTTATACCTCGTGGAAAATTACAAAAGCCCGTTACTATCGAATGCCTATATCACATGAATTAGCTAAACTTTGAGAAATTCTAAATTTCAGCTTTCTACTATCGGGTATTATGCTGTGCTAGAACGGATAGAACGGATAATCAGTCAGTACAACATATTTTTATACAAATAGGTAATTATAAAATAAACCGTTTTTATGTAGTTTAACCTAATATGACTGATTAAAATAATCCTGCTTTTCAGTTGATCTTCTATTTCTCATTTAGGTGGTGAGGCTTACCGGTTGTTGAAGTTTTGTAGTCTAACTTGACCTAACGACTGCTAGCAGAGATAACAACCGGGACGAATTGATTGCCTTTCGAAACACGGAGGATAAGTACGATAGATGAAAACTTCAATGTTTTATGAAATCGATTAAAAACAATAATTTCGGGAAATTGTTATTGTGCGTTAAAATTTATTTGCATATTTCATAGTAGGTAGTCTAGGTAAGTAGCCTTTCACTATAATCCATAATTCATCATCCTTCTTTCAAAGAAATTCAAAACAAAAACATTTTCGCTGAAGTAGGAAGATTACGTGCCAATTCTTACCTTCACAAACAAAGTAAATAGGCATGCATATCAATATTAGATAACACGCCCGATATCAGCGAACACTCTGGCTGCTCCCTAATCTATGTTTGTTTTGATGTGTCTTGCGCATGTGTGTCGTATCTACACGAGAAGCGAGCGTGTACGAGTTGAGAGCTGGTAAACCTATTTATTTTAGGCACCCGGCATACTCGGCTCAGTTTCCCTTGCATTTCTGAACGGCTAACAGTGTTTGTGTTGTGTTTTTGAACGTTTTTGCTAATAGTAATAAAGTTGAAATATGTCTGCGTCACCAATAGCGAGACAGGCCACGAGTAGCCAGGCCATTCCTTCGAGAAGGGTGCTGATTACTGACCCTTCGCAAATGCCTGATGTCTACTCAAGTACGCCTGGAGGCACTGTTTATTCTACCACGCCTGGAGGTAATTGACGACCGTAATATATCTATTAAGTCTAGTATTAAACCTCTTTATAATAAGGTCGATTAGATTGACCTCTGCATATAAATATAGCACTCAGATTTAAGATATAGGTATGCATGTATGTATGTATACGGCGTACCGGTATTAAGGCGATAAGTGAAACAACCGATAAAAACTTTACTGTAAGGATTTAAGTTTGAAAAAAAGTTTGCATCTGATGTCGGGCAGCCAAAGTAAAATATAATAAATAGGTACAAGCCAGTAAAAATGCCTGACTTCATATAACAAAATAAATAAGTCGCTGGCACTGTTTGTAGGTGGAGGTAAATTTTTGTGCTTTTATAAAGTCTGCTTTTTAATTATTATTAATTTTTTCCACCTGTTTAGTGTACCTACTACCTACCTACCTACTTTCCACTGCATATACTGTCACTAAAAATCCTTAATCAAAATTCTCTCCTTTTTTTCTCGAAATCGGTTAAAAACGGAAGTGTATCTTAACCTACGATAGTAAAACGCGTCTAACATGTCTGTGGTTAACTAGCTATGCCCTGCCAAACTGCCTACTGCCTAAACTAAGTTAGTTTAGCTTAGCACTTTTTCAAACACGTGCGTACTGGCGAAAAGCTGGTATCGTTAGCTGGTATCCTAACGATACCAGCTATGCTCACTTGTTTGAAAAACTGGTGAGCTAAGCTAACTAAGTTTACCTACTTATTGAAAACATACCTAGCTACATCCATTTCTGCAATACAAGTTATTTCTATACATTGTTTTGACTGCGTAAATAGTAGGTACAAACAATCATTCCTAAGTGAAATAATGTAGGTAAACTTGTGTTAGGTTGAGCTGTTAATTAATAGCGAAGCTTTTTTTAAAAATAAAGTCGTTTTTTATAAAAGTTTTGATTTTACTATCGAAAGCTGAGCTCGAAAGGTAAATAACAAAAAATAATGTGCAGATTTTGACAGATCGCTCTTGAAGCTACCTACCTGCATCGATCGCCCTTAACAAATTCTCTAAGAATCATGTCGGGATATGCCGTATTTGTGTAGTTATTTGTAACAGCTAGTGTAGGTAGGTAGATGTATCGCCCATGTTGTCATCCATATGAACATGCTTATTCATCTATGTATGTATACGTTCACAAAGCCATGTTTGTTGCCATCCACGGTTAGAAGCCGGTTTCAGTGGACGTCTCCATACAAACATGTTTGTAGGTACTAGACATGGGGCGGGTACCCGGTTTGGATCCGGTACCCGGCGGATCCGACACTTTTTTTAGGATCCGGCCGGGTACCGGGTAATGGTGCCGGGTATCCGGCTCTGCCGGGTAATTTGATAGACCTAAAATAATGAAACATATTACACTTTATAAATTATTTATTATGCTGAACACAAACGGTAATCATTATAATTATGTTTTGCTCTATCAGAAAGAACTAAAAAAACTAAATATTTATTTTATTTTAATATTGGTATAATTTAAGATGAGTAAGTTGTGATGTAAAAACGCCAATTTTTCTGCGCGGCATTTAGGCGACTGCGTTTCTTGTCATAAATTAGCCCTGCTTCTGAGAACAGGCGTTCGCTGTATACAGAACTAGATGGTGTGCATAGATATTTCGCCGATACTTTTCGCAACCCGCGGGAACATGCGCTAGCCAGCCGGTACGCGGCGATTCGAGCTATCAAAGACGCCAGCGCCACCTCAATTTCACTTCAGTTGCGCCTGAGCGGGCAAGGGAGACACACGCGTCACGACGCGTTACCGCTGCCGGGTACCCACGAGTACCCGGCGCAAAATGTGTCGGGTACCCGTTCAGCGAGTACCCGGCAAAACCACTACCCGCCCCATGTCTAGTAGGTACTATGGAAATTACCAAATATGAACTTTAACTTATTGTGGAGTTATTTAGATTTTTCTTCGGTTTTCGCGATGTATTGAAATAGAACGTAAACCGGAAAATGAGTTCTTAGGTGTTTATTACTTGTGAAATTTGTAAAAAAAATAATTAGGTTTTGTTTGAAAAATGTAAAAATAAACATTTCTCATTGTTTCAATGTTCAACGTTTCGAGACCTTTACAGATCATTTCTTCAGGATAGATTTTCTTTAGGGTTTCTTTAAGCTACAAAATACAGGATGGCTTAGGATTTGAGAAGATTAATCAACAATTGAACTGGAACTAAATACTTAACGATGCTGAGGCTCAGTTATGGAATAGGGTGTTCTAATCAACAGTCAATTATTGAAAATCCTACTAATATTATAAATGTGAAAGGTTCGATGTTTCTTTGTGTAACAATCACACTAAAACTACTAAACCGATTGCGTTGAAACTTGGTATGTAGATAGCTAGAGATCTGGATTAAAACATTGGCTACTTTTTATCCCGAAATTGCCGCGGGATCGGGACTTACGCGGGTAAAACTGCCGAGCGCAGCTATTTTGTTTAAACGTATCTCTCAGTATTGGATTTGCAGTATTTTTGTTTACTTTGTAATTAATACTTACACGTGTTTAAAACTGGTATAAATACATATGAATTCACATGATATAAGTACCTACCTATATACCAATTTTCATGACAGGTTGTGTCATATTATATTATGTAATTATAATCTTCTAGGTATAAGTATGTAATAAATAGGCATATGTAATAAACAATGTCAATTATTTTAGTCTATGATTTAATATTATTGTCTACCTACAATAACTGTTATCGTTATTTTAAACTAGCTGCTCCCGCGGTTTCACCCGCGTAAGTCCCGTTCTACCGAGCTACCTATATTCCAAGTTTCATCGCAATCGGTTCAGTAGTTTTTGTGTGATTGAGTAACAAACTCACAGACATACATACATACTTGCAAACTTTCGAGTTTATAATATTTAGTAAGAAGTTAGTTATGATACCTAGGCAAGTTTTTATCAGAATTTTTTATTAGCTGATTGTCTTTATTTAGTGTTATCTGTAGTTGTACCAGTTTCGATTTGTTACTAACAAATAAGCAAATCTATTAAATACTAGCTGCATCCTGCGGTTTCACGCGCGTAAGTCCCGTTCCCGCGGGAATATCAGGATAAAAAGTAGCCTACGTGTTATTCTTGGTATCCAGCTACCTATATTCCTTTTATAGTTTCATCGCAATCGGTTCAGCGGTTTTGCGTGAAAGAGTAACAAAGTGACATACTATATAACTACATAAAAACTTTCGCGTTTATAATATAAGTGAGATTGATATTAGATTAGATTATGTAGGAGATAACATTTTCCTTTTTTATTTTTTTGTACGATTTTTTTCTTTGGCAACTTGCACGAAAATTACAAATCCCATATTACAACTCAAATTGAGTAAATGCCTCAATATTTTGGTATTCTTGTAACAAATTATATTGCAACAGATTTAAACAGCGAAATTTTTGAAAATTTTCAATATTGATTGAATTGTTTTCAAAAAAAGGCAGGTCAGATTCGAGGCATGTTTGAGATATTTGAATTGTAAAATAGGTTCCTTGCCCTGGGCGTAGAATCAACAAGAATCCTTTGTTAAAATTTTAACTGCTTATATGCGTATATCGATTATATTATCAAAAGGATTCCTACGGTAAAGGATTACTACGATTAAATTAAATAAAACCAGCTAAGTGCATGACGGACTTGCGAGAGAAGGGTCCGTGCAATTATTACCTAATCAAATCACGCTTGTTGTATGTAAACTCCACTTAGTTAAAAAAATAGGCACAATAGATGAGTGTTTGACCACTATTTTAAGAACGCATTTTAGAAGAAGGAAGACGGTAGTGGAATGAGATTCGTTCCGTCTTTCTCCTTTATTCTGTTTTACTTAACTTATGCCGTATAATTTGTATTTGGAAGTGAACTCAAACCCCAGACTCAAACGCATTTAAAAATATTCATGCCTAACCTAACTTCTAAAAACACATGGTCGGAATTTGCACGGAAGCGTAACGTCTAAGGTATCCTTGAGAAAATTTAAATACATACCTACCTATCGAATGCGAAAATATAATAAAGCGTCAAGAACGCCACATGGCAACAACTTCGATACACTTATCGAAAATCGAAGTTAAACATAATTCAATCATCATGTTCAGAGATTAGATAGTCTACTTATTCTGTTCCTAATATCTTTAGGGTTCCGTACCCAAAGGGTAAAAAAACGGGACTCTTTTTTTAAGAATCCCTTGTCCGTCTGTCTGTCTATCACCAGTAGGGCAGGAATACTGGTGTAAACAGAAATTTCGGTAATATACCGTTCGATTTTTTCGGTATTTGAAAGTCGAATATCGTTTTTTCGGTATTTCGAAAAAAGTGACTAATTTTTTTGCACGAGTGAAAAAAGAAGTTGGTTCCTTATTAAATAAATTTTTTTTTATTTATTTTATGTGGAGTTCGATATTTCTTTGTAATTATAATAAATACCAACTGATTAAAAACCATGTAATTACTGCGACTTTTAATAATAAAAAGTCTTAAAACAACACAAAATGTCAGGAACTGGGTATGGTTCATTATGTAAATCCCTCAGACTTATTGTGTACCAGTGCTTGTACACAATTAGCCACTATTTTAACCATCCTAGCAAAAAACATAAGTAAATGATTATTGAAAAAAGTTCGCTTAACAAATCATTCCAAGATAATAATATCATCTTCATTCAAAATTTTGTGTTTAACGGCTCTTATTTAAAAGGCCAGAGACAGAATCTGGGTTAATTTCATTGTACCTACTCGACTGTACATCTGCACCGTTTCGTACTTGCGTCTATGTTCCGAATGACCGAAACCACATACTTAGTTATTTTTTTCATACTTTGGAAATTGAAATGATAATGAACTTCTAACTTCTTTTTTGTTCCGGGAACTTAACGTTATTTTGTGACAATTAATTGGGAAATCAATTAACGTATTTATTTTAATATTATTAATTCTATTCGTATACTTAATTATCTCATTTTATATGAGGAAGTTAATAAATTGATAGTTAGTGTTTCTGCCATGCACGGCACCGAGCGTTGCTTTGACGACACTAAAAAATATTTAAAAAAATACCGAAAATTCTGTAAAACCGGTATATTTGTAATGTCATAACCGGTATTAATAACGGTATTATATAGTAACGTAGGGGTAGGTATGTCGTCTTCCTGTGTTAATTTTGTATTAATTACCGATGGCAATACGAAGTGCGCCGGCTCAGCTTTTAGAAGATAAAAAGATAAAGCGTCTAGTTTAAATACATCCAAAGTTTTATAAAAAAAGGTTGACGAATCTAAATTGAAAAGTCACGATAGTGAAATTCTGTAAAATTACCAACATAGTTGTTTCTTGTTTTTACGACTTTGTATAGAAATAAAACTAATTTTTCGGTTTTAATCGCGTTATATTTAGTAAAAGCATTGTTACATTATGTACTTATAAATATACAAAAACGTTTTACTGACTTTTTAGGCACCTCCCTTGACACCTTCCTTGGGGTAGACTTTTATCAACAATTATAGAACTAATTTCTTCTATGGTTTTCGCGATTTTGCATAATAAAACACTTTATTTATCCGGTTCAAATAATGAATAAAAACGCGATAAAACCGGAAAAATAAAGTGTTTTATTAATTATAGAACTGTTAAGAACAAATCAACAAAGGGTAGACATAATTGAGACATTTTAATTGGAGCTCTGGGAGTGTATTCTGTAACTAAAATGCCTCAACAATGTTTTGTTTATCTGTAGGTACCGCCATGTAATGGTTGTTATTGTTTACTGGCTGTTGTTAGTTAGCTTCTAATCATGATCTATTACGGACATCGATCACTGGGCACGTAGACTGGGCACGTGGTACCACATTGTCACCTTTTGGCGTAGTGGTTATATAATTTTGTTAACAGCACTAAACAACTCAGGTTTAAGTGTTTGTTTGTATTGGTAATTGAATTTGAAAAACACTTAGGTACAAAGTAATTTACAATTGTTTAAATAACATAGGTAGTTATTTATTTCTTAGGTATTACCTTTGATCTCAATTTTAATAGTAGATATGACGTCAGAACGAAGACATTTGTAAACAGACACTGCGGTAACGCTAACGCCAACTCAATATTGCTTTTGACTTTTTAATCGTCATTACTCGACTACATCACAACGATGTTCATTTTATTTTTATGATAGACTTAGCTAACAATAAAGGCAGTGTTACAGCAGCTTTTTTTTTAATTTATTTCGGAACATGGAATTTGTGGATCACCTCCACTGATGAACGCACAGCCTAAACCGCTGATACTTACTAGAGGGCTGAAATTAGAGTGGCTTCTTTAAAATACGATGTAGGCAGCGGATAAGAAATATTTTTTCAAATTCCCAAGGCTTACGCGGGTGACCTGCCAGGCGATTTAGTCCCAAATAATTTGCGAACAGGTTATTTATCATGTTTTAAGTATGGAGCTCGATATATCGCAAGAAAATCCAACAGGCTTGTTCACGTATATTTAAACACTCTCTCAACTGCTTCTTTTCTTTCTTTCCAGGCACGAGAATAGTATACGAGCGATCCTTCATGATGTCGCTGCGCCAATCCCCGATTTCGAATACCCCGCCAAAGTGCGCGTTACCAGCAGCTCTACTAAAGAATCCCAGTTCGGTGCCGAACGTCATACCGACGCCGGCGCACAAGCAACGCTCAAATTCGATCTCATTTGACGAGTCCCAAGAGACTTTCTGTATGGATCTCTAAGCTTAGTTGATAAGGGTTATTAAAATATCTTTTGTTGAAAAAAAACTTTCGAACATGTATGACAACATATTGTGCTTCCTTAATATACAATTAGCTTGATAGTACAATTCTTCACTCGCTTCACGGCCGGTCTTAAATCATAGTATGATGAGAGCAGTGAGTATGTTGCAATATCGATACCGCTTACAAATTATACAATATTAAACGCAGTACGGCATCATAAAACCCATCGAGCGAAATACGCACTGCATCGTTCTTTGTTTTACGATTAGATATATGAAACGAGTGAAAATTGTACTATGGTAATAAATTAGAATCACCTAGTTCCAGTGTTATGTTGTGTTCTGCACAAACCAGCACGATAAGTCTTGACATGCGAACTGCAAAAATCTTAGTAGTATTTGAGTGTGTCGCTACTAGTCGTGTTGCTTTGTTCAAAACAATAGTCAGTTGAATGGAGTTATTTTATCACTTGACTGATTGATTTATTAAAAAATGGAGTCTCTTGCTACGTAAACAAAAATAAAATAAAAAAATATAAAATAAATAAAATTGTACAAAAAAATAAACTCAATTTTTAATGGAATGGTTGCGTACAATGTCGTTATTGTTTTTGAAAAATGTAGTAAGAGATATTATGTGTAAATATTTCTAATTAATTTTAATGTTAAGAGAGCGTTTGACGCACATTTTAGGTGCTTAGTCGAGGGAGTTTACGCCAGTGAAGTAATTCCTGTAATATTCGAAATTTCATTTTGACATCGTCACAATTGCCATCAATACCTTCTAAATGAAACTATAACTTGCAACTCAACTGCAATAGAATCTTTATTGTCGTATATGTATTGTATATGTACGTATTTTTTTGTATGTTCACCAAAAAAGTTAAAACATGACAGTTACAATAACATCCATCAAATGTTAGTTGATAAATGTCAAATTTGAAAATAAAAACAACGATATCGAAATGAGATTTTAGACAATTTTTAACATATAAGGAATGCTCATCGGCTTCATCCCTGTAATTATTTGCAAGTGCCATTTTAAAGGAAGATAATTTTAAATATGTCTTCCTCTCTTGGTATTGCTACAAAGTAAGCAATCTCAGATTAACTAAATAGTTTTGAATTTGGGCAAAGTTTGAGACTACAAATATTATTTAAAAATGGGAAATTTATCATGTTTTACATCTTTATAATTAAACTCGATATTGCGTCAGTGATTGGAGACTGGTTTCTCAATGAGACTGGAGAATAGGACGATTGAGATAGTAAATATCCCGTTTATAAATAACATTAATAGTGAAAACTGACATGTTAGGTCTTAATCTTAAGTTTAAGACTATACAAACCTGTATAACTAGACGCGAAACCTTATTATTCATGTTTTGGCAAGAGTTGAGCGTCCATTGCTGCAGGTCTGTACAAGGCTTAATCAAAATGTAATGTACATCGTATTCAATATTAATAACAATGTGTATTAATTAGCAATAAGAACCATTTATTGATAAGCATTTCTATACTCGCTTATTTTTAACGAAATAAGTTTCTAAAGTAAGTGTAACTTAGCTTATCGTTAATACGAAACTTCCAAAGCATTTAGAATCTTATTGTATTTTCCTTACATTTGAAGTTAATGTAAAGGCATTATAATAAAAAGTGTAAAAAATGCAGTGTTAGGCAATTAATATTGTTGTGCTTAAAACGCCCCAGTTTCGATTCCTAAATATATTAAATAAGAGCCTAAAATAAGAATGATTGGATTTGATTCGGAAGGTATTTTACTAATATATCATAAAGGTTTTATAACAAAATTGATGAAGATTTTCTAGTTTTTTCATAGTTTTTTAGATACACACTGGCCGGTACAGGACAAAAAACTTATTACAAAAAAAAAACGAAAATGACAACTTCCGGTTTAAAACGGACGTTGTAAATATCTTTTTAATTCTGTTTCTTCATTATTTCTAGTAAATAGTGTCAGAATTTGAATGACTGCAACCTCCTTTTCAATGAGCCAAATTTAAAAAAATAAAGGAGGTTCGAAAAACTTTTTACAAATAAAACTAAAACGAAAACTTCCGGCTTAAAAACGGGAAATAATAATTATCTTTTTAATTAGATCTCTTCATTTTTTTAGCAAATAATGCCAGTACTTTTACGAGTGCAATCTCTTTTTCAATGAACCTATACATTTTATTAAAATAAGTTTTTGGTGAAAGTTTTGTTATTGTAGTTGGATTACAATAAGATTATCTGAAACAACATTGCTACTTCTTTGTCCTAAAATATTTTTGTGCAACTTTATGTGAACGTACGAAGTTATTAAAACATAGTTTTAGTTACATTTAAGTACCTACATCCCTTATTGATATTATGTCAATCGACTGCCAGAAATAATTGATTAAAATATTATTAAATTATTTTTCGTATTTAATTTATATTTGCTCGTCCGTTGTGCTAAGGCCATTATCAGTGTAAGTAGGTACCGAAAGCGGATAGTCTATTACAAACCGAATTATTATAGGCACCAAAAAAAAAAGTTATCCTAGACACTTATTATTCAGTTTTTTTTTTCTTTCTAAAAACTGTTCAATTTGTTTTGTTAGAAAGGAATTACTAGCATTTGTAAAGATTTTATTAGAAAAACTTTTCCAAAAATATACAAGATGTAACGGGTAAGCCCTTTTAAGCCGAAAGGGGGTTGTTCTAGACGTCTAGGCAAACAACTTTTGTTCTATGACTTTTGGAAATTCGAAGTACTTTTCGAAAATTTTAAGTGTAAAGTTTACTTGAAGATCAGCTGTTTCTTACAGTTCGAGGTCATTGACCTTATATTGTCCTTTCATTTAGCTTGGTCTACTACAATCAAACCTTTAATTACCTTTATTTTCAAAAACAGCTGTTTTTTCAGTGAAACATAATCTCAAAATTAAAAAAAAAAGTTCGAATTTTCAAAAGTCGTAGAACAAAAGGTGTTCGCCTAGACGTCTAGAACAACCCCCTTTCGGATTCAAAGGACTTGTCTGTTACATCTTGTATAAAGCTTTTTGAAGGAAAATTTTTTGCTTAGCTTTTGCAAAAAAAGTACTTGTAGGTAGTGTTAAATACTGTTTTATTTGTAATGTCATTTATCATTGCTCGAGAAGGTTGTGGGTTCGAGCCCCACTTGAACTTTGAAGAGAGCGAATTTTGGAACAAAGTGAAAGAACATCTAAGTTATGGTGACCTATGCCTGTCCGCCCCAAATCACAATCCGTAGGGAAATGTAGAGTTTCAACGGTAGGTGACGCCACTAGCCTTACTTGTAAAATAAATAATAAATATTGCACGACATTAAGAACGACGATGAAATTACGCGCGACGACGTTTACGACTTGTAAATAAAAAGAAAGCTTTGCACAATTGCAACATAGTGCGCTTCGCGATGGTTTTAGGACACGTATACCCATTATAGGCCACCCATGTCCAGGATAGATATCTCGAATTTTGAGAATCTAACGTCTACTACAATTTATTTCCGTGTAGCCACAGTTTACAGGGCTCCCACATCTCTTCCTGTAAGTGTCATCTATAGGGAAGGCTAGAGACTGGTGTATCGGGCAAATTGCTTGCTCCCAAGGAAGGTTGGTGCAAGGCAGACGGAAGGTCGTTAAACTATTGCCAAATTTATTTACAGTAGGTGTGGTTAATGATGGATAACTTACCTACTGCGCCGGTTACATTTAGGAAGGGTCCCGAGAAGGATGCAACGGGGACATCGCTCAGATGAGAACAGACATTCACAAGTCAATACTTTACGATACTACGTACTGTACACTTTCATTTATTACTTACTATATTACTCAAGCAACTCATCTATTTGTTTCTCGTAGATATTACTAGGTATATACTTTCATGAGTCTACTTATACTATTATTTTATCGCTTCTATTTATCGCCTATATTATCAGGTCATCTAAAACGTAAAGTAAATCACATGCCCAAATAGATAACTGGGCCCCGCGGTTTCACCCGCGTAAGTCTCGTTCCCTCCTATATCTATTTTATCGCAATCAGTTCAGTAATGTTTGCGTGGAAGAGTAACAAAGTCACACCACACACAGACATACCTCTACATACAAACTTTCGCGTTTATATAAGCTATAGCTGCACCCCGCAGTTTCACCCGCGTAGCTCCCGATCCAGCGGAAATATCGGGTTAAAAAGTAGCCTATGTGTTATTCCAGGTCCCCAGCTACCTATACCTACTCTATTCCAAGTTTCATCGCAATCGGTTCAGTAGTTTTTGCGTAAAAGTGTAACAAAGTCACATACATACATACAAACCTTCGCGTTTATAATATTAGTAAAATTTTTAACAAAAACACCTGTCAAAACGTTCATATCAAAAACCGACGTCTTTAACCCCTGTGATTAAAATATAACCTTTTAGTTCGTTGAACCTTTGCACTTTATATGCGTCTACTGACAACCTAACACGCGTAGCTTCAACATTAATCTAATGTGAACTTTATCTCAAATGTTGGAAGTATGAAATTGTGTGTTCATGCGTGCAACCCCTGTCAGAACCAACCCCGATGATGTTATAATCTGTCTGGCATTAATGAGTCTTGACTATTCCACTCGAGAGGAATGTTTATTTATTATTTTATTACGCGGTGGAAAATAAATTGCGCAACGTAGAAATCGCACTAACAAATACAAGTACCTAGTTCAGGTTTTAGTTAGCTAGAGGAGCTCATTGGCCTAGCTGCATCTGCCGATCTGGAAAGGTCGTCCGGGTTGAGCAACGCTTGGCGCGATCTTTACGTGGATGGGTGACCAAAAATTTGTGTGACAAAAAACATTTTTTTGAGCTTTTCCGCGCTTCGGAAGGCACGTTAAGCAGTTATTAGTTCCGGTTGATATCTCTTATAGCAGTCGTTAGACACTTTTTAAACTCACAAGCTCATCACCATTTTTATTCATAATTTTTAAACGACCGAGCTTTTGCCAACTTTATACAGTTGACTTTTTCAAGGCAGTCAAGTCAAATAAAGTGTTTTATTACTATTTTTAATAAAACTCGGGTCTCGATCGCGTTTGTATACTTTTTATACTTAAATTTTAAAATATAAATTTATAATTACCCCGACGTTTCGGCAAACGGATTACACCGGCCGTGGTACCGCAAAGTCTTCCCTAAGACTCGAGTTTCAATAAAAATAGTAATGAGCAGTCGTTAGGTCAAGTTAGAGGCCTTAAGGCGATCTGAAAACTTTAACACTAGGTGAGATACACTACTACACAAAAAGAAAGAAAGAAAAGAAAAAGTTATTTTTACCTTGCATTTAGTTAAAACATAAAATTAAAAAGCCCATACCTTAATTTCGTTAGGGACTTCGTTGTCTATTCAGTGCTATTCAGTCTATTTGTGGCAACCGACGCTACGGCGCCGGCGACGCGTCTATGCTTCGACTTTTTAGTGCTTGTAGTACAAGACTGGTTTAGTGAACTAACACCATAGATCCAAGTTACTACTAAAATAAGTATTATTATCTAACTTACTAAGAAATAACGATAAACTTCTCAAGTTGTAAAAACCTTATATATACACAAAACTCAGCAGGATTTCCGAAGAATGACCTAAAAATAGCTTAGATTTTGCGAAACGATATCCAAACTGGGGACAAACATTTTATTTATATTTTATTCAATAAATCTGTGACGCAAATAAAACAGTTTAACAAGTTTCATTTATTTGCCTAACAAGTAAGAAACTTTTGTATTTAATTTTATCCGTTTAGGTAATGGAACTTCTGAAATTGTTTTTCTTTATAATTGGCAACAAGAAGCTGCGTGGAAGTTTCTATTTTTGTCAGAAGTTACTTAGCTAAATAAGATGATCATAACATTATGTTACGACCACTTCTATACTTGACCACTATCATATTAACATGTACTTGACCAAGGGCTCTATTTTTGCATCAAATGTGCCATTTCGAGCGATTTAAATACCTTGATTTCTACCGATTTTTGTTTGATTTCTGTTATTTTTCTATGTGAATCACACGACCGCAACGAGTAGTATCAACCACTCGCCGCAGGCATCTGACATCGAACGAAAATCAGCAAATATCGATTTTTTAAATCAAACAAAGTGCAACGAGCGATTCAAAAATAAGGCTCCAGAGGAACGCAAGTTCGTACGTTGACGTGCTAAATCGCCTTAATTACACGATTTATGACGGTCCTAAACTCGTGGGTAAACAGACAGACGTACGTATCAATGCAGATAACTTGTACGGCTTCCACTAAACATATTAGATACGACCTCGGCCGCATCACGGGCATTTCTCGTGATCGGAAGGCCATATTGTGGCCGTTTTATGTTCGTCCCACGATCAAAACCACCAAAACTCATATTTTCAACAAAATATACACATATTGGACATACATGTCTAGCTCCCGATTCTTGGCCCTGGCAAATTTTTTTTTGAATTTCTTAAGTTAGTTACTTACGGCAATATTTTTTGATACTGTATTCGTACCTACCAATGCGTAATTAGTTACATAAAATTGTCTTATTCTGATTCCTATATCACCTTAATATGTAATTACGGATCTTTTATGTATGTACAATTAAACTTTCTATAATTAATAAATTACCATAATTAACTATGTTTGTCCCAAGTTTCATCAGAATCCGTTCTGAAGTTTCTTGCTTTCGAATTTAAAATGGACTATTTCCTCCTCGCTGTTCGCCCACTCAGATCCCGATCCCGCGAGTTAATCAGGTTTTAAAAGTATCCTATATCACTTTCCATCACCTAAACTATACCACTATTCAAAGTTTCTTTAAAATCTTTAAATAGGTACCTAGATCCGATCGACCGTAAAAAAGAAGACAGAAAAACGAACTTTCGCATTTATTAGTACCGCAGTAAATACTTATAAATATAATAATTCTTCTTCTTCAGCAGCATGTATTTGCCCACTGCAAGGCATATGTTCGTATTCCCTGATATTCTCTTCAAAATTTGTATGGTGCTTGAGAGTCACGTGACGATTTCTTTATTGAGTACAAACGCTCCAATGAGAACCCGGAAAGTCCGCTTTGCGCTACGACTTAGCGGCCAAAGAGTCGCCTTTAACGATGGACGGTATACCGTAGCCATATTCTTTTAGAGTCGGGCTACGGAGCCTGGTATAGAACTTTTAGGTACTTATTGAATTCTAAAAAGAAAGGATACCAACTCGACAGCTTCATATTATGTACCTATATAAGTATTATTAAATAAGAACTGCTCAAACTCAAGGTTCCGTACCATTATTACAAGAAAACACGTTTATTGTGTGGGACCACTTAAATACCTACTTATTTATTTCATTCTGTGTTATTTAATTACCTAGAATATTTTGTAGTTTTAGTGGCAACACAACACATAAGCAATACATAATCTGTGAAAATTTACACTGCCTAGCTATCATGGTTCATGAGATATATAACTTAATAATAGACGGATTGAAGTCTTAGTAAAAGGGTTTCGTTTTTACTGTTTGGATACAGAACCCTAAAAGCCCAGTTCTCGAAAGCAATTCTGAAATAATCGTTTGGCCATTGAATTTGTGTCTGCGCAATGAAACTCCATTTTACTAGTTTGCCCTTTAGCACATTCTTTAGGGTTCATAAAATTGTGTTACAGTGTAAATACATTAAACGAGTAATTTTTCTATTAAGTATAAGATATTAATGATGTAGGTAAGACGATTTTTGTGAGTATATTAATCCAAAGTCGTAAAAATTTTTATTATATTGAGTAGGCAGGTAATTTAGGTACCTATTATACAAGTACTAACATAATCTGCACGTCCACCACCGGCTAAGCTAGGTAGGTACCGACTGAGCTAGGCAGGTACTAAGTTAGTATAGCTTAGCTCCGCAAAGTCTTTTATTTCTTGGTTCAATTTAGCTATGCAAGTGAGACAAAGTCACTTTCAAGCTAAACTAGCTTAGTTTAGTTGTCTATGGAAATATGGCTATATTCTTACGGATTACTCTATTTAATAGTACAGAATTATATTAAATAGAGAACGAACTAACCCCAAGTAAACACACTGAACAAACGTAAATTTGTGAGAATGTTTGTTGCTCCTTCACACAAAAACTTCTGCACTGATAGCGATAAAAGTATTTAGTATTAGAATAATACATAGAATTGTTTTCCACCGAAGTAGAGACTTACGTGGGTAAAGCCGTGGGGCGCAGCGTTAGTTGAAAATAACTTCTGTATAGTCAAATCACATATTTAGCTGCTGTCTACATTGGATGGGACGCGTCAAATACTACGTCTAGACGAAGACAAAGAATTTTTAGTACTTCTAAACCATTCAATGACGACCTCTGTGGCGCGTCGGGCGAACGCTTGGCTGCAATGCAGAAGGTTGCGGGTTCGATTCCCGCTGGGTGCAAATATTTATGCTTAAAAATAAATATTTGTATCTGGTCTGGGCGTATTTCTATGTATAATATGTATGTATTTACAAAAGAAAAATAAATATAAGTAGTATATCCGTTGTCTAGTCACCGTAACACAAGCTTAACAGCTTACCACGGGGCTAGATGGCGCTGTGTGTTCGTCACAGGATTTATTATTATTATTATTTGTTGTTACCATTTTGGATTCTCGGGGCTATGGAGCACCCGGACCTTTGGAAGGCGTGCGTGGGGCCGAAGCCAACACGTAGAGGCCCGTTTTAGTAACATTTTAATTTCAAAATATGTGATGTACACCAAACCGGCAATTATCCCTGTCTGCACTATAAAATGCAGGCAAGGACAACCCCCGGGTCGGATAGAACTATGTATAAACTACGGGTGAAAACTACTTGGGCTATGGAAATGGGTTGGTAATGGATCGGGTACGGGGGGGAACTATGGGGAATATGGCGCCTGCCGTAACAATGTTAAACAAACACGTAAAAATGGCAGACGGAGACTCGCCAACTCACAAACTGGGCCACCCTAATTAAGCAGAGCAAATTACAGCCAGGGAGCAACAGGGGCGTGAGCGGCTGAAGGATGGAGGGACCTCACTGGATTTTAAACCATCCTAGGTCGAGATCCTGTGGAGCGGGCCAACTCATCACTGACGTGAGGCGTCCATCCTCCGAGCATTACTGCTCTCGCGACTCCACTCTGACCGGCCGGTGAAGGCAAGCCAAAGGCGGGGGACCGCTTCCTCGTCAGTGTTCACTCCGACCAGCCAACTAAGGCAAGCCGGAGGTGAGGAACGGTGACTTCCCCCTGGAGCACTTGGGAACCCGCGGGGTCGCTACTCCCCGACACCTCGCCTCAAGGTGCCCTGCGGGCTTATTATTATTATTATTATTCATACGGGGGTTCACTACTTCATTTCGAAAAACGTTCCGTCGAATGACAATTTGTCGATGACACACATTGTCGATTGTTTGTTTAAACGATATGGTGACTAAGGACTAGCTAATATAAAAACAAGTAAAAACAACAAGTAAAAAAAACTACCTATGGGTAGTAATATCGAGCTCATTATCCTAGCTGTATCTGATGATCATGAATCGTCGTGTGGGTTAAGTAACGCTTGGCACTGTCATTACTTGGATGGGTGAACAATAATGTGTGTGGCGAAAAAATGACTTCCTCGAGCTCCTTCGTGCATCGGAAGGCACTATCAGAGATAAAAACTAAGTCCGACTGCTTAGTCAAGTGCTTACCAGAGATAAGAACGGCTTACCTAGTTGTTATCTCTGATACTCCTTAACGCAAAACTATCTAAATAAACTAAGTACTAACCCCCTTTCTTATAAACGCTGATTAACAGCTGCACATGGACTTAACATAATGTATGTAAAATCCTTGCAGCTGCACAACTATCTATCGTTTGTCTTTTACAGTGGCATGAAGTTTCAAAGTTGACAGACAGAGACAAACGTCACATAACTTGGTCACACCGATTGTAATAAAACTTAGTACTCAGAAATTTGGATAAACGCATAGGCTATTTTAAACCTAATTTTCCTCTCTCTTCTTCAGCAGCATGTATTTGCCCACTGCAGGGCATATGCCTCTCCAATTTCCCTCCACACAGCTCTGTCACTGGTTCTCCGATGCCAAATCGCACCGGCATGTGATTTTATGTCATCCGACCATCTGGCAGGTGGTCTGCCCACACTTCGTTTTCCGACTCAATATAGTTTATCCTAATATTCAATCGGAATCAGGACTTACGCAGATGTTACAACCACTTAGTTTCCTCCGCGTAGGTTAGTCCTGATAATATTTTTTCAATAACTGATGATAAGACGGCCTTTGGGGCGCGGAGGGGGAAGCCCGGTCTGCAACGCTGAAGGTTGCGGGTTCGATTCCCGCCGGGAACAAATATTTCTGCTAACCATAAATGATTGTTTCTGGTTCAGGGTGTATTCTATGTATCGTATGTAAAAAAAAGTATAATATGTAGTATACCCATAGTACAAGCCTAGTGCTTAGTTTAGGGCTAGATAGCGCTGTGTGTAATGTCATGCAATATTTAATTATATTATTATAAAATACATAATGGATATTTATTTCTGAATTCTTCTGAAGAGCCACAGAGGCTATGAAATGCCATCAAACTATCTTCTAGCTAAATATTTCGCTTCACCCAACGCAACAGTGTTCTGACACAGAAACAGAGGTCAACAAAAACTCAATGGGTGATACCGACTGAGATAATTTAATGATTGTAACTAGGTCAGGCCGGTACAAGCTGAGCAAAATAACAGGTATATAGGCTCGGGAGCGGGCTTACTCGATAACGGATCCGCACAGCCTCCGCACCGTTACGTCACATCCGCAATAATGTCACGCCATCGCGGACCTTATTGCACCTTATTATCTATATATATAATAATATTACGCGCTACCATGCTCGTTTGTCGTTCCTATGTCGTCTTTTTATCGTTAAAATAAAGAGTAAATTTTAAATAAAAAATACCCCGACTACTTTTAAAAACCACAGACAATTTTTACATTTTTTTTTAAAGTCTGTTTTCTTTTTTTTTAATAATATATGACGTGTTTTAAATTTTTTTTTGCTGAACGACAACGCAACGACTTATAAGACATCATGGTAGGGGCCATTATGAAGCAGAAAGATTTGGTTTGTAATGTAACGGATAAGCTCCGTAACTACTAGACCGATTTCAAAAATTCTTTCACCAATAAAAAGCTACATTATCTAGCAGTAACTTAAGCTACTCTCGATCCCCATATTCTGTCAGGACCTACGGAGGTAAAACCGCGGAACGCATCTAGGTTTAAATTAATGAGGTATACCTAATAATTTCATTTTGCCTGAGATTTAACAAATAATAATTTATATTTTTCCCAGAAGAATCTTCTGGAAAAAATATAAATTAAAAATAAAAATACAGATAAAATTCAGAGGTCACATTTCATTTTTCGCGTTTTTACATTATCTTCTTTTTTCATCATTGTCATCTTATTCTTGTTTTCGTGTAGTGGCGTGTCTCTCCTAGTGTTAAAGGATTTTCAGGTCGCCCTAAGGCCTTTAGCTTGACCTCCTAATGACTGCTAACAGAGATAACAACCGGGCCCAACTGCTTCACGTGCCTAAGCATAGCGGAGCTCGAGATAGTGATTTTTTGCCACACAAATCATCGGTCACCCATCCATGCGCCAAGCATTGCCCTGGGGCGGTAGTTATATATTTTGTCTATCTAGTTCTGTAAATAAGTCCCAGCAAGACCCTGCATGAGTGGCGTGTGTTTCGGTATTGCGTGCGTGCTACTAACGTCTGACCGTCTGCGGTCTGCTGAAATCGATTGACTGACCACTCTAGTCTGTGGGAATTAAGAACTCTTCTATATTGTAACTAAAGTCACCAAGAGGTCCAATGGTGGAGTGGTATCGAACAATAACTTGTTATGGAAATTAGACTACCATTACTGTGAATAGATGGCAACCCAAATCATCAAAAGTTACTAGGGCAGGATTGGCGGGGTTCCGTGCAATTGCCGGGCTCCCTAGAAAACTCAGCAATACTTCCTAAGACTTAATAAACCTCTCATATTTGTAGCCTGTATGTTTTTAACCCATATCGCTTAAATATAGAGAACTTCCAATCGGCCTTTGAGCTCTCTAGAGCTCTAATAGCTATGGTTTCCTGTACTTATTTACGTTTGCTGATTTGATCTCGGTAAACAGAATTCCAGGAACCTAATCGTGACCTAATCTAAAATGTGCCATCGATTAAAGACTACAACGCTCAAAGCTACAAAGTAATACAAAGCTTTAGCGACTTCACGACGGAGAACATCAGGTCTTAATTAGAATTAATAACCTATAAGTAATTCCGTGATTTATATCAGAGGTGAGGGTTTGTTTACGGGTGTCGGTGGTTGAGCGGTCGATAGGCGGCGCGGCGCGGGGGAGGGTAGGTTGGAACCTACCCTGTAGCGTCGTACCACGCAGGCGCGCCCCTATCGAGCTCAGACGGCTGGCAGCCGGGGCGCGCCGCGCTCGTCATGCATGCGGACACCTAACACACGCGCGGCCCTCATGGGCACCGTGCTAAGCTTCAGCCCGCGCGAGCGGCGCCCGGCACCCGCCGCGCCACCGCCGCACGATCGCGCCGCTCTAGCTTACTCTTACGAAAGACTCAACAACGCGAAAAATAGAGAAAACCGCGAGCTACCGCGGGACGAACGCCGTGCTACCCTTGACGATGCAGCGAAGATCATCTCCGAGAAGACTGCTCTGGAGAAGAACTTGAAAAAGCACTCTTTGTTTATCAACGCTTTATCCTGGAAGAGGTTTTCAACTGCCAATAACAATAAGAAGAAGTTAGAATGCAAGAGCAAGAGTGTTGCTACGTTCAGACCGCCGCTCGCGGACAATGCTCCGCTAGATCGGAACAAGAATGTGAGCGGAGGAGTGCGTCCGTTGCTTACAGTTCCAACAGCAGAGGCTGCGCGGGCGAACGCTTTAAACAACAATGTCTGTTACGCGGAGAAGGTGTCTTCGTCGGTGGTGGCGCCGCCGCTCGCGCCGCGCAAGACCGTCATCCAAGCCTCTACATCGGAACTACTCAAGTGTCTAGGGATGTTCCTGCACACGCGCTGCCACCGCCTGCGCGACTTCCAGGCGGGTGACGCAGTCATGTGGCTGAGGACAGTCGATCGTAGCCTGCTTCTGCAGGGATGGCAGGTAAATAAACACTTTTTTAAGCATATATACTCTACGGAACTGCTACAATACAATTACATCATAGGCCATTTATACAAGTAATATAATCGCTGCAATAACAAAAGGAACAAGCGGACTTATTAACTAAGGACATACTACAATTTGGTGTTAAACAAACGGCTATTAACTTAACCACAGTTTAGTACTTTAGTCTAGTACTTGGTGCCTTCAGACTTTGTTTGGTGAACCTGTTCACAAAATTTTTAGCAAATGTCCCATAAGTTGTAGAAAATTTAGGACATTTGAAACATGACTTATCAAAGCCCGTTTTTAGAGAATAGACAAATTTGAATACCATTCTATCTACTAGGCTTAACCTACGAATAGTAATCCTAGTCTACACGTAGTCTCGTAGACAAATAGCGCGTGCTACGACTTCGACAAATGGGCTTTGTGGCGCCATCGTAAATGATGCAATGCTTTACTGCCTCATAATTGTACCGTCAGACAATAAAGCTACATTTGGAGTGCAAAAACAAACTTAAATTATCTACGGTAGAATTTTGTTTACGGCAAACAATTTAGTCGCAGCATTTTAAATAGAATAGAAAAGTTTTATTCATGAGTTATGGGATAATGTACCTTAGTTGCTGTGTGTATATTCCTTGGGGACATCAAGACAAGCATTTTTGGACTAGAAACTCGTAAGCAATATAATGACCATGTTATGATTACGTATATTCAATAAACACTCGTTTAGCTGTTAGATTTGTATTATTTTATTATTATTGAGATATTATGTAGTACTAGTAATTGAGGTGATATCAAAAAATCGCTGCAACGCTGAAAATATTGTTGAATGTAGTCGATGAATGACGCTCAATACGTCAGACAAAGTATCATTGAATTTGAGGGAGTGGCTTCAGTGGCTTGTTACAACTGTCTCTTTCTGATTTCATATTTACTGAGATAGATAAGATCAATGCATATCGTCTAAAGTCTCCATTAGAAGCTTGCCTCTATCAATTCATAGGTTTATTGATAAAATTTTAGAATACTGGTTATAATATGTACATTGCATAAGCCACGGGATGCTATTAAAGGCCATTCCGACGGTGCTAATATTCATGCCAGTACTTAAGGCAGTATATAAAACTGATAAAGAATCGCCCAGTTCTTGGTCGATCCTCTAGTAGTAGATAGTAGTGTAGTTTATTAGTAGTGAGTTCTCCTCGTGTCGGGTAAACAGCTTGCTCCCAAGGTGGTGTCAGGTAGACGGCTAGAGCTTTTGACTAGAGACCAGGCAAACAATAGCCATAATCGGACAGAGACAGAAAGCTTCGTCTTGTTCATTTAATAATCAATCATCTATTTTTATGTTATCCTTATTCTTACTTATAATGTTATAAATCTGAAAGTTCGTATGTTTGTTTATCGGTTCCCTCTTCACTATCAAAAGGTTCAAGCGATGTAAATACGCCTAGTTAATTAAAAACCTTAGTGGTTTACAATACAGGTTAAGTATTGAATGTTTTTTTTAGTTTTTAAATTGGTAATAAAAGGAAAAAAAAGTGATGAATAGTACCTAACATAAAATGTTAATCCTGATAATCCTGCGGGATCGGGACTTACGCGGGTAAAGTAACAGGTAATGTCGTAAATTTATCTTCCTCCGTTTACGAAACCAAATAATCCGAGCGCGACAAAAATAGAAAATATTCAAACATAATGTCAACTGAAATGTCAATATTTACGTCGCCATTGTCGATTATACAGACAAAACGTCGACAATACGAGATAGAATAAAAAGGAATGGACCGTTTTATTTGGTTTTATTCTAGTGATAGACAGTAAGCGACATTTTACCTGTCGCAATCGTGTCGTGTGTCTTGATTATGTGACAAATAATACTTACTTCGTCAGTTTACAAACCCTGTTTTAGGATCAGCTGTGGTATTATCTAATTAGCATCCAACGCTACTAGTTGCTATTTACTGTCAAAAAACATATTTCGCATTCTACATTGCTGCTTTGAAGTAATCACCGGTAACAACCACGTTACGTCAAAGCAGCAATGTACTGCAACTTAGCAACTACTAGCGGTGGATGCTAGTTAGATGATACCACAGCAGATCAAAAATGTTAACATAGAACTGTCAATTATTAAAGAAAAAAGTAAACAAAGAGCTGTCACTTTGAAATTTAATAAATATTTGAATTTCCTACTAAGAAACTAGTGAGCTGTAACTGTTGCATTTACGGTAATGGAATAAATATTCCCGATGTCCACAGACAGCTTTACTCGGGGATAGCGAACCAACTTCTGAGAATCCGTGCTGTTATCCACTGATGTGTAACGATACGGAACTTTTAACATAACCGATGGCCACCAATGGTAGACTACAATGCCTTTTTACACGTAGTCGATGGCCACCTGAGCAAAATTAACTAATTTTGAATATTAGCTCTGCTTAAATATATTGTCTGTCAAAAATAAAAAAACAAGTAACGAAAAACAACCAGTAACAAGAATTACTTCGGTACGTTAATTCATTTCCGATTTAAAGAAGTAAACGTCGGGTGTGACGTCACATCACACACGCCCAGTCCGCTCGCGCTCTATGTGTCGATGTCCCAATACATGTCGTCTAACGTTTTGATTAGAGGAGCGTTGTAAATGATGTCACGTGATTGTTGGCGAGACTTCAATATTTATCGTAAGTTTGCATTGACTTACTTAAGTAAGTTGGAATGCCTGTACAATCTAAACTAATAGGTGACAAACTTTCATCCGATTTGATATACTAATTAATTCTTCATAGGGCAACGAAGTAAAACCGTAGTACGATTGAACGAATTAACCCAGGACAAATCGTTATTCGTTGAGAAAGAGTAACCTCCTGTACTGGATTACAAGCCAGTCATAGAAAGAAGAGCATGAACTAGTCCTCCAGTAGCTATATAAAGCTATCACGATTAGTACCTCCTCCTCCGTCGTTCCTCATCAATGAGGATCGTGACCCCTGGTATGCAATCTGGCAAGCGTCTTCCTTCAGTGATCTCTGTCATTGGCCTGTTGAAGCTTTGTGCCAAGAGGTATCGTTTAGGGCTCCGCCCCCCGTGATCTTTTATCCTCAATAGACTACAATTAGTACCTACATAGCAAAATCGCTAAACTTAATAAACGAGTTAAATGAAACGATGTTTCCATGGACATTAAGAATATGTGTCACGGACGCGTGGACGCCAACACCAATAAAGAACCTACATTATTTATGCAGAAAAGCGTTTACCTTTATTGCTTTACCGCGATAAAATATTGCAGGTTGGAACCCTGTCACGAATCTTTCCACCAAACAGGATAGGAAGAGGGATCGCTTATAGATTGATGGAATCAGATAAAAATTTATGAATTGTCATAAATATTTGGTTAACCTAGATACATGTCCCCCACATAAACCTGGATATATCCCAGATATGTGGGGAGTGTCGGTGTTCTTATAAGGAATAATATAGTTGTATCTGGGTTAAGAGATTTTTTTTTCTTTTAATTCGGTTAATCGGTTAATTCAGTGGAATAGTTTGTTTTACAAGATAGATGAGCGTTTAACCACGATCTCACCTGTTAAGGGACAAAATGGTCTACGATATAGCATGCTCATCTAGAAGAAGGAAAACAGCACTGGAATAAGATCCGACCCGTCTACCTTAGTGAATGCACCAGTCTACGTTTGGAACATAGACAAGTGGTTAAAAGCCTCAGGGGTTAGGGGGGAAGTCGTCCACTTCCCTTTCGAATTTGATAATAGTCAACTGGGACCTATAGTAGCTAAGACATTAGGACGATTGAACTACATATTAATATTCTATAGGGGTGTATTGGTCCCAATAAGAAGATTTTCAAGTGAAAAATAAGCTTGGTAAATTTTATTGAGAAGTAAAAAAAAGTTGATTGAAGAAGAAGTTGGTGAAAAAAAGACGATCAAAATCGGAACAAAATAACTCAGACAGACAGACTTTAGTGACCCATTGACACTAGACACTACACTAACTTTCTTAGCATAAGTGGTAGAGCATAGTATTAAACCGTCATCGTCCGTTTCAGAGTACTATATTCCTAATTCTATGTGATGGAGTTGCTCAAAACCTTCATTTTGGATGACAACTGTCAAATTTAAAACATCAATATCTCGACAACTATACAGGGCCTATTTCATTAGACAGTGAAACCTTACCCGAGGTTTCTTCATCATCCGGGCTATGTTCCCGATTGAATTTCTCTCGGGAGCACGGTGTCTGCTTTTCAACTTTAACGTCTCAATTGCGCACGATCATCGGCATCCCGTGTAGTGTGGCCTTCAACCTTCATTTAAGGTTGAATTGATAACAATTTTAGAGGTTTCTTCACACGCAAGGTTCGAGGTCCAAGGACGGTTTTAAAGATTTAGAGCAGGTATTTTGGTTGTTGCTCCTAAACAGTACCATAACTGTGTTCTGCCCCAGTTGGATCTTTTCATGGCTATTCATAAACGCGTTCTAAGGTCGTACTAGCGAAAATACGCGGAGCTTACGTTTTTTTATCCACGAAAAATATCGATTAATTTTTCGTATTGAATCGCGTTGCTTTTATTACGTTAAACATTATTCAATGTTCGTCATTTCAAGGTCTTCCCAGACCTCCTGGAGCCTCACATCCTAGATGCAGAAATAAAAAAGTAACCCATGTATTATATTAATCCAAATCCTCATGCAGCTTTCTGCTTACCAAGTTTCATCACCAAAGGTCCAGTAGTGTTTGCTTAATAATCCTACTCGTTTACTTTACACACAGATTTTCACATTCTAGGATCACTGAGGTACATAAGTAGTAGGTATCTATTAATTCATATACTTATCTAACTCCTCCATTAAGATTAATAAGTCTGAAATGTATTTCATTATTGTAATATAGGTTGGTGGTATTTAGGACGCGTTCCATTATCGTATCAGTTTACGTATCCGTTCGTTCCTATTTAGAAATTTCGGGAATGAAAATTAAATAAACCATTAAACACGTTTATTCTCAAATTGGTTTAATTCAAAATTCTAATATTTATAATGAGAGCTGTTATCAAAATGTTAATGATACCTACATAAGTGATTATTGTGATAAATATGATCGTACTATGTAGAACAATATCGATATAGTTTTTCTTGCTTGTCTAGATGAAACCATTATTTCTAGATTTGAAGACTCCAAGGTATAAACTCATTCGCGTGATACATTTATTATTATAGCATGTATGGTATCGAGATTCGCTAATATTTGATTAACACTCTTTTTAGGGACTCATTTTTGTTGTCTGTTGAATTTAATTAAAATTGACAAGTATGCCACTATAAAATAACGTCATTATGGTACGGACGATATGGTTTTATCTAAAACGAGCTACTCCCCGCGGTTTCACCCGCTTAAGTCCCGTTCCCGCGGGAATATTGGGATAAAGTTTTTTCTATATCCTTCTTCTGGTTTTAAGCTACCTAAGCTGAGTCAGTTCAGCCGTTCTTGAGTTATAGGTAAATAATGTAACTAACACGACTTTTTTTATCCACATACACTTGTGGTCATATAATTAAGAACGATTTGAAGTTTTAGAAGTTTTCTATATAAATCGTGTAATACACAGAGATGTGAACCCTCTGAGAAGCAACTAATTATGTTATAAAATAGCTACATTAATAGAGCAACGTGATTTAGGAATAAAAAATATAATGTCCTTATATATTTTTTTTTTATATTTTAATTATTTTACCAAAGTAACACATTCGAATAGTACTGAAGCTGGACAAATAATTAAGAACGATTTATTAAGCTGCTCGGGAATTGCTTTTTATGACACTTACATTAAAAAATTCTCATCGCAATTTTAAAAGCGATTTAATACATGTTTAACTGAAATCAATAGTTAATAGCATATCCACGGCTTTTAATTACTGCTTTACACCGGCGACGCATTGACTCTATTAATTTTTGTCATCTCGCAAGAGAAATAGAGTTCCATTCTTCTAAAAAAACGTTGTAAAGCTCTCTTAAATTTTCACACTTTGTATTTGAAACCTTTTTCTTTAGTTCGAACCACAGATTCTCTACTGGGTTTAGATCTGGACTGTTAGCTGGCCAGTCTAAGACAGAAACTGATTGCGCTGTAAGAAATTCCTTTACGGTACGTGCAGTGTGCTTTAGATCATCGTCATGCTGGAATGTCCAATTAATGTAACTTTCGTGTACTTAGGGTCGAATGCTGTATTTGGGGGACGTCGCACATATCGTTGTCCATCAGAACATACTCTGTTTATTTTCGTCTCATCAGAAAAAAGTACATTTTTCCACTGTGGCACAGTCCAGTTTTCATACTTTCTCGCAAATGCAAGCCGGGCTTGCCTGTGGCAAAGTTTCAACATGGGTACCTTTCTTGATCCTACTGTGCAATTTTTCTACTACAAAAACGTCTTCGAATAGTGCGTGTTGAGATTGCTGAAGGGTTGTTTTCACCAAAATATTCTTTTCTCAGTTGATTGGACCCTAAAAGGATTTTGTTTTGCCATACGAACCGTGTTTCGGTCATCTCGAAGACTTGTTTTTCTCTATTTAGGTACTCGTGGAGCATTCGAAGAAGTTTTATACGTAGCAAAATGCTTTACAGCGTGGAAAACCATCGTTTTTGAACATTGCAGATGGTTGGCTATCTTTTTATAAGACCAATTCTTCCGGCGAAGTTTTATTATTACTTCCTGTGTAGATTTGTCATAGTTTTAATTTTTTTCCATGGTTTTTCTTAAGGAGCAATCACTTTTAATCTTAAACAGCATTAGATGGCGCCAAAATTATACAAACAGTAATAAATCGACCGAGTATTCTCTATTTAAATTTGAATAAAGATATAAACTATTTAACGTTCTTAATTACGTGACCAGCCAGTAAATAGGAATACTATGTTTAGAAGTAGTGTAAAAAGTTTGTCTATTTATTTATAGCTAATTCGTGTGTATCAATGCATGCAGTGATATTGTGGAAAAGTTTTACGATACAGAGATAATTTAAAAAAAATACATGCAATTGTTTTTGCGTCTTAGTTTGAAAAAAATCTTCCCTTTATATCAGCGTTCTTAATTATATGACCACCACTGTATATAGATTTAAATATACGTTCGAAATATTTTTTCCTCCTAAAATGACCTTCAAACTTCCTGAAGATAATTCTCGTTCGTGAAAATAACTGAGGTAGGCACGAGGATATTTAAAAGGTCAAAATTATTACAGTCAAATTCACGTATAATTTATGAGGAAAAAACGTGATGGCTACGCTCAAGTCTACACTTGAAAATCACCTAATGTTTTGATAATAATATTTTGATTTTTCTTCGGTTTTTGCGATGATTATATGAGTTTTCCAGGCCTGGAAAAATTCGAAACTGGCAGACGTAAAAGCGATTTTCTTTAATACTAAAAATTACAAGCTGTGACTCATCGATCGCATTCCAACAGTTTAACTGAAATAAAAAGTTATGTCAATTTCATATGAGTTTAACTAGAAATCTGGCAAGAAATACTCGGATAGAGACAGTAGAAGATCTTAATTTGTCTTTCTCCCCGGTATTTAGCACTCTAACATGCTTCCAAAGGTAAAATAAATTAGTAATTTTATGTAGTTTATGGGGTTTGTAGCCTAATCACATGAAACAGTACAAATAAGTCCAAGTAGGTAAAGGCGCCTGCAGACATAAGTCAAGATTTATATTGACGACCAACTCATGCCATGCTCATTCCAGATACCTTACGTTTCAAACGGAATATTTTACTCTGGAATTTATATTGCACACAGCTATTCTATTTCCCAACTTGGGTGTAGGTAGGTAGTAGGTAGGTACCCATTTAAAGTAACGATGGTAACGGGACCGTTCCCTTAATGTAGGTAACAGGTGTTTTTGAATGGTATAATGTGAAATCATGGCGGTGGGAATTTAAAAAGTGGCAAATTAGGTGAATATTCGCGTTCATTTTAGATTTCCTTAAAGTACTTTACTTCTTCGTGAACTTTTGTTGACCGAGCGATGCGTTCTTTGTCAGTTGGTTGGTTGGTTGCTTTTCTTCTACAAGCTTTTCATCTTCTATTATTTTTCTCACAAAAGGGGCTAATTGATATCTCCGTCATTTGACATCCGATTTCAATGATTCTTTTTTAGTTTGAAATGCAAGTATAATTAGCTCAAGCTTAGTTGCAAGAAAATCTGCCTCCCATAGAAACGGTGAAGATTTAATGCCTTGGAACCATAAGAAGGATTTTAGATTTAGGGCGCTTCAAAGTAGCTAAAACAATATACTTACCTACATTGTCTATCTATGTGGACGTACGATAACTAGGTTGGTTGTTAACACAATATTTATCAAGATAATTATCTGGTAGACGACAACGATGACATTATGACGTGGACGCAACAAAACGTTGTGTCTCTTCCACGGAACAACGGAATATAATTTAACAGGAGGTCGCATCAAATCGCCTTCAAACAGCGCTTGTTTGTTTGTAAACACGTGTAAGGAACGAATGCTCAGCTGACTGGAATAAGATTATCTTGATCATGCAAATTGAGATTGTCACTTTACGTAAAGACTTTGGAGAAGAACATTCTAGAAAAAAAAGTAGGGACCTGAATATTTTACAGTGATACAATTTAAAGTCTTCCGTGCTTCCTGCTTGTCTTGCAGAGATACTACCAACTGCTATGCGGCCAATTAGCACAGTACCTACGTTCGCGCATTGATAAGTCGCACCAGGGAGGGCGAGGTGTGGAATCTCTTTATGAGCTCTAGGTTGACTAAATCTAATGAGTAGGTACAAATTGTCTAATTTCCTAATGGGTTTTAAAATTGGATAACAGATTTGCCTCGAGACCACAATACCTTGTCACAAAGAAAGTAGACGATCTTAAACTCTCTTCATCGGGTAATAGAATTTTCAATTAAATTAGTTGAAAGAAGCAAAGGTAATTTTTTTTCGGTTGTCGCGAATTTAAATTAAACTCATCTTTTGCTCGGGTTGGTTTTGTGTTTTGCCGTGTAATAAAAGTAACTCTAATAAAACCGAGATAAACAGAGGTATTGACCGTCTTAATTGGCTGTTAAAGCTTTTATTTCAGTTTTTATTTACCTAAAGCCTACACGATTTTTTCAAACACGTGTTATGTCCTGCCTTAGAATTACTCTACATTTTTAATCGCGTTTGTTCCTGAAAGCCTCTTAAGTGGCTACCTACCTACATAGTACGGGTTTAATAGGCGACACTCATGCAAAATTCTTGTACATTCAACATAGCATAGCACCCTAGCTTGTGCGTGTTTTACGCAAGCTGACGAGGGTGGCGGGATGGTTAGGGTTGCCACCGCAATCGGCTGTCATCAGTCTGTGGTCCGTAAAGTGTCCTGCCAAATTTGATTTAATGTGATTTGTGGGTCACATTTTTTCCGAGATTATTTTTCGTAACATAATTTACCTGGATTGTTCCATGTCAAGGTTCTCAAGACGGCCGTTTTGCTTCTATAATAAATGTTCTCTTTGTAAATAGTATCAAAATTGTGTTTGTGAGTAAACTTGTGTACCTAATGTTAAATTTCTGTTATAAAAAAATATCAAGTTATTCTTTATCAATTCATAGGAAAAGTGCAAATGCAAAAATAAATAAATAAATTCTATGAACATCTAACAGCGCCATCTAGCTCCAAGGTATGCTGCTAAGTATGTGTTATGGTGACTAGACGGCACATATATCTAATACTTATTTCTATTTTGTAAATACATCCATACTAGCAGAGTCGATCGCGGTGCCACCCTCGTAAGTCCCAATTTTCCTAATTACAAAAAAATCTTTCTTCGTCTTTCTTGAAAGACCTATATGACAAAGAATACACCTATATACGTGCATATGAATACACTATTACATATTGCGTTATTTAAATAAATGCTTTCCAAACATTCGCACCCAACAGGATTTGTACCTGCATCTCTGGGGTACCGTCCCAATGCTTTAACTAATTCATTCATATGTAGGTGCTCGTCTTGTCTAGTCGAAATTATGGAATACATCTCTTTGTTTTTGAGCCTGAAACACGTAGAAATATTCCTCAAAGTGTATTTAAAGTGATTTAAACAAAAAAAAAAACGATTCAAGAAAAACTCCCTGCCAGCCCTAGGTAGTTCATTCAATAAAGAACGGGGGAAAGCCAGTGCCTCTAAAAATCGATAGAGCCGTCACGAGTTCACCTCCTTACCAGTTAGCCGTATTGCGGCTTAGCTGTGTTTGTTTTGGCATCGCTAGTCGATTTGATACAATGATCAAAGAAGTTTTCCAAAGATTTAACTAAGATGATCGGGAATAAGCTGGTCTTTTTCTTTTGTCAATAGGATTTAAGAAGAATTAGGACGAAAAAAAAAACTCTCATCTTAAGATAACTGTTTAGTTCTCCGAATAGTTTTTAAAAGATTTATTTATTTGGCCTAAAAGACATCTAAGTAACAAACAAAGTTCATGTTCCTTTATCAGTAATCATATTTGTTGTATGGGAGACCCCCTTAAATATTTACATTTTGTTGTTTATAATTTAGTACGACAAAAGAATTACATTATCTGTATAAATTGTAATTATCTATCACGATTTAAAGAGGTACAGTCCGGTGTCAGACAAACAGAACGGATAGTGGAGTCTTAGGGTCCCGTTTTTATCCGACTACAGCGAATCTAAAAGATTTCTACCAAGGTTTAAAGAGGTACAGCCCGGTGTCAGACAGACAGAACGGATAGTGGAGTCTTAGTGTCCCGTAAAAGATAGAGTAAACAATAAAAAAAACGGTGAGATAATGCGAATGTGGCACCTCCGTAATGTTATCATTGTCCCCGTAGGATTGCAACAATTGAAATTATACCGAAACATCTACATTTCCGGTTAAAAGCCGAGATGAAACAAATTTCATAAACCAAATAATAATAATAATAAATTCATTTATTTCAGGCTGCAAAGGCCTATAAATATATACCTTATAGGATAACATACATATTTTATGAATAAATGAATGAGTTAATAGATAGCTTAGAACTATGTAAAGGAAGGGTAACCCCAAAAGCTGCCCCATCGTAATCGTTCAAGACAGCGTTTATTCCTCGCTTTTCATGACTTTAACCTAAATCTTCAAATTTTTATTTAGGCGCCTAAAGCAATTTATTTTTTGTCGATTATATGTACTTTCTCTATTATTTTGTACGTCCTTACCAAAGTTTAAGTTAGGTAATTTAACTGTGACTCACGTTTGGAAAAAATGAACTTGAACCTTGGGATAAGAAGGTAAAAAAGTTGCTTGTTAAGGCCACAGCTTGTCACGATTTGTATCACTGAACAAACTCGTTCGTGTCAAAATCCTGAAATAAACAAGTCGAAACATTGCAACTAGTAGCGTTACAAAATGTAGGTGCAGCAAGAATGTCGTAGCGTAGCAAATCGTAGCATAGCAATTTGTAGCGTTCCAAACCACAGCTAAAGGCACAATGAAGAAAGTCGTAGCATTGCAAGTCGTAGCGTAGCGTAGCAAATCGTAGTATTATAACTGGTAGCGTTCCTAATCGAAGGCGCAGTATTGAAACTAATAAGTAAACTAAACTAAGAAATGACCCGTCTCGTACTCAGTCGTAGAAGTATTTCTACTAAAAAAGATAAAGGTATCAAGTCATTAGAAGAAACTGAAAACACAACGTAATTAAGAACAACCTCCCTTTTTTAAACTCAGGTTAAAATAAAACTAAAATAAACTATTATGATTTAAACATAGAACATATATCTATGGAAGCCGTGAGCTGCCGACGAGGATAGTACGCATTATACATATAGGTAGTAGGTTAGACTATACATTACATGTCTTGCCACCACCTTACCACCTTGCCACTGAACTTGAACCGTTATTAATGATCCGTTACTTATAGACGAATGATAAATCGAACACTCTATAATTGAATTATTGAGTTGGCACGTGTTTACTTCAAAAATAGATCGGGGCCGTATAGGTGTACGTTAGACGAAATTCTTCGAAAAATATGAGAACATATTGCTTAGTTGGTGATAAAGTAATAACGTTATCTTGTATAAATAATAATAATAAATAAATCCTGTGACGAACACACAGCGCCATCTAGCCCCGTGGTAAGCTGCTAAGCTTGTGTTACGGTGACTAGACAACGGATATACTACTTATATTTATTTTTCTTTTGTAAATACATACATATTATACATAGAAATACGCCCAGACCAGATACAAATATTTATTTTAAGCATAAATATTTGCACCCAGCGGGAATCGAACCCGCAACCTTCTGTATTGCAGCCAAGCGTTCGCCCGACGCGCCACAGAGGTCGTCAATATAAGAATGAATATGAGAGTGCGTGCCCTACAGGGCTCTACTACATGTTTTACTTTGATTTATTTTTAGTGTTTCCTACAGTAAGTTGTGTTTACTGTTACTATTTTTATTTAATACTCTCATATCCCAAGTCTAGTCTCACGACAAGACTCAGTTTGAGCAGCTACTATTCATAGTTATTCATTACAATGTGGCATTGTGGTAGGTGCATCTTTACCTATATTTCCAACGCTACTCATAATAATATCCTCTCACGTAGATGTTACTTGCTAATAATTATGTGGATGAGTATCATGAATTGATTCTACTGAACTACGATTAGCATAGGTACCTATTATTAATAGTTTATAAAAGTTGTAGCGTAGCAAGTCGTAGCATTGCAACTAGTTGCATTATAAATGGTAGATTTTGTGTTCGAAAACGAAGAGTTGTCTTTAGCTTGTCAAATACTATGTAACTTAGCAATTACAACATAGTAAGTTGTTGCTAAATGGTTTATTAAATATTTGATTTGATGTAAAGATAGACAGCGTAGCAAAATCAAAGCGTAGCAACTCATAGAAAATCGTAGAACCCTGTTTTATGGAGACTTTTCCGCTTCTCACAACTAGTATAGTAAAAAGACAAAAAGGGGCGCATTAACTGAGTATTATCTATTCCGTCAACGCATCGATCTATACAAAAATAACAACCAAACAACCTGCTAACAACTTACCAAATTATTTCTCTGCCACTTACGTCACTATGGCCCACAATAGCCATCACAGGCTCATGGATTATTCAAGGGGCAAACTTCGGCTATCAGCTATTTACATTAAAAGTTTCACGGCAATACAAGGGTCCGTCAATAAAAGTTAGTTCATTATTATAAAGCTTATATGAGAGTTTGATCGTAGATTGACCCCGAGTTTGGAAGTTCGGTCGGTCAATAAGTCTATGGTTTGACTCTTCAGAGCCTTAAGAGCTCTTTTTTTTAGTGAGGAATAATGCGACCTTATCCACTGTTCATCATGTACCCCTAACATGAGTTGGTACGTAAAAACGTAAACTATAACGTGAACAGTTTTGGGTATGTCCGCAACGCAAAATATCGGATCGCGCTGCCAGCTCGTCCCGAACGGTGCGCTAGGGAACATGCGAAGCAAACGCGCTATGCACAAGGACAAACTGTTAACATTACAGTGTACGTATTTGCGTAGCAACTCAATGTAGGGGTACTTGCCTAGGTTGGTAAGCGGCAAGCGAGGTATACCAAACTACATCTTTTCTGTTCTTCTCTTGTTTTTTTCTTTACTTTATTTCAGGCAAAATAAGGTGAAGAAAATAACTGTTTGCACTAAGTTAAATTCCCCTTGGAGATACTACAATTGATCCCCACTCAGTTAAGTCTGCCACAAGCTGTATTGTCCTTCTCTATCCAAAGGTTGCTTGGTGGAAATCGCTCATAAATCAGCGATATGTCCGTTCAATTATGTAAGTTTAACATAACAACGACCGTTTTCATAGACGTACGACCCTTTCGCGCTATGAAACCGATTGCTATGAAAATATTAATTTTACTCATAATTTAATGATGTGCATAAATCCCTAATGTTGTAAGCTTTCATCAAAATGTCCATTGTAATTCTAAAAAACACAATACAGCGGTTGGTTGCCTAATTGACAATTTACTCTTGGTACGTGACGAGGGCTTCAAAATTTCAGGTAACAAAAATTAATTACTTATTGGAAACCAGCTTCGGACCAGACGAATCTAATGAATGAAATACATTTACATGGAAGATGAGTTTTGATCGGCTTTAGAATTATAAATGGATGTATTTTTGTGATCTAAAAACGTTATTTGGACAATTACTCATGTCGAATCATGGCAAAAACGCAAAACTATGGTTCAGCACAAAGATCTTTTATTTTTTTGCTACACAGTTCAGCACGAAACGTGGTAATCACCAGGGACTCCATTCGGTATGGACATAGCATGCGGAATGCAGGCGACGTGCAGGAGATTTACCTTATTTCGTATTCTGTAAATGTTATTTTACTTATTTAGTTAAGCAGCCTTTAAAATTAAGGGCTACTTAATTATTTAAATAGCTCCCCTAGTTCCTCAGCCAACCAGTATTAAAAGAATTTATAGAATAGCTATTATTTTGACTCCTGCAACAAATCGACTTCTGCAATGCTCATGCATCCCGCCTGTTTGTCGCATGCTATGTTTTTAGAGGAGAATCAGGGCCTAGAGATTACTGCAAAACACCAATGTACTGCATAGTATCTATAAAAATAAGTTATTCACTAGTAGATAGACAATAAGGAACAGATGTTATATCTGTGACAAAATTTTAAAACTAAATTAGGAGCCACCTCCGCTCTAGCCACCCTAGAGGTAGGCATGTGAAGTCGATCTTCGGTTTTTGACCGAAGCTCTCTGAAAAACTCTAACTGGTCATTAGGCCGTTCTTGATGGAAACGTCAAGGAGTACTTAATTTAGATTCTATGATTTTTTTAAAAACTAATATACTTTTTCTCTTAATTGCAGGACGTGGCGTTTATAAACCCAGCGAACGTGGTCTTCGTCTACATGCTGGTCCGCGAGCTGGTCGATGGCGAGAGGATAGGAAGACCTCAAGAGCTCCAGGCTGTCGTACTAACCTGTCTCTACCTCTCCTACTCCTACATGGGCAACGAGATCTCGTACCCGCTCAAACCATTCCTAGTCGAAGATTCTAAAGATAAGTTCTGGGACCGGTGCCTGCTTATCGTAGATAGGTTGTCCTTTAACATGCTGAGGATCAATTCCGAGCCTGGTTTCTTCACTGAAGTGTTCACTGAGCTGAAGGCGTGTGGTATTGTGGATAACATTCCACCCCCCGCGCCTGCACACCCCGCCCCACCCCCACCTCATGCTTTGACCGCCGCCTGACATACGGAGGTGGCAGTCCTCAGGTTGGCCCTTACTGATCGTCCAACTCGGGTCTGATATCGGCTTTTGACGTTTAAAAGTCTTGGTCAATCGAATCCTGTTTAGTTGTGACACTATGGTAAAGGTAAGGACATGCGTGGGAGTTGCATGCGGCGTAGTTGTTTATGTAACTATCTCTTCAGGTGTTAAGTGACGATGTAGATTTAGTACGCTGCTTCACGAAATTTAATGAATAAGTTTGAACCATTCTGTCCCATTAAATTACGCACCTATGGGAATAAGATGTTATTGATTTTTGATGGATTATATAGTTCTAAAGATGCAATTAATAAAAAGATTACCACATTTCATGCGCAGCTCATGAATCAATTTATATTCGTTTATAGCTAGTTTAGCGCATCTCAAAGTGCTAAAAATGCGGCTAAATTCCATGCCTCGCCATAAATTTGGAAGCACCTTTCGAGGCACTCATTATATGTCTCGTGAAGTCCAAATCCACCTTTACGACGCGTAAGTATACACCTATACATATAACGTGACAGCATATTGTTTATCCAATCTATTACTTACATTAATTGTGTGAAAATCGTGTGATTGTTAATTCAATTAGTTGTTTCATATTAATGTCAAGTGAAACCTAAAAGATAAGTACGAGTAGGTACTCAAACCTTCATACGAAAGAAACAAGCGTATACCAAATCTTTGTACGTATTAGGTAAATAAACTCTCCTTGCCCTAGAAGTAGGTACTAACGATATTAAAAAAGAACTGACGCTTCTCGCTTTAAAGTTCAAATACTTAATTATCTAGGGTTTATCTCTTTTTTGAATCTCAATAGGTGTTCCGGAAAATACAGTTAGGTACAATTTAATAAAAACAATTTTCTCTAATAATATAAAACATTGCTCAAAATAAAAGCCTCATTACGAGAAATTCAGGTTGACCAAGCCTTTTAACTATGTCAAATAGTTTTCAAGACCTATTCGGTGCCGATAACATTCTGATACAAGGCAGGGATGGCTTTTTATTTGAATCTAATAATTTGTTCCCAATGGATGATAATTTGGTTAAAACTATACTCGTAGACCAGCGAGGGACACAAAAGCCTCGAAGTCCTCAAACATAAAATGTAGCTAAGTTCTATGTAACATTCAAATGTGCGAGGAATGCTTTCATCATGCTGCCCAATAGTTATTACTTCCTAACAAATTTATATTCCTAAATTTCACCTTAAAAATAACTCAACTTTTCAATAGTAAACTTAGCTACTAAATAACTTACTTTTTAAATGACAGATCCTACGGTTGTTTTATAATTTGCCAATTTGAGGATCGCAGAATTATAGATCTCAGAATAACTGAATCTCAGGAGGTTGATAGTTAGAACCTCTCGCCGTAAGGTGTAGTCAGGTAGCATGTGTACCAGACATTATGGCACCTTTTCATGGGTCGTAATCAGTTGTTATACCAAACTAGCTAACTGACTACATCTCAGTCAGTTAGCTTAATGGCATGCATAAGTTCTACATCGCATTTGGGTCCCAGATCGGCTTGCCAACAGAAGATGCAGTATGCAACCTTTATGACATGCTGTAACAGAAATCTGAACGACTCTTACGACCAATGAAAATAAGCCATCACACACATTAGATATTAACTATTTGCCGTGTTATAATATCATGTTTGTGTAGGTAATTGTCTGGTAATCGTTCAAGCTGTTTGTTCCAACCGCGGCGTTAGTCCAATAGTGATTGAAGATTAGAATATAAGAGTTTCGGTAAATGTAGTGAATTGATTGTATTGCCATAATAGTTAGTTGATTTAGTGAAATGTCAGGCGGGAGGGTGCAATATGCAATAGCTCCTAATAATCTGGTGGACCCTTCTAAGAAGTGTACGTAAATACGGCTCGAAAAGACCTCTTATTATGCGGAGGAAAACGATAAGTACTCATTAAGTCTTCGCGAAACGGTATCGGAAGAGTGATGGTTGTCTATTGTGTACCTCGAGTTTTCTGTGAGCGACGCCCTTAAGTATTCGCGATGTTAATTCTTTATTCCGCTTTGTTTTCGAAGTTTATCCAGAAGCCCTAACATAGGGTTACAACAAACGTGGTTTATTATAAATCCCATACATTTTACACCATCGTCTCTACCGATGACGGATGGCACTAGTGTGAAATGTATTAATTTATAACATTGTTAAATAAGTATTATGCATAAAAATATAACAAAAGTTTTAACACTCAGAGAATTTTGAATAACCGTTCATTGACAGTTGTCCCAGAATCGTTTGCTCCGTAATAGTAGAGATCGACGAGCCGTTAATAAAATATAGGTCAAATTTTGCGGATGAATTAAGCGTTTTGTACAGTAAAATCGAACTTAAGTCATACTTTAGTATAGTTTAGGCAATGGATTGTTGGCGACATCAGCAGGCACTCGGTTTTGAAGTTCCTTCGTAAATATTTGATCAGTTTCAATACTTTAGCTTGACTCGGACGTCATGTTTAAATTATTAATGGAAATGGAAACAAAATATTTTCGGGAAATTAAGTATAATTTTCAAACTAAAAATAACTATCGAATTTCTAAATGGACTTACTAGGTATTTAAGCAGTTGCAGCTGTAAATTTAAGCCTTTTTGCTGAAGAGTTTTCTTGAATGGAGCGAAGTCTTCCAAGAAACTTCTACCTAGATTCATTTATTAATACAGTTACAGTGAAATAAATTAAAATATTGTTTATGTATAAAAACATCGTACGGTCAGAATGAAAAGTCGATAAAAACATTCAGTTTTTCAAAATCATTATAAATCATTATATAGATAATAATATCATCATAATTGTGGGGTGTCCAAACAGGACAGACATTATGAAAATAATTCTTTATGATTCTTTATGTCTTTATTATACTTAAACAACATTATATTTAATACAGATTTTGAAAATCGGTAAGTGATCGATGTTTAATGTTGACTGTACAATTGGAAAAAGTGAGAAAAATTTGGGATAACACAGATAAGCCGAGTGCCGCAGAATAAATGTCTACACTTGCTGTATCAATAGGTCCAACTAGTCTCATCTTCTAAAAAATACTGACTGGAATAAGATATATTTATAGATTTAAACAAGTTTTTTTATTCTAAAGCATACCACCGTAATATGGGATTTTGAATTTCAGTGGAGCACCTAATCAATTCTAAGTTCCCTGTAAGTTTAAATATTATATTGAGCGTTTATTGCATTGCAAGTCGTACAGATAAAGTTTTGACCTCGTATTGGTATTGCAAGCGTAGATTTTAATCGAACCGTTTATAAAAAAGGAAATGTACTTAATAAAATTGGAGTTAATTTAATTAGATAATATAAATTAAATCAGAGGCACCACAAGTTCTTACCATTTCTATCAAGTTTTCTGTGAATCGTATAATATTTTATAGTAGTACCATCCGTATCCGACAGAGGCGCTAGTGAAAATTTTATAATGTGTTTACGGCAAACGTAACGTGTGATCGAATGATTAAGAACTTGTGGTAGAACCTCAGAAAATACATTAACTCATCTCCACTTATGTATTAGTATTTAGTAGTATTTACATAAAATTATTCTCATTTAAGCATTCCAAGTTATTATTGAATAATTAGGTAAGGGTAGATGTCTGTGATGTTTTCGATTAGCTTGTGTTTGTGATAGCTTCGTGAAACAGATTTGGTTTGCAAAAAATGGTTGGTTTGTTTGTTAGGATCGATATTTGGACCCAAAATGTAGCTGGACTAGTACCTACCATGATTCGTTTTTAACTAGAATATAAATCAATAAAATAAATACGTTCTGTAAACGTAAGACAAGCTTGATATTTGAGTGGGAATTAACTTGTAGCCATGTCAGAGTCAAACATAAGACACCTGTCCGACAGCCGGCGAGTGAGCGCGCGAGTTGGAATTATTCTCTATAAAGAACTAGTCGTGTATATCACTTTCTTAGAATTTCATATTTACACTTTTGATCTAAGACGCCGAAATGAAGTATAGTATCTAGTTCAACTTGCTGCTCGCTCCTCGCTGGGCGGTCGGTCGGAGACCTGCCTAAGTGAGTCCAGTTACTAAAGAGACAGTGTTCTAGTCAGCTACTGAAACAGTTTATATTTTAGAGATTCTTTAAGTAGTTTAAATTTTATGTGCAATAATTTATTTTTGTTACTTGGTTTATATTATAAGTTTTACAAGCTTTGTTTGTTATTGTAGGTAGATAAAATGTACTAAACGACATTAAATTATTTCAGTGCCGGTTCTTGTGTAACTAAACTTAAGGGTGCAGTCCTCGAGTATTTTTGTTTATTAGTGGACTTCGCAAACTAGTTTTTGGGACGGTCAAGGGATACATCGAAACGACGGCGACGTGTCCTCGGCTATGTCAGGCTTGGGACGGTTTGAATGTTTGAAACCGACTTCAAAATAGAATTTATATTTTTCCCAAAAACAAATTTGTGTTACTTACTTATCACTAAACCATTCTAAACGGAAAAACAAAAATACTAAAGGTATCTACATCACGTTTTCCATACGGGATGGAAAGGGATGGAAAATGTGACATACCTTCATTGTATGGAATATGTGATGTAGCGCCAAATGCTAATTTAGTTAGCTCTATCTATGGGTCTAATTACAAAATACTCTTGGAGAAAAATCTTTTTTTCTTAAACAGTAGCATATTAATTGTCGTTTAGTACATTTATGTGCCTTCCATTTTATGTTAATTTATCAACAATATACTATATATATGTTTAAGCTAAAATCTAGTTACTGTATGTTGATCTCGATTAAGATAAGAGTGCACGTACCTACATTGAAATAGTAATTCCAATTTATAATGATGTATCTACTCTAAACGGGCCTTACTTTCAGCTCTAAATTGTAGGAACTAACTCGAGCAGTTCCTAACCTTAGATACTTTTTCATTTATTTAAAACAATTTTCCAAAAAATAACTAAGTTTTTTTGGTGTTTTATTAAGTTGGAAAAATATTTGACGATTCAAATGCAAATGGACCTCATTAGAACTACAGGACTTCTAGTATTAGATTTAGATAAAATACGTGTCCTGCGTATTGCAGAAGTCGATTTGTTGCAGGAGTAAAAATAATAGCTATTCTATAACTTCTTTAATACTGATTGAGTATTATTGTTGGCTGAGGAACAAGGGGAGCTGCTTAAATAATTAAGTAGCCCTTAATTTTGAAGGCTACTTAACTAATTAAGTAGTAATTAATTAAAATTACATTTACAGAATACGAATTAACGTAGGTACATCTCCGGCACGTGTCGCCTGCATTCCGCATGCTATGTCCTTACCGAATCGAGCCCCAAGCCAGCACCAGTTATTTAGAGCTGATGGTAAGGTACCTACCAATTAATGTTAACACCCGTGACTGTAACTCATTAAAGACCAAACTACAGCGTGCTTCGAAAACGGTGATTTAAGTCGGTAGGGGTTTTTCTAGGTGTCAAGGCGAATAACTTTTGTTCTACGACTTATGGAAATTCGCAACAGGTTTCGAAAATTTTAAGTTAAATCTTAACGTTCACCTAGACCTATAAGAAACCCCTTTCGAAAATTAAATTTTCGTCTCCGAAACACACGTAGGTCGTAGAATCACAACTAGTTTTCAGCTAACATTGTTGACTATAGTGAAAATGGTTTTATTAATAGTTACAGCCACGTTTGCGATTGAAAGATACCTTTAATTCGGAAAGAATGGATACAAGTGCAGAAACGGAAAGGTATAAGGTACAAATGGTACCTCTTAATAAAATATTCATGTAACTCACGTTTGTTAATTAATCTATTGTAAATATGCCCAATTATTAAAAAAAAACTTTCGTATATACAAGTTGTATGGGGTTTTATTTTTTACCTTTCCTTGTACGTAAGGAATTACGAAGAAATACATACGTATATACTAACTCTATCTCAGAGTCTTAGATCAGATTCATAATATTCCTCTTTGTGGCTCTTTGCAAGCAGTTAAATAGTTCTGGCTCAATATGTCAAAATGCAGGCTGAATAGATGTAGGATAAGGTATGTTATTAAGAGCCGAGACTGGATTGAGTCGGTCGAATAACAAACGGTTAGAATAACAAACGAAGGAGTTTTAACAAAAACCCGGATGAAGTCATCTGAGCAGTAAAATCAACCTAAGGACAATAAGGACTACGTTTACATTTTTGATCTAAGATTTTGAGACAGATTATAGAACTACATTTTATCTTAGTGATGATTCTCATTAGACCGAGTATTAGCTACGTTTCTATGTAGACAGCTTTTGTTTAGCTTGTCGTCCATACCCGTCCGTGCTGTTTCCATACAAAAGTAGACCGTCCCCGCCCCAGCCCGGATACGGCCCGTTCTAATGAGAATCATCCCTTATAGAGGTAGGTACAGTCAGTACCACATTCAGATTTTCAAAATCGCTACACTTACATCGTTATTGTGGGGTATCAGAACAGGATACACATTAATATATGTATTCAAAAAATAAAGGAGAAGTTAGAGAGTTATTTTCAGAATGTGTCCTGTTTTGAACGTACCTATAGCAATTTTGAAAATCTAAATGTATTCTAAATGTAGAGCTGCGTTCCAGTTCGCCAATGCAAGGATTAAGAATACGGACACTTACATAGCGTTGTGTGAAACAAATAAATAAATATGTATATAAATTAAAACATAGGCTACTTTTATCACGATTTTACGGAATTCGGAAACACGAGGGTGAAACCACGGGTAGTAAATAACTATAGGTACAACGATTATTGTTACAAAAATGGAACTGTTGGGTCAACCAGAGATATGTAAAATTACTTTAATAGACTCATTGGGGTCAACAATAACATTTGGTTACCATTTAGATTTTACTAGTGCGATATGTAGTAATTTTTTTGTTACTTAGCTGCATATTTATTTAAAGTTTTTCTAAATAACATATATATATATATAAAATATAAAATGAAATAAACATATAATCAAATAACGTTGGCTGACTGCCCGATTCTTCCATTCTACACTCTACACGTTTCACTTCAATCTGATATGAAGGATTACAGGATAGGCACCTAATTTATATATTATTTCTGTGAAATACAACCACAATAAACAAATTGAAACGAGACGCGCGTAATTTAGTATGGTGAACCCAGGACCCAGGGTGAACCAGTAGCAGTACTTGCTACGCGGGGTGAGCGGGAAAGTGACGTCATAGTATGAGCGCGCGTAATCTCGGAAATTCAAATAAGGGCTTAAACTTCTCGTCGTTACAACTTCGGAAATTCTGCATGTATTGAAGTGAAATAAAAACGAATGTAATGTACATGATCTACGCTCCGATTTTAGATGTATTTGATAGTAATATTTTGACCCTTATGTGTTCTCCAAGCGGAGGTCACTGACACTGGCTGACAGTAGTGGTACACAAGCTGTGCGAAGCCAACTGTGGTTTCAGTTTTAGCGGGAACGCGTTGAGGAGATGTGTTGCTTTTTATTTTTGTGAAACTTAGGTCAAATGCGTGTAAACTGTTTGTTTTCGGGGGCATCAATTTAGTTTCGTGAAGGTGTACAGTACAAGTGTATTCTTTTTCTTCATTGTTCATTTAAAATGGCTTTTTCCATTCGGACATTTGCCAGTGTCAAGTATTATCAATACTTGCAAGTTATTTGGATCGAATGAAACAGTCAAGTCGTCATAGTTAAAGTCAAGTCGAGGGAATCATTGTAAAAAGGAGGCCATTTTTTACAATGTTTGTTCACGGAGCTTTAGAGAGACCACTAAGCTGAAGTCCATGTTTTGCACCGATTTTCACTTTTATTTTCACTTGTACACCATCACGAAACTAAATTGATTAATATGCCCCCGAAATTCAACAATTTACACGCATTTGAACTAAGTTTCAAAAAAATGAAAATTTAGTAACACATCTCCTCAACGCATTCCCGCCAAAAAACAACAAGTGTATTGAAAGTAAAAATCGGTGCAAAACATAGATTTTAGCTTTGTTTCCAAAGCTCCGCGATCGTAAACAATTATTGCAAATGGCGGCCCCGTGTAAGTTTGCAATAATTCCCTCCACTCGACTGTTATATAATATTACTTGACACTGCCTAGTACCAAATGGCCATAACCAGTCCACAATTGATAAGAAATAAATAACTGTGGTTTATGTTGTCAATGTCAATGTCAAATACAATAAATATTTGAAGCGGTTTTTTTGTAGGTACTCACGTCCTATTGTTTTGATTAGTTAAAGCTGAAATCTAAGTTTTATTATTGTATATTCTAGTAATATTTAAGTTTCATATTAATAATTCATTGCATATGAATTCGTAACGTTATATGAAAAGTTTCTGCGACCTCAAAAAGTTGTAAGTGAAGTTTGTAAACAAACCGCCAAAATGAGTGATTATCCAGATCCCGATGAAGAATATGAGCTTATGTACGCTGATGAGCTGGAAATGATGAGAGAACAGGAGGATCAAATTGGTGAGATAAAAGAAACTTAACTTATTTTAGCCTTTCAAGAGGAGTCTAACCTCAAAAATAAAAACTATAAAAACTTTAAAGATACCTATAAAGAACTAGTATGCTGTAATCCTATCAATCCTATTGTAAAGTCCAACCTAACCATCTGCCGGACTATTTTAACTATTCGCTGAGGCGCCTAATACCATAAACAAAAAAAGAAGCTGTTAAAGCTGTTTATTTCATATAATATAATAATATTATTAGGTGCTTCAATAATTAATTATCAAGCGCTACATGTAATCATGTTCTAACATTAACCTAACCTATCCTTGTTGATGTTCTCTGTATAGTAAATTCAATGAAAAAAATTCGCTTCTAAATGGTAGGGCATGTGTTAGGGGAGGGTATACAACATCCCCCAATACTTCTACCCTTTCTCCTCCCCATGACCTAGGATTGTAAAATGCATCCGATGGACACCTTAGTCTATGTAAATTTACTTATTAATTTTTATACATAGGTAGTTATGTAACCTAACCAACTTCTTTTATATAGTGGAGTGGTGGTTACCTAGTGTTAGAGTTTTCTGGCTACCCTAAGGTCTCCTAATTTGAGCTATGACGGCTATCGTAGATAACAACAACATTATTTAAACCTTAAACAACACCAATTCTAATTTCCAGACATAGTAGCACGACCCAAAGCTCTCCCAGCTAAACGTAGCCTCAATTTCTCCAGTCCTGCCTCAAAAAAAATATCAAAAGATGAGATCTCACTATCACAAAGCATACAGCCTTTACCTTGCAGTCAGGAAGTCATCCCTACAAAAGAAACGAAGGAAACAAGTCAAGATGTATTTACAAATGAAGCTTTAACAACTCTATCAAGTGTTGGACCAAGTAAAAGAACTGTTGATGACTTATTTGGTGATATAGGTAAGTATTGCTATGCCTGTATTACTATGCCTGTATAGGAAAAGATACTGAAGTTAATTTTTCTATTACATAATTCTACACATTAATTATTAATACATAAACATACATATTCCTATTATTTGAACTGCTTGTTCAAATAATAGAAATATGCTAGCTTGTTTTCTTATCATTATAAATATAAGTAGTATATCCGTTGTCTAGCCACCGTAACACAAGCTTAGCAGCTTACCACGGGGCTAGATGGCGCTGTGTGTTCGTCACAGGATTTATTTATTTATTTATTATTTATTTATTATCATCCGAGGAATGTGACAATTGACGACCTCTATGGCGCGTCGAGTGAACGCTTGGCTGCAATGCAGAAGGTTGCGGGTTCGATTCCCGCTGGGTGCAAATATTTATGCTTAAAAATAAATATTTGTATCTGGTCTGGGTGAATTTCTATGTATAATATGTATGTATTTACAAAAGAAAAATAAATATAAGTAGTATATCTGTTGTTTGGTCACCGTAACACAAGCTTAGCAGCTTACCATGAGGCTAGATGGCGCTGTGTGTTGGTTACAGAATTTATTTATTTAATGGTCCTGGCATCCCTCTCGGAAGCCCGGTATCGGCTTTCCTGCTTTTGCGTCTTCACTTCGCACAATCTTCGGCATCCAGTGTAGAGAGACTATTGGCACGCATATCACCCTTTACGACGTCAAGCCAAGTTCTTGGGTCTAAGACATTTGTTCTCTACGTAACTGGCCGGTTTTCGCAAGACGCAACTGTACCAGTGAAGGCGACATTCTTGCAGTTTATCCGCAATGTCGCGGATGCGCGAGTTCCTAACGCGATCTTTTAGCGTCACTCCACACACTTCATCTCCGTGACCTTTAACTGCTGCTTATGTGGCACAAGCACTGGCCATGTCTCACTACCATACAAAAAGACTGGTCTAATGATAGCTTGTTTTCTTATAGTGTCAGCATATCACCATCCTCTCACCCGATGTAATTGATTTCTGATATAAGACAATTTTTCACTTGCTGCACATCAGGTTATAAGTCATAGTAAGAGTAGTACTAGTATAAAGAGTGGTGAAAGTGATGCAAATACCATTTATTAATAAGACCTTGGAGACGGTAGTAGAGAGAGTTAAAGTTAAATTCTCTCTGCACAACCCCCACGTTTTACGACCTAGTGTGCAGCGAGTGAAAACGAATTTTGGGTAATAAAGAAATTAAAAATGCATTCCTTGTGCATCTCTTTAAGGGTTTGGTTTGGTTGGATATGTAAAAAAAATAGTTTTTATCATTACAGGAGACATAAACTTTGATGATGTGGAGTTACCAAGTAAAAGGCAGAAAACAGAAGAAGAAACTGATCTGGATTTGATAAATAAGATATTAGAAGGGAGAAGGTTGAAACAATTGCTGCATGAGCCATCTAACAGTGATGCTCGTTCTTCAAAGCCCGCCTATGTTGCTAAAGATAATATTTCATTGGATATTCCGAGGTAAAATAGTACAATTTTAGTTTCTAGATAACTCTAGAGTTTTTCACTGGTAAACAAATCCTATAAACATTATAAATGTGAAAGTTTGTGTGTAAGTATTATGTAGGTAAGTAAGTAAATGAGTATGTTACTTGTTTACATAAAAACTACTGAGCCAATTGCAATGAAATTTCGTATGCAAACAGCTGGAGATCTGGATTAACATACACTACTATTTATTCTGTCTAGCAGGGTTAAATTGGGACTTACGTGTGGGGCGCTACTCATACAGAAAAATACGTTTGTAAATCAATTTTTGTAAATTCTAAATGTATATTGTAAAAATTAATTCTAGTTGGGCGTTCATTCCTCTGACGAATTCCGATGGAGACCGTATTTATGTGAAGTTTGAATCTGAGGAGTCTTGGGATGCGTCTCTGGAGAGTGTCATGGAAAATGTCACTTTAAGGACCATGTACACTGGGGCTTGGGACGAGGCGAGACAGCTCGTACGTAAACACTCAATGTTATTATTTATTTATATTCAGCCCTCCACAAATAAGATCATTATGAGTGGGAGAGATAGAAATTTACTCTCATTTGAAAACAGTAGTGGAATGATTTTTGATGTGTCTATGAAGATGAGAAACTGTCAACTTTACGAACAACACGAATCCTCGAAAATGGCAATGAGAACTTGTAAAGAAATAACAATATAGAATAATTATAAATGTCTAGGGGTTTCACCCATGGAAGAGATTTTTCAATCTCACCTCACATCGAAAGGATGATTGCATTCATGCATATTGCTTCCGTATTCACGTATATTTCATTACTTTTCGAATACCCAGAGCAATAAAAGTAAGAAATATACGGTACACACTTAATTTCCAGCTAGAAACCAAACAGACAAAGGAACTCCTCCCACCAACTCAAACCCCACTGACTGTAGTTGACGACGCGCTGTGGGTAGACAAATACAGGCCGCAGTCGTACGTCGACCTACTGTCAGACGAGCCGGTCAACAGAGCGCTGCTGCATTGGCTGCATTTGTGGGACAAGGTAGGCAAATAATAGACATCACATATCTACCGTAGCAGTAGATTTACCTGTGGCTTAGTGGCTGTTTATAAATGTCTTTCTTTTGATGTCGTAACTGATCAATGGGCGTGTACGCGTTCGGTGTAGCCATTAATTTTTAGTAGTTAATATCCTCATAGATTAATCTTCTTCAGATTTGTGATTGTAATTAACAAATGTCACAAAATAGTAAATCCCTATAAGTTTCTTCTCCTCGGAGGGCGCGTCTAAATCGTCGTTTTATTTTCAAAACCACACTAAATTCATAGTTTTTAGACTCGACGTACCAAAATGATCATGTATTTGTTGTGTGTACATTCTAATGAAATAAACTATTTTGACTGGACTCGTTCAGGTAGTATTCAAGAAAGAGATAAAGACGAAAGACCCGCAGCAACGCAGCAGCTTTAGCAAGCGGACCGGTAACTTCCAACTATCGAACAAGTGGAAAGGCAAGCGTGAGACCGAGCCGGAGTTAGACGAGGACGGACGGCCGCGGCTGAAGGTGGCGCTGCTGTGTGGACCGCCCGGAGTGGGGAAGACCACGCTGGCGCACCTACTGGCAAAACTAGCTGGTGAGGCAGACGTGGCTCCTAGCACATTTAAAGAGTTTATAACTACTATCTTCCTATGAGTGAGGAGTTTTGTCAGGAACGCGTTGATGCGGTGTTGCTTAATTTTCATTTTTGTGAAACCTAGTTCAAATACGTGTAAATTGTTTCATTTCGGGGGCATATTATTCGATTTAGTTTTGTAAAGGTGTATAAGTGTAACAAAAGTGAAAATCGGTGCATAACATGGGCTTTAGCGTTGTCTCCAAGCTCGCGTGAATCGTCATTGTAAAGTGCTACCATCTACAATGACTTCCTTGACTTGACTTTTACTACGACGACTTGACTATTTAATTTATTTATTTAAATAAATAAATAAATAAAAAATCCCACGTCACAGGTTACAGAGCAGTAGAAGTGAACGCGTCGGACGAACGCAGCGCGGACGCGTTCCGAACGGCGCTGCAGAGCGCGACGCAGATGCGATCCGTCCTGGATGCCGACAGGAGGCCTAACTGCTTGATACTGGGTGAGAATTAGTACAAATAAGATTTATTAAAAACTAGCTGCGCCCCGCGGTTTCACCCGCGTAAGTCCCGTTCCCGCGGGAAAAACGGGATAAAAAGTAGCCTATATGTTAATCCAGGTCCCCAGCTACCTATAATTCATAATTCCAAGTCTCATCGCAATCGGTTCAGTAGTTTTTGCGTGAAAGAGTAACAACCTCACATACATACATACATACAAACTTTCGCGTTTATAATATTAGTAAGATTGAAAAAAGAAAAGAAAAAAAAAGTAAGTTAATAGACACAGAAATGAAATAAAGATGTTTTTTTTCTAAATTCATACAACTTGTTACAAATCGTCTGAATTGTTGTACTTGTTGTACTTGCGCGATAGAATTATCGTATTCGGTTTCCTTTTAAAGCTTCTTATAAATAAACTCAAACAAGATAATAAGGTACCTACTCCTACCTGCTACTTCAGTTATACACTACATGGTTATATTTTACTTAATCACGTAATTTTATTTATTTTCTTACCTCGACGTCTCAACCATATTAGGATAGTCTTGCTCACGAAGGGAGGAAATGCAGATATTTAGATAAATCTCAAATCATAAGTACGTTAAACGTATATTCAGTAAAAAAGCATATGGAAACTAGTATTACATCCTGTGTCACGAAAAAGGAGAAAACTTTTTTCTTTAACCATTTTACTAAAATTCCATTGTCCGCCTGTGTTTCTGTCTGCCACCAGGCTATATCTCATGAACAATGATAGCTATAGAGATAGTTGAATTTTATTTAAATGATGATATTTTTGTGATAATGTACAGGATCTCCGTGAGCGAGTCCGACTCACTCTTAGCCGTTTTTTTTAAATTCGGTTCAAAACCTTCTAATTTCAGACGAGATAGACGGAGCCCCAATAGCCACAATAGAGCTACTAGTCAAATGGTGTACTGCCACAGTGGAGAGTGGCAAGAAGAAGGGCAAGTCACACCCGCTGCGGCGTCCTGTTATAGCTATATGCAACGATCTGTACGCCACTTCCTTGAGGCCGCTGAGGTATGGTTTAATAAATAAATAATAATAAATATTGCACTAAGTTGCACAGCGCAATCTAGCCCCAAACTAAGCACTGGGCTTGTATTATGGTTACTTTACAACAGATATACTACATATTATTTTTTTTGTAATTGAAAGACACCTAGACCAGGTACGAATATTTTATTTTTAAGCATAAATATTTGCACCCGACGGGAATCGAACCCGCAGCCTTCTGCATTGCAGTCGAGCGTCCGCCCGACGCGCCACAGAGGCCGTCAAATCAGTAATTCTTAGTAAATAAATAAATAATTTATTTCCAAAAATATTACAAACACAGTTTCTTAGAGTCTAAATATCGAATTAAATCTAAGTAACTTATATGCCTGAACTAGGAAAATCATGTATCTCAGGCGAAAATGGCTAACGATACAACCTAAAATTATCACTTATAATTAGAAACAAATTAAAAAATTAAAGAACTACTGGGTATGACCGAGTAAAAGGAACGTAGTAAAAAATGATTTGATGATAGTGTTCGCCAATACAGTTTGAGAAGTAGGGTGTCGTTGCAACTTCCAGAGCAGTATCGCTGACGGTGGCGGTCCCGGGCGTGTGCGGCGCGCGGCTGGCGGCGCGCGTGGCGGGTGTGGCGCGCGGCGAGGGCGTGCGGTGCGCGCCGCACGCCGCCGCCGCGCTCGCCGCGCGCGCCGCCGGCGACGTGCGCGCCGCCATACACCTGCTGAGCTTCCTGAAGGCACGGGCCAAGAAACAGGTTCCTTACTTACTCTTTCTTCCTACCCTACTACCTACATTCACAGACAATTTTTTTTTTAATCTATACTAATATTATAAAGCTGAAGAGTTTGTTTGATTGTTTGTTTGTTTGTTTGAACGCGCTAATCTTAGGAACTGCTGGTCCGATTTAAAAAAATATTTTTGTGTTTGATAGTCCATTTATCGAGGAAGGTTATAGGCTACTTTTGATCCCGATATTCTTACGGGGTCGGGACTTACGAGGGTAAATCCCGCGGGACGCAGCTATAAAAACGAAAGTCGTGTTAGTTACACTATTTATATCTCAAGAACGGCGGAACCGATAGGAATGAAATTTGGTACAGGGTTAGTATAGAGGTTTAAATAAAATATAGGGTACTTTAAATGATCGTACGGGTTAAGCAACGCTTGGCGTGACACATACTTGATGGGTCAACAAGAACGATCGCACCAATTAGAATGAAATTTGGTACAGGGTTAGTTTAAGGCTATATATACGATATAGGGTACTTTAAATGATCTTACGGGTTAAGCAACGCTTGGCGTGACACATACGTGATGGTTCAACAGGAACGATCGCACCAATTAGAATGAAATTTGGTACAGGGTTAGTTTAAGGCTATATATACGATATAGGGTACTTTAAATGATCGTACGGGTTAAGCAACGCTTGGCGTGGCACATACGTGATGGGTCAAAAAGAACGATCGCACCAATTAGAATGAAATTTGGTACAGGGATTAGTTTAAGGGTATAAATACGATACTTTGAATGATCGTACGGGATAAGCAACGCTTGGTATGAATACGTGATGGGTAAAAATGATGGTTAAATCGATTTGAACGAAATTTGGTACAGGGATAGTTTAGTGGTTGAAATAAGATATAGGGTACTTTGAATAACCATACGGGTTGAGCAACGCTTGGTATGACATACGTGATTCGTTACATACGTTACGGGATAGGAATTTATGCGGGTGAAACCGCGGGGCACAGCTAGTCTATTTAATAAAGAGCTTTACCGAACAAACGGTTATGTCGCTCTGTTAGGACATCACTTCACCTTATCTTCTATTCAAAAATCATTTCATTTCACACCATATCGTCCGACGGCTTCTGTGGCGCGTCGGGCGCACGCCTAACTGCAATGCAGAACGCTGCGGGTTCGATTCCCGTCAGGTGTAAATATTTATGCTTAAAAATAAATATCTAGTCTAGGTGTCTTTCTATGTATAATTGACTGAACGAGCGACGCGAGTGAGGTCCAGTGTAAACAGGCATGGCGCTTGTATCTTTGTATGTTTGTTCGACGATAACATGAGTATCGTAGCACCGATCTTCATGAATTTTGGTATGTGCGTAGTTTAGGTCAATAGAATTTATGACATCGAAGATAAGCCGCATCGGTAGGGGGGTTGGGGAGATAGGGGGTCGTGAGGTCTCAGTTCGGGGCGAACTCTTAGTTATTTATATTTCGAAGCTGCGACACGCGGCGTTCGCCGGCCAGCCGTAGCGTAGCGTTGAAGTTTGCTTATGCTTTTGCCATTTTTTATTTACTTAACAAGGTTTCATCCCATTTTCATCGCGCGCGGATTATAATATTTGTGTGCCAATAAATCATTTTCTCGAGCTTCTCCGTTTTTTGCAAGAAATTGGTTCCCATTGCCTCCGCCTTAGGGCGACCTGACGACTTCCATAATACCACGTTGACAATGCTTTGTTTACCTTAATTACAGTACAAAATGTATGAGCTATAATCACAGCCAAGCTCTTTTTAATTTAAGAGTAATTTAGGTTCGATTCGCACTTGACTAATCCTTTAAAAAATCTTTCTTTATTTTTATTCCAGCTTACAATGGAAGACGTTGAAAATGCAGCCATCGGTACAAAAGACTGTACGAAAAGCATGATGCAAGCTCTCCAAACTATATTTACAATCAACGATAAAGATCCGACAGCTGTGTCTAAAGCTATACAATCCGCTGGGGAATATGACAGGTATGACTGGTCACCACAATAAAAGCCTAGTTGCTTAGAATGAAGGAAGATGGCGCTTTGTCATATGTCTTGCAATATGCTCGATACATCTTGTCTACATTATTATAAAACAAAATCCTTTGCCGCGTCTGTTTGTGTGTCGGTCATAAGGATTTATATAAAACTAGCTGCGCCCCGCGGTTTCACCCGCGTAAGTCCCATACCCGCGGGAATATCGGGATAAAAAGTAGCCTTTGTTTTATTCCCGGTATCCAGCTACCTATATTCCAAGTGTCATCGCAATCGGTTTAGTAGTTTTTGCGTGAAAGAGTAACAAACTCACATACATACATACAAACTTTTGCGTTTATAATATTAGTAAGATTTAAAATGTGACACTAATTGTTGAAATTGTCAAAAAAAATCATTCCTATACATTTCGTAACCAACAAACTCTGATCTCTTTTCAAAAATCAAAGTCAAAATTATTTATTTCCATAGGACGCTTGTACATTACGAAGGTACATGGTCACTTGGATACGTCTTTAATCTAAAAAGTTATGTGTAGCTTCAAAACGCGCCCTCCGATAGGAAGAAGCCACAAGAAACTCATGGGGGTTTTTTGTGATCATGTGTTAAATTACAAAACATATGATAACCAGCCATAAAGATGTTTTTCTTTTCTTAATAATGTTTTGGTGCGTGAAGAAATACTCATGACATAAAAACCACCTTTAAAATTTGTTTCTACATAGGCTAGCAGAAGGTATTTTCGAAAACTACCCTACATCCCGCGTTGACTCCCGGCTCAACATCGCGTGTGAAACTTTGTCCTGGCTCTGTTTACACGACCACGTCAGTTCTTGGACACAACGCCAACAAAACTACAGTCTCTACAGTTTGTTGCCGCTCTGCTTAATGAGGTGTCACAGTTTGTTGGCGACGAGAAATCTAACGAGAGTCAAGTTCCCTACGCAGGCTCAAGAGGTACAGTCACCATACTACAAGCGAGTTTTTGACGGGTGGTCTTGAGAAAATGTGCTGCTGAATTTTTAGTTTCGTGTAAATTAGAGTGTAAATTGTTTAATTTCTATGGCGTAATAATCAATTTAGTTTCGTGAAAGTATAGTAAAAATGAAAACTTTAGCCCACGTTTGGCTTTCGTTTTCGTGTTGCTGCCAAATCCTCGTGAAAAGTTTTTGTAAAATTCGCCGCCATTTACAAAGTCACTTGATTTGACTTGCTACGACGACTTCACTGATTAGATTCTGGGATTAAGAATTTTAACAAAGCCTAACATAATATGGTGGCATGGACCATTGTAGTTTAAATTTTGCTAAAAAAAAAATTTCAATTTTTTTTTTTTTTTTTATTTTATTTTTTATTATCATATAAAAGAACTTAAAATAACAAGATTTTATTAAATATAGCATAAAAAACCACTAAGGTTTGTAGAACGCTAATACTATGATCTGCGAAGCGTTAAAAATAAATACAAATAAGATCTATATCAATGCAAAAACAAAACAAAACCACACCATAACTGTAGACACATCCATCGTCCCAATATTATAAAAATAAGAACCACACAGGAAGTACTTAATAATCAATAAATCAATAATAATATATGATTAATCGTAATTAATCATATATTTATGAAATTTTTCACTTTTAAACCGCTACGAAATAATTAGTTTTACAATAGATTTGAATGGGAACAGGCCTTTATTAATACTGATTGACATTGGCATTTCTAGTAACTTCTTCTTTTATTTGGCTATATTCAATTTGAACATTAGCCGGTGTCAAGTATTATTAATATTTGCAAGTTATTTGCATCGAAACAGTCAAGTTGTCATAGTTAAAGTCAAGTCGAGGGAATCATTGTAAAACAGGGCGGCCATTTACAATAATGTTCACGGAGCTTAGGAGACAACGCTAAAGTTCATGTTTTGCACCGATTTTCACTTTCACTACACTTGTATGCTTTCACAAAACTAAATTAATTAATATGGCCCCAAAATTAAACAATTTACACGCATTTGAACTAGGTTTCACAAAAATGAAAATTTAGCAACACATCTCCTCACCGCGTTCACGTCTGAACTCCATTTGATTACTTTACTTTGACTACACTAGATTGTTTTTTAAGAATTTTGATGAGGCTTTTCTCTTTGTAAACTGTTTCTAATTTAATATTTTTTTTCATTCCAGGCGTACCGTCGGCAACAAGAGTTATCCAGCATATTCTGGTCAGTGCGGCGCGGCTGCTTGTCTCGAGCCGCCTCCCCCCGCGCCGAGCTGAGTCGAGACGTGTTGCCGCTACTGCCGCACGTGCTGACCGTACAGCTGCGCTCCGCTAACGTGCAGGTACCGTCAGCAACCACAACATTAAGCGTATTCTGATCAGCAGCCCTAGACAACATTCTTATCGAATAACGAAATCGCCAATCGACATATTTTTTGTATGATATTGACATATAAGTTCGCGAAAAGTCACGTGACTTATCGTGCATCGTCATCAGAATCTGCACTGCACAAAAGAAAACCACGGCGTCGATTTGCGTGCATTTTAAGTAGACGCCGTCGTTTTGAAATGTTATTGAAATCGACGTCTTTTAAGCTACTGGTTTAAATGAGAGTTCAAATTTCAATCTAAGGCAGTAAATTGTAAAAAATCTCGCTCGCAGATCATTCCTTTGCGCGGTGCAGATTTCTCGACATCTCGCAGCGATAGTCATTTCAATTTAGGATAGACGTAACTATATCGATAGTGCTGCAGCGGTTTATTATATTTATTTCGCGCCCAACTGCCGCGCAAGTTCAAGTCGACGTCGCGTCGCATCCACGTCAGTTGTGCTAAAAAGAAGTCGATAAATGACGCTTAGAACATTACAGGTAGCGTTACATCAGAAGATTGTTTCAACTGTCTTCCTTCTGATACTCGTATCATATCAACTGTAAAGGTTTAGATCAAAGGGAGATGTAGAGTTTTGACTCCGATCTAGATTCAAAGAATCGTCCTAAAATATTTAAACGATCCCTAAATTACTAACTATTTTGTTATATTACATCTAGTTATGCAGTGAAACCGAACGCAAAACGTTGCGCAGCTGCGCGGGCGCGCTGTGCGACTACGGCCTGCAGTACGTGCAACAACGCACGCCGGACGGACTATACGCCTTTGTTATGGAACCTGATGTCTATAAATACGCCTTCTTTGGTGAGTCTTTATTACCCGGCTTTGTTTTTCTCGACTATCTTGAATGTTTTTTTAATAATTACGTTAGCTGATGTTGTCTTTAATTAACCCTTTGGTGTGCAAAATTATTCAGCGTTTTGCGATTTTTCAGTTTTGCGTTTGATTCTGAGATTTGCGATTTCAACGTCGGCAATCAAAAGGTAGTTAAAGTAAAGTTAAAGTAAGTTAAAGAGTTTCGTACACTTGGAAAATGAGTATCATCATTATACCAAAGACAATTAAATAAATACTAGACTTTCAAATACGAACAAATTATAAAAGTTCAAAAACGTTATGGCTAGGTGGCGCTACCGCTGAAGGCCAAATATAAAGAATCAGTTGTATTTTATTGTTAAGGCAATAAATAATATTCAGATTAAAACAGGAAACTAATAATTTTAATTAATGGAAAACCTTTTTGATCAACATAAAATTGATAAAAACATTTTATTTATTTTATTTTGTTACAACAAATAAAAAATAAAATTTAGTCTGAAGCAAAGACGCTTCGCTCCAGACCAAATTTTATTTTTTCTGTATGTCGCTTCTCCTCTACAGGTAGCATATTGTTTTTTTGTGTCATGGGGGATTTTTGATTGGTGGGGTATTTCTCCTACACTCCATAGAAAAAATCCAAATTTTCTTTTTTCTGTATATTGCTTCTCCTCTACAGGTCGTATTTCTCAACTGATTTTGATGAAACTTGGTATACAAGTTCTATGAGCATATGGATTTTTTGCCGTGGGGGATTTTTGATTGGTGGAGTATTTCTCCCACACTCAAAAGACAACTTTCTAATTTTCTTTTTCCTGTATGTTGCTTCTCCTCTACATATCGTAGTTCTCAACCGATTTTGATGAAACTTGACATACAAGTTCTATGAGCAAATTATGTTTTTTTTTTGTCGTGGGGGAGAAGTTATTTTATTGTGGGATAAATAAATTTGCTTTCTAGCGTTTTAAATCTATATTTGTTTTTATTCGCTTATCTAAATCGGCCCAGCCGTGTAGGTCCTACGACGGCACAAAAATAGGTCACATATACATACATTCACGGCAAAAACATAACACTTCCTTGGGCAGTTTGTGTAAAAATCAGGAAATCATTCATGCATAGCATACATAGGTTTTGGGTGTATATCGTCAAGATGCGCCCAAACGTGTCCAGTCCTAATTAATCTGTTTTATCATCTGAAGTCGGGCAGCCACATTAAGTACAATATGGAACCAACCAGTAAAACTGCCCGACTTCAGATGATAAAACAGATTAATTAGTCGGTGGCTCTGTACCTATGTAGAGGTTATTTTGGTAATTTTTATCAATTCTTTTTATTTTTGGTTGTTTTTTAAATTATATTTTGTTTCTTTTTGAAGTCGGTTTTTTAATTGTTAAATTATTTTTTTATTTTACCCTTTTTAGTATACTTACCTACCTAAAAATCAACAATATTGTTACCGTAATTTTAATTATTGAGGAGTTTGCTGATGAGAAGGTGGTTTCAGGTACCCCATCAATCTGTACTTAGTTCTTTAGGGGTCTATTCTTTTTGGTAGAAGTCCAAAAATGAGTAATTTATTGAATTCTGGGATGCTATCCTGTGCATCATTCCAAAGATACTCATCAGATCCTTACCAAACTTTCATGGGACCACCGCGTAGCTTCCACATTTCCATTAAAAAAAGAACTAAATCAATCGGTCAAGCCATCTATCGTGTAATCGATGAACAATTTAATTGTATACAGCGTTTTGAGAAGCATTCCCGGTCCTCACTTCGAAGATCCTCATCAGATCCTCATCAAATTATTATGGGACCATCTCGGAGCTCCCACCTTTCCATTAAAAAAAGAATCATCTCAATCGGTCAAGCCATCTTCGAGTAATCGATAAACAACTGGATTGATTAATGCGTTTTGAGGAGCATTTCCGTTCATCACTCCGAAGACCCTCATCAGATCCACATCAAATTTTTATGGGACCATCTTGGAGCTCCTACCTATCCATTAAAAAAAGAATCATCTTCAATCCTAGATCAATAACAAAACTCTATGTATAGTATAGCATCCGTGTACGTACTCTACACCGGTACCGTACCTTACGGTACCGGCGCGGGCGTTCCGGTACAGTGCCCAAGATGCTGGCGGCGTTCCCGCGCTAGATAGCAAGGCTTATCCGCTGGAACAAGAAACCGCCAGCTCTTGTACTTATCACCAGACGCGTCGACAAGACATGCATTGTTTGTCTTTCGGATTTGTATAAAATCAATACCTATTTAATAGCTATCTCAGCGAAACTGCGAAAAAGAGAATGCTCATCTTACTTCTTACTACTAATCTTAGAAAGAAAGAAAGAAAATAAGTTTATTCAGACAAGCACACAACTAAACAAAAACGTTTACAATATCAGAGAAGATGGGAAAAAAATATATAATGAAAATACAAACAATACAATAAAAAAAAAAAACAGACAAACACAACCAGGTCTCAAAGAAGTCGTGCGCTGCCCGAATAGGCACAATCTCAGCGAAAAGCTGCTGCTAGTGTACGAGTACCTAAGTTACATAGCAGCAGCGCTGGTCTTCCGATTGCACCCATCCTGCTTCTCGGCCCCTCACTTAATCAATAAATAAAAATAAATATATATAATAATAAAAATAATATGATCCATACATAATGTAATGAATGATACATAAATATATACATAAACATAGAATAAAAATATAAAATAGTTTTTTTTAGAGTTGTAACTGTCAGTAACTGACTGTGACGTATCCAACATTAAAAAAACGATTATTGACTTCACCGATATCACGTTTTACTATCAAATTAAAAATTGGATATTGATTATCAGGGAACCCGAAAATAATCGAATTAACCGAAATTAATTAAATGCTATCTGATGCGAACGCGAAACTCGTCGGCAGTTTCGCGTTCGCATCTATTTAGTTATAAAAAGACACATGAATAAAGCATTCGTCGCTTGTTCCAGAAATCCGATTTTTATAGTGTGTGTTGATGGTATTACCTCACAAATACAAACAGTAAAGTAGTGACCCTACATCCACATATTTTGCTGACTATTAAGGCCCATATACGCTGCTAAATGCCCTTTCCATGTCCAGACTACAAGCCAATTAGTCACACTCCCTCCCCTAGATGATCTCAAATACCTAAATGGATTTCGTTGCATGCGCTGATGTTTTTGCGAGCTGGTATTTGGAAGTCCATACAGTCTCCATTTCCGTTTAATTCAATAAATCAGCTTTAGAGACCTAGCAGAGTGCCTGCAGGTTTATCGGCGAACACTGGTTGTTAAAAATTGTTATCTGACGGAAGAGTAACTCTATAAAGGGTTAGACTCATCTTTGCATTTAATATGTATGTATGTATTATGAACTTATTTATGACTGATAAATTGTAAAGTTGAAAATAATGTTAAATGCTTATTTAATTTATTAAATCGTTATCTGATGGAAGTGTAACTCTAAACATTGCTATACCATCCCTATTTTATTTTATTTTATATTTTTATGACATTTAATTAATAATATTGTTTAATTTAATTTATTTTTAGTATTTATTTTAAAATTATGACTGTATATCTTTGCATTTAATGTTACTAATGGGTTGCTACTACCTGAAATAAATGAATTATTATTATTATTTTATTAAAAGGGTTAGACCCACCGATGTAAATATATTATCTTATCTTACTAATATTATAAACGCGAAAGTTTGTATGTATGTATGTATGTGCCTTGTTACTCTTTCATGCAAAAACTATTGAACCGATTGCTATGAAACTTGGAATATAGGTAGCTGGATACCGGGAATAACACATAGGCTTTTTCCTATTAGGCTTTATCCTTTTCAGACCCCATTTCCGTGTTTAAGATTGTCCATTTGGCTGTGTGTTTGTGCTCGCTAATCTCTGAAACGGCAGGAACAATTTCAATGAAATTTGGTATGCAGATAGCTTAAAGTAAATAGTAAGATTTACTATCATTGGCTACGAAGTACGTGCTATTTGAAGGCTTCAAAACCTATAGTACAAAGAAATTAAAAACACGTCCATATACCCGACAGAATGTTTTGAATCCGTTACTTCACATAGATAAAGCTTTTTAGCTCAGTGAATGGATTAACAGGCGTGCACGGCAATGTGATACTAATAGGTTAGTCAAATCATGAGGCACCCATTTTTCGTATTTTTTAATTTTATTGATTTGACGCAAGTGAGTCAATAAAGTGGGTAAGGTAACGTTAAATCATGCCGCTAATTCCTGGGTAGTTTGACTAGGATCGGCTTCCACTATCTCTCTTAATTCATCGTTATTCACCTGTGTGGGCGGTCTTCCTCGTGGCTCGTTCTTTAAGTCGAAATTTCCATCACGAAAGTGTTTAAACCAAAATCGCACGGTGCGTTCATTAGTAGACCCCTCTCCAAACGCAGCATTGATATTGCGGGCTGTTTCTGCCGCGTTAGTTCCGCGTCGGAACTCGTATGCAAAAATCACTCGAATTTTCGCAGTATCCATCTTTCTTGTCTAAATTGAATAACAAAAACAATTGAAAGTCGATATTCAAATGTTTTACATTTTTTTAAAAAAGAACATCACAGAAACCATTTGAAAAAAGTTTCATTCGAAAACCTCAAACCATGAAGATTCTATGTCAATTCAAAGAACCTATTGCAATAAAACGGCAATTTCATATTTTAACCCCTATTATATACGCACATTGATATTAATATTCTTATAGTATAAATTCCAATTGTGTGACAATTACTGTGTACTTATCTAGATTTTAACTCCATGCATACCTACCTGCTGTGGTATCATCTAATTAGCATCCACCGCTAGTAGTTGCTAAGTTGCAGTACATTGCTGTTTTGACGTAACGTGGTTGTTACCGGTGATTACTTCAAAGCAGCAATGTATAATACGAAATATGCTTTTTGACAGTAAATAGCAACTAGTAGCGGTGGATGCTAATTAGATGATACCACAGCTGATTGGCCATGGGGTCAATGCACTGCTTTATTAGAAAGATCCGTACCGTGTTTTGTTCTAGCATCTTTGTAAAATAATAAACAAAATGATTTTTTTCCTAAAAGCATTAAGTATAATTCTTAAAATGCATTACGTTTAAATGAATTTTTATATTAAATTAGCTGCGCCCCGCGTTTTCCCCCGCGTAAGACCTATTCCCGCGGGCTTATTCCTATGTGTATTCTAGGTCTCCAGCTAAAATTTGTAATGACTAATATAAAATAGGGCTTGGTGATAGAAGGGTGAAAATTTAGGGTTGTGTATTTTTAATGTAACAATATAAATAATAAAAATAAAATATTGTTGAAAAAAAATAAAAAAATAGAAATGGGATTTTTGGAGATAGAGGTCCCACAGGACTACCCCGCCGCCAGAGCTCGTGGATGTACTCCGCAAGGTTACGGCGAGCTCTGGCACTTGCGGCGTGTAAGGCACCGTCAGGTTTTAGTGGGTATACCTCTGGCCGCCCACCATCCCAGGTCAGAGGGGACCCCCACACACCGGGTCGCTCCCCCCCGAGAGCGGCCTGAAGGTCTTAGGGCGATTTCCTGACGTTAAAAAAAAGAAAAGAAGATAGTAGCCTATTCTCAGACCTACTGAATAGTATGCATATAAAATTTCATAAAAATCGGTCATGCCGATTCGGAGGAGTAGAGAGAACTATCACTGTGACATGAGAATTTTATTTATATTAGATATCTTCACCCATTAGGCCGCCAAAAAAACCGCGGGGCGCAGCTAGTACTTAATAACACGCAAGTGTAACTGACTGACTGATAGACAACGCAGAGCCTAAACGACTGGGTGTAGAGACTTGAAATTTGGAATATAGGTATTCTAGAGGTTGAAAGTGGGCACTAAGAACGGATTTTTGGAAATTCCGTCTCTAAATGGGTAAAATGGGGAAAAACGTTTGTATGTGACTTCGTAACGGTTTGAGCTAGAAACTTGAAATTTGACACAGAGATTGATATGGGGTCGGAGGTAAACGACCAAGTTTTTTAGGGTTTCGTAGTCTACAAAAAACCCTTATAGTTTCGTCATGTCCGTCCGTCTGCGGCTTTGCTCAGAGACGGTTAGTACTAAAAACCTGAAATTTTGCATGAGTATACAATCATAATGTTCACGCCAAAAAAGTGCTACAATAAAAAAAAAATATAACCCTTTTTTTGGGTACCTACCCCACATGTAACATGGGGGTTAATTTTTTCTTTCTTGCTTTCCCCATCGTGTGGAATATCGTTAGATAGCTGTTTTAAAATAATTGTGAGTTTTTGAAAACAATTTATGTTTTAGGGTTCCGTTTTCGAAATATTGAGCTTTAAAGTGTTTTAGAGTATTAGTTTTTGAGTTATGTGTACCTCCCCTCTAACAGCCTAACGTTTATACTTGGATTCGTAATAAGTGTTAACAGTTTTAATAAATTTAATGAATTTTAAAGGAAAATTATTACAGCTGAGCTATTTTTTCAAATTTACGAATACTTGTAATTGAAAGAAATAAAAAGCAAAATTTCGAACAAATTCCGTTGTTAAATATTACTTAGGTAGGTACTGGGTAAGATAAGTGTTAGTTTTAAAGACTTTTCCAGATTGTTATCTCTGATATTTTTGAAAACTACGAAATCCTACAATGCGCATGGCCGAACGAGGCACGCACTTGCCCAGTTTTTTTTAAATGGAAATTCAACCCCTAAACGTGTTAAATCAGGGGTGAAAGTTTCCATGCGAATTGCTTCAAAGAATAATTGTATTACTAGTGTGTATGTGTAATACTAGTGCGTGAATAAGTGTATTAGATTGTTATACGAGGGCTGAAGGTGAAATGCGCGACGTTCACCCGAGTTAAACACTATACATTTCGAAATTAAAATACTACCAGCACATTTAATAAAACAAATATATTGAGAATCAGTTAAAATATCAAGTAAATGTAGAACATTTTGTAAAATCCATTTTTTTTTTTAAGTTTTTAAAAAAAGTTTACATAGGTATACACTTACTGCCAGCATTAGAAAATTTTCTAATGTTAATTAGAAAATTTAAAAACATTGGAAACTTAGCTGTTGGCTACAATCAGGGGATGTCAGCTCTTTAACAGACGCATGCCAACACGAGCATTCAATGAGGGTGGGATGTTTTGAACTGAGATAAAGCTCTACAAAAGAGCAAGACAGCAAAGATTATGCTTCAACTTACTTCATTTAATATTTCGTCTATGGTTGGAACTGAAACATTTTCAAACAAAATGGCGTTTTTTGAATTTTCAGAAACTTTTCATTGTGTTGTTTTGTTTTGAGTTTTTGCTAGAATTTAATATTGCAGAGTAATGGTACTATGAAAAAGAGACTCAATTAAGATAATATTTTCGGTGTTTATATTGTGAGAAAGAGACTCCGTTGCGAAATTGTTGATTTTTGTTATAAGTGTGGTATTCGTGCAGAAAGAAGACTCTTCGGTGACTTTTCACCGATTTCCCGAGCCTTCTGTAAATAACTCTTTGTAGTAAGTATCCTTTGCTCCCTGTACACAGAAGAATACCTCTATAAAAATTTCAAGTTTTAAAACATGTGTTTTTATTTTAGGGCTAAAGTATGGTCTACATTTTGTTACCCTGATGAACATTGGTCTTCTGTTCCATCATGGATCAGGTTACACAAACAACACAAAATTCTGTGTGGTGGACATTTTGATAATTCATCTTACACCAGTGATGATAGCAAGAGATTGATAAGTTTGCCATACCTACTGAGGCTCGACACATATTAGTCGAGTTACGAAGTAAGGAGCTTCATTCGTCAACAGCACCACCAACACCAAAAATACAAGTGAGTTGTAACTACGTACATAATATAACTACCTACTTACTTCATGGTCCTATTTCTTTACTAAGTATAGTAAATTTGATCTAATTCTATATGGATATAGATATAACAAACTAGCTGTGCCCCTCGGTATTACTCAGAATAGGAATCAAAAGTATGTCCTTCTCCAAGGTCCATCTATCTCAATACCAAAATTCACCAAAATCGGTTCAGCAGTTTAGGCATGAAAACAACACACAAAATTACTTTCACATTTATGATATTAGTGGAATATTCATAAAAAGATGGTCGGCCACAACAACTCATACAAAATGTGCCTATGTGTTTCAGATCGTTCCTGTTGCTAGCACTTCACAAGGTTTAATGTCTTTAGAACAGCCCAATAAAAATATCCCAGTAACCCAAACCAAGGTATTTGGAATTTATTTATTTGTTTATCCTAATTTCTTCTATGGTTTTCGCGATTTTGCCTAATAAAACACTTTATTTATCCGGTTTTATCGCGTTTTTATTTATTATTTGAACCGAGCTTTCGCCAACTTTACAGTTGGCTTTTTCAAGGTTGACTGAGATGTAATTTATCTATTTTAAACATTCTAAAAAGTTACAGTAAACTACCGCCTCATAATTATTGCAATAAAAACGTTCCAGTGTACGCAGACTATAGAGTTAATGTGATAGTTTTCAATTTAAATTATAATTATTTTTATCCCTAACTAGCTTAAAAAAAGCGAAAGTTCGGTTTAAATAATGAATAAAAACGCGATAAAACCGGATAAATAAAGTGTTTTATTTTGTTTATCCTATTTATGATATTAGTAAAATATTCATAAAAAGATTGTTGGCCACAACAATTCAGGGATGATTTAGATTACATTGTCACCGAGCCGAGACGGGCCGATTTTTGTATGAAAATAGCACAGACAACTTCCCAAAACGACAACTTCTGAAAACGACATCTTCCGAAAATGACAACAATGCCTAATTTATAGGAGTTGGCATACTAATGTCGTTTTTGTCAAATGCTTTGGTACAAAAATGCCGATTTTCAAACATTTTTGTTGTGTTAAAATGACTAAGAAATTTTCTAGTAAAAAGACTGACCTATAACTCCAAATGAGTTTGGTTATTGACAATAGACCCTTTCTTAGCGTAAGTGATAGAGACTAGGCTTGAACTACGGGATATTTTTGTAGAGATTATATAGTATTAATCTTTTTCAGACGAATTACCGCAAGAGGCTATTGCCACTGCGGCTGTGGTTTCTATACATAGACTCGTTTAGTTGACCGAAAACGAAGCAAACCCTTACAAACTTACAAACGTGTCCACAACAAGCCTACATGGAACATGCTTCGATCTAAATAAATAATTTCATCATCGAGACTATATTTTATTTATTTCCAGCATTAGTTTGGTTTATAAGTAATTATAATATTATACTTACACCAAACTCGTGGTGCAATCAAACTTGAAAACTCAGTCATCGAACATTTGACGCATAGAATCCACAAGTAATATTGATTGTGTTATCCAACCCATTCATACTGTGCTATGTATGATTCAAATGTTCAATCACTAATTGCCGCACTCAGATACGTTTTATGGTTACTTACAACTATCACTAAATAAAGAATTCGAAAATCTTTACGGTAATGATAGTTTAACCAATAAACGTCTCTGAGTGCGGAAGTAATACTAGCATTTAAATTTCCCTAGCGTTTCCCGCGCGATCGTAGTTCATGTGGGCGGGAACTGCAGCGCTAGGGGGCGCTGTGTTCGCATATCGAATGTATGAACCTATAGTTCTTCTCCGCTAGGAGTAATAGTGTTCTGTGGCTACAATATAATCGAGTCACGACGTGCATCTATACGGCCATGCCGACAAGAGAAAAAAAGTAAGAAGCAATCGTGATGTGGCATTAAAGCGAGTGGCAGAATAGAAGTGTAGGTAATTCAATTATTCCGCGCTACAATGATCGTTTGTCGTTGCTATGTCGTCCTTTTGTCGTTCAAAAAAATAAAGTAATTTTTAAATAAAAAATACCCCGACTATTTTCAAAAACCACAGACAATTTAAACAATCTTTATTTTTGACGTTTGTTTTTCTTTTTTGTTTAATTATTTGATGTGTTTTTAATTTTATATTTTTTAGCTGAACGACATAGCGACGACTTATAAGACATCTTGTTAGGGCCCTTATCATAGCCAAACGAAAGAAAAAAATATGGCGTTTTTTAATGTCAAACTATAATATATCAAAATAAAAGTAGTTGGATACCGGAAATAACATATGGGCTACATTTTATCCCGATATTCCCGCCGGAACGGGACTTACGCGGGTGAAACCACGGGGCGCAGCAAGTTATTAATATTTTCAAGTTATTTGCATCGAAACAGTCAAGTCATTATAGTCAAAGTCAAGTCTAGGGAATCATTTGTAAACACGGCGGCCATTTACAAAGATTGTACACGAAGTTTTGGAGACAACGCTAAAGTCCATGTTTTTAACCGACTTTCATTTTCATAACACTTGTACACCTTCACGAAACTAAATTGATTAATATGCCCCCGAAATTAAACAATTTACACGCATCAAAGCTAGGTTTCACAAAAATGAAAATTTAGTAACACATATCTCCTCACTGCGTTCCCACCAAAATTCGGATACAAATCAAGTATGCCACGATCGTAAATGGAGGTCGATTTCATGCAGTATTTTATTCAAAACTAGCTGCGCCCCGCGGTTTCACCCGTGCAAGTCGCGATCCCGCTTTGTTCTTACACCTACTGCAATGAAAAAATCCATACTTAAACGGACGACCAGGGAAGTACTGATGATGCCAGGCGCGGTAGCGCCTGGCTTCAACAGTACTTCAATGGGCGAGTAAGGTAGGTGAAGTAGGGCAAAATTTGTTGATGACGATCGATGACGATGGTTAAACATCAACGAAATTACGCAAAATTTAAATTTTATCCGGATATCCGGACTTGATATCCGATATATGACTGTTAAAAACTTAACTCCTGAGCAAAGCGAAGGAGTTTTTAACAGGACCCTCTAGAGTCCTTCGTACGCTTTGGATTCAATATGACGCCCGCTATATAAGACAGGACTTTAGTACCTCGGTGCATAAACTACTATTATATTTCGATTTCCTTATGCGAGTTTGTTTGTTTTCTTTTTCTTAACGACGACGTCAGTTTTTGTTTCCTTATCCGATTTGTTATTTTTTTTATTTCATTTCCGAGGTTGTATTGGTGGATGTTATAAACCACGGAAACCGATTGATTCTGAACTAACCGAAGCCAGATGAATTTCGGGTTACGCTTATCATCAATAACTACTTGATTTAAAAATTATCTACGGGGTTCTACTTTAAAGTTTTTTTAACTAAGATATAGTTTAACACGGAACCCGAAAGGAATCGGTGCTATCCGAAGCCCAATGGGTTTCGGGTCCCCATCTAATATCATCGTTTTAACTACTACTAAATATAAAAATAATCAACCGATGTGTATTAAATTTTGCTAAAAAATTGAAAAATTAGATTTTGTTATCACAGAACCCGAAAGGAATCGGTGCTATCCGAAACCCGAAGAGTTTCGGGTTGCATCAAGTTTTCAATAAATGTTTTTCAATTTACAGCACCATTCAGAATTGAGGAGGATTACAACCCTTACAATTCCGTTGTGATTCGCTACCGCTTGCGCTTTGATGCTACACATCGTAATTTTAAAGGTTGCAGATTCAAATCCTGTCTGTCCAAAACCACGATGCGTTGCTAGTTTAGAATACTTTTAATGCCAACCTAACCCGTCCTTAACTTACATTATTAGATGCAAAATGTTTATTTTCAATGTTTCTAATACAATATGCTATTAGGCATGCAACATTGTTGGATTGCAATCTAGGTCTAAGCTTATATTTAACTATCTAAACCTCAGTTTTCAATATTGATTGTAGTCTGTTTTGTGTATAATATTATGAACGCGAAAGATTGTTTGTATGTATTTATGTGACTTCATTAATTTTTCACTCAAAAACTACTAAACCGATTGTGATGAAACTTGTAATGTAGGTAGCTAGAACCTGGAATAACACATAGGCATTTTTATCTCGATATTCCCGCGGGAACGGAATTTACGCGGATGAAACAACGGGGCGCAGTTAGTAAATAAAGGATTTAAAAAATAAATAAATCTTTTAATTCCCACAAAAACGGAAAACACAAATCAATAAGTTTTTTTTGTATAATAAATATTTGATTATTTGTAGGTAATGAAGAAAAATGTCGACCTCCTCCCGCTATAAGACAGGCCATAGCTAGGGAACATCAGCTGGAGAATATCAGGCGGAACGAGGAAATGGTACGTTTTAATACCTAACTAGTTTTTTATATTTGTTTTCGGTCTGAGTGGTTCGTATGTAACATGTATGTATTTACAAAACAAAGTATAATAATGTCTTATATCCGTTGTCTAGTACTTATAGTACAAGCCTAGTGCCTAATTCGGGCCTAGATTGCGCTGTGGGTAACGTCGTGCAATATTTTTTAAAATAAAAACTTAAGCGTTTGATCACTATCGCACCCGATGTTAAGTGATTAAATGGTCTAAGATGTAGCATGCTCACCTAGAAGAACTAAGACGGCAGTAGAACGAGATTCTACCCGTCTACCTTCGTGGCTGCACCGGTTTACGTAACGCGAAGTCCACTTGGTGCTACGACTTACGGCCGAATACAGAAACGCTACTTTGATTAACTTAAAATTTGAGTTCTACTTAGTCAATTAAGCAGCTCTCAAAGTCATAATTCCCATTTACATTTTAAATTTCGAAGCTGCTTAATTATTTAAGTACCCCTCAAATTTTAAGCGGCGTTTCGCTATTATCTTCATAAGAAAATACCAGATAAATAGTCCAGCTCTAAAATGTATATTTACTTTTATTAATATTGTGTAATGGACTGTGTTCCATTTTGTGTGCCAATAAAATAAAAAAAGTCCTGATGAGATTTTTGAATTATTATTTTTTAATCAGTCCAACAGGGTCAGCAAAAATAAGAATAACACCGAAACTAGTAAGGCCAGCAACGGGCTCAGTAAAAGTACGGACAGCAAAGAAAAGGATACGAAAGAAGTTAGACTACCGAATCATTTGCAGCGACTTCAGCCTAAAGCGGTGGAAAGAAGTGCTCCTCAGGTACCTACGTTTTGATTTTATTTTTAAAGTGTCTCCTACATTTCAAAATACAATTATTAAGTTTATATCACAAAAGACAAATGCCAAAATAAATACAATATCAAATCTAAAAATAAGTAGATAAATACAATTGAAATTCAAAGTCATCACATAGTAAAAGAGGAAAACAATAATGGAGAAAAAATATTTTCCCAAGTTCTGGCCTCACCAATTTACACATAAATAAATATAATGTTTTGAGACGCATTTCTAAAATATATGAAATCGTGGAAAAGTGGTCAACGCGCAGTTTCGAATCACCAGTCTCCTCGGCTTTCTTGGATTTGGAATGTTTAAAAGTAACTTATTAAAAAAAAAAAAACTTTAAAAAAAATGTGAGGGTACTCTTAAACCTCTTTAAGCCTTACCCCAACGCATCCTCACGCAACAACAAAACCCTCACCCAAACGAGGCAATATGTAGTAATACATCTAGATAAAGTTGGCGCGTAACCACCGCGTAACTAACATAGTTGCGGGAGAAACTCGCGCCAAACGACCTCGTTAGCCCGTGAATGGACTCCGGTCTCAAGTTTACATACCGTGATGGAATATATTAGTGGGTTTGTACAGAGATTGAGACTAAACGGGTTCTTAAATTACTTTTTTTTGCTCGATTACGGGGAAGGGGTTTTAGATGTTTTTTAACCGGCTTGAAAATTACATGGGCTTCGATGTGGGCGCTAAAATGAAGATAGATATTTTTTTTTGTACCAAAATTAGAAATTAAACACACATTCCAGAGACAAAAACTTAGTTCAGTGTTGCACGAAGGGCGGTCTTATCGCTTAAGAGCGATCTCTTTCATGCAAAATGAATGAAGTCGATGAATGACGATTAAATTATCAAAAACATCATTGAGTTTGCAGCAGCGTTACCGCAGTGGCTGTTTACAATTGTATTACTTCTGATATTATATTTACTATTTAGTTCCAGATTAATACAATCACGTAAAAACCACTGAACTGATTGCGATGAAACTTGGTAAGCAGATAGCTGGCGATGTGGGTTAAAACTAGGCTAATTTTTATCCCGATATTCTCGCAGGATCGGGACTTATGCGAGTGAGACCGCAGAGGTTTGCTAGTAGATTATAAAGGCATAGGAAATAATGTGCAAACAACTCTACGAATAGTGCTAATTAAAACTCTGTTTGCTAAATCCGCATCTCGCATTGTGAGAGCGTGAAAGCGTCGAGAAACTTCATAGAGTAAGTAAGTGTTCCTTGTATGTGTAGATAGGTCACTTTCAATTTTTACATATTAATTTGTATGTTTGCTAAACAAATATGATAAGTCGAAATTTGGCGATCAAAAATTAAAGTTGGTTTGTAATCGTAGTAAGAAATTATCGATCGTTGTGTGTGTCCCTAAGCCGAGCAGACAATGTCACAATAAATTAGACATTAGACAATGTGACACCGAACTATACCTACTTATCGACAATGATAACATCTTTCAGAACAAATGATAAAATATCCTCACTCACACAACACATATCACTGGTCAGTGTTTTTTAATCTTCTACACAATCGATAAAACATTTCCTGTCACCTTTAAAAAAAAGTTCTCGAACACAGACACCATCGTAAACAAAGCAGAGGGATAGGCAAAAATATGAAAGTCATATCTGCACACGCTACCTACTCTATACAACGAAACACAGTTCGCGTTCGTCACATAATCACGGCAATCTCGCGACTCGGGTGTTCACACAAAAAGAAATAATTAACCCATCCGTTCTGCAGCCACTTGTCACTACGTACCGACACCGTGTCTACTCTACGATGTTTATGTGCTCTTTGATCTACTAGTGTGGGTCGTGTGGATAAAGAAAGCAATGCATTTGAGATTGTATTAGTGTACCACTCGAATGGAAAAGGGTATTTTGTGCATTTCAACCATAAGGTGAAGCATTGATAGACTAAAAAGCTAGCTGGCTCAAGTTGCGACTTCGTAAGCGTCAAAACAGTACCTATTTCACGTAACATTTTGTGGTTTGAAGTGCAGATTACTAATCAATACAGGAAAAACCAATGTACAGACAAATATACATGCATAAATGCTTCCTTTTTAACATACTTAAAAAAAACTAGCACGCTCTTTACCTTTAAACATTTGCTTAAAAAAACATGCTATACCCTTTTGCTAAAACTTAGATAAAAATGTAAACATGGAACTGTCAATTAATAAAGAAAGAAAAAACAAAGAGCTGTCAGTTTGAAATAAATATATGAGTTTTTGGTTTACATTTTTGATCTAAGTTTCTGAAAAAGGGGATAGGATTACTTCGTTTTTAAGCAAACCACTTATAAAAACCATGATGCCTTGACGTAATTCTTCGAGAATACCGTTTTCTATACATTTTTGAGTCAATAAGTTTCGATTGCAGTTCAGTTGCAGGTTGTAGTTTCTTTTTGAGTGTAGGTATTGTGTGCAATGGTATTGTAATCAAATTTTGAACGCAGGAATAAACAATATTACACCAAATTTGGTTTCTTACTATCGCGAATTAGTGATCACATGTATCTGTCATCCAATATTTATCAATTTTATAATGAGAAAGCCAAAGAAATAGAAAACGAAACTTTGCTATTACTGAAAATAATCTTTTCCAAAACAATCTCTAATTACGCCGTCCATTATTAACAAAAAAATATCAAAAGTTCAATAAGTCCATTAAAATCGGGAACATTTTGCAGCGATCAGTGTCAAGTCGCTATTTTTAATTTACATTATTTGTTTTATTACTGGTAACAGGAAAAGAGAGAGTTATTTGTTTGTCTGACATTTTTTGACTTTATATTCCGAGATCTTATTTTACATATTTTATTTACATTTTTGTTTACATTGAAATTAAACTCACTTTTATCGATATTATGCATTTTTCGACAACCGGCAGTCAAAGTCTGATCATATGAAAACCGTCATATGAAAAATGTCAAGAAATCCATTAAGACGAGTGACGCCGCGGGAATTATCTACCTCTCCGCGGGGGCAGCATCCCTTCGTAAATACAATAACTAATCACAATAAAAGGGTTGTGGTTGTATTAAAAAGTCGAGAAGAATTCCGAAAGAGGGATTATTAGGGTGGTGTTACACTGAAGAAAAAGTACAAACTCCAGCAAATAAAAAACAATATCTATTGTCATTGTGATCAAGATTTTTCTTCGGTTTTCGCGATATGAAATTAACTTTTTTAAATCGCGTTGCTTTTATTATCATTTTTTACTCATTTTTCGGTTTTGGTCGCGTTTTTATTCAGAGTCCTACTGATTGAGACGTATAAATCAGTAAGAACTTTGAATTTTATATGTATACATGTTTAGGGCCATGGCGTGACAAACACAAAAAGCGTACAAATACAAATTCTATCATTTTGATAATTTCATTAATAGCACTTAGAGAAAGAATGAAAAATTCGTACGATATTATTTTATTTGAACGCCTTTTCTTTTAATCCAACGACTTCCATGAATCTCTTGTTTAAAAATAAAAAGTACCCAATGTACATGCGACTTAACTGTCATTTTTCGCGGAACTTTTTCCTCTTCTAATGGCGCGGGCGGGTAGGCGGGAACGCCGCCGCCGCCGATTCATCCCGTTATTTAAACAGGCAATACAGACTAATTTGTTATTCCAACGAACTTTGCATACCGAACACTTTGTTTAACATAATGTTGAAAGTAATTAGGGTAAAGTTGCCTTTGATTCCGCGCTAATGACCCGTGATGTGATTAAATAGATAAATCTGTAATCTCGTCCGTGTGCGATACTTAGGCCGGTGCAGCATCTAGTTCTCACCACCCGCAGTCATCTCGATGAGATGGCCGTCCTTTGTTGACATCTTAGAGTCGAGTTTTGTCTGTATGTATTATGTAATTATGTCGGTACAACACACAGCGAATATTTATGTACTTATTTCTATATTGCAACTTTACGAACCTGTGTATCTCAAATAAATGATTTAAATTTGAAATCTTACTTCTTACTATCTTACTAATATTATAAACGCGAAATTTTGACTTTGTTACTCATTAACGCAAATGCTACGAAACCGATTGCAATGAAATTGGGAATATAGGGAGCTGGAAACCTGGACTAACAAATAGGCTAATTTTTATCCCGATTATCCCGCGGGAACGGAACTTACGCTGGTAAAACCGCGGGGCGCAGCTAGTTTATAATAAAACGTATTAAATTCAAAGTCCTGACTAACTTATTACTGAAGAGTATATAACGCCCAGCCTAAACCGCTGATCTCAGAGACACGAAATTTGGGGAGTGTGTTCTTTGTTACTTGTAGGTATCCACTAAGATAGGGTTTTTCGAAAGTCCCTAGGGATCGGGATCTGCAGTCGCAGAGGGTGGCAATGTTTGCGTCTCCCCGGTATGCTTGTCACCGGGGGCTGCCCTCATACGCGACGAGCGCATTGCACGTCGTGGACGAGTGCGCGAGGCCATGGGGTGGCCTTTAGCTGTGTCCTTCGGACCTTCGAAAGTCGGACCGTTGGGACCGCATCACCGGCTGCGCTATGCCTTAATGCGTAGGACACTAGGCTAGATGTGTCTGGTCCTTACCAGGATGTAGGTCACTTTTGGTAGGCACACGGATGTGTGCTGGGAAGTGGGCGTGCCTCAACAGCTCCGGTACCACACTGGAGATGTGGGAGGTGGCTTCTCTGCCGGCCCCAGCGAGATTGTCGTTAGCTCCTCTTTGAGGCGCGGGTGGTGAGCGGCCTTATTGCTCCGGTACCTGTCTGGACAACCAGGTAGTGTCCTAGGGCACGAGGCTACTCTCCTTTATTAGAACCAGTCTAGCATTGGGGACTAGATCCGTCTTAAACTCGATCCCTGACGTCGCCCTTAGGGGTGTACGCTCGGGTATAGCGGCCCCTGCCGGTATACCGAAAGGTGGGAACGGTGGGGACGCTATAACATATATAAATAGAGCTTGAGAACGGGGATCGGGATTTACGCGGACAGAACCGGTATGATGCTGCTAGTCGATCTATACTTATTATAAAAAGAAAAAAAAATATTTTTTAGTTCATAACGAATAGGCTCCAAAGCTCAAGAAAGCTTATTATAGAGAGAGCTTATAATTTATGTAGTTCTGTATGTTTTCCAAATAAATGAAAATAAAAATAAATAAATAATAAAGGATCCTGGATCGACTTCAAAAAATCTTTCACCGATAAAAAGCTACTCTATAGAGTAAGTAACATAGGCTATAATTTACGCGGGAGAAACCGCGAGACGCTGCTAGTAATCTATAAACATCTTACATGTGCCAACATCACTTTGAAGCTATAAAGCGAGCACAATAAAAAGGGGTGGTCAGTTTATTAGATATCGCTGTTCAGTAGCGGTCGCCCATTAAGCCGGCCGAGCACAAAAATGTCTGTTCACGCCCATATAATAAATTTACTCGCTGTTAACTCGCCCGCCCGTTGTGTGCACGCGACCTCGTCGTGTGGTTACACTGTGAGCGATTTCCTTGAGAAATTATTGATAGCGGTTTTATACGGATGGTTTTAGTCTTAATCTCACTTAAAAGTAAAGTGCTTCTACAAAAAATGACGATAGTATAATCCGTTGTCTAGTCACCGTAACACAAGCTTAGCAGCTTACCATGGGGCTAGATGGCGCTGTGTGTTAGTCACAGAATTTATTTATTATATTTTTTCTAAAGCAATTACTTTCCTAATTCTTTTTATACATATTACATATTGCACACTTTGACATCTAGTACAAACTAAGTAAGCTAGGCTATGGGTAATATGGTATATTTTTTGGAAAATATTGTAAATAGTATGATATACATATGACCCATAACAAGAAATAAAGTTTTTATAAGTCTTAAAAATATATATAAAGTATAATCTACAATGTAGTGAAACCAAGTTATCTACGACGTAATTGCACAAAAAACACCGGAATCGTTTAAGCGATAAAATATTTTATATTTCTTTTTAATCCCGTAATATAGACAAGTACGCTTCGACAATGGACTTTTATCTTACCTCCATGGCTTCGACTCAAAACCGACCCGTCAAATAGTCCTTCTTCCCAACGATATAGTAGTAGCAATCCAAAGATGACTCGTTGATGGAACCTTTTCAAAGTACTTACATAAAAAATGACAAATGCTTACGCATTTTCTTTTACTTTTAAGCATTTGTCATTTTTTATTTACTTTGAAAATGTTCCACCAACGATTCATCGTTCGTGTATTACTCGAAGCCAAAGTCAAAAATGTCTTTATTTAATTGGATGTATTAATTAAATAAAGATAAAACACTTTAAATACGTCGAGTGTTCTTACAGCTATGACTCTAGTGTAGCTTCGGAACGCGCCCTCTGATGAGAAGAAGCCACAAGAAATTCATGGGCTTTTTGTTTGTGATCATGTTTTTATTTACAATCGTCAAAATATATATTTTTTTTACAATGATCATAATATAATACACATTGTCGCATATTTAGGGCTATAGTGGAACCGGAGCAATATTCTTCTACTCTAACTATACTCCTCGAACAGTACGTCCCAACCTTTCCTCAGTTAAAGTGGTAGTTTAGTGGGATGGACCTAAGTGATTCGTTCTGATTTTATGTTCCGCGATTAGAGTGTAATACACAGATATAGGAAAACGGTGCAATTACACAACTTAATGGTTTCGACTCTCTGACTCTGCATCTAGAGGTAAATATCTATTAAGAAAACTATTTTCGTAAATATATTTGCAAAAATCCCTCATTTTTGGGCTTCAAATTTTTATTAATGTCAGTAATTTTATCGCCCGACTATACAATGCTTCGTTACGGGTACACTAATGTGTAATTTATCACACATATTTATCTTAAAAGGTACCAAAACTATTAAGTTATATTAAGAATCTACGAGAATTTCATGCCCTCCCCCCATTACTTTCTTGTGACTTCTTCTCATAAGATTTTTTATATCTACTTTTAATTTCATAATGCATAGATTTAACAATTTGCGATATTACGGTTTTGCATTTGCAATTGCGACTTTCGATGATTTGGAATTTGAACTTCAAAGTCAAAGAGTTATCAAGGAAAATTTTAGTAATACAGAATATGGCACATCGGTTGAAAGGTCATAGTAAAGCTTGTATATTTACAAATACACTAGTTTTTGTTGTAGTCATAAATAATAGGGGTTAAAGTATGAAATTGCCGTTTTATTGCAATAGGTTCTTTGAATTGACATAGAATCTTAATGGTTTGAGGTTTTCGAATGAAACTTTTTTCAAATGGTTTCTGTGATGTTCTTTTTTTTTAAAAATGTTTGGATATCGACTTTCAATTGTTTTTGTTATTCAATTTAGACAAGAAAGATGGATACTGCGAAAATTCGAGTGATTTTTGAATACGAGTTCCGACGCGGAACTAACGCGGCAGAAACAGCCCGCAATATCAATGCTGCGTTTGGAGAGGGGTCTACTAATGAACGCACCGTGCGATTTTGGTTTAAACGCTTTCGTGATGGAAATTTCGACTTAAAGAACGAGCCACGAGGAAGACCGCCCACACAGGTGAATAACGATGAATTAAGAGAGATAGTGGAAACCGATCCTAGTCAAACTACCCAGGAATTAGCGGCATGGTTTAACGTTACCTTACCCACTTTATTGACTCACTTGCGTCAAATCAATAAAATAAAAAAATACGAAAAATGGGTGCCTCATGATTTGACTGATCTGCAGAAAGAAACGCGTGTTGAAACTTGTGTTGCCTTGTTGAACCGGTACAGAAATGAAGGAATATTGGATCGAATTGTAACATGTGATGAAAAGTGGATTCTTTATGATAACCGGAAAAGAAAAATGCAATGGCTGACCCCAGGTCAAATGCCACAACAGTGTCCTAAAGCAAAACTTACCAATAAAAAGGTAATGGTAACTGTTTGGTGGTCTCAGCATGGTGTTATTCACTATAGTTTTCTTCTATCTGGTCAAGCAATTACGGCAGATGTCTATTGTGCCGAACTCCGAACCATGTTGACAAAACTAGCAGTAAAACAGCCCCGACTCATGAATCGATCTTCACCATTATTGCTCCACGACAACGCGAGACCTCACACAGCACGAGAAACCATTTTGACCCTTCAGGAACTGCACTTAGAAACCATTCGTCATCCTCCGTATTCACCAGACCTTGCTTTAACGGACTACCATTTTTTTTGTGATTTGGACAATTATCTACGTGACAAGAAGTTTTCTTCCCAGGAGGCAGTACAAAATGCTTTCACACAGTTTGTGCAGTCTAGATCGTCGGAGTTCTATCGCAAAGGCATTAATAACCTTCCCATTAGATGGCAGCAATGTATAGATAATAATGGCAACTATAATAATGGCTAATATTTATAATTTAATTTATCTAATTCTTTAGTTTTGTTTATGTACATTTAGGTATGCAGTGCAAACTATGCACACTTTTGAATAGACTTGCACTTGTTGTGTTTTTTTATTTTATTTAAGTTGTTTTTTAGCCGTGAAACCTTGTAATTGGCTTTCCGTTTTTACACTGTTTTTCATGTTTCTGTTTTTTAGCTGTTAGGTTTCCAAATAAATAAATAACTATTTTGATTAAATAAATTTGTTAAAAATTTAAAATTAAACATTTAAGATTTTCAGTACAAATCGGCAATTTCATACTTTAACCCCTAATACCTATTAGTTTTGATTTTACAGGCATTTGAACTTACGATAAATATTGAGTCTCGCTAACAATCACGTGACATCATTTACAACGCTCCTCTAATCAAAACGTTAAACGATATAATATGTATTGTGACATCGACGCATAGAGCGCGAGCGGACTAGACGTGTGTGAGATGACGTCACACTCTAGTACGATTCCACATCGCACGTTTACTTCTATAAATCGGATACGAAATAACGTATCGAAGTAATTCTTTCACTTGTATTTTTTATTTTTGACAGAGAATATGGAGATCTAATATTCAAAATTAGTTATTTTTCCTTATTAATGTTCCAAGTCAGAAATACATCTGTGCTACGCCGTAGCCGTAGCATGTTCGTGCTACGATATCGGAATGTGCTACGAGTATAACTTTATTGAGCTTTTATCCGCTAATGTTGTTTTAACTGACTTACTTCACTAAGGAAAGGTTCTGAATTCGTCCTTATATTTTTTTAAAATTCAAAGTACGGTAGGTGGTACCATAATCGGTCTCAACTTCAACAGTTAGTTATAACACTAGAAGGATCACAGTTGTAAACAGCCAATGCGGTAACGCTTCGGCAAACTCAATGATGCTTCTGACATTTTAATCGTTATTAAATCGATGCTGGTTTTATTTTTACGATAGACGCGACAATCTTGTCAGCGCTACAGCGGTGTTTTATTTATTTCGCGTAAAAGGAAAATGGAATATGTTAAAAACATCACCAAGACGTACTAGTAATTTCTCAATTATGCACTAGTACAGTCAAAAAAGGACTGAGGGTACCAAGTGCATATTTTAAAGTGTTATGTTTTTAATAATGGTTCAGTAATTGTTGATAATTGTGCTTGATATCACTAAAGCGTCCTAACTGTTAGTAATTTTATGCAGAATAACCAAAAAATACTAAACCGTTATTGATAAAATTAAAACTTTAAAATATGCACCTGGTACCCTAAATCCTTTGCTGACCGTACGATCAAAAACTACATACATCTTACTAATATTATAAACGCGAATCTTTTATATGACACATCTCTGATTCTTACCCTATCTCATCAAGAAGTGGTAACAAAACAAATAATCATCAACAAAGTAAATCTAAAACAATAAGCAACTGAAATCTACTTCATTAGTACATGAGTTGAACGCATCATCATTACAGGGTCTCTACTACTTAAATCTATTGCTATTGCTATCTCTTTTAAAGTATCGCAATTATACGAAGAAGGTTGAAACACTAGCTGTGCCCCGCGGTTTCACCCGCGTAAGTCCCGTTCCCGCGGGAATATCGGGATAAAAAATAGCTTATGTGTTATTCGAGGTCTATCTATATTCCAAGTTTCAGCGCAATGGGTTCAAAGGTTTTAAAGTGGTTGAGTAACAAACATAGGTACATACTCACAATCTTTCAGCTTTATAATAGTAGTAGGATTTTAAAGAACTATGTTTCAAACAGTCATTTTTCTGAGAAGTCTGGAAAGACCTCAAAACGTTGGGCGTCCGTCCGTCCGTGAGCACGTTTGTTGTATGGGATTTTTGTTTTATGGCGTTTTTGTGACAGCAGCAACAGAAATATATCATATGTGAAAATTTCAATTGGCTATCTGTCACGGTGCATGAGAACTGGTGGCAGATAGACAGACAGGTAGACAGTGGAATCATTGTAAAAGTTCCCTTTTTACACGACTGCCAAAGGAAGTGTTATGTTTTTGCCGTGAGTGTATGTATGTATGTATGTGACCTATTTTTGTGCCGTCGTAGGGCCTAAACGGCTGGGCCGATTTAGATAAACGATACGTCGGTAGATTCGTCATGACCGTGAGAGTGACATAGGGTACATTAAAATAATAAATAAATAAAAATAAAGATTTAAAACGCTATAAAGCAAGATTTGTCTTGACCATAAAAACCGAGCAAAGACAACGGAACGTTACTTAAAAACTTTTCAGTTTGACTTTGACGCCGAGTTTCAACTTTTGAAGGAATTTGAATGTTTGATTTGTCAGTTTGTCAGAGATAACATAAATAACAATTACTATGTTTACAATAAGTAATTAACTAAAAATTTGAAATGTCGCGCTATGGATAATGGATAGCAAGGCTTATCCGCTAGGACAAGAAACCGCCAGCCTTTGTATCACCAGTCGCGACGAAGTTTTCGGATTTGGTAATTATATTTTAAGATGGATACCTGCCTACTTCATAGCCGTCTCAGCAAAACTCAAAAAGAATAGCTATTATAATATTGAAGGCTTTTAGATAGCCTATCTTTAACCGATTTCGAGTCCTCGCTACTGGAGTATACACATCCAGAGTTAATGAGTTTCTCTGGTGTAATTGTATCTAATCTCTAATAACTAAAAAGCGTTAAATAAAAAATATATTTAAAAAAAATAAAAAACCCGACTGCCGTTAAGACTGAAAAGTAAAAAACAAGAAGATACCTAAAGTAAAGAAGTTTTTATTACCTTAGGGTACGCAAAAAAAGTTTGTTTCATGGGCTTGCTTCGCCACACCTGATAGAAATTAACACTGACAAAAATCTCTATTCCTTTCAAAGTGATAGCAACCACACTACCCAGTACAGCACCAAATACCCCAATTACTGGCCATATTCAACCCTTAAGAGGGCACCAAGTATTTCCCCTTAGTCTACCCCTATAGTTCGGCCGGCTCTTCCGATTGGCCGCTCGTCCGGAAGGATATAACCTATAGTTTTTCTTCTTAAGAACTTCCTGAGGCCATTGTAAGCGTGATTTACGAGCGGGCGAGGCTAGGGGGTAGATTGATGATTGTGAGCTTCCGCACGTAGGGGTGGGGTGTCGGTGGAAGACTAGGCTTTGGAACTGCTAAATATTACATTCTGATCTTGCTTTTTAATGCAATACAGGTGCCCACATACTTAAGCTTCACTTACGCCAGCCACAGTTAGATTACTCTACCCCTTTTACTCAACAACACATATTACTTACATAGATAAGTGCTTTATTGTACCAAAACACAAAGAACGCAAATATTATAAAGAAAAACTTAAATCAAGTATGCAATGGGTGGCCGGATCGCCTAAGGGCGAACTTTTCCAGGCAAGTAAGCCAGACTTGGGATAGGTATATTATGTTATATTGACTTTCAGACTTAATGCTATAATACAAAAAAAACTATTTTTATTCTAAAATAAATACACTGCATAATAAAATTGCACTCACTATTTGCGTGCGTATTTGACACTGGCTAAATCCCATAAGGCCATAATCGGTTTAGGACCGACAAAAAATCAATGGACAGTCTTGTCAGTCCCGTGGAAGCCCCATCACTATCACCCCGTTTCGACAATCGCATCTGCGCCGGCCTCGGTACCAATTTCCCCGCATATTCGTTTACCACGCGTTATAGAGGGCGCTTTCCTTTATACTCGCATTGCCTCGATTACGGACGCTAATGCCTATCATAACTTACGTGATACTTATACTTATACGTAGGTACGGACGTAGTGGAGGGTTAACTTATTGTTTTTTGTATATGGATTAATGAATTTTGTTATTTAGGTTGGAAGATTAGAGATTAGGAGTGTATTGAGGATTTAGATTAGATATTATCCTACAAATGTTGTAATTGTGAATGTTTTTACTTACACACACATAAACTAAGTGATTGAATCACGAAGTAAGAGATCCCGAATTGGACTAATCAATCAGTCACCAATTGTGATAAGCACTTTACCTATATCTCCAAAGGTCGCTATTTAAATAATCTCACTTAGATGTTACTGGCCAATAATGAAGTGAATAATAGTAAACGAGTATGTTTGTTTGTGTGTTTGTCCTGCCCATAAAAACTAATCAACCGATTGTGATGAATTAACAAATTGGCTATAATTATTATAATATAATAATAGCATATTTGTTATTTGTATCAATTAAATAGGCTTTTTATTCCGATATTCCCACGAAATCGGGACTTACACGAGTGTAACCGCGGGCCGCTGCTAGTTAGTATATAGCAGCGGCAGCAGTATGGACTCCTCGAACCTAATTAGGTTTGAGGAGTTCATTGGTCTAACCGCGTCCGCCAATCTTATGTCGTTGTGCGTTTGAAGCAACGGCTAAAAGGCGTTTTCCCCAGCAGAATACTGTGACATTTAGCATTACAACTAAAGTCACCTTTTTATACATAAATTCATCCAAACATCAGGTCATTCATCTCTGACAGTAAGTACCTGACACCGAAAACGAAATTCCCATGTTATAAGTGAAAATTTACCCCATTATTTGGGGTGATCGCGTTACCGCGCGGTCTTTACCCGTCGTCCGTCGGCGGACGAGTTGTATATCATTCTGTGGATTATCTCTAAGGCTAGCTGGTGTGAGGTTACGCGGTTGAAAGATTAGACTAGACCAGGGATAGGCAAACTACGGCCCGCGACTAGCAAATTGAAATTAGGTGCAGTCTTTTGGAATATTAATCTTTTTGGCTATTATACAATCACATAGGCACAAGTCGGAATTGTTTTCCTACTTTGCCCTAAAACAAATACTTAGCCCGCTGTAGATTTTTTGCGTAAATTTAATTAGCACGCGAAGGAATAAGTTTGCCCATCCCTTGACTAGACTTTGAGATTTGTTGGATTTTTTAAATTCTGCAAGCTAGCTGTTTTTCTTATTCTTCCTATTTATGTAAGCGATATGGCCGCCTTTGTGCCACCTAGATTTAAGTTGTTTATGTTTTTCTTTTTATTTAACAATAAATGTGTGTTTTGTTCTACAATATGTTTGCAGTTTGGTGGGCTACAATAAAGAATTATCGTATGCAACTGCGAACATCGCTCAGATAGATAGTCTGGTAGAATATTTAACTGAGCGTAAACTAAACTGTCTCTAAAATTATTTAGGGTCGGCAAAGTATTAGTCATCATTGACCTTTAACATTAAACATTTTTACCACCAAACACCTGCCTGTCACCAACCCTCCATGGTACTAAGATTCCAACTCGTTCGCTAGTCTCCCCCAGATCTTGAAATCGCATTTAATTCACAAAAAGAGATATCCAATCAGTCCGACGAAGATAGCTTCGCAAATCAGTCTTAAACTTTACTTCCATGCACAACTGACTTATTTGCTCTCTTCCTCTTATAGACAACTGACTCATAATGGCATCACTCATTACCGAACCAAATAAGAATTATCCATTCAACCAGTTTTCCCTACTCCATTCATTTGCTATAACATGGCAACATGGTGAACATTTGAATTTAGAACGCGTTCCCCGGGCGCGGGGCGGTACGCGGCAAATTGTGAATTAGACCGCGCCGCGGGCGCAACACTCCCGCGCTTGTTAGCTAGTTTTTACGCTGGCAACCCCTTTGTCTGTGAAATTGCATCAATGCAAAGATATTTAAAATTGTTATTGATTTAGGGTGAACATTTAAAGTATTTATTTGGGTAATAGTTATATTCCTATTTATATAGGAATGTCAGTTAGTCGACATATAGCTGGATGTATAAAGGACCTTTATGGTCAAATTGACAGTTTCTATGGTACGTCAGGCGAATGCATGACTGCAACGCTGAAGATTGCGGGTTCGATACTCGCCGAGACAAGTAAACTAACTTGCTGACTATATAACTTCTTTCTGGTTCTGGGTGTTTTCTATAAAGTAGGTTCCTATCATGCGTATGTTTTTACTAAAAAATAGTAAATCTATTTTGTAGTACTCACAGGACAAGTCTAGCGCTATATTGCCCGGCAGTTTGCTTTTTTTTATTAAAGAATAGTCAGGTCATCGTTCTACTTTTACCCAATGGTTAAAATATTAAATGTCTTTGCACGAGTGCAGTAGCTGCCAGTGTTACCAGTTATTTAGACGAACAACGTACAGATTGTTAGCGTGCGTATTGTTGGTTATAGCAATTTGAATGTAGGTTTTTTATTGTTTTAGATTGTGGCTTGGTATGGGATAGGTTGTTGTAACACATACTGACCTAAAATGAAGAGTATAACTATATCAGACTTAAGAAGAAATCATAACTTTAGCCAGGGAGGAAACAGTCGACTGTTTCCTCCCTGGCTAAATACATAATCTCTCTGGCATAAAACATAATTCTCATTCTCAGCTTCGGGTGACAAAAGGGCTGGTAGCTACTTTGGCCAACGAATTGGTATAGCAATTCAAAGAGGCAATGCAGCTAGCCTTTTGGGTACCTTACGTACGGACGCAATTTTGGATTTTTATTTTTAATTAATTTTATTTAAATATGAGTATGTAGGTGTACCTACCTGGTAATGATTGTATATATTAAAAAACAAAACATTTGTTTGTACTATTCTCATTTTAATAAATAAAACATAGGGAAATTATGGCATGGTAGATATGGCAGATATTATTATATGTTTTATGGCATAATCATACTTGCTCTAATATCTTTATCCAGGTAGGTATTAAAGGCCTTCCTAAAAACCTCGATAGTAAATGACTATGAGGTCTTAGATGTGGCACACTCACCTAAAAGATAATGGTATAGTAGTTTATATTTAAATTAAGGGTATATCCCTTAATCTCAAATATTCTCAAAGCTTCACAACGTTTGAACATAATTTGATAGTGTACCAAGTAAACCGTCTAATTCCTTGACTAGTACAATTTAATAATTTATACCGTAATGCGGGAAAATTTATCGTTAAATCTCTTAAGGGGATAGGGTACATGAAGCGCTTGAAATTTAAGTTCACGAAACTTTTTCGTAAAAATAGTTTTAATGGAATTTCCGCAATATGTGCCTATTTACGATGTGAAAATGCGTTACTGCATCATGTCGTTACCTTGGGGTATGTAGTGGTCTTTCCGTCTTAGAGATGGAATTCAGCCCAAACTATGCAAATAGGTTTGTACCACGGGTACTGAACAACGGATATACTTTACTTTCTTTTTGTTAGTACTTGTATGCGGGTACAACTGTGGGGTTACCAACTTACCACCAGTAGTTTTACCCGCTTGTCTCAATCCCGCGGAAATATCGGAATAAAATTATTCTGCCTATCTGTTATTCTGGCGGCTATCTACATACCAAGTTTTAGCGGTTCCGCAATCGGATCGGCGGTTATTACGTGCAACAGTAACAAACATACTCGTTTACTTACACAAAAACTTTTAAAGTTATATAATACTAGTTCTAAATAAAAAAAATAACATAGACTTTAGAAAACGCGGACATCCGGGAGCCAATCCCCTTACGAGATTTAAATTACGTAAACCTTTACGTAGGAAGTTCAAAATATTCCTTTCATTACATTAGCACTAATATTCTACTTACCACATATAACGTGTCTGATAGTAATTCCCCTTAATAAAATATTAACATTGTCTTACTTCGTATATTTGGTAATTTTCATTTCACTCCGCATTATTAGAATTAGGCAATAAATCCCGACCCCTCTAATGTAAGTTGTAACTAATCTTGTCACTAAATGTTAGTCCGATTATCCGAACACAAAATTCAAATGGGCTTAAATAATGCGGTTCGAAATTTAAACGGATTAGTAGTGAGTCGTCATAAACGCAAACTCGTCATACTAGCGCAACTCGTCACAAACGCGACTCTTCATTTTCGCAACTCGTCATAAACGCGACTCGTCATTTTCGTAACTTGTCATTTTCGCATCTCGTCATTTTCGCAACTGGTCATTTTCGCAATTCGTCACACGAACCTTAAGCATTACATTTCTCTCATTTTACAGCTGTCCTTATATTGAATCACCCTGCATGATAGTCTTTCTATACTAATATTAACAATTCGATCCAATATTCCTTCATTTCTGTACCGGTTCAACAAGGCAACACAAGTTTCAACACGCGTTTCTTTCTGCAGATCAGTCAAATCATGAGGCACCCATTTTTCGTATTTTTTTTATTTTATTGATTTGACGCAAGTGAGTCAATAAAGTGGGTAAGGTAACGTTAAACCATGCCGCTAATTCCTGGGTAGTTTGACTAGGATCGGCTTCCACTATCTCTCTTAATTCATCGTTATTCACCTGTGTGGGCGGTCTTCCTCGTGGCTCGTTCTTTCAAGTCGAAATTTCCATCACGAAAGCGTTTAAACCAAAATCGCACGGTGCGTTCATTAGTAGACCCCTCTCCAAACGCAGCATTGATATTGCGGGCTGTTTCTGCCGCGTTAGTTCCGCGTCGGAACTCGTATTCAAAAATCACTCGAATTTTGGCAGTATCCATCTTTCTTGTCTAAATTGAATAACAAAAACAATTGAAAGTCGATATTCAAATGTTTCACATTTTTTAAAAAAAGAACATCACAGAAACCATTTGGAAGAAAGTTTCATTCAAAGAACCTCAAACCATGAAGATTCTATGTCAATTCAAAGAATTTATTGCAATAAAACGGCAATTTCATACTTTAACCCCTATTATTAGTACCTATAGAAAGACTATCATGCAGGGTGATTCAAATATAAGGACAGCTGTAAAATGAGAGAAATGTAATGCTTAAGGTTCGTGTGACGAATTGCGAAAATGACCAGTTGCGAAAATGACGAGATGCGAAAATGACAAGTTACGAAAATGACGAGTCGCGTTTATGACGAGTTGCGAAAATGACGAGTCGCGTTTGTGACGAGTTGCGCTAGTATGACGAGTTTGCGTTTATGACGACTCACTACTAATCCATTTAAACGCGCGTGTAATTTCGAACGCCATGTGCGACGCTCGGGGCGTTTTCTTTTTTTCTTCTTTCGTTCGGGCGCCGCAAAGTCGTCTGTGTTCGGATACATGACGCTAAACGAACATTAACAAAGCAAAATATATTCACAAGTGGGGTGAAAGGATAATAAACGGCTTTTATTGGCTTTGCTTCGGGAATGAGCCAACAATGTTACGCTTTTTCGTTTTGGTAAATAAATTTGAATTATTTCGAAATTTGCATTTGGAAAATGAGAGCTACCTAATACCTAATGTTTTTGTGTGAAGCTCCTGAATAAACATAAAAGGTATGTTATTTTAATATTATAAGTTTGACCTCCTGCCTGTCTAAGCTAACAAGATGTACCCACCACCAGCGACGTGCCTAAAGCTTTAAAGGAGCCTTCCTTCAGTTTTAATGGCCAAAGTTAGTTTTATCTTAAATAACTATCAATTTGAAGAAAGAGCGAGGTGTGTTTATGTAATTTTACGTGAGAGTGAAAAAGCATTTGTCGAATTGATATCCAAATTTTTGTCGCCGTTTTGATAGAAGAAGGCGCTTCATCGGTAATATTTTTCTGGTACCAAAACAAAACACAACCAGGGCTTTTCCTTGACTTTTCCGATGGGGAAAGCTAGTAATAAATAGTATAAAACACGGACCATATGCAAAGAGGACATGCCTTTATCAGGTAGGCTTCGTGACACTTTTTACGTAAGGGCCTACTTACTAAACTAGAGTTTATAGTCAAACTCCGTAGTCTAACTACCTGTTTATGATTTCACTACGTATTAAAGTCAACATAAGCCGAAGCAAGCAGTTTTGCTATTGACCTGTAGATGAATAATAAAAAGTGGACGGATCTTAAACCTCAGTCATACCGCAATTTGTCACGCATTGTTTTATAGAGAAATCTGAAAACAACATGTCTACCCTATATCTGCTTTGTGCTATAAAATCACATTTGTTTTTGCCTCGATCTTTACATAGTCAAAGATACTGTGGCAACGACCAAAGCCAACCTGCCGTACAAACTCCATCATATTCCCCAAATTGCTCGACCACATCTGATTATAACCAACAATGTGTCAGAGCTCAACACACGCTTTGATGCGGCCACCCCGGGGCTCCAACAAACACACACTGTCCTATAGTGTTTGCTAATTGCAATTTGTTTGCCAGACTTAGCTGGAGCTTTTAATAGGGATTTTTAAAGTGAGAGCTAGCAGATGGGTGGTTTTATTAACTATTCTACTAGCATGACCTGAAGGTCTATTGTTAGTAGAACCTCAAGTAAATAGTAGAAACCATACCCACTACTATGTTTTTTTTTACAGAAAACCTGAATTTAAAAAGAGGTTTCTAAAAAATTTTTCCTTCCTTAGCCCTTGGCGATTCCAGAGTAATAATTATAATTATTAAATTTGGCATGCGACTGTCAAAACGAAAGTTTTTTGTCGGTTAATTTCTCATATTTAATTAGTCTGTGGTTTTTTGTGAAAGTAACAATCATGTGGCTTACGTTATACACACGCACTTGACTTAATTGTAATGTTTTACTTGACGGCTGTTTACTGTTAGCATAAGTTAACATAAGTTGCGTATTAAGCTACCTAATTAAGAAGAGGTAAAAAGTTTAGTGAAATGTTTGCTGAAGGAAATGAATTTTGTTTCTTAACATGTATTTGAGTTAATCAATGTCTGGTGTGGTCATTAATTTGATGGGTGATTGTTAATTCTGCGAACATCACACAGCTCCATCTAGTATCCACAGTACAAGGCAAGTGCTTTAATTTGGGTCTAAATTGTGATATGTAAACGGCCTATATTAATAATATTTGGCCTTTTTTATCTTATTTTAGATGCGCGTTTGCGCTGTATAAATTACAGCGCAAGCAACTTTCAATCGATGCTTTTTATGATGCTGTAGTGCCCGGGACATTGTTAGGTGGAGTAGGCTTGCCCTGCACATATACCACCCTCCCAGCTTATTCAGCCATGCCCAGAGAGAACCGGTCATTACTTCTGGAGCTAACTGAGCCGTGGGTTTCTTCACGGTGTTTTTATGTTACCATAAGATACTATAATACTTATTTATATTATAAGAATGAAAATATATACGTATTTCAAATAAAATTTAACTTCGATAATTCATTTCCAGTAATCTAATTTAATTTACAAAGTTGTTAGAAACTGCTCTCAGTTACTTCTATAAAGCTAACACATTATTGACATTGATATGCGATTGATCATGCCAACCTCCTCCGCCGGGATAACGGATAATTTTCAATTTTCCTCCGAGTAACAAATCGTTTTCTCGACGAATGTAATTTACGGGAGAGCATTACCTCAATTTACGTTGAAAACGTTTTAGGGTACCGTATACGGATTCGTTGGAATCCTTTTGAGTTAAATATCGGCAGTGTATCTAATATTCAAAATAAGTTATTATTCCTCATTGACTTTTTCATCTAGTTTTTAGATGACTTATACAACGCAAGAAACTTTTAATTTTTGCTTTTTATGGCGCTGTAGTACCTGGGACATTATTAGGTAGCTTGCCTTGCATTTTTATGCCCAGAGGATAGAACCATGGACCCTAAGCTGTGGGGTTTCTTCACTGAAACGGCAATGTTAATTACTTTGCTGAATTTCGATGTTTTTTTTTACGAAGAATAAGACATAGGTACTCGCTCGGTGTCCCATTCAGACACGCATCGGATTTTATTTGTCAATGTATTCTGTATCAATTTAAAAAAGGAATTACCATATTCTAATAAACTTTTGAAACTAACACGATTCGTACTCATATTTACCTTTTCCGGGTCTTTTACGTAATGTTATTTTTAAATTCTCCTACCTTGATGTTACAGACGTACGTACCTACAGCAAGTAGGTATTTCGTTTTAAATTTACCGAAAAGAATTCCGTTTGTAGGTATACGACCATTCTTACACGAATATATCAAACCTAACAAATAAACACTAAACCAATACATCTTCACGTATTCTCCTAAACAATCGGAGACAATAAAATATGTCTGTCAACGTTAATGGGACAAATAAACCGAGAGAATAACATTTCTCTGTGACCTTCCGTGAATTATTTACCGGCAGACCGAAATAGTAGATACGTAGGTAGTGGGTACCTACGATGATGCATTAGTTTCCTTTTGTTGTCCAACTAAAACCACTGTTAGGTCGCTGTGAGAGATCTTAAGGCGATTCTATATCGGTCGTTTGGAAAAAAATATAAGGATTTAAATTTTATTCTTCTAATCTATTCCTAATTTATTACTATTCTATTTTTATTGCCAACGTACCTCAAAATTTGAAAAAAAGGCTTATAGAATCACTCGCTTGTCCGTCCGATTGTTTGTCTGTGTATCACCACCAATTTTCTCAAAAACTGATTGACCTTGAAAGATGAAATGTATACCAAATACTGAGATTTATCGTGCGAGTAACTCATAGGAGTGCTATGTATTGTATTTTCAGTATTGTATTGTATAGACAATTGAGGCGAACTGAGCTACTGGCATACGAGTCGCTGTCTACTGGCTAGGCAGCAGCTTGCACACTTCCTCAAGTATTGCGAAAATTGAAATAAAAAGTATACTATGTAATTATTTTAAAACTCCATCGGTATATATTCTAAGTAACAAACATATATTCTCACAAACATCACGTTTGTAATATTAGTCCACTAGTTAGGTACCTATTTCCCACGTGATACCTACTTACGTAAAGTGTTGGATTTAGATAAACTCGTCCGCGATCTATTGCCGCATTTGCGATATAAATGGCCAATTTTCATGTAAATATATTACGGAGCTCATGATGTATCTTGTCTACTTTATGTGCTTTGAATACATAATATATGAAACTTAGGGGTAGCGAATTGAGTTTAGGCTGTTTCAATTTCATTTATTTAGGTATATTTGAAGGTTGCAGCTTTTTTTTTGGTCAATATATTGTGTTATTTCGTATTAGCTTCTGTAATAGCTGTTGGATTTCCTAATAATAATAAATAATTTTTTTTCCTCATATGTAAGTTAAGTATGTAAAATAAAGTAAATATATTTAAATTTAACAATATCGTATTTAAATCGTCTTCTATCAAGTTAGGATGTCCGTCTTCAGAACTGTGATTTCCATTTATAGATCATGGTTGTCAAATCATGGCCAATCATGTTTCGACTGGTGGGATGATTAATCTGACAACTAGGAATTAAATTAACCCGGACGACACCTGTTAGTAAAATACCGTAGCCAAACCCACATTTCGAGCACATAAGGCAACGATATCACGATCGCGTGATCGTTGCCTTATATTGTCCAAGAACCATAAACATCACAAAACCGATCATACTACTTTCCCCTTTAAACTAACTACCTATTCTACTTGGAAACTTTCATGAGACCCTAAAAAGCCGAAACGAAATGGGCTTATAATAATAACAATGCCCAAACCTCATCTCGAAGAATAAAAACCCTTTCAAACAAATTTCCTCGAAGTTACCCGAGCGGGGTCTATTTACGAGGTATAGCAAATAAGTATCGGGAGCTAGAGCGAACCGAATAGTGGAAACAATGAAAAATGACCGTTGGAAAATTGTGCGGATTGCGCGCCAATCCGACCGAGAGATGCGACGCGATCTCTGCTTGAGAAAATGTACAGGGACGTACTATGAACTTCAACGTCAACGTTTCTTGGCGTTATGTATGTGGGTGGTTAATCTTAAGTTTGTTATAAGTTAAGTTATAAGCAATAGAGCTTAAGTTATATTGTAGTTGACGAGTTCATTGGTCCAGCTGCACTCGCTGATCACGTCTCAATAGGAAAAAAGGAATCCTTTTATTCCGAACGAACGAACAACAAAGTGACCCACTTTGTTGTTCGTTCGTTCGTCTGTCAAAAACCTTTACAACTGGGTGGACCAGTTGTGGTTCAATTTGAACCTGGTTATTTTTTTCAGTTTTGACTGCAACAGTAAAATGCTCACCTAACAAGTTAATAAAAAGTTCAACATCACGTCAGAATTTGTCTTGTCGATGAATCCTAATGTCTTATTTTGAATCTTAAATTAACTAAATTCAAATAGTTTCTTACCAATTTCAGTAACCAAATAACAAAAACACCTACCAAAGCAATTCCAATCATCCCTAACGCAATCGACCGTCCATGCCGGCACTCATCACCAACCTACGCTAGTTGTTACTACACCTATTGCGGATCTGCCTTGAGGCGACCCTGTCTTACCAGCCACTCTATTTTCCTATTTGCCCGCCAGATTGGCTCTGATTGTATTGTTTGCGGGGGCGGGGCGTATTGATACCTAGTATAGATATAGGTGTGTGTTCCCCCTTTCCCCTTCCTTGCGGGCTGTCTGCCTGAGGCTGCAGTCGAGCGGAAAAATGTTATCTACATTGTGAAATATTGTATGTTTTTCAATAAATATTTGAGTTGTGAATGTATCAATTTTGAGAGCAGTGCAGTGTGTCTATATATTTGGTGGGTGAGTGGTTTAATTAGGGTTAGTTATCCTACTGTTTGATTAAACAGTTGACTACTGAAAACACACATGTTTGTGTTTGCGATTTTGATCCAGCTATTAGAGATTTTTCGGTTTTGCGTTTGATTTTGCGATTTATGATTCCAGCAAACAACATATATGGTTGGTTAATTGGTTTTAGAAAAAATGCTTTCCAAAAATTTACACCCGATAGGACTTGAACCTTCAACCCTACGGAATCGTTGTGACTTTTGACAAAAAAACTAGTAATCCAAGTGTAGGAAGCTCTAAAGATATATTTTTTTAATGTGCGATGGTTCGTTGTCTTAGTATTCGAGGTAGATGGCGCAACCAACGACGCTGACTCGTAAAATAAGAATAAAGCGTTCCTTATATTCAACCCTGTCGCTTGACCTCACTTGATGCATATAGTTAGCGCGTCCCGTTAAAGAAAGGAAGGTCGTGGGTCCAAATTCTCCTGGATATTATTTTAAACGACCCAGAAAGTTTTTTTTCAGTAGATTTGTTTTTAGTTGAATTGTAATTTAGTCTAATTTTCCGTAATTCTAACATATCACGTGTGAATGTAGCACTTCGGGCTTCGCCCATATCATAAACGAAACAAACAAAATAACAGTTACTCAGTGTATCGATAGTAGAGATCGAGGAGCAATAGCAAACCAATTACTAGTTTGTTACCGCGACTTCGACGGAATGGGATCGACAATAAAGCGAGTTGGGATACGGGGGTGTGGTACAATGGACAAGATTACCGCGTATTCTATCACATGACCATGATGATTATTGTAGTTAGTATTTAATAACAAATTTGACATTATTAAATAACTTTTGAAATTGTTCTTTGGAGAATTTCGTTGTCCATGTATTTTTGATTGAGTAAGGTCGATTCGATTACAGTTCAGTTGAAAGTTATAATTCCATTTTAAGTTTATTATTTGCAATAAGATCAGTGGAAATTATAATTCCATTTTATGTTGATGTCCAAAACTTTAATATAATTTATTGCGATGGAGATCGTGAAATCCGTGAAAATTTAATTATTCATAGCCAAAAAGGGATGGAAATTTTCATTTACACAACAAACAAAATGAAACAGAACGTAGTATACATAAAGCTTAAATGTTAAGTTTCTACACCGCTTAAATCTTAAAACTGATTCCGTACCCTAACTTCGTTCCTTCGCAATATTTCCGATTACACGAGCCCGCACCCGCGCCGCGCTACACCCGCCGCGAAGCCGCCGCGGCGCGTCGACGCCGATAAATCGCGACACACGCCCGCATAAACACAATTTGTTACTCATAAAAGTTACCACCGCGTCTCGCCTCCCCCGATATACGGCCAATTATGACATCGCAGGCAGTTACGCATGTATCTGCCGCAAAGACGACAAAACCAGTTGACTGCTCCTATTATATATCCTATATACTTTCGAGGTATTATCCTACCTCGAAAGTAGTACATCTTTTAGTAGCACTTTTGTGTCTAAACGGCCGAGTCATGGTATAGATAGGTAACGCAATAGCCAATCACAAAGTTCAATTATTACCTCACCCCCTGTCCGCAACGGTGAGTTGTGTTTTGTAGATAAATTCGCGGTATTAGCAGTCACTGGTTTTATCGCCTTCGGTCTGCCGTTTCGCGATGATACCTTCAACCTTAATACAATTCTGATTTATATAGTCCTTGAACGATTATTATGTCGTTACTTTATGAAAAACATGTGTGTGGATTTTTACGTGGAGAATAAGGAATAAAAATGAAAGCGTGTAGGAAATTTTGTTACGTTTATAGAACCTTATTAGAAAAGGGAGTCTAAGTGTAAACCTAGTTTAAGGCTTTCTGTAGACGTGTAACATACATCAAAGATTTACCCTTATGAGTTTTGATCCCGCGGGAATATCGGGATCAAAAGGCATGTGTCCTTCCGCAAGATCCCATGTATCTCTATACCAACATTAATCTAAATTGGTTCAGCGGTTTAAATGTGAAAAAGTAACTCAAGTTTTAGTAACCTATTTACTTTTTTTTTGTCTTCCTTTCGTAATCGTTAAAACAATGAAACAAGTGTAGGAAACACTGATAAATACAAATCAAACTAAACAATGATTGAAGCATAATCTTGGTTCTGTAATAAGGGTCAGATTGCCTAGCTTAAACAACATATTTAAAATCCCCAAGCACTAAGCCTTGAGTGAATTACACACATTCACACATACAAGCACTAATCGAATAACGAAGCATTACGTAGCGCTACGAGATTAGCTACGGTCCCGTAGCGTAGCTCGTAGCATTGCTACGGATTACTTTTTTTTCATGCATTTTTTTTAATATACATTATGAAAATGTTATTTTAAGGTGGGCGCAATATGTGTATCCCTACTTTAAAATGTAAAACAAATCTGTTTCTATACTCAGTACTGAAATTATAATAGCTTATAATATTAGTAGGATATATAGATTTACTTTTTTTTTGGAAAGACAAAGTGACAACAAAGCAACGACGAACGATTAAGGGGCCGTAGTAGGCCAGAACTGATGTTTCTAGGGTGAATTACTACAAAAGTTATTTGAAATAAAAGTTTTTGAAACCATATTTATTAAAGTCGAGGATATTTACTAACACGTGAATGTCGTGAAAACACGATTCCTGTAAATTTTCTCGATGGAAAAAAAATCTAAACTTCACTCTAAATTGTACAAATAAGTGATATTACTCAGTCAATATTGTACGAAAACTTATAAAGCTTTGTATAAGAACTGAACTTAGCTCAATACAGGCAGTTCATGTTTTGAATTTCAAGATTAACGTTAAGTTATCTTGAAACTAACAATGTTTGATTTTACGCAATAAAATTTTGCATAGACGCATTTTACGTCCTTCACTTACACAACTGAAATTCGCTAGCTTTATCCCTGTCACGCTATTAGGGTTATGAAAGCCCTTAAGGTAGCGCGGACTATCTCAATAGGTTGCACCGACCTAAGTGTAACCCTACACTAGGTAGCTATGTTAAAGTACGTGAGACATGTCCCCGGGCCGGCGCGACGCCGCGACGTCGTTAGCGACAGTTGTGGTGTTAGATATATCATTATGACCTCGTTGTACTAGACGAGGGCTATTCACGAGCCCATTGTAGCCGGCTAGGGCTAGAATGGTTTTGACGGTAGGAGCCTTAAGGAAACAGTGTTGTAAGCTGTCTTAATCTATATCCACACTAATCCTACTATCTTTCTAATTCTTACTAATTTTATAAACGCGAAAGTTTGTATTCATGTGACTTTGTTACTCTTTCATGCAAAAACTACTTAACCCATTGCGATCGCATCGCGATGAAACTTAGAATGTAGGTAGCTGGAAGCGTGAAATAGCACATAGGCTACATTTTATCCCGATATTCCCGCGGGAACGGGACTTACGCGGGTGAAACCGCAGGGCGCAGCTAGTTAACATATAAATGCTGAGCTTGCTCTTTTTGCCGTTCGCGTTTATCTAGTTTTGAATAGGTTAAGTTTTTTTTTTTTTCTATGGCAATGACTTTTATTATTATTATTTATTTATTTATTTTGGAAAAAAAACATACTAATACGTATGATTATGTGGGTGTGTTTGTTGCCTCTTCAGGCAAAAACCACTTAACCTATTGCAATCAATCTTGGTATCCCTATTTTCCACGAAACCTAGATTTGTGCGGCTGAAACCGAAAAGCGCAGGTGTGTAAGACCTGAAGACTCATAAATGTAACAATGTTTTCTTGGAGTTTTGGCAGGACCGCGTTGAGGAGATGTGTTGCTTTTCATTTTTGTGAAACCTAGTGTCTTGAACACTAGGGGGGGGGCATATTAATCAATTTAATCGTTCGTGAAAAAAATGTAGTCACCATTTACAAAGACTTTCTTTGACTTGGCCTTTTCTACGACGACTTGACTACTTGGATGCAAATTGCAAAAATTAATGATACTTGACACTGGCTACTTTCTAAATGGCCATAATTGGTTCACAATCGATAAGAAATAAAATAATAATGTTTCCTTGTTTCAGGTCCATAAAGATTTCTTCGGTCGAATAGTACCACTATCACAAGTTCAGCGTTCAGGTCAGTTGCAATTACTTGGTATCATACTAATATTATAAAGCGGAAAGTTTGTGAGTATATATCTATGTATGTGTTTATTACTCAATCAAGCAAAAACTACTGAACCGATTGCGATTAAACTTGGAATATAGGTAGCTGGGGATCTGGATTATACTTATATATAATACTTATATATAATACTTATAGGCTAATGTGTTAATTGTTCGAATCCCGGCCGCGCACCAATGCCTTTTTCTTCAAGAAAAATGTATGTGGGCTATTAAACGTCGCTCTTACGGTGAAGAAAAACATCGTGAGGAAATCCACGGCTTTAAGTCACGCACAAAGGCCCAATAGTAGGGCTAATTGTGGAAACACACAGTTCAAACTTTAACTTAACACATAGGCTACTTTTTATTCCGATATTCCCGCGGGAACGGGACTTACGCGGGTAAACTGCAGTATGCAGCTAATATTAAATATTTCAGGACGTTACATACAGCGGAATCTAGCCCCAAACTAAGCAGTTAGGCTTGTAATATAGATATTAGACAACTGATATACAAAGTTTAAATATGTATCTATATAAGTATACTAGAAATATTTTAAAGGAAAAATTCATCTTCAAAAACTCACTTGCGGCGAGATGAGCAATAAAAACAAATTTACGAAATATATATAAGTATATTCATTTTTTTTATGAATAACATAAAAAAAATGAATGTGGATAACATTAGATACATTTAGAATATGCCCAGAACCAGAAAAAAACATATACGGACACATGCCTGTTTTCGGCGGGAATCGTACCCGCAACCCTTTGCATTGCGGTCGGGTATTCGCCCAACGCGCCACGAACATCGTCCGTCTGTAATCTGCGAATCAAAAAAAAAGTTGGGAGCCCAAAGCCTTTTTTTCTGGAGTGGTCTCATGAACTCGATCATTATAAACACAAATAATATCAAAACAAACCGAAAACAATCATAAAATTAAAAATTATCCTTTTAACCGTTAAGAAATGAAAGTGGTCCCAGTAATAATTGGTATTAATATATTATACCTAGATATAGAAACGTAATAATTTGTCGGGTGATCAGGTGTGGTGCGACATACAATGAATATAAACAACCCTTCCGAGGGTAGGATGTAATTGTGAATAATGGACGCCGGAGTCCGGGCTACCGATCATTACATAACGACGGAGTACATTCTAAAAACGAATGGGTTATACGCTTTATTTAATTGGAAACATTAGATCGTAATTATAATCTTTCCAATTAAAAATATGGATTCTAATATATGTATTTAAATATAAAAATATCTATTTTATGTATTGTACATGTATTTTATGTAGATATGTACATAAATTTTATATAAAAACTAGCTGCGCCCCGCTGTTTCACCCATGTAAGTCCCGTTCCTGCGGGAATATCGGGATAAAAAGTAGCTTGTGTTATTCCTGGTATCCAGCTACCTATATTCCAATTTTCATCGCAATCGGTTCAGTAGTTTTTGCGTGAAAGAGCAACAAAGTCATATACAGACATACATACATCCAAATTTTCGCGTTTATAATATTAGTAAGATAAGATTAGTAAGATGAATATATGTATTTTAAAGTTGACGTTTATTAAGTGTGGCTTTCATTATCTTGTGCTTAAACACATCTATATCATTGATCTCGACTATAACAATAGATACTACTAGCTGCGCCCCGCGGTTTCACCCGCATATGTCCCGTTCCCGCGGGTATATCATGCCTATGTGTTATTCCCGGTATCCAGCTACCTATATTCCAAGTTTTATCGCAATCGGTTCAGTTGCTTTTGCGAGATTGAGTAACAAACACACATACACACATATTTTCAGCTTTAGATGAATTAGTAGGATAGTAGGATGACATCAGAATGAAGACAGTTGAAAACAGGTAACGTTACCTCAAACTCAATGATGCTTTTGACGTTTTAAGCGTCATTCATCGACTCCATCCTAGCGCCCGTAACGATACTCATTTTATTTTTACTACTAGCTGCGCCCGGCGGTTTAACTCTCATAAGTCACGTTCCCGTGGGAATTTCAGGATAAAAAGTAAGTAGTGTTATTCCAGGTTTCCAGCTACCTGTATTCCAAGTTTCATGGTAATCGGTTCAGCGCTTTTTACGTAATTGAGTAACAAACACATACACACATACTCACAAACTTTCAGCTTTATAATATTAGTAGGATAGACTTAACAATATTGTCTGCAGCGGGTATTTATCCTATATATTTCGTGTAAAAGGAACGTGGAATATGCTTGAGGCATCACCTTTAGAACTAGTTAATCATAGTAATATTTTAACCGGGTCTTACTCGCGTATTGTTACTCGCGACCCCTCGCGACCAAGATCATTGTAACATGATCGAAACGTCGAGGTAAGAGAATTTAAAAGTAACAATACGCGAGTAAGACCCTTTTAAAATATTACTATGAGTACAAATCGTGTGACTTTAAAAAGTTTATTAGTTAATCATATCCCAATGTGATTATCATGTTTCGAACACCCAACATTCTTCATCGCAAGTAGTTTTCACCACAATATAGCTGAAAGATCGTGAAGCAAAAAAAAAAAAAAGAAACGAAGTAAATGATTTAAAAAGAATGAATGTAAACGATTTTATATATAAGTTCATTATCGTCTACGATTGGCAGGAGAGCGGGCCGACAATTGATTATACGGGGTTGGAAGACCAACCCACAATCTCTAGTACGAAAACTGTAACTAATTATATCTGTATGTACGAACTAATAATTAAACCATCTTAGATTTCACTTCTGTTTTCGCGATGTTGGATTAAAATTAAATTATTTTTTTCCCCCGTTTTAAACACCTTTCTTCTATTAGTTTAAACACCTGCGTAAGTCCCGTTCCGACGGAAATTTCGGGATAAAAAATCCCGAGCTTCCTATATTCCAAGTTTCATCGCAATCGGTTCAGTAGTATTCGCGTGTAAGACTTAACAAAGTCATAAAAACTTTCGCGTTTATAATATTAGTAAGATTTCGTCTTGCCTTCAGATATTACTTATTAAGTATTACTTAGACCACCCATTGTGCCAATGCTTTATGTTTTTCTTTTTAATATTTGTTTAATTTAAGTTTTGGTACAATAACGCATTGATCTATCTATCTAAGGCTAGGCTGAGCCAAAGATTTAACACTCATAATTTGTTATCATTATCAAATTATTTGCGTACATTTCGAACTACGGCTAAATCTAGAGTTAAAACTTGTGTAGGTGCAAGTGTAGTTTGAAAATGTTATTAGGTATATTTTTTATGAGGTAAGATTCATGATATGAGGTTTATGTTACTGTTTTCTTTTCATAGCGTTTCTTTGCTATGTCTACTAACTACTAACAATTGCAAGCCGCGCTACAGAAATTCGTTCTACAAATGTTTCAGTAGGTATTCTTAACTCCATGTAAAGCCTGGGCGGGTCAGCTAGTTAATTATACAATTGTGAAGCGCCACCCCCTTAAGAAACCATCTCTCCCCCTTAAACCTCACCCCCTACGTCTTGTTAAGGTGACTGTTTAATAATCTCAACGCGATTTCTAATGGGATTGAAGGAAATTCGCCGGAGACGGCTCTGAATATACTCTATTATTGTTTCTACAATCTTGTATCGTTTACAAAAAAAAACATATTTTTGCATATCAAATATATTTTCTGGCGTTCTACATTTCTACTGCGTGAAAACGATATAGTGCATTCGGTTACAATCGACAAATTATTATGCAATGCTGATAAATAATAATGTTTAGTTTTTAGTCTCGACTCGGTATTCTTATTTGAACTTAGTTCACAGTTCTGAAAAGTAGGTAAAACCTAATTCAATCAACTAAATTAAATATCCCGCGCGAATATTGAGATAGCCTTAAATTGTCACTCCTCGATAATGTCGCTTTCTATTGGTGAATGAATTTTTCAAATCAGTCCATTAGTTTCAGAGCCTATTGTTACAAACAAACAAACAAATCTTTCCTTCTTATAATATTAGTAAAGATAAAGTCAAAATTAAATAGAAATCACTATATTTGATCAATACTAAATTATAAAAAATAGTATATTACGTACAAATTTAAAGTAAATAAATGTTGTCCAAATAATGTTGCCTTATCGCTTAAAGCGATTTATTTGAGGCAACCTAAATTAGGCACATTTGGCATACACTCTAATATAGACACACATACAATCATGCCTTCTATCTACCATTATTGCCCTATGACAGACAATTTGTCTGCTAACAGTACAATAACGAAGCAAGTTATAATGATCGCACGGGGTATATTTAATTGTTTCTGCGCGCACACTCGCACAGCGCACAGCGGAATGGACTTGCTGTTTGATTTGCAACCCTCTAACCGACGATCATTACGTCATTTTTGTACCGCTCTGCCAGGTACTTGCGTAGGGAAATTGATATCTAAACTTTTCTTTTGCTTCGAGACGTTGTATTAAAATCAAATTCATTTTGATGTGAAAAAAAGTGGTCTAGGGGCTTAGGATAAGTAGTAGAACAAAATTGTATAATTAGTTTTATTAGTTTTATAATCAATATTGGATAGTTCTATTTTCAAGGAAGGTCGTGGTATACTTTGCATCTAAATACAATTAGTAGAACCCGAGTAATGAACGAAAAAGTGCAACCGCTCAAGAACCGCTCGGCCGCCCGCGCCCGTGATAACGCGTTATTCCCTTTCGCTGGTGAAACCACGGGGCGCAGCTATTTTGTAATAAAACAAATATTCCATATGCCTTTTAAGTTTTTTTATTACCACAATAAATCTGGGTTAATCGCAGTATAAAATTGTCTGTACAATGATGGAGAAAACGAAAATAAATAGTTTAATCCATAATGGTAGGGGTACTATTCTCTATGCACGCACTCATTGTTAGAATTATCAAAGTAAATTGTGGTATTACATTGTTTGAAATTCATTCGGGATCTCGTTGACTTGGGATTGGAAATTATTATTTGAATTTCACGTAAATTGTGTTCAGATCGTTATTGAATTTTGTTAGTTTAGAATTTGTTAGGTATTTACTCTCCTACAGTATATTTAGTTATATGATGGTAGAAATGTATTTAGACAATTAAATAAACTTACAATTAGCAGCAGCAAAAAGCAGTTAGACTTTCGCTTAATTTCTTAAGTTATTATGGAACCTCTTTTGAACACTAGTCTGCTAGAGTAAATAAGTTTCTTTTAGGCAAGCATGTTACACTATCGACCTCATCGTCGCTTTCTATTATAAGGTGAGATGAGGTCAATTGCTAGCTTAACTCATCTATAATAATGTTTGTCAAACAGTTTTAAACAATTAAAAAAAAATTGCGATATTTTGCATAGTCACCAATAATTATAAAATTAATTAGAAAATCATCTAAAACTGTATCTAATTAATTTTACATATATTATGACTTATGACAATTACTATATCAACTATAAATCATAGTCCTACAACACGACTCAACACAGTTCCAGTACCTACCCAGTCTCAACGATTACACAGTATAATAGCATATCGCAGTGGGGCGACAATGTAGCAATTATCTTGTACAAACACCCTCGTCGTACACGAAACACATGGCGCTCTGTCGAGGTAATTGCTACACTGTATTGTTTAAAGAATATTCGGGTGCTCGTTCTCAGGTCATTAGGGTTGAAGATTGAATAAATATTGGGTAATGAGTTACTTTCATTTTTAGGGTTCCGTACCTAAAGGATAAAAACGGGACTTTGTTACTAAGTACTTTAATTGGTACAGGACCCTTCTTGCGCGAGTCCGACTCACTCTTTTTCGGTTTTTAGGGTTACCCCAGCTTCCAACAGACATTTGTCTACTTATTTAAACACAGACGAATCCGCTTGTCGCTACGACTTAGACTGGTGGGTGGTACTACCGCGGTCGAAACCTCCAACCAAGAAACCGGACTCGGGCGTCTTTTGATGCGATTCTTAATTTCGACTAGACGAGACCTATTTCCGAATTGGTTAAGGCGTTGGAACGGATTCCCCAAAGATGCAGGTTCAAGTCCTGTTGGGTGCGAATTTTTAAAAGCCTTTTTTTTAAATTTTGTCACCCAAGTATAGAAAACACTTCAAAATATCAAATAGACAAAAAAAAACATATTATTTCAACTTGGACCTCATTTACAATGAACATGCCAACTATTGCCAACCCCTGATTTCGCCTATTTACACGACTGCCAAAGGAAGTGTTATTAAAGTTTATTCTTGATTGTTACAGACACATTACCCGACGTGATATCATCAAGCAGCGTCTTCTATCAGTACAGAGAAGGATTTAACAATGCGGTCAGAAGAAACGTTAGAACCAAAGATTTGCTGTGACCTCTTTAGCTCAAAAACTGTATGCGTGGTTAGTAGTGGTTTCCAAATTGTTAGCGGAAAGCCGTCATTGTTAAACTCGGTCAAGCTACGCTTCCACTTGAATCATATGCCTTTGCCCGTGTCCTACTAATTTTATAAATGTCAAAGTTTGTGTGTAACTCTGTTGTTAGTGAGTAAACGAATATGTTTTTTACTCCTTCATCCAAAAAACTACTGAACCGATTGCGATGAAATTTGGTATTCAGATAGGTGGAGATCTGAATTCACACAAATATATGAAATTAAACTGATTTTTTGGCTTTAATTATTTTTAAGCGTTTCGGAGACTTTAAGTGGCTCCTAATCATGGGTAGACTAATGTGAATCATCACATTTTCACCGAAAACTGAGTTTATTTGGGTTCCCTACGCTACTTCGAAACACTATCCATCGAAACACCTTTCGCCGAAGACGATTGACCGAAAGATTACTTTACCGAATAGTTGTTTCACCGATTGTTCGTTTCCCCTATGGTTCGTTTCACCGAAAATTGTTTGACCGAAGCACGCAGTACCGAAGGCTCGTTTTACGTAACAAATGTCATTTCCAAACACGCAACCTCCTTTCATTTACTTGATACATGTGACCATAGAAATAAGAGGTAGTAGTACAACTAGAAAGTTCACTGAGGCAGTAAAAACGAGCCGAGGGAGAGGGCTTAAACTTTACACGTCCTTGTCTGAATATAGCTCGAGAGCTAGCTCCAATATTTGGGTAGGTATTTGAGGCAGCTAAAAACTTGTAATATATAATAATGTAATTCGGTCAAACAATTTTCGGTGAAACGAACCATAGGGGAAACGAACAATCGGTGAAACAACTATTCGGTAAAGTAATCTTTCGGTCAATCGTCTTCGGCGAAAGGTGTTTCGATGGATAGTGTTTCGAAGTAGCGTAGGGAACCCGTTTATTTCATATTACAAAAGCGAAAACTAAAGAAAAATATAAGCCTGGTTTTCTTGTACATTCTAAATGTGAGATAAGTAATCTAATCTAGCCGATTTTCAATTTTTTTAAACATTGTTGTACTAAAATTGTTGTTAGTTTTGCAAAAAAAATACTTGCTCTTTGAAAATTGAGCGAACTTTTTTTGCAAAACTACTAAGAGGCAAGTTTTACTAATTAATTAAGTATCTTAACATTTTGTTTCCCTATTTATTTATTATCGTGTAAAAAATACTGTGCCTTTAAATAAGAACTGATTAATAAAATATTTATATTTAAAAAAGGATTTTAACTGTTTTGTTTTTTTTTTCTTTTCAAAAGAAGCGTCAACTTTGTGACATGTTAGTGTAAAATCCTATCTTATACAATCCTATCTCCCTCCTCCTTCCTATCTTATCTATATAAAAATTGTTTGTTTACTCTTACTATTTTAAACGAACAACTCAATTCAATTGACTCAAAAACTCAAAAATGTATGCTTTTCTGGGTTGACCCTAAGAAAAAATACTTGCGCTATTAACATCGCCCTCACGGTGAAGAAAAACATCGCGAGGAAACACGCGTTTAGAAATCCCGTACAATAGCCCAATTATATGGCTACGTACGTACACCCAGCGAAACCGAAATCCTTTCAACCTAACTACGAAATCTCTAAAACACTTCCAAGCAACTCCAACAAATTTTCTATATAAACATAACAGTTATAACAAATGTTTATTGCACAATAAATTGTAAAGTTGTACCGTCCGTCTGTCTGTGCACCACCTGCGACGGAACTTTGTGAATAACATACACTATAATGTGCTTTATTAACTAGGTAGGTGTAGATATACGTACCTGTGTGTGTATATATCTAGAGGGAGTTGCACTTTGGGTGATGTAATGTTTGCTATTAGATTTATAAGTCGACGTTACATCTAGAGGTACAGAATTTTTAATCTATCTATAGCTATAACATCGCTTTTACGGTGAAGGAAAACATCGTGAGGAAACCGACATGTCCTAGGTCTCACCACGGTCTGAAGGCATAGGATATTCGTCAATCCCGTGTAGGCTCCCGTGGCAAGTCTTACTGCAGGGCAAGGGCTTCCTCTAAGAGGGGTTAGGCTCTTAGAGGAGGCCCTTGCCCTGCAGTAGGATAAATAAACGTGCTGATAAATAAAATCTAAAGCTTTGTCCTGACTGACTGATGGATCAGCTTACAACCGTAACTGCTGGGATTCGGAAAGTCTTTATAAGATGAAGGCTTTAAAATTTCCACCTCTAACTCCCTTACTTAATTTATTTTATTTACACATGACTTAGTTATGTGACGTTGGTCTCTGTCTGTCAACTTTGAAACTTCATGTGACAGTTAAAGACAAACGATGCATAGTTATGCAGCGCATTAATTAGCGTTTATAAGTAAGGGGGTAAGAGGTTAAAAGTGGCGGCAAATTAACAATTTGTTAGAAATGGAATCTTTTCGAATCATATCTATGGCGACACCAAGTCAACTATTTTGAATTCTAGTGAATCACATGATCAGAGCAAAACAACCCTGCGAGTTTCTTTTCTTGAGTAATTTTTACCCCCGTATTACAAGTTTGAGGTATCTGTGTATCTGGTAGCATGCTCACGAAAGGATAAGAAGGAACGAAGAAAATCGACTTATTTAAGTAATTAAAATATTTTGAACAATTAATACCTAATGTTACTTACCTACTAGGTAAAAAAGTTTTATAAATCGGCCTTACGGTAAAATTTGAAAGCTTCTCCCTACCTATCTACGATAGGTAAGTACCTACCTACTCATTACACATCTTCACAATTTCAATTAAAACGATGAATATTAAAGAAAACCATTAAAAACTTACGGCATAAATACATCACAAAGATATTTACTGTTGTTGTCTTGTTGTTTGTCCTATGCAATGATAAATAATTGTTGTTTAGTTATTTTATACTTTAGCTATATGTTGTTGTTTCACCACTTTCTTTAATGAATTATAAATAATTTAAGTTTGGGCATAAATAACTGGAGAGAGTGAAACGGGCTTGTGTGAACAACATAGCGACATTATTCACAATTTATCTTTGTAATGAATCTGTGTTGATCTTTACTAATATTATAAACGAAGAAAGTTTACATGACTGTTTGCATTTTTTTGTTTCACTGCCGAATACCGACATGCGGCTAAAAATTTGTAGGCTATTTAAATAATTGAGCCGCTTCTAAATTTAAAATTAGTATGGCATTTTTGAGTTTGGAGAACTTCTTAATTGTTTAAGTAGAACTCAAATTTTAAGTATCTTTTCTGTTTTTGACCGTCAATTACACAAAATACTACTAAAACGATTGCGATGAAATGTGGTGTAGTTCTGGATGAACAAATTGACCACTTTATATTGCCGCGGGGCGCTTCTAGTTTTCTATATATCCATGAAAGGTATTGACTGACTGACTGACTTGACTTATGTATCAAAGCATAGCCTAAACCGCTGCGCTGGTCCAGGAAACATGAAATTTAGTGGGTTCATGTATAAAATTGACGCCAGTGCGCCAACCTTCTTTCTTTGAATAATCGCACTGGCCAGCTGCAGGTAGCATTACTGGACTGAATAAAAGCGTTTAGCGCCTAGCGTTTTCCTCGCTGTAGTGAGGGAAAAAATAGTGTGTTGCACTCGGCAGCAAAGTTATTTGATAACTCGTACCTTTGAAACCTTCGCTTCACTCAGGATTCAATACTCGCTTTGCTCGTGGTTCAATCCTAGAATCCTTCGTTAGCTCAGGTTTTAATCCAAGTAGGTACTCGCTGCAAAAATCAACTTTGCACCCTTGTCTAACAAATAACTATTCTCATTCTCTTATCTTCATTTTGGTAGTTTTCTTTACACGATTAGTTAACTTTTGTATCAGATAAATTATATGAAAAACAACTCGTTTAAAACCGAAATTTTCATTTTACGTCTAAACGTGACGTATTACCTCCACGTGATCGTGACATCTATTGTTTCTGTATTAAAGCATAATAACATACTTGAAATTGGTAGAACAGTTTTACTAACTTAGCAATAGTTATCTTATTATTAGGAATTGTTTGATTTTACTCACTAAAATATTGCATACTTAGTCGTATCTTATGTCCTTCTTTTACACACCTATTGATAGCCCAATCCTTGTCACATCATTAGGTGAATATGGGGCCTTAAAAAACGTGAGCCGTCACGGGACGCTTATTTATTACTTATCGGTTGTGAACCGATTATGGCCATTAGGAAATTAGCCAGTGTCATGTATTCTAATATATTATGCAAGTTATTTGCATCGAAACAGTCAAGTCGTCATAGTTAAAGTCAAGTCTAGGGAATCATTTGTAAACACGGCGGCCATTTACAAATAATCTTCACGGAGCCTTGGAGACAACACTAAGTTAATGTTTTGCACCGATTTTCACTTTCATTCCACTTGTACACCTTCACGAAACTAAATTGATTAATATGCCCCCGAAATCAAACAATTTGCACGCATATGAACTAGGTTTCACAAAAATGAAAATTTAGCACCACATCTCCTCAACGAGTTCCCGCCAAGACTCCACGGGATGCTTGACGGATGTGAGACATTTGACATTTTCACATAGCGTGGCGAAACCTCGCCACGGCCGGTCTCGCCACGTCTACAATCAGTTTTACCCCCGCCTATAGATGTTTTACATCAAATTCCAGACTGATTTAAAAAAAAAAACAATTACACACCTGCTCTACAAAGTTACTTTATTTGACCAAAACGGTGGACGTAAAGCGAGCCCAACTTTTTTTTTGCTTCGGCTAAGGCCGATGTTTGGTTTCGGCATTATGATGTAACATTTAATTATTATAGAGCTGTAAATATATTTCATACACATTGCATTAATCTATTGTTTTGTTGTTAGTTAAATGCTTATTTTTGTAGCCCTTTTATTGTCTTGAAGTAGATGTGTAAAGTAGAGTTTTCACCTCGGTACTAAAGCCTGTCTTTATCTTGGGCGCTTGAATCCTACGCTTTACTCAGGACTCTAGGTACATAACTCCTTCGCTTCGCTCAGGAATTAAGTTATTAACACCCTCGCTGCGCTCGGGAGTTAACTCTCTAAAGTCCTTCGTACGCTTTGGATTCAATATGACGCCCGTTATTTAAGACAGGGCTTTAGTACCTTGGTGCATAAACTACTATTTTCTTAAATTCGTTTTTTTTTTTTTTTGTTATATGAAGTTTTTTAAGGAGTTAGGGATTTTTAATTTAAATTTAATTTATTAGCTAGACGATTTAGGTCCTGCAATAAGGATCATGGTAACCTCCAATATGCAAACAGAAAAACCTTTTTTCCACCGCTTTTAACATTATTCGATTCCAGTGTTTTTTTTGTGTTATTAATAAAAAGGTTACAAAAAAAAAAAAAAAAAAAAAGTAGAACACCAGAAGCTGATAATTTCAAGGGGTGGGAAAGAGGTTTTCTTTTTACGCTCGTTATACAAATTTATCTATCTACCTACACGACGCATCAATTCGCCCGTCAAATACGCCTAATAAAAGTAGGAAGAGCCTTAAGAGCCTAAGGCAAAAAATAGCGACACCAAACGGAGAACAGGCGAAACTCCTCAAATCCACGCTTCTCGGGTGTTCTCGGCGTGAGTCTGTAGGGGCCTTAAGGGTTTCTTGTTGACTACGACGAAACTCTAAAAAGGTCTGGGGCAAAACTAGTGGTAGTAAAATAAAAGTAAAAGTTCACATAATTATTCATATAATTATTAATAATTAAAACAACTATAGTTCTAATTACCTACGAACTACAACTAGTTATTTCACAATATTAAATATGTGTTTTACAATAGATTTCACCCCTGCGTCTACAATTCCACGGTTCATCGTGCATTCAGCAGTTGGTTTGTTAAGGGCAAACTGTTCCTAGCTTTCTGGTATCTGTCCATCTATCGTATTATCTTAGTTACATTTTAACGGGCCTTAATCACATATTATAAATTCTTTTTCTGTGCCCCCTCACTACCAAGACCATTGTAACATTGATGAGGTAAGAAAATAAACAAAAATACGCGAATAAGACCCGGTAAAATGTCATTAACTCTGTTAACAAATCGTGTGAAATTAAAAAGTATACTGGTAGCTAATTGATAACTCAGTTTCAGGGGCACTTGCAATACTTTGCTCCCTTGAAGTAAGAAATCACTAAAATATTATGTCAAAGCAGCAATGTACTGCATATAGTGCTTACCAAACGGTTCGACATAATTAAATAAAATTTTGGTTGAGATAATAGTTGCAAAAATAATTGTTAGATTAGAGTGCAATTTTGTATGCTCAAAACACGATCTTTTATCTTCCCGAATGTTGAAGTTAAAAGCTAGTAAGATGCTTAGGTCTTAGGCATTTCATAGTTTTATGCATTGCATATTTTTCAGTATTTACACAAATTGACGCAAGGGGATTTTCCAAATTAAAATAATTAACACTCAAAATAATAACATTGATACACCCGTACAACAGACTGGTTTTCTATTAGTAATGTTCAAAACTGATGCCCAAATAATTTAAGAGCCCAGCGGAGGATGATTTTTCTATTAACGTAGATACTTTTATCAATATAAAGATGTTGTATTTTCACTTTTATCAAGGGATTATTCAGATTTTATATTGTTTGTTAGGCTTTAGTTATTAGGTAAAATCTGTTCCCATATTAACCTGAAATATTAGAATTGAAAACCCTTATATGAAGGTGTTAAAATCATTCCGTAATTTAGCTGCTCTTAGACATGATTACTAAATTTATTTACACCACAGATTATATTTTATTTTCAGGTAAATACTACGTAATATATCTAAAAAGACAAAAATCTAATTATAATACTTAATTATATTATACAAATTCTAAATCACACAACTAATAAATATTTACAATTTTATTATATTAATAACAATTTAATAAAAAATAAAACAATTTCACAACTGTATTGGTCGAATACTGATTCGGTACTGATTTCTTTATTTACAAGTTTTAAAACTTAAGATAATAATACTACTATTATACCTACGTATCCATTTATCTATCGTACGTACCCTTAAAATGAAACTTTGAAGTCCATTATCACACTACCAAGTACGCATAATTGGCTCAAGCATATTAATATAGTGATTATCTTTATAGTTTATAAGCGCCATTTTGTCCTAATCAACTGCTATGTTATGCATAAAAGTTATGAAAGGCTTATGAAGAAGGGGGTAAGTTACTAAGATCCCTTCTTTATAAAAAATCACTAACAAATTCCAAAAATTGAACGAATTACGCGAACTAGTTGATGTGATAATGCGCCTCAAATTAGGTTTTTTGTCTCTTATAAGTAACATTTAACGTCAGCAAAATGTGACAAGCATCTTAATCAAAGATTCCATTAAAACATTTTTGTGGATGACCGTAAATCTATAATTTTAAACTAATTTAAGTATACATTATTATGAGAGACCGCAATAGCTATGACTTTCGGCTTCATCCGTGTATGTCCGTATCCCGTTGGAACATCGGATCATATTATTGTAGAGCTTCTTTATTTTAGCTGTCACAGACGAACGGAGAAACACCAACTCAGTAATCGAATTCCGATTTAAAAAAATTCGGTCGTCTGGTGCAGCTTAAAGATGCTCACATCGGTTATACCCATCTATTTTTTGAAAGGAATTCTTAAAATAACTATGAGTACATACAATTTCTTTATTACAACGTAGATATAGCATATTGGCACAATTATCTTATTTAGCACAAAACAGCATGGCACGTTGATTCACAAAAATGGCACAATAATGTAATAAGCTGTAATTTTTACTAAATCGCAACAAAACTGCAGCGGGGTAAGCAATAACTATTAAGATTTATGGATTGTGGATGCTTTGGAATCACATTTTTTGGATACATGGGAAAGATCCAATCAAATAACCGAAAAGTATACTTACTGACGTCGGTTTGGATTTTAGGAATGATTCGGCAGATGGCCGTGACTGTACTCTTGAAATTTCATTGCCGTAAAAAGCATCCTACAAATTTTAAAGCCCACATATATCTGGACGATTCTCCAACTGACAAATTACACAATTTGTGGAGGTCTATCTGCGGTAAACGAGCCCGTAAACAATTACAATTAAGAATGCACTATTCCAAATGCTCCTTCAACTATTCCCTAAAGGCCTGACCTTTAGCTACATCGTCGACTCGTGCGGCAGTTGCGCCAACGGTAGCGGTGGTAGATGAAATGGTAAGAACACCCTGTAACTATCACTCCTATCCAACTATTCCAAATGCTTCGGTGGGTCAGGCGCTGGCGGGGGCTGCGCGGTCGACTCGTGCGGCAGTAGCGCTAACGGTAGCGGCGGTAGATGCAGCGGCAAGAACGCTCTAGACTGGAAGCTGGCCAACGAGTGGAGTAACGCTGCGGAATGCTCGTGCGCCTTTCGCCTTAGTTCCGCCACGCTGGTGGAGCGGGCTTCTTCCTTGGGACAGCAAGGGCATGCCGCGCCCCAACCTAGAGGAAAGATATTGTTTATTGAATTAGGATATTTAACGTGATTTGACTGCTATTATGCGGTTTTAAGACTTTGTAAGCGACCAAAAGGAGTGTCCTAGTAGAAAGTTTTATTTAGCCGCGGCTTGTTATAAGTTGTTACCCAACGGCCTTAGTTATAACACCAAGCGGACTCGTCCGTATTCCAATGCGTAAACCACGTAAATAATGCCACTAAGGAAATCGGCTCGGATCTTGTTCCATTCCCCGAAGGCTTCCTTCTTTTAGATGAGCGTGTTCCATCATAGACTATATCACCACTTATCATCTCGGGCTAGAAGTGGTCAAAGGCAGATCCATTGAGACTCACCTTTCAAGGGGAAGAACGGTTGCGACAGATGATTAAGGTGTTGGCTGAGGTGCGACAGATGAGGGGGGAGGAACAGCGGTGGCGCGGGAGGGGGGTCGCTGGTCCCACCCGATGGAGACGACCGGAATGCTCCCGTACTGTGGACAAATAAGGTAGTTAGCTTCCGTATCTATACCAACCCAATGTTGCGGATTTGAATCCTGCCTAGGGCTTAAAAAAGAATTTAAAAGATTTTGCCCATCTTATCAAATTTAGACGATTTATCGATCGGGATCGGGACTTACGCGCGGGTGAAACCACTGGGCGCCAGCTGAAATCTTTAACGCGATCTACACCCGTAGGTCTAATACATAGTAGGTTATTGCTTTGAAATACTTTAAAATTAATAGTAAATTTTAATTTCAAATGTACTTAAAATTCGAAGTAGATATCTAACAATAAATTATGAAAGCGCAAACCATTCAATTTCATCGCATCTTAATCAAAGCATTAACGTTATTAATTAAAATTAATTCCCTTTGTTCTATGGCTTACGATTCTCTAGTTGAATATTCATTATTATTCATTATTTACTTAATAATTCATGATATTATTCTATAACTAGCTGCGCCCTGTGGTTTTACTCGCGCTCTCATGGGGTTCGTTTGTATTCCCTTAGGTCGTGCTAAATAAGCAACGACTTTGTAGGAAGCTTCGGTATTTCTTCTTTCCATCACCCAATAGCCTAAGTTTATAAAAGGTATATGTAATAACTACAGATTAACTGCCGACCTCTAGAGTTTCGTAAAACGTTCGAATTTTCAAAAGGTTGTAGAACCAAAGTTGTTCGAATAGACAGGCGACGGGATGTCCAGAACAACCCTAGCTGTATTTACTAATAGACATTACTGTGTTACAAAATAACATAAATTATTTATAATTTTGCAATAAAAATGCGTAGAAACAATAGTATAACCACACACCCAACACATTCCAAATAGGTACCTACAAAACTAAAACGTATTACTCTATAGGATTTCTATTTTTAAAAAAAACGGCAAAAATACTCAATCCGGCGTATGAAACGAAAAAAAAATACATGATAAAATCTGTACGAATGTGAATAGTTGTTGGGGAAGCCATCAGCCATCAGTCGGCTTTTAGCAGCCGGTAGGTGTACAACTAAAAGCCCGGCACCTGGTCAACGACTCTCATCAATTATTACAGCTAGTAATGAACACAAATCCTTTGATTCCATTGAACGGGTGTCGAGGGAATGTGTGGGGTGAGACATGAGCGGAGCGATGAATGGTATAGGGTGTCGTCATTCGAGCGTAATTTTTTGAGCTGTAAGTTGCATAATTCGGTTACACAGAAAATATAGCTATTGACAACTCAAACTATGGCTATTGTATAAAACTGAAAGTAGCAGAAATAAAGAAATTACGCGACTGAAAAACGCGATTCACAACACAAAAATTTACGTTCGCCTGGTTCTGTTCTCAAAACGCCCGCGCTATCGTACTCGAATCGTGTTCAAGGTACCCGAAAAACACATTTTTGTATTTTGGGTTAAAAGGAAGTTGTTCGGAAGTGCCCATAATTAAGATTTAAAATCCCAGCGGTAATGAATCTGTACTAGGAAATTGTATATTTGCTACAAAAAAATATAAACTATGTACAGTTTTGTACTATATTAAATAATCTTCATGAAGGTTCATACTTTAATTCTATAGACGTTTCGTGTATCTAAGCGGAAAACTACTAATAATTCAATAGTTGCGATTAGCTGTCGGTTTTGCAATGTCTCATTTTACAAGTTCGAAACATGTTACTTAGTCTCCTATGTAACATAGTAAGTAGGTCTCCCGGGTGGTCTCAGGAGGTGAACGGTGGTAAATAAGCGGTCTCGACCAAGACCTGTTCGTAACATAATAATATAATTGGAACGTCATAATAAGAAAATAAAAAATAAATTACGATTTATCCCGGTAAAATATAACTATGTTAACAAAACATTGTTTGCAATGTTATTCAATAAAATATAAATCGCGTCAGCCCATACCCGATACCAAATCGTCTCGGCACATCAAGTATTCACTGAGAGAATGGCGTAGCGGCGCGGCGCGACACCTCGGCCGCCCGTTCATTTCATTGTCTCCCATCTATGATGCGATACAGGAGAATACACTAACTGTTGAATTTTGAACTACCCTCATACCCCGGCTGTATATAATGTCAAACAGCATAACAGTCTGTGCCTAAGACGTCTAGCTTCTGCGGCTGTCTGCGTAATTTGTAGCAGATTAGCACGGAACTGATTAATGTTGGTGTAATTAATTTGTGAGACAATGTTTAGGGGTTAGGTGCAAAGTAGAGTCTATGGTGTGTAGGAAAGTGGTTTATATTAAGGTAGAGCTCGACATACAGAATGGTCAGAAAATATAAAAAAATACGCATAAAAATGAACAGGTATCTCCTAGGTAAGCGTGCAACATCTTAGACAACATCGTCGCTCTCTATCAGGTGAGTTAGTGGTCAAACGCTTACCTTAAAAAAATGGCAACTACACATTGCTTTTAATTTACAACTGGTTACGAAACTCCGCTTTTGTAGATAGTCTCATCCATCTCGGTACCCTGAACTACACCTATCGACTAACCCGAAAGGACTCATCTGTCCCGGTTGAGCTGAAAATCTCAGGGACCTAAAAATTACAATTCAAAGTTTATGTTTATAGTTTTTACTAAGCTCAGTCTGAGCAAAGTCAAAGTACCCATTATAGATTTCAGCCTTAGACTACACCGCCATTTGCAATCTAATGCCAAAATAGCTAAACAATTATCCATTAATTAAATTTACACTATATCCCACAGCGCGAGCGTGAATTTTACAACTAGATACAGTAGGCAAAGTCTAGAGTAAAGTATATAGAAGAACGAATCTACATAAAATGTATTATTTAAATCAATGCCGGGGGAAGTGCACGTAGATCGTATAGATCCTTTGATCGTGGAGGTAACCTTGTTCGCGACCAACCAATCGCTACGGGTCCCAGAGACGCCTACTCATCTCATCAGGGCCCTTAATTTAATCAATTTCATATTCTGTTAACAACTTGCCCATTTGATTTTCGAAGTTTCAATTTCTGGTTTGTAGGTATCATAATGAAATTTTATTTAATTTTCTTTTGGAAATTGATAGGTTTGGACTTTTATTTTTTCTTTATTTATAGGTGTTTTTCTGGAAGGTGATATTTTATATAATATGTGTTTGATAGGACAGAGTTAAGCAACATCGTAGGGCTTAAATAAGTGGCAATTGAATCTAATCTAGAATCTCAGCTGTTTTATTAAACGACTTTAAAGTCACAGGTTTGGGAGCTACGATGCCACAGACTAATAAACAGATTCCGTCAGGGGTTAAAAATTACAGTTAGGGGTTAAGTACAGTTTAGTCCTGTTTTTACCATTTGGATACGGATCCCTAAAAAAAACAACTCTGACTTGCGCAACTTTCACTACGCACTACCCGTCTAGGGGTAAACTAACACAATTTAGCTACAAATTGAAGTGTCTACACAAGTGTCGATTACATAGCGCTAGTGTAGGGCGGGTGGGTAATGACTGCGTTCAATTATTCATGCAATTAACTGATTATAGCGACACTACCGCGCTACCCTGTAGTGTAGAGCTAGGTAGGTACATACCCTTCACTGACGCAGGTTATGATATTTCTAGTCAAGCTTTCATGTGTGATTTTGGTAGATTATTGGTTAGAACTGGGTACTGTTGAGAAGTCACGAGGTTTGAGATCCATGAGATTAAAAATCGTAAATAGTAAATATGCACAGAATAAATATTTTTTCTATTCGAGATCCTAATTTGCTTTTTCTTTAATTAGATGTAGTGACATTTTTAGGGATATTTTAGTCATTTTTAGTAACTATGTCGAGCATGCTCGTCTAGAGATGAGGGCGTAAGTAAGTAAGTAAGTAAGTAGTTTAGCTTAGCTTCACATAGTCGAGACAGTTTTTCATATACATGTGCGTCTACTGCGAACTAACTTATTTTAGTTGGCGGTAAACGATAGTATTACATTTGACAATACAACTCTTACAAACTCCAAAATATGTATTGCGTAAGATAGGTTAACATTTACGTTAACGAAGGTCAGTATCCTCTAACATTATAAACAAACATTGATGATTGAATACAGAAATTAATGTCAATTTAGCAACAGTGCATAATTAAACGGAGTGGCTCTGCCTCTGCCTTGATCAAATATGCACAAATAGTGTCAACCATCTTGTGACTAACCGACTTACTCAGTAAATTGATAAACTTACGTACCTATGTGAAACTAAATATATACTGTAATTTTATAATCATACTAATATTATACTGAAAATTTGTGAATATGTATGTATGTTTGTTACATAATCACGCAAAAACTACAAAACCTATTGCGGTGAAACTTTGAACTAAGATTGCTGGAAGCCTGGAATAACACATAGGCTACTTTTTATCTCGATATCCCTGCGGAAACAGGACTTACGCGGGTGAAACCGTGGGGCGCAGCTAGTCATCTATACAGATAAAATTCATAGTCCTGACTTACTTACTGCTTGAATTATTGTAAAAAAATCGGTAACTTAATCTAGGTGGGCCAAGTTAAGCAATGCCTAGCGCAGTCAAGACTTAGATGGGTGACCCATTATGTATGTATAATGGGTCACCCATCTATAGCAAGGTATACACTCTTGCTTCGTTGATCTCTGTAATTCTGCTCTGATATCAGTCGTTAGGTCAAGGTAGAGAGACCGTTAGGTTCCGATTTGGTAACGGTTTGTTGTATGTGATACACTAATGTTTCTTTATTGGATCTAAACAAAACCAGTCGCACAGTAACACAGAAGAAGAAAAAATCTACAAATTTCCACAATTTTCTGAGGAAAAAAGAAGAAAAATATTAAAACGTCCCGACACTCAATTTGTGTACATCTTTAAGGTATAAAATTTAATTTGAGTAGGTAGGAACCGAGAGCTGGGTGGGGCGGAGCTCCTAATTGCCAATTTTCCTTTTACGCCAATTTTTTTCAGCTTTTAAGGAGAAAAATTCGTTAATGCATATTTAATAGCCGTAATCGTCTATCCCTCTCACGAAATTAGGTAGGTATTCGTAGCTTGAGGCTCGACGCCTAACAATCTTTCAAATGAATATATCAGCTTTTGAATTTATTACGCTGAAAGAAATAAATTATATCTAGCTGCACGACGCAGTTTCAATTGCGTAAGTCCCGCCAAAATCGAGATATGTGATCTGTGATATGGGATCAGGATAACGTAGCCTATGTGTTAGTCCAGAACTCATTCTGCCTATATTCCAAATTTTCATCGAAATCGGTCAATAAAGTTTGGATTTTGAAAAACTGAACTAAAGTCTTGGCAATAATTTTCCAAACAGACCATATGTATAAGGAAAATTACAGAACTATCAAATAGTTTTTCAATGAAACTTCTTATTATCTCTGATAGCAGTTGTAAGGTCAAATTAGAAAACTCCTTCATCAACTTGAAAACTCTAACAAAGAAGGCGATGCCACCATAGCAAAACATAAACAAGCGAAACTATAGAAAAAACATTATTTATTTGACTAGCAAGTAGGTACCTACATATGTAAGAAATGTTTCTCGCAGTGGTACCCAACTATTGCAGTCTCTTGGGGTCCAGACTGGATCATTTCGTTCCATAATCCACCTCATGTATAATGCGAAGATATAAATTTCAATTTTAAACCCGCGCGGTTCGTGTTACACCCATTTCTGGGATTACCTTCGAATCTGAAACATGCTCGACTTCATGCCGTACACATAGGGTATAATTTCCAACGACAGCGCGCCGTGTAATCTTGTAATGCGTTTGCGTCGGTCCGATATAAATAAGGAAGTTTAGATGTTCCTACGACAGTATTTGTTCCATGCATTTGTTATTAGTAACTTTTTCACTTGGTCTTTCTTTTTTTATATTATTTTTTTATTTTCCAAAGTAATTATTTGAAGAAAAGGTAAGGGTTGTAAACTTGTTGAAACGTTTTCGTCCCGTTCTTTTAAGGCAATTTGTATGCGTTTATATTTTAAGGCCATCTTTGTTATTCAGTAACATAAAACAGTTACAGTTACGATGTAAAAGCTATTTTGTGAACATAGAAATATGAAAAAGGCGAAAAAGGAAAGGCAAATCTTTAGAAAAAATCTGTATGAACTTTACACATAGGAATACCTATATCTATGCCTGAACCCGAGTTTTTTGTAGGTATAGCCAATGTCATTATCTTGGCATGCCCCAGCTGACGTTACTTAGTTTCTTGTGTTAATTCCCAAAACGGGTACAGACAAGACAAGCCACTAACATGTCTATGTACGTACCACATCCGTGCAACCAGTTATAAAACGTAGTTTGCGGCGCTTGTTATCAAGCAGACGTACGTGTGCCAATAGAATATGGTGGTGGGCGTTCGACTTCTTGATTATATACACCTTACCTCTCACCTATTGAACTTCTTGTCCATCTAAAAGTTGCCTGGAAGAGATCGCTTTAAGCGATAAGGCCGCCCCTAGTGTCACCTATTTTTAAGTTGTGTTTGTTTTCTTTTTACGTATTTGATGTGTATATAAATAATTTATTTATTCAAATTTATTCATTCATTATTATTAAAAACGACATACTTACTCACAATAAATATTAACCATGTACTACGAGTAACAAACTAACTGAGGAAGTTCCCCTCAACCGCCACCAATGAGTTATTGCTATTAATATGACCAGCACATCAAAACACCCCTTCTGCGGTACCTAAAATAAACACATTTTTGTAACACAACAGTTGCTGATAGAGACCGCACAATTATCAAAACGCCTAGGGTCATAGAGCGAGTCAATAAAACAAAGCTAATGTTGTGAGGGGTTGCCAACGTAAAATCAGAAAAATGTTGTAGGGTTTATGTAGTGATGGGGTTGATAGGTATTCGATATAATTTTGGTAAGTAGTTAGGTATTTAAAATAAAACTAATATTCGCGTGATCGCTTATTATTTTAATTCAACGTCTGGAGAACAAAAAAAATCTATTTTGGTCTATTTTTATCTATTCAAATAAAGGTTTTTCACGACTGCTGTAATTTTTTTTTTATTTTAATTCATAACTAGCAACAAGCGGGTGCGCAAGTATCTATTACGCGGGTATATCGGTATAAAAAGTCACGTGTTATTTTTAAACTTCAGCTATCTACATACCAAGTTTCATCGCAATCAGTTTACGGTTTTATGAGTGAAGAAGCAACAATTACAAATCTTATAAATAACATTAGGGTTTAAAGCGTAAATTTTTGACGATGTTTGTTACTTGTTACACAATGACTACTGAATCGTTTAAATTGCGAAAAATCTTAAAAAGACTGCATTCCAAGTTTGGATGACTAAATAAATTCCAAGTTTAGAATAACATTTACAGACTTTCACCTATATAATATTTGTAGGATTATAGTTATTTATAATTAGGGTAAAATAAAACTCATTATCTTTTGCAGCAGTTTTTTTTAATCTATAATTCAATTAGGTAAGTACATACCAATTTAACTGGTTCACAATATTATCGATAGTAACAGAGCAACAGAACACAACACTGCAAGTCAACGAGTCGTCAATCACCAAGTAATCCGGCCGAAGGAAATAATAACATTTGCCCGAAATCTGGCCGATCGCTAATGTACCCGCTCCCAGCGGACTTTAAACTGCTTACATTGCCTTAAAAATCCAAACATAAGCCGGTGTAAGAGCTCTACACAATAAAGACGTGCTTTAGACAGTGGTTTTATATTTTTAAAGGATATTTGATAACTTCGTAAAGGGAAACGAGGAAAAAATGAAAAATGTTTTTATTTTAAACTAGCTACGGCGCGCAGTTTTGCCAGCGTAAGTCCCAATCCCGTGGGGATATCGAGATAAAACCTAGACCATGTGTTATTTCAGGTCACCAGCTATCTACCTACACTGATGATTACTTTATACGATTTGTAGATAGCAAAACAAACATGCTTCGGCATTCCCCCGTTGATCTTGAATACTCGTCCTGTTAGGCGACACCAAATGTGTTTGGCAAAAAAAAAACCTTTTTTAAACGTGCTTAGGCGTAATACATCATGCAGGTGGTCATTGTTGTTATCTCGGATAAGATAACAACCATGAAACAGAACGGTGTTGGTCTAGTGGTAGATACCCCGACTCATTCCGAAGGTCGTGGTTTCGAATCCCGGCCGCGCACCAACGTCATCTGTTTTTAAGTTTTGTGCGTTATCAACATTGCTCTTACGGTGAACGAAAACATCGTGAGGAAGACAAAGGCCTACTTGTACGGCTAATTGCGGAAACACACAGTTAAAACTTGGATTTTATCTCTGATAGCAGTCGTTAGGTCAAGTTAGAGGTTTTAGTGCGACCTGAAAGTTCTAATAAAAGCTAGGTGAGCCATACCACAGAAAAAAGCTTCTTTTTACAGTTTTAATCGTGTTGTTTTAATTATTTTAAAAGTTGTAAAAACGCTTGACGACGTTCTTAGGACTTTTTTTTTACACGTAAGACTATTTATTTCAATGAACGATTAGGTACGATTCATCCAATGCCACCACGTAGATAACTCAAACCTTTCAATCAATATCAATAACATAATAAAATTAAGCTTAATTCACATCTGAATACACTCTCATAACTGTAATCGAAACACATTTGTTCGAATTACGCATATAAATTGAGACAATATCATCGCGAGTGCGAGTCATCATAAATTTCAATAAACCACCAGCCGAGTTATCAAATTAGAAAAATTAAAAGTGATAAATAAAGTACAATTAAGCGTTATTGCGTAAAAAAGGCATAAATTAATGTGTGGAGCGGATGAGAGACGGAGTAAAAAACACAACCCGAGCGCGGCAAAACATGTAATCGACAATTTGTGTAGTGAAGGGATTAGTTGACAATTCGTTTTAGGTTATTTAGTCGATCAATAACTAACTATATTCTTAACATTTAAGCATATGTCTCCTTCACAACTGAAAGTCGAACACAAACTGCATCACCCTAGTATGTATGTTTGTGTGTATGGCTTCCCGTCTGTCAAGACATATCACACAATCTTCCAGAACTGCAGAAATAAATGATTTTATCTTGTGAATCGCACGTGTGTTGACGTGATAGTTTGTATATCAAATGTGCTACCTAGCGTTACCCTTTCTTATAAAGATATTTACAACTATTGATATTATTATAATTTCACTACTCCGTCTGCTCACCCTACATGTGGATTGTAATTTAATCGATCAAATGCAGTTTTGACAGCTTTTTCAATTTAATTTAATTTAAAAATAATCTTAAACTAATCTTGATAGATTTTCTCATAAATTCACAATTCGAGTTTTCCATGGAAATTACTTTTATTAGTAGTTAGTACAGAATGTTGTATTAGGTTTTATCGATTGTGCATAATAAAATACAATATTTACATTGTAATGATGCCGTTATCAAATTATACGCAAGAAAAAACCCGGTAGATATTGTGTTTTAATTACACAGAAAAATATCGATACGTAACAACAATCCATCACATCGCTCATCACTAAATTCGTGAGTCACACGTGTCCTCTAATTGCTCGTTTAAATTGCATTAATTAGAACGCGACTGAAAGGGTTCCATCACAAATTAAATGGAATGTTTCGATGCCTACGGAACTCTATCCGTCATTGTTCCCATTTAGCCACGTACATACGGGTCATTTGCATAATTTTAACTGTTAATTACTTCGAAATGTCATATTAGACTTGTTTTAATGTTAATTTAGTTAAATGGTTAATTTAAAGACTACGCCTGTATAATGTCATTATTGCAAACGTTTCATTCTCCATAAAAACCTAACGTCAACCTTTTAACTTATTAGCTTTCCATTGTTTTAGCTGTTAGGTTTCATACATGTTTCGAAATAATACATAATTAGTATTATTTCGAAACATGTATGAAACTTCGCCCAAACTGACACTTGGAATGTAGTCATTCAAACTTGGAATGTGTTGTTCATTCCAAGATTCTTCGCAGCGATCAGTATCACTCACTCTGTGCTCATATCATAAGAATTCGCGAAGCTACGATGAGTAAGCGTATAGCCTCAGTCCATAATACATATCTCACATAAAATTCAACGCCCATTTAAAGATAAAATACTTAATACCATCCCATAAATAAATGAAAACGAAACTATTATCGGAGGTAGCAGAGGAAATAATAGTAAACTATCTAAAGGTGAATAATATCCTCTACAGAGGTACCTCTACCTAACTTCAAAAGGGGATATTATGAAAAATCGTAACGCGTTTACCGGACGGACTAAAATGAATTATTCATGAACGAAATTGCTCCTATACGCGAGTTTTCTGTCCCGGTATATACCGGTATCTCCCGGTATTCCCGGTACTATGTTATTTACACTTGTACCGATACGGTAATGGGCCACGCCTGCTTAGATGTTTTGAAGGGAGATTTATCGGTGCAATAAAATTTGTTAGTGTTGTATGGGAATTTTATATGGGCGATTACGTTTTTTTGTTGTATCGGTGCTTTTTATTTATTGTTTTGCAGGTAAATCTTTGTACCTACCTGCCTAAATGTAGGTAAGTAGGTATTTATCCCAGAGGTATTTTTCGTAACTAGATCTATTTTTTGGGTATTTTTACATGAGTAAATCTTTAAGGAGCACTATATTATGTTGTGGAACGCGTAGAAGAGGCGCGCTATTTCTTTATGACTATGGCTGCTGTGTGCTTCGCCAAAGTTCGGTGATGCGCTTTCGATGCAACTTATCAAAACGTCACAGGAATTTTTAAATCCATCAAAAAACACTCAAATCCTTCTTAAAATTTAAAGAAGCAAACTAGATCCAACCGCGTATCGATCCCCTTCCCTCTCAAAGGATTCAAAAGACTCCGCAGTCCAGTCACGACGGCTTGTCGTCTCGACATAACCACGTTACTCCAAACACTTGTGATTGCTAACGATGCCGACACGATAGGAATCGCGTTAGGTACGAGTAATCGGGGCTTGTTTTGTTAGCGCTTAATTGGGTTGTTTGATTTGTTTCGGTTGAGGTTAATTTTGTTAGGTGAGCCTCGCTGTTTTCTTTAGTTTCACATATCCTAAAAAACAGCATATCCTACTATACCTACATACTAACACTCGTACACCTACCTACTTAATTTCATCGTAATCAGTTCAGTAGCTTTTTGAAAAGTTGTGAAATTTCTCATATGTGGATGATATACAGTATATCACTTAATAACAATTTAGTTTATGATACAACAAGTCCATCTACAAGGAAGAAAGGCGTAAATGGATCATATTCCGAACTGTCTTAAACTGCGTAAATAAATTTTGTGTGTACCTATATATTATGTTATTTATCAAGAACTATTGAACCGTCTGCGCTGAAACTTGGTATGAAGATAACTGGAATAACTTTATCCCGATATTCCCTAAGGATCGGGACTTACGGAGTTGAAATCAACTAATAGCAATTTTAACATTCAGTCAAAAAATCATTCATATTAGTCGTCCCAACAAAAACGCATAATGAGACAATTTCTATTCGTGAATAAACAAATTGAAGAAACTCATCAAATCACCCGCGAAACATACTATTAAACGAAAACCAGAGCATAAGTTAAGATCGAGCTTGTTAAAGTTAAAACACGGAATGAGAGAGCTCGTAGCAACGCATCGCGAATCCAATCTCCACCTCCCCGAGGCTACACTGTAATTGCTTAAGAGAAAAATCCAAATGAGAAATGAAAAGGGATTCCCTTTTCAGAGGAAAAATTATATAATTGAATATCTCCTCCGTAAGTATTATGAGGTATAAAATATGATAATTGAGTTTTAGCTGTCGGCGAGCGGTGCCGCGTTGCCGCGTTGCCGTGTTGCTGCCTGTTATTTTCATCTTTGTACAATGTTTCGGTTAGAATAATGTGATGGTAACGAAAGCGAGTATCAACTACGATATTGTGTTAGGTTTTTAATTTGTATTCGGAATTGTTTTGTGGGAGTAGTTTTATGAGCTAATTTCAGGAAGATTGTGTTTTTAAATGGGTAGCAGATTGTGTTTTGCCTATACAACAGATATGTACCAAATCTTTATAGTAAATACCTATGGCATGGTAAATACATTCATACATATCTATCTATATATTTTGATATTTGGATAATAAGCTTTTTAAACGATGTAGTCATCCGATAAAAAAGAGTTTTTGAAAATTTTCATAGACATATGCGGATGAAACCCGCGTCATATATTATTCAAATTGGAACTACTTTTCCTAAAGTGTTATATTTGACCAAAATTATAATTCAACATCATTACAATTCCAAGAAATAGGTAGGTACACATAAAGTGTATTATTGACTCAAAAATGAACAAAACAGCAAAAAAAATATGTAGGTATCGGAAAAAGGCAAATTTATATGTAAAACCTCCAATTTAAGATTAAAGATTGACTGCAATAATATTGAAATTATATTGTTTTTAGATAATTGTATTATGAGTAGTGTCATAAACTAAAAATATAGCAATTTGAATCCTTTAAACCAGAACCGTACAACATTTTCCATTTATAATTCAACCGCATTACCGAAGTAAACTTTCAAAGACAATCCGTCTTTAACAACGTAAAATTGTCAATTATAATCGTAACAAAGTTCCCGTTGGAGTCCATGAAGCGCCGGAATCGGATTCCGGACGGATCGGATTTCGCCAACTCGAAATCGCATTGAGGCTCGCAACACAAATTATTCTGAACTCCGATAACTTCGTAAACCCTATAAAGGAGAACAAAGAGCCACAATTGGCTAGGTAGCTGTGGTGAAACGTGAGTGTTCTTTAAAGGTAAGCCTTTGTTTGTAGATGAGTTTACTCCGAAATGTGTTGCAAATTATAGGTATAAAAATATAAAAATAGATTCAAGATAGATGAATTTATTATTGTTGGTAAACACAAAAATATTACCTAAACAGAGTCATGAACATCGCGATAACACTTGGCAATGCACGTAGTTCTGGATAAGGATAAGGCTAGTTTTATATATATAAATAAATAATAAAATATAAATAAATTTGTGACCAACACACAGCGCCATCTAGCCCCATGGTAAGCTGCTAAGCTTGTATTACGGTGAATAGACAACGGATATACTACTTATATTTATTTTTCTTTTGTAAATACATACATATTATACATAGAAATACACCCAGACCAGATACAAATATCAATTTTTAAGCATAAATATTTGCACCCAGTGGGAATCGAACCCGCAACCTAATATATGTGATATATAGTTTAGACCGGGACTTACGCGGGTGAAACCGCGGAGCGCAGCTGGTCATGGTCAAAAAATGAATTTAAGTTCATAAACTTTCAATGGATAAATTTCCCAAAGAAGGTTTTAATTTGGGGTTTGGATTTGCTTGGAATAGTCTTGTATGGACAACACGCCACTGACGCAAAGTTGTACATAGCAACCTGGTTGAAGGTAGAACTTTAAAAATGGCTGTTCTTTGATAGTAAACTCGATATTTCAGCCCACGGGACGCGTAAATGCAATTTGCGGAAACGGTTGCCTTTGAGACGCTTCTCTTTAATGTATGTTGTATGACTTAATGTTACGTGTCATTATATTAGATGATGTTTTGAATCGTCTTGTGGGCTTTGATTTGGAGCAATACTAGTATTGTTCTACAGTTTCACTCGGAACTGTAAAGGATTGACAAATGTAGATATGTGGTCCCATAGGCGCAGTAGTGCTGCGTTGAAAACAGAGGGCGTGGGTTCAAATCCTCATGATAAAATAATTTTAGAACAACTAAATTTTAAATTTCTTTAGCTTAAGTTTTCGTAAGCCTCGAACGCGGCTTATTCATAATATTTTAAAGTGCGCACATAAAGCTTATGTATGTACACCTATCATCATCATCATCATCCGAGCGATGTTCCCACTTTCCTGCTTTTGCGTCTTCACTTCGCACTATTTTCGGCATCCCGTGTACCTAATACGTATAAAACTGGACATAAGGCTGTCAATTCCATGAAGCAGTTAAAGTCAACTAATGGTGGGAGGCTGTATGTAACGGTTACGTAACGACATAACGACGTTAACGCCCCGCTTGGTTGTTGTATGGATAACCGGTTTTATTTACAACGATCATATTTTTATTTTATGAACTTACAGGTTAATTAAAACGTTGACGATTTAGCTACGATGCTACAAAGACTACGAGTGCTACGAAGGCTAAAACAGTGCTACGAAGGCTACGATAGTGCTACGAAGGCTTCGAAGGAACTAATTGCTACGATTACAAATAATTCATTATCTTTGAGACTGAGAGAATGCCGTGTTTTTTGCATATTAATTGCTTTGACTATATAATTGAATTAGTTGGAACAGAAGTATATATAGGCTATATATACCCTGGGACTATACTATATAGCACCATTTAAGCCGAAAGGAGGTAGTTCTAGACGTCTAGTCGAACAACTTTCGATCTTCCGAAATTTTTGAATTAATATTTCACTGAATTATTTGCTGTTTTTAAAATAAGGTAATTAAGTTTTGATAAGTTTTTGTAGTTGTCCAAACTGAATGAAAGAACAAAATAAGGTTAATACCTTTTAACTCTAAGAAACAGCTGATTTTCAAGTAAACTTTAAACATAAAATTTTCAAAAACTACTTAGAATTTTCAAAAGTTGTAGAACAAAAGTTGTTCGCCTAGACGTCTAGAACAACACAATTCCAGCTTAAATGGTCATCTTCGGAACACGCTGTATATTATTCTGATGTTATAAAGAGGAGAAATTTATTTGTTTCTTTGTAATAAATATGTTCCGAAACTACTGAACCAATTTCTAAAATTCTTTCATCAATAGAAAGCTACATTTTCGAGGAGAGTAACATATTCGTACTCCTCGATAATCTAGGTTACTTTTAATCCGCATATTCCCACGGGATCGGGACTTACAGCTAGTACAATAAATACCTACTTATTGCAAAAAATATATGTCAAACTATGTATAGATAATCTTTGGACTATGTCGATACAATAATCATCTCAAAAACAATGAAAATTAGAAGAAATAGAACACTCGGCAAAATTATAAAAAAAAAAAAAACAGCACAATAGAAAAAGAAATGTGAAATAATTACCATATTCTTAAGTGCTATGTCAACTAGAATCGGTCTCGGCTCAAGACATTAATAAGTCCAGTTTCTACTGCACTGGTATGAATATTTGAAAAACTGTTTAAATTGAAATGGTTATAAATAACTAGAACTATAAAAGTTATAATTAAACTGACATCTTTAAAACATTATCTATTAGGTAAAATACACAAAGATAAGCGTAAATAATCAATATTGATCGAAAAGTCATAAAAATATAGTTAAAATCTGGTCGGGCGATTCAATCAATCCATACAGATTAGTTACGCCTGCATACTTACGACATAAACAAATATAAATCAGTTTTATTTTAGTATAGTTTTATACCAGGACTATTTTGACTGACCAATATGCGGGTCGGAAAGGGTTTAAATAAGTATTTTAATTATTTTCAACCAACCAACCTATATAATATAAAGTTCGAAGTACTGGTTCGATGTCATGAGCTTCGATGTGATTGCATTCGATGTTACACCCCAGCGGGTGTAATGCTCATTACATCGAACCTGTTACATCGATAGATTACGCTTTGAAAGGCAAAGAGAGTAAAGGCTAGAAGATACCAAAACCAACAGAATGCTTAACACAAAAATATTCTGAGAAATAAAGTTAAAGGTACATCTTGCTTGGTCTAAAATCAAAACTAAAATAATCTGCAATGACTGCAATATACTCAGCAATAAATAAAAAATAAGTAAAACCCAATACACACTGTTGACAAAATCGCAGCGGCACGCGCGCTCGGCATTATCGATTTATCGCGCAATATTGTGAATCGCCCGCGGGGCGTCACCACGGGAGGCCGTCATTCAGCTCACGCCTTGTTGATCGTGGTCACCATAAAAATACTGGTAATGAACCGAAAATGATACAACACCCCTATTTTTGAGTCGGAGGTTCAAGTTTGTTATTTTTGTTTTAATTTGCCATGTTTAATGCGGGTTAAGTTTTTTTTAATTCGGTGAGTGAGTTTTTGACCATTATCTCGCCAGGTGGTAAGTGTAGATTGTATCAACGCTTACCTAGGTACTGTTTCTATTTCGGAAAAGTGTCTTGAAATTTCTTACATCACCTAGGTTGCTACAGCCTACGTTTTCATATATTTTATTATTGAAAATAGGCATAACAATTGCAGTAGTTACAAAAAAGGAAAATTACACTTAAAAATGAAATTTCAATTACAAAAAATATTAGTATACGACTCATCATCATAAATTGATTTACATGCATACGAGGTGCATGTGAGTTAGTATATCATAGAGAATAATAATCACTCAAACGATCGAAGAAACATCTAAATGCAACATTTAAATGAGTCATCATGAAACACTCCAATCGCAACAAAATCAAGATCCAATTACGGTACATTTACCATCAATAGCCACTTCAACTGACGCATGCAGTCACGTGCCAGTACAACACGGCATTGTTTACTCAGATTCAGGGCAATTTAGCGTTACAGCTAAAGCGTTTGTCGCACGACCCTCCCCCATTAACTTTCCGCTTTTTTAATCGTCGCGCGATTATTTACGGACAGTGTGCGTTCGGCTTATTGTTCGAAGTTTGAAGTTTAACTTCCGACCGGGTGATATTTGTGTGACGTTTATATTTTTTATGGTGGCCAGTTATGTTGTTATGGGGTTTTGATTTGGTGACGAAGCGGAATGGATTGAATATGAGCTTCGTAAGCTTTTGTAGGTTTCGTAAGTGCTTTTTAATTGACTTCCAAAAAGGAGGAGGTTATTTTTTTTGTGTGTCTGTTACCCGATATGTTCACCGTCTGAGATCCGATCGCAATGATTATTTTTTATTAATAAGGTATTCTAGTTGGTCCCATATAAATGTTGAATTAGATAAATGTCCCTGCTTTCTGAATGGCGGCACCGGCTACCTTATTAGAATACGGATGTGCCTTGTCGATGCAATTTACGTGTGAAGCTTCAGCCTAAATTTCCAAATTATTAGTCTTTCAGCATCACAAGCTTTTTCTACATGTTTGTTACTCCATCGGGCAAATTGAGACGCAAAACTAAGTTTTTGAACAAAGCTCCACGGGATCAGGACAAGTCCCACATAGGCTAAGCCGCGGGGCACATGTACTAATAAACAAACATAGGACCACACATGACGTCACGAAATCGTTATGAGAAACAAAGATGGCGTCAAATGAGTGCGGGAACGCTAGAGCGGTGTTCAGTTCATTAATGGCATTAATTAAACATTAATTGAACTAAATAGAGTATCAATTCAGAGGACCGCAATTGGAGTGAGCCGACTGTTTACTGCATTACTATCAATGGTATAACGTTATGATTTCATACGTTTATAATGTACGTTTTAATTGAGTTTTAGGATGCTTCGGTCCCTGAGTTTGTTTCTAATTTTATTTTTAATGCTTTGCATATCTACTTGGAATATATGCGAACAAAACCCGTGTTCGAGACTTGCCGCGAGTGATTTTTGAAGACGTATTTTTCCTTGCAAAATATTTCTAGTTATGACGCTGGTATATACAACAAGGCAACGCGAACGTTGGCAAGTTTTTTATGATTGACTAGGTTTCACAGCGTAAGTCCCGATCTAGTAGGTATATCGGAATAAAATTAACCTATGTCTTATATTACTAGACTAAGAGAAAGGCTATTTTTATTAGATCTTGCCGAGTTCAATCGCAATCAGTTTAGCAAACTGATGAAACTAATGACAGATTGCGTGAAGAAGCAGCAAACACACACTCACTAACGTTCACCTTAATAATATTAGTAAGATAAGACTTACCCTGATGAGATTGTCCATCAAAGTTCCAACCACACTTTTATCTAGCCTACGCTCGCCCCACCCCACGCTCTTTCGATGGATTTCCATAAATCCCGAATCCTCTGACCATATTCCATGATCAAATTTTTACAATTATGATAATGGAACCTACTTACATTGAACGCATGACTGTAATTCAGTTGATAGAACTGAAATACCTCAGTTGTTTAAGACAAACTAAACTAGTTGTTCTTTCACCCCAATAACAATAGACTCCTATCAAGTGGCGCGTGCGCACGATTTTAGCAAATAAGTATCTGTCTTGAGAGAGAATACAAATACCTATCTATTTAGTTCCCCATAAAACTATTGTCGAAGTAAAAAGTCTACAACAAACACCGTTTTGCTCCCCCAAATTGGTTTTTTCTTTCCTTTTCGCTCAGTCACGGGACGTATTTTTAAATATTTCTAAATTTACTTCTAGAAATTAATACTATTATAAGCATAAGTACAACAATATACCTAACTGTATAATTTACTTAAAGTTAATTAAATTAGTTAATCGCAGGATACAGATGGTAGATTAATAATAGGGGTTAAAGTATGAAATTGCCGTTTTATTGCAATAGGTTCTTTGAATTGACATAGAATCTTCATGGTTTGAGGTTTTCGAATGAAACTTTTTTCAAATGGTTTCTGTGATGTTCTTTTTTTAAAAAATGTGAAACATTTGAATATCGACTTTCAATTGTTTTTGTTATTCAATTTAGACAAGAAAGATGGATACTGCGAAAATTCGAGTGATTTTTGAATACGAGTTCCGACGCGGAACTAACGCGGCAGAAACAGCCCGCAATATCAATGCTGCGTTTGGAGAGGGGTCTACTAATGAACGCACCGTGCGATTTTGGTTTAAACGCTTTCGTGATGGAAATTTCGACTTAAAGAACGAGCCACGAGGAAGACCGCCCACACAGGTGAATAACGATGAATTAAGAGAGATAGTGGAAGCCGATCCTAGTCAAACTATCCAGGAATTAGCGGCATGGTTTAACGTTACCTTACCCACTTTATTGACTCACTTGCGTCAAATCAATAAAATAAAAAAATACGAAAAATGGGTGCCTCATGATTTGACTGATCTGCAGAAAGAAACGCGTGTTGAAACTTGTGTTGCCTTGTTGAACCGGTACAGAAATGAAGGAATATTGGATCGAATTGTAACATGTGATGAAAAGTGGATTCTTTATGATAACCGGAAAAGAAAAATGCAATGGCTGACCCCAGGTCAAATGCCACAACAGTGTCCTAAAGCAAAACTTACCAATAAAAAGGTAATGGTAACTGTTTGGTGGTCTCAGCATGGTGTTATTCACTATAGTTTTCTTCGATCTGGTCAAGCAATTACGGCAGATGTCTATTGTGCCGAACTCCGAACCATGTTGACAAAACTAGCAGTAAAACAGCCCCGACTCATGAATCGATCTTCACCATTATTGCTCCACGACAACGCGAGACCTCACACAGCACGAGAAACCATTTTGAACCTTCAGGAACTGCACTTAGAAACCATTCGTCATCCTCCGTATTCACCAGACCTTGCTCCAACGAACTACCATTTTTTTCGTGATTTGGACAATTATCTACGTGACAAGAAGTTTTCTTCCCAGGAGGCAGTACAAAATGCTTTCACACAGTTTGTGCAGTCTAGATCGTCGGAGTTCTATCGCAAAGGCATTAATAACCTTCCCATTAGATGGCAGCAATGTATAGATAATAATGTCAACTATTTTGATTAAATAAATTTGTTAAAAATTTAAAAAATAAACAATTAAGATTTTCAGTACAAATCGGCAATTTCATACTTTAACCCCTAATAATATATTATACTTGTTTAAGGCCCTGCTTACGTTGAGTGCAAGTTTGTGCAATAACTACATATAGCAATAGTACTTTAAGCACCGAGGTACTAAAGCGCTGTCTCATATTGAGGGCGTCATTCTGAAACTAAAGCGTAACGAAGGACTCTAGAGTTAACTCCCGAGCGTTGTGAGGTTGTGATAACTTAACCTAGAGGAGTTATGCACCTAGAGTCCTGAGTGAAGCGTGGGATTCAAGCGCCCAAGATTAAGACAGGCTTTATTACCGAGGTGAATACTCTACTTTACACATCTACTGCGACAGTAAAAAAGGCTACAAAAATAAACATTATTTAGATTACTCAAAATAATCCATCATAATCAGATAAATCTGTGAATAATCCTGCTTGCGACACGTGTAGGCGGGAAATGTGAAAATATCGCATTAGACGCGCTTCCGGTCCGGCCGGAAGTACTCTCATCACAGCTCGTTCGATCTATAAATTTTGTAAATAATAATTGTAGTAAAGAAAATTTCCATTATTAGCAAATTCGGTAAATAATAAAGAATATCGAAGAGACTGTATTCCTTTAAATAGCATAAATATTTATCAAATATGAACTTACATTTATCATATTTTCACCCACTTAATCGGCGTTTCCAAATATTCGACAGAGCAAAAGAGTAATTTAACTATACGAAAGCTATCATTGACTCCTAAACTGACACATTAATGACTATCCGCTCCCATTGCGGTGGGAACCTAGTTTTGAGGACCGACACCGTCTGAAAACGAGAGTAAAAGTTGCCTGTTATGTTATTCTAGGACTCCAGCTTTCTTGTATAAATAATTACTAAACACGCTTGACTAATTTCATAAACCACTTACTTATCCGCGCAAGTGACACGGTACGGTCACATGATTATATAATGTACAACTTTGTATGGCAACGGCACTAATAGGGTAAGCTCAAGTTGCCTTTTTTTCACTATTGTTGATACGATTTTTTTTAATAGTTTTTTTAAAATGTCGAAATTTTCAATACTAATAATTTATCTTCATAAGTAGGTAATAAGGTCTACGCAACAAAAATCAAGTTGTTCAGAGTGAAATTGTAGAAAAATGATCAACATTTTTATTTATTACCATAGGATGAAGTTAGAACAGTTTCTTCAACCGGCGGCGGCAATACAAAGCCGTTTCTGTACGAACCACAGAAATAATATTCTGTAGGTGTCGGTGTGACCAAAAGTCGTAATATTACAAAGGTAAGTTTGTGAGTGTGCGTATAGGTGTTCGTTGCTTCTTCACGTGAAAACCGCTGAACCGATTGCGATAAATCGAGGTACCAGGTAACTATATATAGCTATAGCTATCAGGTATAGCTGATGACCTGGGATACCACATAATGCAACTTTTTATCTTGATATTTATGCGGGATCGAGACTTACACGGATGAAACCTCGTGACACTACTATTTAGAATAACGCTGATGAATATGTGGACGTCCAAGCTTAACTAGCATTGATTAAATCGGTATAACCAAATATTGTAATATAATGTATAATAGATACTATCAGATTTTTACTTTTTTGTGGTAATCGGTACATCTAATTTTTATACAATCACTATGCGAATAATGGGCTATCCTTAAATTTTAATGTTAATACGAATCGTTACAAATGTAAAGTTTTTTAACAATCCTGTACGCGACTGTACCGTCATTTCTGAACTAATTGCGCGCCTATTTAAGTCAATTCAGCGCTAATTAATGTTGTTAATTAAACAGTTGAGACGCAATGTTGACTGTACGTACATTCGCGCACATAATGTGGTTAGGTATGCGTATGTAGAGTGGATGTTTCCGTTGTTAATGTAAATAAGAATGGTTCGTTGTTTTTGTCACAATATTTAAAGTAATTACATACTTTATAAAGTGCGTAAGTACACATAAGTAGGTGTGAACTTACACACTTTTTAAACTTATTAGAACTACGGATCGAGATCGTGTTTATAGATACTTAGATTAAAACTGTTAATTTTTATTTAAAACAATTTGGTCTTTAGGCCAGGCACCTACTAAAAGCAAAGCATTTTTGGGACTTCATGTTGCTTTCTAGAATAAGCTAACAAAAAAACTAAAAGAAGATCGAAGTAAAAACAACTAACAAAGGTATAACATATACATACCTACTGTGATATTCTTTTGTTGTTGTTTCGATTGTCTTTTTTTTTTAGTTTTAATCGTTTCATGTATGCTGCCTGCACAATACCTATGTGCTACTATTCATATCTACTTCCTAAGGCAGAAATCTATAAAGCGGACTACGCAAGAATCCAAAGTTTTGCTTAGCAAATTTCAAATTTAGAATGTCAACCAATCAAAAATAGTAACTTAAACTTAGCGTCTCTGTTATGGCTCTGATAAGATCTTTGTATTTTATTCGTGTTATAAAATGTTGCTTATACAATTCGACCATAAACTCCAACTCTACTTTGCCAAGTATTTACAAAGCTATGTCTGAGTAAAGTACGCTCTATAGATTTCAGCCCAAAACCTCATAGTCTCGATGAGGTTAGCCATAGGATCTCAACCGTCCCGGACCACACTATAGAAAGCCAGGAAAACTACGAAGTTTTCCTGGTGTATGTGGCCGGAGCAATCACTAAAGAAAGAAGTCTCGACAAACAGACAGTGGAGACAAAGAAAAAGGGTACAGAACCTTGAAAAATAAATAAAGTTAAATAGAAAATAAAAAATATTTTTCTTTAATTTGTTGTTGTTAATTAGATGACTTTGTAAGGTATCCTGTCGCTTGTTGTTTGTGAATTGTTAATGTAAACGTTTTATCATAATTTCATTACGGCGAGAGGTTGTTTCAAATAAATAATAAGACGTACAGTGCCACGGAAACTGTATTAAGCTTACTTTACGGGGAAAAAACGTAAATTTACGGAGTAATTACGTAAATTACACGTATTGAAAGAGATCGCTTTAAGCTATAAAGCTGCCCATTGTACAGATTTATACCACATAGATTTAAGTTGTTTATGTTTTATTGTAATTATCATAAGCGAGGTTTACACTACGAAACTGGTGGCATGCAATTTAGAGTCATGTTGACAATAAAAAATGCGAGAACACGGCTAGGTTTTCACATTTTTTTGATAGTACGGCTGTACTATTTATCTATTTGATGAAATTGCTTCTAGTAACTTCTGCGAGATTGCTTTTATGAAATTTGAATATGAAATTGACTCTATAATGACATTAGTTTCGTAATGTAAATTAAGGTTAAGTAATGACCTTGCCAGGTATTTTAAACCCCCGACGACGCGCGACACAAAAGTAGGATGTTAAAGTTTTATACACGTCTGTCACGTCACGTCACGTCTGTCTGGTGTGTACCAGACAGTATCAGAGTGTATCAAACTAGACGTGTCAAACGCATCCGTCTGTGTCTGTTTGTCTGTAGTACAGCTCGTAGCTCCTGAACGGATAAACTAATGTTGATAGTCATGACTATGACAGATACAAGGTGACACAATCGAGCGTGTTTGATTGACAGTCAACCATTTAAAATATATAATGTTTAATTTTGTCTAAGGTTTTCGCGATTTCGCATAATTAAACACAATATTTACTTTGTCGGCTGAAAAGCTCGGTCGTTGATAATAATGACGTTAGTTATTGAATAAAACGCGAGTAAAACCCGGTAAATATTGTGTTTGATATAATGTTTGTTCAAAAAGATTAGATTAGAATCGCGATTAGAATCGCGTGATTTTTAATTTTATTCGTTTTATTTTGTCTTTTAATCTTGGTCACGAGAATACCACGACTATTGTACATTTTTCTGTACGGTATACTGCAAAGATTGCTGGCGACCGCGACGTCCTCTCTACATATTATCTAGCACGATCGTTCGATCAATAACGGTAAAGTATGTAGTCACGGTGACAATCGGTATCGTTCTGTTTATTGAATTAAGTGTTCCCTAATTTATTGACCGGAATGAATATTGACGCGTCTCGACGCACGACGGTCGCGCTGTATTATGACGTCATGACCTTAGACGACTGAATTGAAATGTGATAACAATTATTTCAATTAATTCGAAGTTCGGTTCGTTTGGCTTGCGATTGGAATTTTTGTAGATATTGACCTTAAAAATTCTAAAAAGTAAACATTCGTATAATTTTAAATCAGTTTATTACTCTGTCTCTTACTCAAGCCTATAAACTACCACTATGCAAAATGACATCGAAATCTGTAGAGCCATTTGGCCGTGAAATGTATTGAAACATAATTAAAACAAACCTTCACAATGTACCTATACACAGCGCAAGTGTACCTACATACAGACTACAGTAAGCATCGAAAAAAATCGATGAACATTCTTCATTTTCAAAATCGCTATACTTTACTATGCTTATAATATTGGGGTGTCAAAACCGGTATATTTATTTATTTATACAAAAACACTCAATTCGCATAAGTCAAGTCGAGATAGTCATGTTACGGCACTGGTTTTCACTCAACACGTTCAAAACTCCAAAAAGAAATATAACCCTACACTTCAGTACACTTCAGTTTCAATAATCACGAAAAACCATCATTCGCATTACGGTCATTTAATTCAACCCATTATACGTTTATCGTAAAATCAAATTAAGAACGTCGATTAAAACAGTATTACGCGTGCACAGACGGGCTACGTAATTGACCGGTCTGTTGGTGTAATGAACCCGCGAGTTTCGCGTCCCCGTCAACCAATGACGATAAAACTAGCTGACTGTTTATAAGTATTTCTCCCTCACGAAAATAATACGTCTTTATATTAGTACTCTCGTACAAGAACGGCCAATCACAAAAAGTGTAGGTGAAGATAACGCAAAGAGTACAAGTATGTAAAGATGGGTAACGCAATGGCAAATCACAAAGTTTGATTATTACCTCACGCCCTGCCCGCAACGATGGGTTTTGTTTTGTAGAAAATTTCGCCGTATGATCAGTCAATTGGCTTTATTGTCTTTGCCGTCAACCCTTGCCGCGTCGCGTCGCCCGCATGCGGCCTAATTGTGCGCATTAATATGACAAATAGCTTTACTCGGGTCTGGTGTGGATATTGTCAATACTTGGTCCGTATTCCAGTTAAGATCAATGGTGCTGATGTTCATTGTTATTTACAATTAGATAATCCAATTCAAAACGATGAATTAACATCGTATTTAGGGTTTCGTAGTCAACAAGAAACCCTTGTAGTTTCGTCATGTCCGTCTGTCTGTCCGTCCGTCCGTCCGCGGCTTTGCTCAGAGACGGTTAGTACTAACAAGCTGTACTTTTGCATGAGCATATTGTTCACATCAAAAAAGTGCTACAATTAAAAAAATATACTTACCTTATTTTAGGGTACCTCCCTCACATGTAACATGAGGGATGATTTTTTTTTCTTGCTTGCCCAATCGTGCGGGGTATCGCTAGATAGTTCTTTTAAAATCATCGTGAGTTTTTAAAACAATTTTTCATTTTAGGGTTCCGTTTTCGAAAGATTGAGCTTTAAAAAGTGCTAGTATATTTACAGTTATGTGTACCCCTCTAACAGCCAAACGTTTATATTTGGATACGTTATAGTAAATATAATGAAGTTTAAAGATAAATAATTATCATAGCTGAGCTGTCTTTTCAAATTTACGAGTAGGTACATAAAATTGAAAGAAATAAAAAGCAAAATTTCGAACCAATTTCGTTGTTAAATATTACTTAGGTACTAGGTAAGGTATATGTTAATTGTAAAGACAGTTCCAGATTATAATCCCTAATATTTTTGGAAATTACGAAACCCTACCCTGCGCGTAGTCGGTCAAGGCACGCACTTGTTTATCATTTATCGGTAAGCGTTTGACCACTGTCCTCACCAGTTGGTAACTAAGTGACGTGGTCATTTGTCATGGTTTCATAGTAAACCACATGAGGTAGTCATAATAATTGTAACACTACATTTACCTAGGAGATTGTTAGTCACAAGTGAAACAACCAGTGTCAGTTCAACCAGAGAACTGTTCCGGCCTACTTGTAAAAAAATATATATGGATAAGACAAGTCATAACTCATAACCAAAGTCCACTAAGAGGGATTTTCGTTTAATTTTTCGTTTCATAAAATTATTACTTATTGTACTTATCAAGTTATTAAAATATTCTTTTTTTTTTTTAATATTTATATATATTATTAAAGTAACATTTTAATTTAGACACATATCTTGTTATCGAGTAACAACCCACCATAATGTAACAAACATCCAAACCCCGTGACATTAACCCGAGTGCACATGTGATGCGATTGTCGACACATAAATTCGTTACGCGACCATTTGTCGGCGTGAACGCGCGCTAATTCCAGTGACTTAATCCTTATAGAGCGGTAAATTGGGTTGTCACTGTATTTTAGGACAATACAGTTTGTTATTCTTGTTTCGAAAGAAGAAATCACGTATCATATTCGGTACATCAACATATTGTTTAGAAAATCTACACAGAAGATACAATCTCTCAAATTAAACTCAGTTTTTGAGTTTTGATCGCGTTGATTTTATTATTTTAGGCATTTCTCAACGCCTGACGTGTCGAGAAGTTTAGATACTTCCTGTTTACGGGTAGATAGAGATGTCTAAAACAGCAAAAAACGATATTCTTCTGTTTTGAAAATACCTTTTATTAAAACCTTCTCTTTCTCACTTAATACCTTCTAGGCATTAGAAAAAAGAGCCCAAAACTAATATACGAGTATCTTACAAAAATTGAATTACATCATCTTCTAAAACCAATACTACCTAATTTTTATCTAAATCATACAATAACCCTAATCACTCGCGCCTTAACATCCAACTAAAACCGCAAGTAAGTAATCAACGTAATCAATTACTTAGGTTCCTAGTTAAACTCTCAATCTCAATTACCGATGTTTAACCAATTAACTTGTAAAGTTAATTTACAAAGTGGGAGCGAGTTAACCTCGGTATCGATATTGACAATTAAACTCGAGTGATTCGATTAGACCGAATCTTCCAAGTTATGAAGTAACTTGAATTAAACTAGAAACTCTCGGTAGAGTTTCCAGTTTAATTCAAGTTGGGGAATTATGAAGTAAGTATGCTAACGAAAATCAGATGAAAATAAGCTTGTTTGGACCACAAGGAAGATGTTCTACGGCCGTTTTCCATCTTCTAGATGAGCGTGTTACATCTGAGACCATATATCTATATATATAAAAGAAAGTCGTGTTGGTTACACCATTTATAATTCAAGAACGGGTAAATCGATTTGTCTGAAAATTGGTGGGGAGGTAGCTTAGAACCAGGAGAAGGACATAGGGTACTTTTTATCCTGACATTCCCGCGATAACGGGAACGGGAATTACGCGAGTGAAACCGCGGGGCGCAGCTAGTTACTTATAAATATAATTTTAAACTTGCATGTAATGTTCCAAATATGACACGATACACCAGTCAAAGGGTTAATATGCTCCATTTTATTAAGAAATAAGAAAAGACGATCAAAACTGAAACAAAAGATACTCAAAGAAAAAACAAACGAAGATCAAAACAATTAACAAGTACAAATCAAATACAAATACAATTTAATAATACAAACACATATTTGGATTTGTATTTACCTACAAGTTACTAGGTAGGTTACTACTTACGTTCTATCAACTATAACAACAACTAAAAAATAACTAAATAAATAGGTACCTACCTATCAATAGACAGTCGTCCCAACCCAAATGCCTCGTACCTACCTACTTAGAGACCACTTATTTGTTTTGTTAGTACAAATTATTATAAATTGGATGGCATTAAATCACTGTCAATCAATACTTGAACGTCCGTGATGCAGTGATACGTTCTAATAAACCAGTGGCATAGATTACACAATTGTTTGTTATTGATTCAAAATGTTACAGGAATAGTTTGATTGATTAAAGGAATTAGGTACAGACATACAGCTAGCGCGTACCTTGTGAGTCGAATCTGTAATGTTTGTTTCATTACAAGTAAATGCTCGCGATGAAGAAGCAAGGCTTTACACTCACTGCAATGTTACTACGAGTATAATACTCGAACATCATGTCGCTAGTACTTCCAACTTCATTTACATTTGATCCTGCCTTTAGACTTAATTCGCCTCAAATTGAAGCTATACAAGATGTAACGGACAAGTCCTTTTAATCCGAAAGGGGGTTGTTCTAGACGTCTAGCTAGGCGAACACCTTTTGTTCTACGACTTTTGAAAATTCGAACATTTTTTTTTTAATTTTGACATTATGTTTCATTGAAAAAACAGCTGTTTTTGAAAATAAAGGTAATTGAAGGTTTGATTGTAGTAGACCAAACTAAATGAAAGGACAACATAAGGTCAATGACCTCGAACTCTAAGAAACAGCTGATCTTCAAGTAAACTTTACACTTAAAATTTTCGAAAAGTACTTCGAATTTCCAAAAGTCATAGAACAAAAGTTGTTCGCCTAGACGTCTAGAACAACCCCCTTTCGGCTTAAAAGGGCTTACCCGTTACATCTTGTATAGCTCGCTTTAGATTTATTTAGTACTAGCTGCGCCCCGCGGTTTTACCCGCGTAACTCCCGATCCCGCGGAAATATCAGGATGTGTTAACATATGAACCCTAATATTAAAGCATTCTATCTACTACAAATACGTCATTTTTACGTCTTTTCTACAAAATAACCCATGAAAATGATGTTCAATAAAGTATTTAGTTTTAAAGGAATACCATAACATTGATTGCAATCTCAAAGAACAAAACATCTACAGCAGTAGTTGTTGTTGCTATTGGAGAAAGAAAGAAAAATACAATATTATTTTGGTGTGATTGTAACAACGATATTACTATAATAATTGTGTATAGCCTGCTTACTATTTCTATGTCTGTGGTTTATACACATACGAGCAAAAACACTACAATTCCAACACAACCGTCCTAACATGACGAGCTAAATTCTCTGCAAGTGTACAGTGCGGGCCAATGTAATTAGAGTTGATTACACGATCGGACTTAATCAAGTAATTGGCGTAACTCGCGTCTTAGTTACCGCGATGACGACATACTAATCAACTTCGTTAGAGTACTTCAGGCTGTACCAGAGTTACTAATTTCGTGTGACGATTTAGATAATAGTTTTGTGGTAGGCTAAATTGTTGAGGTTTAGCTCGCGTAGCTGACGCTGTTTTTAATGGAAAACAGCATAGAAAATGGGTGTACAGACAAACATAACAAAACTTTAAAAATTCTGTAAAAACAGAGACAAAAGTCTGCACCCGACAGGATTGTAACTCTGAGGGACCGTCTCCACGAGCGTTAGAATCGCGGCGATATTATCTTATTTCTATACAACGCACCGCCCGACGCGTTGACACCGTGTGGAGAAACATTCATAGAGATTGTATAGAAATAAATGACTCGACGATAACACCGCCGCGATTCTAACGCTCGTGGAGACGGTCCCTAAGAGTTGCAATCCTGTCGGGTGCAGACTTTTGTCTCTGTTTCGATTGGCGTTTGTTTTAGTGCCGATGTTTGCCTAGTTGATCACTATATACAATTTTAAATAGTGAATTATGTCACTATTACAAGTCTATTGTAGTGCGTCGAACGGCTCACGCCACAGGTGCTCCTCGCATCGAGATGAAACGAATACGAAGAGACTCTTCGAATTTTGAGTGAGAGCCGTTAACTAAATTTACTAGTAAATAGTTCGCTTTTCTCTTTTTTATATGTAGATTTGTCTTTTTTTACAGAAAAGTATTTACAAAACGAGAGGAGATACTTTTATAAAAGGGTTACGAGACGAATTTTAAGACGTTCTAAAGATTATTTTTCTTACTAAAGTCAGTAGGGTACCTATACTTCAGTAGTGGAAAAGATGCTGTAACTATCACCAGAATTAAAACATACAATTTATCATTATTATTGTGACAGTAAATGTTCACTTACTGGTCGAAAGGCGAGAAGATGTTATGCTGCGGGCGCTGCTCCGGCGCAGCGTCCCTCGAGCCCGCGCTGCCCACAGATGGCGCGGGTGACGCACAACTCGCTTCAGACCTGCGTACAACCACAGGGCTGATACAAGTACATCTTAGATCACTGTAATGTAGTGTTGAAACCGAACACATTACCTATTAACACACACAGTTACAATAAATGTGCACCTGTCATAGCCCTACGCCCAATAACGGCTTTCGAATCCACATATCTGACTAGGTGCACGATTACTATGACTGTGTCAAAAAGCTGTAGGTATTGTTTCTAGAATCAGCTGAACTGCTTCTTCAGAGCATCATACATTAGGCTTGCCGGGCCTTTTTAACCGAATTAAATATGTTCCAAAGTCTGTTTTAAACTTTGCAACTGTACCTAGCGAGCCCATACAAGCCGAGGATACATTGCCGTTTAAGGTGAAGCGTCTCGATGTATCTTTCAACAGTTCCCAAAAAACAAAATCCAATCACTAAAAACGAAAACAAGCCCAATGAAAAACCGAAAAAACACCAGGACCAAACACCCTTATTAATATAAAAAGATTGGTAAGCCGGAAAAATCAAAGTAGTCATAATCTAGATTGTAGAACTTACCTATCCGGTCTAGGTGACCTGGCAGGTGACGGGCGGGGGGAGCCCGGCGTGACGGGGGGAGAGGGGCGCGGCGACCCCGCCCCCGACACCGGGGACACCTCGCCTGAGCCCCGGGACATCCCGCACTCCGACGATCCCTGAACGACAATTCAACAATTCAAGTTGTAGTTCCTTATATGTCCTACAGACTCACGTCGAGAAGGCTCGGCGTGAAGTCTCGCCGAGACTTCTCATCAGAACAGGCGTTATCCACACTCAAATTTTTCTCACTCGTGATTTACTTATCCGGAATGGACGCCGGTATTCAAGCTGCGGCAGATTTGGTTCTGTGTACCATTGTTGCATATTGTAACTTTGTTAATGTAGCTAAAATTAATTAAAAATAAAAAGACAGATGCAAGGTAGTTTTAAGGTAATTTCATCGCTACAAAACAGAGTGTTGATTTTTTTACTGATTTTTTTGTCGTTATGATTACTGATGTGAGTGTAAATGTGAGTGTAGGAGTCTTTTCTTTTCACGCCAGAAAAATCCTTTGTCTCGGCCATAAAAACCGACAATGAACGAAGAACAGGCGAACGCGAGGACAAGAAAGCGAGAAACTCTTCACATTTACGCTTCTCGGGTGTTCTCGGCGTGAGTCTGCAGGGGCCTTTAAGATTTTGGTATTTAAACATGAGTGTTTTGAAAATCAATTACATCTTAAACGATGCATTAACTAATCAATGTAAACCTATAAGAATATACATATGGAACGGAAACCGGAAGAAAAACTTCGTACAGATCTTTAAAAAATACTGACTTTAGACCGCTTATACCTTGTCATCAGTCGGATCCCTTTTGGTAATCATATCCGGTCCTTCCCTCTTCCTCTGCTCTTCTTTTAACCTCTCAGCTTTCCGCCATTTAGCTCTTCTATTCTGGAACCAGACCTGGAATAAATAATAAATATTAATAGATAATATTATACAAATATTTAAATAGATTTACAAGTGGCTTTGTTTCCCGGAATAGCACGAGCTGTGGCCCCGAAAAACAGTTCTTCCCTAACGTTTATACAAGGGGATACCTACTTCACATGGATGGACATGAATGGACATCTCAAGAACATGGATGCTGTTTGTTTGTATACTGTTGCCATGGCAACAATAATTGTTTTGCAATTAAGTTGCGAATAAGATGTCACTCGAATCGTATTGTAATAAAGGGTGCGATCGCACCCTGTAATAAATCGGTTTGTAATAATTAATCTATATCTAGAGAGGACAAAAAATATGTACTTGAAAGTAAATTTAAAAAAATTATATAATTTTTGAAATTCATGTCTGTCTGTCTGTTTATCTTTTTCTCTGTTTCTCTGTCTGTTCCGATTGAAATCTGGTTTTCGAAAACTACTAATCCGTTTGAAATCTGGTTTTCAATATTGGATAGTTCTATTTCGAGGAAGGTCGTGGTATACTTTGCATCGAAATCCAATTAGTAGAACCCGAGTAATGAACGAAAAAGTGCAACCTCTCGAGAACCGCCCAGCGGCCCGCGCCCGTGATAACGCGTTTTTCACTTCCGCGGGTGAAACCGCGGGGCGCAGCTAGTTATTTATAAGAACAAACACACACACAGGTCATAATTTTAGAGTTCGGTACTCAATTGTGATAATGGTACCGAACCCTTCGGATGCGAATTCGCACTTAACCGGTATTTTTACAACTATACAAGCAAGTTCCAGACATCGAAACGTAGAACGTTAAAGTATCAATACGATTATATCCGGAAAAAAAAAGAGTTTAATTACAAAACATTTTATTAAACCAGTTCTAGACATCTACGTAGCTATTCACTTTTATTTCTAACTCTACTTAAGATCCAAAAACCAAACACGACAGTTCAACATCCATTGAATCTTAATCCACCTAATTGCATTTCCAACCGAGCCAAATTCCATTAAATATTGATACACTTATCCAGTTAAATTATCTTTTGGCACAAGTTTTCGTTTATCATAAAACATTAAGACCATAACTACATATAATCCTCGACGTATCCTGTCGACGGTCAGGCCCCGACACGACGCCACCCTCGTCGTTAAAACTCCAAGATTAGAGATCATTCGCTTATATGGGGGTAGTCCACTAGCCAGATTAGCTTGACCTGCCTGTTATGGCGGATATCTTACTAATATTATAAATGCGAAAGTTTGTACGTGTATCTGACTTTGTTACTCTTTCACGCAAAAACTACTGAACCGATTGCGATGAAACTTGGAATATAGGTAGGTGGATACCGGGAATACATAGGCTACTTTTTATCCCGATATACCGCGGGAAGCTGCCAGTAATACTATATATTAAAAAAATGACTGGTCTCTCAAAAAAGACTAGAAGGGTTGCTTGTCAGTGAAGCATTTCAAACTCGGCTCTGAGGGTCGACCAACATCGGCTTCAAAGTCAAATTGTTTGGAAAATTACTTACACGCCTTTAAAAAAGTCGGTACCTACGTTGTTGTTAGAATTCTCAAGGATCGACTTGTGTAGCTATAACTACTTGACTATTTTTCCAGCCGAACGGTGTCGGACTGTTATTCATTATGTTCGATTTGTATATATATATCAGTATCGTCTAGAATAGAATAAAATCTATTAAAAGTAACAGATATCCTTAGGAATTGTGTCAAATGTATGTAGCAAATTCCATTGGAGTTCCATTTTCAAACATACGAAAACCGGGCATTTTTTTGTAAGGTGTCGTGTTAGCGTGCCACTGTCAAGTTTTTTTTTATTGATATTATGACCGATGGTGATTTAAAGTGCGTTGGTAATAAAAAAGGTAGACGATGTATTCAATCAAGGTGTATGTAGATATAGAAGTTATGAAGTTACTCGAATCGCCCGTAACCATAGGCCAACATAAACTGGGCGTTGCAAAACAACAGCCAGTAACAAATGACCCTTTGTTAGTTGATGTTTAATAAAGATTAGAGGCCAAGTTACGAAAGGCGAGGTAAGCCTGTTAAGAGTACGCCCGGGTCACATTTGCACTGCAATTTTCGCAATTTGGTTTTAATAAGCCTTCTGTTGGGCTCGGGTAATAAGTATACCTATCATGAGTAAGTTTTATTAATTTTGCAGCAAGACACTGCATTTAATAGGTACCTCTGCATTATACCTATTGTTTAGCTACATCCATACTCCTACCATTTTGAAGATTATTGATAGGTATTATATTCTTAACCAAGGCTGAGACCAGTGTCATCCTTCTGAGATCTTTTTTTTAAAATGTTTTCCTGTTTAATAGCTTTGCACTATTTAAACAAATGGCCAGTGTCAATTAATTGGAGAGCAAAATGTCGAAGCCAAAGGATCTATTCAGATTTTTTGAATGGTTCCAGTCAGACTGAGTCATAATAATAAAATGAAAATAGGTAATTCAAAGACCATTAATCTTATCTATGAGGTAATTTTACTTTTTAAGTTCATAGATTAAACGAACACCCCTTCTCTAGTTTAGAAAAATTATTCTAAATATATTTTCATCACATCTATTCGAAAAGAGCTAATCCAATCCCTGTAAACTAGACTGGAACTAGCCCTTTGCTGGCGCTCACGCTAACTCGCCGGCAAAACGTTTTGCCTCCCTGTTAGCAGGGATTTTACTTTTCCGGCTACTGATTGGCCGGGGCGATTTGAATTTGGAATGTGTATGTTTGTAAAGTGTCAATCACCAAAGAGTTCCAATAGAAATATAATGTAAATAGAAGATGAATACACTAGGAATAGAACAGGAGTAGACTAAGAGTAGAGTAGAAGACTCGGAATAGACAAGGAATAGTCTTGGAATAGACTAGGAATAGGACTTTGAAACATTGGGTTAACAAGTTAAAGGTACTCATTTTCTCACCGAGGGCGATGAAAAGTAGAATGTCTACCTCAGGAGCAAATACTATTTTTAGCTCGAGTGAGGTACTTTGAATCCCTCGATTCACTCAGGATTCTACTCAACAATCCTTTGCTTCTCTCTGGATTCAAAAAACACTCTCGCCGTAAAAATAGTCTTTTCTCCCTTGGTATACAATCTACTATTTTTCCTTTGATGCATGGAAAACTATTTTTCTAAATATAGTTTTCCATGCATGAATTTCACACTAAAGAAAAATCTACAAAATAACTATTCTTTGATCTCGATAAGCCTGTCTAAATTCTAAGCTAATTTAGTTAAAATAATAATCCTTGGTAATCCCTAACCACCCTAATAGTTTTTATCTCTTAAGAGTGAGTAAGTTATTAATATTTGAACGTGCTAAAACCAACCCCTATTCGTGTAACAATGATTTTTATTAGCTTCTGTTTAGGGTGGCTTGGCTTCAAGTGGGTAGTTCTGTTGGTATTGTAGGGACCAAATATGTTCTATTACAGTAAACATTTTAAGCATCTTTGAAAACCTAGTCTAAGTGAAACAGAATTAATCATTAGGTTTCAACCATGTATAGTGCCATAGGTCTTAGGGATGTTTATTTCTTTTATCCAAATTGGTTCAATGATTGTTGGTATTTTTTAAAGAAACTAAATTATAAAATAAAGTTGAAAGATTTTCGAAAAAAAAAATGATGAGGCATATTTTGAGACAGTTTGACTTCTATCCTCAAGAAAACCAGGGGGTTTGATATTAATCCTGCATTTATATCCGTTGTCTAGTCACTGTAACACAAGCTTAGTAGCTTACCATGGGGCTAGTTAGCGCTGTGTGATGTTTACATAATTTATTTATTTTATTTGTAACTAGCTGCACCCCGCGGTTTCACCCGCGTAAATCCCGTTCCCGCGGGATTATCGGGATAAAAAGTAGCCTATGTGTTATTCCAGGTCTCCAGCTACCTATATTCCAAGTTTCATCGCAATCGGTTCAGCAGTTTTACGTGATTGAGTAACAAACACACATACTCACAAACTTTTAGCTTTATAATATTAGTAGGATTTGTTTATTTGTAATTAATAACTTTAGAAACAAACAAATCAAGCTCCGACATAAATTAACCGATTTAAAAAAAAACAAAAAGCTATACTACCGAGTAGTAACAGCTACTTTTGATCCCGGTATTCCCCCGGGATTGGGACTTACGCGGGTAAACCGTAGGTCGCTGCTATCTCAAATAAAGATTGATTACATTTAAAGAATAATCACTTTCACCACGAAACAACAAATCACAAAAAACCTTCATTAAATATTTCAACCAATTCACCCTTAAACCGACAAAGTTGTAAATGTTGTTACAAACGGGAGAACATTGTAAACATGCAACTTTGTCACAGTAAGCTGTATTGACCTGTGAATAGGGAGTACAAAAAGTAGAGTAAACACAGCGATAGAAGGATCATTATGTTTTGTGAATTCATTGGCTATTAAGGGGTGTTGTGTTAGGGTTGTCACAAAATGATTACTAAAATTTTAAGATTTACTTACTTATAATTACGAGTAAAATAAAGACTTATACATTTATAAGTCTGTATTTTATTTTTTATAAACTTACCTCTCTGTTTATTAACGTTTACTGTAACTGTCAGTTTTTAAATATTCCTTAAATACTATTTACTTTTTGTTTTGCATATCATTTTTCAGAACGAACTTAACATAATCCGTTAGCATTCCGGACAAATATTTGCGATTTTTTGTATTACTTTTATTGTATATAAATATTAATATATAATTAAGTAATATATATTATAGATGTAAAGTGTACATAGGTTACTACGTAACGTGTACGTAAAGTACCTAATTCTAGGAGACATGTGATTTTTTTTATGTTGAACATTTTTTTGAAATTTTGACAACTTGATTGCAGTTTTATAACTCGTAACTTCCCAACTAGCAAAATTGAGTTAACAGGCAATTTTTTATTACTAAGTAATGATATTTAACTTGTATATACGTAACTCTATAACTGCTTTTTGTATATCTGTGTTATAAAACGCTTAAAAGCTGTATAAGGTTAAACAGCTCAATTGCCTTTATACTTAACGACATAAACGTTTTGTCAGCTTCTTTATACAACTTATATAACACAGCAGTAAATTGAAACTTTTAACTTGAATAAAGAACAATTATGTTGCACAATGGGTTCTATGATGCCATTAAAACGCAATAGTAAACTAATATGGCTTTAAGATCACTAAAATCGAGCTAATTATATATTGATCACCACTGTAGCTAACACGTGATATAATGGATGTCATTGTAGCTCTTATATCTTAGATATGATTTATATAAGCATCTATTAACACTAGTGCTAAATATTTGATAAGGGATCTTTAATAACGTCAATAAGTTACAAAGAAGATCTGTGTGCGCTCATATATCTTTATTGACATAAAAACGTTTTTATTTCTAATTTAAACCTAAAAAGACACATATATATTCACAGAAATTCATTTACTGGACCTTTCTGCGTTATTGCATAGTTTTTGTCGCCAAATTAACACAATATTAATTAGACGACTACTTTATATTAAGTTTTGGGTTTTTAATCGCATTTGCCATTTACTCGGGTACCATTTTTTCCTGATTGAGTGCAGATTAAAAAGACTGAGGAATTTATAAGTTTTATTAGGACGGACTTAGTTATCTTCTTGCTTTAAGATAACCCTAAATATTGTAATGGCTGCAAGATGTTGTAAATCGTTTGTTTAGTAGCAATGATAACACTAATGAATTGTATATTGCTGCTTACAAAATCAATTCATAATTTAAATCATCTTTATTTTATTAAAAAGTATAAATTAGAGAGGCCCACTGAAAAAACACTAATATTGTACCATACATTTATCAACAGAATTCCAAGCGCATGTGGTTTTACACTATTTATGATTTTTTAATTACACGCACAAATTTTAAAACAAAATGGACATTCAAATGTAATTTCTAACATTATATAAAAACCTTAACTTTACCAAAGTTATTATTGATATTTTTCTGCCAAAATACTAGCCAATAATGTATAGTTATTATAGAATCACAATCACCAATATATCATCAAATTACTTGATACATCGGTGTCGCTGTGACCCTATTGCTTCTTTATTGTGTTACAACTGATTTAAGGCCACAGATATAACACCAACAAGTTAAAAATAACACAGATCTATCACCAACATGTATCCGATTAGTCCTAAGTGGAGCTACTGTAGATACATTGTATTACTTAAAAGTGCTAAAAGTGGGGCCATTTTCGCATTGCAGAAACGTGTCTACCACGGATATGCGACTGCTCTGTTCTCGATATATAACTACATTTGAGGTTGATTTGTTAGTTGCCCAACTAACAAATCAACCTCAAATGTAGTTGCCCAACTAACAAATCAACCTCAAATGTAGCTATATATCGAGAACAGAGCAGTCGCATATCCGTGGTAGACACGTTTCTGCAATGCGAAAATGGCCCCACTTTTAGCACTTTTAAGTAATACAATGTATCTACAGTAGCTCCACTCAGGACTAATCGGATACATGTTAGTGATAGATCTGTGTTATTTTTATCTTGTTGGTGTTATATCAGTGGCCTTAAATCAGTTGTAACACAATAAAGAAGCAATAGGGTCACAGCGACACCGATGTATCAAGTAATTTGATGATATATTGGTGATTGTGATTCTATAATAACTATACATTGTTGGCTATAGTATTTTGGCAAAAAAATATCAATAATAACTTTGGTTACGGTTTTTATATAATGTTAGAAGTTACATTTGAATGTCCATTTTGTTTTAAAATTTGTGCGTGTAATTAAAAAATCATAAATAGTGTAAAATCACATGCGCTTGGAATTCTGTTGATACATTTATGGTATGTACAATATTAGTGTTTTTTCAGTGGGCCTCTCAAATTTATACTTTTTAATAAAATATAGATGATTTAAATTATGAATTGATTTTGTAAGCAGCATTATACAATTCATTAGTGTTATCATTGCTACTAAACAAAGGATTTACAACATCTTGCAGCCATTACAATATTTAGGGTTATCTTAAAGCAAGAAGATAACTAAGTCCGTATAAAAAACAACTTATAAATTCCTCAGTCTTCTTAATCTGCACTCAATCAGGAAAAAATGGTACCCGAGAAAATGGAAAAAGCGATTAAAAACACAAAACTTAATATAAAGTAGTTGTCTGATTAATATTTTGTTAATTTGGCGACAAAAACTATGCAATAACGCAGAAAGGTCCAGTAAATGAATTTCTGTGAATATATATGTGTCTATTTAGGTTTAAATTAGAAATAAAAACGTTTTTATGTCAATAAAGATATATGAGCGCACACAGATCTTCTTTGTAACTTATTAACCTTATTAAAGATCCCTTATCAAATATTTAGCACTAGTGTTAATAGATGCTTATATAAATCATATCTGAGATATAAGGGCTACAATGACATCCATTATATCACGTGTTAGCTACAGTGGTGATCAATATATAATTAGCTCGATTTTAGTGATCTTAAAGCCATATTAGTTTACTATTGCGTTTCAATGGCATCATAGAACCCATTGTGCAACATAATTGTTCTTTATTCAAGTTAAAAGTTTGAATTTACTGCTGTGTTATATAAGTTGTCTAAAGTAGCTGACAAAACGTTTATGTCGTTAAGTATAAAGGCAATTGAGCTGTTTAACCTTATACAGCTTTTAAGCGTTTTATAACACAGATATACAAAAAGCAGTTATAGAGTTACGGATATACAAGTTAAATATCATTACTTAGTAATAAAAAATTGCCTGTTAACTCAATTTTGCTAGTTGGGTGGGTTCTTACTAATAAATACTATACAGCTACGATCGTTGGTATCATGTGACAACCCTACAGCAGCTAGGGGCTAAATAATTACCGTATGCGATCATTGTTTGCTATTTATATGGAGTGTTCACAAAATAACAAATAATGTGTGAAGTGTTTTAGCGGGTGGCCCTTTAATAGATTTCTTTGTAACTATTACTCGACTATTTGTTCATTGTTTGTATTAGGCTTTCAATATAACATTTATACTTAGTTACCAAAAAACCTATTACCTTATTTTTTTTTTTGCGGTGTTCGTTAAAACGTTATCTCATGGAAGGTAGGTGATTAATTGGTCTTTGTTTTAGCACTCTTAAGTTAAACCTGTTTACACTTGACTTGTGGGCTACGAGTCTTATTGGTGGAGATAGAAAGAAGGCAGTGACTGCGAACTGAGACCCACACCTTACAGGCTGCGCCGGCTTATATATCGAATTTTGGGCTAGGACGATTAGTGATTTGTCTGTCTGTCACGTAGATATAGCCTAAAACTGCGTACCCACTGATCGTAGCGGAGTCAATAATGTGTCAGTTTAACATCCAACGATCGTTATTAAATGCGCGAAAGAGTCAGAAAGAACGATTGTCTATGAAAATGATCGTTGGATATTGAAACCCTTGCTCCTCTCGCAGTAGGAACCCGGCATAAGATTAGTTATATTTTACCTTAATCGTTTTTTAATCTTTCAGCGTTCATAATTCAGTTACTAGTATGTCGATCATGTTTAAAAAATATTAAGGTATAAGACGTAAGCAAGGAATCACTGTTTTTCTTTTGGTCGAAAGGGAGTATGTGATTCCCATTCACATTTGTAGACATTAGCTACATGAACCCTTCTCGCTCCCCCATCCCCCTTCTCTTTCTCCCTTACATTAAAACAATAATCTCGCAAAGAGAACACGTCAACACAACATTAAAAATCTCCAATCACAACTCAACAAAGTGGAAAATTTGTACTCACACATTCAGTCCCCTCTAAAAGAGTCTACTTAACCGCTCCCCCCTTTTCTTAACATATTTTCACGTCATTAACGTAAAAGTTAACATAAGGCAGGCTACATACGAACACCAGTCACTCCAGTGACCAGTTCGCACATTGAAATAAAACTTACTTTACTCGATCATTTTAATTTTTCATCCTATTCTACTTATATCGTACTATTATTGTAAATCCGAAAGTTTACATGTTTGTTTGTGTTTCAATCACGCAAAAACTACTGAATTGATTGCGATGAAACTTGGTATGCAGATAGTTAGAGATTTGGATTAAAACATTGACTACTTTTTATCTCGATATCCCCGCGTGATAGGGACTTGTGCGGGTAAAACCGCGGTTAAATAGACGTCTAGTTAAAGTCTCATATGAATTCGATATTGTTCTCCCGAGAGGGATGCAACAGGGAACATAGCTCGGATGATGATGATGACATTGTTACAAAACTCAGAACATATTTCTTTATTCAATAATATAGGTAAGTACATTCACATATATGATTGTTTTGAATAATATATGTGTCTTTGGGACGAGACCTCCAACGAGAATAATAGACAAGAAACTTAAAACTTTTTTTTATTGTAATCATGTGATTCGTTGTCATTGTCGAAATTTTCGAAGTTATGTTTGATGTGAAAACAGCTGAGTAACGTGAGCCTATCGTGAGCGACCGGCCTTAATGTTCCTCGCATGTTTTGACGTAATTAACTAAGTGATAACTTGGCTTTTTAACTTAAACTTATGACGTGAATGAAGTGAAGAGTTTTAATCTAACTTGTTAAGTATTTAAGAGTATGTTTACCTAATGGAGGTTACTCGGCTTTTGCTAATGAAGTTCTATTCTTTATATACTTTAGAAGCTTTGGTTACCTTTTAAAAGGGGGAATTTCATATGTAGGTAATAAATTCATAAAATATTTATACATATTTATATGGAAACTCGGTCGGTGGTATGGCATGTATTTAATTAGGTGGTAAAAGTAAAATAGGTATAAGTTGAACTAAAATTAAAATAGGTGTTGTACGCAATGGGTGGCAGCCACTTGCGGCCACTAGGTAAGTAGTATGCACTGGGTTTCTAAAATGCATGATTATGCAATATATATATATTTAAATATATCTGAAAGTGTTGGCTACGCTCGTTCTTGCCCTAACATATCACACTAATGTCGTTTCTGTGACAGATAAGCTTAAACTCAAACAAAACAAACATACCCCGTTAGAATTATTAGCCAAGACATTTTATGACTTAGCGATTTATATCATTTAACTCTTCGTCTATTTTATATTTAGTTTTTGCCTGCCAATGAAAGTACAGGTTTTATTATCCTATAAGAATGTCCTCAGCTCAAAGTTATTTGTCTAAGTTGGTAGGCGACGACACGCAACGACTGCAATAAAACAACATAGCATACTACATAGCAACTTTAATACATATAAAATAGTAAATATCTATATTTAAAGACGCTAAAAAAGACGAAGAAGTTAAATAGAAAAAAGTGACGCATGTAGTATATTTGTTTACTAATTTATTTAAATATTTACTAGCAGTTGTCGCATCCATTGAAACTACACTTTCAAATCGCTATAGACGCCAAGCAATCTACGTTAATTAATTAATATTTAACATCGAAATCGGATTATTCTCCTAACAGACTCCTAAAGCCACAACAACTCGGCGTTAAGTTTTTCATCACATGATTAGGGGTAAATTATCCCCCTCTGTTTACTCCCCATCCCCCTGCGGTATCCGGAAATCTTACTTCATCCGACTTATAAGGAGAGCTGTCTTAGAAGAAGGAACTGGATATTAGAAGATTTTGGATGCGGTTATTCTTTATTGTATAACGTTTTTCTATAGAAATAAAAAATATTACAAACATACAAATATAGGCGCGAAAATCATAATCCTTTCCTTGGAGGTAAAATGAGGAAATATTGTATTAGAGAATAAAGTTACGAAATGGTCATAGGTGCAAGCTGTACTCACTTTTTCGAATAATCGAAAAATTACGCAGCTTCGTAGCAAAATGTACACTAAGCAATATGAGCCTCTACACGCTAAAGGGTATAACATGTAGGAAATGCACATGTTGGATGTGGCAGTTATGAGCACTGATGCGTCTTGAAATTCCTTTGTATTTAACGCATCCAATATTTTCATTTTCCACATAACAAAGTAATTAGATTCTCTGTCGAGAGTGGTGTAATTCCCGCAAAATGGAAGACGTATCGCTTTTAACTTGTTTACCGTAAAATTATCCACCGACTTCGCTTCGACTTCACTTTGTATCGGTTTCAGACGATTTCAGATTAAAACCGATTATTTAGATCCGATGGTTTTAAAGATTTTGAATATTTATTATAGATTTGAGCTTTGGATTTTGTTTACATTTATTAAATTAAGGCTACACGTTTAATTCAGCCTATCGGTAACACAATATGCATTTTTTATCCGAAGTTGTACAGATACAAGTTCGGATTAAAAATGTTTTAGGCAAACAGTTTTAGGCAAGCTACGCTCATTTGTTTGGAAAACTGGCGAGCTAAACTAAATTAAGCCAGTTTTTCACTAGCTAGCTAGCCTAGCTGGGTTAGTTAAACAGGATCGGCTTAAAGGTTAGCAAAAGTCGTACAGAAAAACTGCATTAACCGCCCCACTTTCTTGAAAACTCGTAGAAAGCTGGTTTTCGTAGCACTATTGCACTAAGAATCAGAAGCCAAGCACTAAAATAAAAAAATCCTAAATCGTTAAACATTGTAAACCTGTAGCTTATTTCACCGTAGCACTGTTACACTAAAAATCGTAGCCAGAACTTTGCGTAGTATTGGAAACTCATAGGTTGCTAGTTTACCGTAGCACTATTGCACTATAAAAAGTAGCCAACTTTTCGTTGCATTGGAAACTCGTAGCTAACTAACATCCTTAATTTTGTTGCCAATTAAATCTTATCTTATTATATTATAAACGCGAAATTTTGTATGTATGTCTGTTGTATGTCTGTGACTTCGTTACTCAATCACGTAAAAGTTGCTAAACCGATGACGATGAAACTTGGAATATAGGTAGCTGGAGACCTGGAATAACATATAGGCTACTATTTATTCCGATACTAGCTGTGCCCCGCGGTTTCACCCGCGTAAGTCCAGTTCCCGCGGGATCATCGGGATTAAAAATAGCTCATGTGTTATTTCCGGTACACAGCTACCTATATTCCAAGTTCCACCGCAATCAGTTCAGCGGTTTTTACGTGATTGAGTAACAAACACACATACACACATACTCACAAACTTTTAGCTTTATATTACGAGTATTAGTAGCATTCCCTCTGCAACGGAACTTACACAGGTAAATCCGCTGGGCGCAGCTAGTTGTACATATAGCTACAGGTTTTTAATAAAACTCAACAAAACGATCTACCACGAAACATTGTTCATCACTTCAAAATTAATAAACAGAAGAAAACAAGGAACCACTCAAATTATAAGCGTCAGGAAACAACTTTAAAAATTAATACGTTCGAATACGACATTGACAAAGGGCTCTTTGTAATAAGTGTTAAAACAATAGGGCTGTACAAAGCGAGTTAGAACAGCACTTGGGTGTGACAACCCTGTGGGTAAGTACTTACGAGGGTTGTTAGCAAAATTGTTATATTATATGTTGCTTGTTAGTTAGTAGGTAAGGTATAATTTTCTTTTAATTTAAATTGAGTAGAGTGCCTTTAAAACACTTTTTTTATCCGGTTGTATCGCGTTTTTATTCGACTTACAGTTAACTTTACAGTTGGCTTTTTCAAGGTTGACTGAGATGTAATTTGTCTACTTTTAACAGAGTAGAGTGGCTTTGTTCACGGTTTTACCAAATCATAAAAGAATATGTAGTCTAAGATGTAACACGCAAACCTAGGAGAACAATATTCTGTATTAGAAATATTTTAAACCGGTTGTTATCTCTGATAGTAAAGTGAAGTCGTCAGGTCCAGTTAGAGGCGTTAAGGTAACCTGACCACTTTCGAGTTTTCAGTGGTTGTTCGACACCACTACACGAAAAAGAAGACGTGTGCTTCATCTTAGACCATGTATCAAACACTCAACAATCGGTTTCATATACCAAAACATCTATAAATTATCTTTTTTATTTTATGTTATTCAATATGTACTTTAATACTATATTATATAATATTGGATATTGATTAAGTATGTGATACGCTATACCTAATACATCTATTGTTACACCATGCTTATTGCAAATAAATCTTTGAATATTTGAAAATGTTTTTTGGTATTTTTTGGTATTTCATACTTCGTAATACTAAAATGATCCCCTATTTATTTTTTTTGGTCCCATGATAACTCGTCCCGAAGGACGTAACAGCATAATCGTGAGAATTAATAAAGGGTTTACAATGTTATTACATTTTTGGCAAATTGTCCACAAGAAAGGGGACTAATTGAACTGTCTTAATGTACTTCATCTGTACATTTTTTAGTTAACAAGAAACATTTATAGTTTCGTCATGTCTATGTCTATCTGTTTGTCTGTCCGTGGCTTAGTTTAGAGACGGTTAGTACTAAAAAGTTGTAACTTTGAAAGAGTATACATACATGTATGGAGTGTTTTTTATTCAAACAACTTGTATCTTAGAGGGATGATTTTTTTCCATTCACGGCATCGTGTCGGTATCGTTTGATATCCATTTAGTTAGATATATAGGTACGCATACCTTCTGATATTACTTTTTTTTAAAACTCAACTGCGAAACGACTTGACAATAATATGTTTTTTAAAGAATATTGAATAGCAACCAATTAAGTGTAAGACAATTCATTTTGAACTAAGAAATATTTCAACAAAAGATTTGAATTTAGAATTTAAATATATTTGTGTACTACTAGCTACGCCCCGCGGTTTTACCCGTGTAGGTCCCAACCCCGCGGGAATATCGGGTCCCCAGCTACCTATATTCCAAGTTTAATCGCAATCGGTTCAGTAGTTTTTGCGTGAAAGAGTAGAGTAGAGTAGAGTAGAAAAGTCACATACATACAAACTTTAGTGTTTATAATATCAGTAAGAAAGTAAGATTTATTGACCCCTTCCCACAAAAGCTTAAAAACCGATTGCTATGAAACAAGGCATGTAGATAGCTGGAGATATCTGGATTAACACATAGACTACTTTTTATGCCGATGACACCGGGCATCAAGATTTAAGCAAAAACCGCGGGACGCTGCTTCTTAACTATCCTCACTTAGTACCACCACAAGAAACACTTTCCATAATAAAGCTTTGACACCCATTAGTCTACCATAATGAAGTACCTAGTATCTGTAATCGAATAAATTAAAAATCGTGTGTTCCATGAAAAGGCATCTTCCCGGCTGTACGACGTACGTGCACCTACCATCGCATCGGAGCACCGCACCGCTCCTCGGTAATCCAATATGTCTGACAGCTGTTCCCATGGCTTGCTTTTTATATTTTTCGGGCGAATTATCACCGACACTCCCCGACCGGACGAGGATGCGAATCAAATTGAAAGCCGACTCAATTATATTACCAGATCTTTAAGGGTTGCCAGGTAAATGGAAAATTTATGACAAATTAAGATTTTGGGAAATCAATCGACTGCAGATACTAATTACTGCAACAAAATCTAATGAGGTATTTAACAAAGAAGTTAAAATACTAGAACTTAAATGTGTTAGGTCGGCTGGCATAACGGTTCCTAAACATGTTTAAGCTGTTAAACGTTTTTAAAATCTGTCAGAATTACAAGAACTGTCAATGTGTGGCAACATATTATTAATCGTCCACATAATGAAATAGAGTCCAATGTTCGATTTCCCGTATATTATTTTAAAATTGATTCAGTAAAATCTGATTTTAAAAACATTTATGCAAGTCGCCTTTAGTGTTCAAGTAATATAACTTCTTGGTATTTGTTACTACACTTTGAACTTTTAAGACGACATGATTTAAACTGACACTTAGATCGTATCTTTAGCTGCAACTTTAAATGTTAATCCGTACGTCCGTTCTGTTCCATAATGTCTAGTGTGTCAAAATGTCTAGTGTTCTAAAGTGACCATGCAGTCTTAAAGATTTGAGTGTCTCAAAATATCTATTCTACCTGAATGACCATTGTCCTCAAATGTCCAATTCACCAATTTGTGAAGTTGTCTTAAAAAAACCAGTGTGCCAAAGTGACTAGTCAACTAAAACAGCACTTTATTACCAAAATGTTGCAAAGAACAAAATAAAGAGGCGATTTCATCATCATCGCAATACGTTGCATCAAGCTAAATTCTGCCATGGCATGCTTGTATCCACAGTAGGTACATATTATGCCAAGTATTTATCATACTCGCCACTGTTTCGTTATACTATCATGTGTTTGTAAATCCTTTTTTGTTGTAAATTTTGAAATATCATATTGCAATCAAATTTATAGCACCGTTTCAACATGAATAAAAAAAATATTTAAAAAAATAAAAAACCCGAATAAGTCTTACTAGAGAATATAAGAGGTCTGAAAGGGTGATTATAATTTACAAATAGCATGTTATTCACCCACCCTACAATAACGTTCAAGAAAATTAAACCTATATAATTACTTTGTTCAACCCATAAAGAACAACACACAAGTAACCTTATACCTCTAATGCATTTACTAGACAGTACACACATATCATACAAATTATAATAAACGTTGAAAGTCTAGAATTTCGTCTCGCGGCACCCCTTAATCCAGCACGTGTCAGAAGTGTCGGGGGGTAGGAAGGTGCTAAGGGGAGCGGGCGTGGAGGGTAGTCTCATCCCGCAATACCATTCTGAGATGAGCGACTTAAACGCGTTATAGACCACCACCTTTACCAGACCCCTTCCCCGTTCAAATTTAAACGATAAAGGACAAATACTTTAGACATAAGGAGATCAAACCAAACTGGACAGTAGCGCTCGATTCTCCACTGTTTTGGTGGTTTTCGTACGTTGTTGCTTTTGACAATAGAGGTACCTAGTTACTTACTAGTTAACTAATGGAACTGGAATCGACCGTCGAATGAAATTGGATATTGTCTTGTCTGTTAGTTGTCGATTGGAACTATTACGGGAAGAGCAATTTCGGTATTAGATGTGTTAGTGTAATTAAATAGCTTGTCTTTTACGTCTACGTTGTGTCTTGGGTAATCAAATTTTGAAGGAGAAATAGGTGGATACTCTTTTATTATGTCTTTTGGCTTGGATTGAAGAAATGCTTTTAGATTTTGGATTCTATTTCAAATGTTTGGATTTTCTCGGTGGATTACATTTAACAACTATTTTATATCTGTAAACAGCCTAATACAAGCAGTTTCACAACCAATTCTATTTTATCAAATCAGCCTTCTTTTTGTCAGTCGACGTGTGATAAAGTTTAAATATATTTTCTGCAACTTCTCTCATCAAATCCTCCTCACCTTTGAATCATAAAAAAACTACCTTCGCCCCGCTCTTTCATCCGCACAAGTCCCGATCCCGTAAAATGCCCATGTTCCTTCCAAAGATACAATGTATTATGATATTCAATTTTATGAAAATCGGTTCAGTTGTTCAGATTATTATCTACCCCCAACATACCATGTTACCAACATTACCTCTTTATATTATTAGTAAGTAGGTATATGTATAAAGAGTACAAAAAGTCAATAACACTTCCTTTGGCAGTCGTGTAATAAAAAAAGAAAATTAAGTAAAAATAGTAAAACGATCTCAATTAGTTGATTTCCTCCGCGACATATCCGTGCATCACAAACAAACACATCACTTGACATCTCTCTGCCTAAAAATTGGGCATTTTTTTATTTAGTCGTAAATTGTATAATACACGGGGTAGCTGACTCGTGCAATTTGACTAAAACCTGTTAAAGTTTGAAGGGTAGCTTGTTATTTCTGTACGTGGATTTGGTAAACATGTCGTTTTATGAACCAATACATTTGGTTTGTTCGTTTTAGATAGTTAATATATTGTTGTACCAGTACCTAACGAAAGGTATTTATACGCTTAGGCAATAAAAATTGTTATCTACCGGAGAGTTCATAATTTTTTGATTTATTAGATTACATAAAGGATACATATTATAGATACGAGATTTTCCACAATTTCAATAATTATTAAATTGGCATCTGTTCATTTGTAATATGTCTTTCGTGTTTTGATATTCTTTGGCTGCAAAATGGACGGGTTTTATTAAGCCAATAAGAATATCGGCTCACTAACCCGTTACTTAAGGGGCCGTAGTAGGCCAGAACTAATGTTTCTAGGGTGAATTACTACAAAAGTTATTTGAAATAAAAGTTTTTGAAACCATATTTATTAAAGTCGAGGATATTTACTAACACGTGAATGTCATGAAAACACGATTACTGAAAATTTTCTCGATAGAAAAAAAATCCAAACTTTTCTCTAAATTGTACAAATAAGTGATATTACTCAGTCAATATTGTACGAAAACTAATAAAACTTTTTATAAGAACTGAACTTAGCTAAATACAGGCAGTTAATGTTTTGAATTTCAAGATTAACGTTTAGTTATGTTGAAACTAGCAATTGTTTGATTTAACGCAATAAAATTTTGCATAGTCGCATCTTACGTCCTTCACTTACACATCTGAAATTCGCTAGTTTTATCCCTGTCACGCTATTAGGGTTATATAGGCCCTTAAAATCTAGGTTAGGACGCGAAATATAACGACGCTACTCCACGCGGCAATAAGCCGTCTAAACTTCGATTGAGAAATTCACAGACAGACTGAATAGGCTACAAGTAGGCTACAAAACAATGAAATACACCGACTATTTAGTTACTATTTAGTTGGTTCGTTACCTGAACCCGTGCCTCTGTGAGGTTGATCTTGAGCGCGAGATCTTCTCTTGTGAACACGTCGGGGTAGTGCGTCTGCGCAAACGCCGTCTCCAGCTCCTCCAACTGGAGCAAATTATACAGAGTGAGATTTTTTTCCAGGATTTGATCTCTATCAGTAACAATACCGTTTATTTTTTGCAAAATAATAATGATCGACCCCTTAATTTTCAAAATCTAAATAGGTATTTTTTTAAATCTAATTACGTCATATTAGTTTTCGTCAAAATCAGGGGTTTTAAAAATCATCGTGTATAGTTAGTAGGTATTAAGAATCATTTTAGGGCCCTTACACGCAGTGCATTTTTAAAGCATTTAACCTCTATAAATTTTACAAAAATCTAAAAATGCCATTTTTGTTTTTGTCAAAATCAGGCACCAACTCCTTTCAGCATTTTTCGCTATCCCTTATAGTTTAGGATATCCCCCTGAAAGCCAATGGAAGTAGTTCATTCTGTATATTACCTGTTGTAATGTAAAAGTGGTCCGATTCCGCCTCTGTTTTCTTCGTACGAACGTGTCATCGTGGATAGCAGGGTGGTACGAGTAACTCGTGTCTGCAACAATATTTAACACTCTATTATTTACAGAAATCCAATTACTGCCCTCGTTTAATGTTTTGGACTATGTTACAATTAGTCTCAACCCATGGTCGGGACTATTTTAAAAGACTAGACTGTATGCAATTTGTAACGGGTATGCCCTTTTAATCCGAAAAGGGTTGTTCTAGACGTCTAGGCGAACACCTTTTGTTCTACGATTCATGAAAATTCAAACTTTTTTTGAAAATTTTGAGATTATGTTTCACTGAAAAAAAACAGCTGCTTTTGAAAATAAAGGTAATTGAAGTTTTAATTGTAAACCATCAAACTAAATAAAAGGACAACATAAGGTCAATGACCTCGAACTCTTTGAAACAGCTGATTTTCAAGTAAACTTTACACCTAAATTTTTCGAAAAGTACCTACTTCGAATTTCCAAAAGTCGTAGAACAAAAGTTGTTCGCCTAGACATTTAGAACAACCCCCTTTCGGATTAAAGGGCTTACTTGTTACATCTTGTATAGTCAAAACGTCTCGAGATACAAAGATTCTAATAATTTTAACGAGATTTAAAAATTAATTATTTTAATTATTTATATGTAAACTATTCGTGATTATTAATGTGATTCGTGTTTGATGTAACATACCTACTCGTATTTTAATAGTCAGCAATAAATCGAATGACGGATAAGATAAATCGATTCAAGATTAGAACCGATAGAATCGCAATGGCGTGAGCTAAGTGTCCGGAAACGAGGTCCATTAGAAACCGAGTGCAGTCACTAGCTGCCCATTGTTGAGCTTGTGTTTGAGAACTGATGAGGCGGGGCGAGGGTGCCTGTAGGTTTTGGTACATCGAGAATAATTTAAAGGAATTCGTTGAAAGAAATTAGTGAATCGATTATTATCGATTCGATCGAGTTATTATTTTTCCATGAAATTCGTTTATAATACTGACAATTACCTACCTAGTTATAATTAAAAAACCGTGTATACTAATTTATTAACAAATTATTATTTTTTATACTGTCCAATTTATTTCGTAGCAAATATTGTATGCTATGTTAAAACATAGAATTGTATTGTTATATTGTAACTAACTTTTTTTCATTGTAAGTATACAAAATTTCATACCTACACTAAAGACCTATACATTTTTAACTTTGGTAACTATAGAAAAGGTAACTACTTAAGCTCTGAAACTTATTTATTTCTTCCAACATAAAATAACTCTCTGTACGTATTTGCACCGATTACTGTAATTAACCAACTAATCCCCATAAAAATAAAACCATAGCCACCCTACATCTGTAATAGATTCAGCGACAAATGTTAGGGCCGGGCCACCCTACTCCTCAGTTTTTCTATTAGGCCGATAATGCAGTTTCATATATTTACTCGTCGAAATTACCCTTAATAGCTACTAATAATGAGACGGTCGTCTGTCAGTCGTATGGGAAGTGACGAAGTGATAATTTTGATTAAAGATTTTGTTCATTAGTTGTTCTATTGTTATGATTATTTTTTGTTTTTGTATTAAATGTTGTATCAATGTATATTAATGTTAGCTGCGCCCTGCAGTTTCATTCACGTAAGTCCCGATCCCGTGGGAATTTCCAAAAACTCTTTTTTAACGGATGCCAACATTATATAAAGAACACACTCTCTAAATTGCAGTACTCTACTATTAGTGGTTGATCCACCAGTCAGCCAAGACAACGCCTTTTATTTATTTATTTATTTATTTGGAAAACCAACAGCTGTTACAACATAACGATAGCTTAAGTAAAACAAAAGCCAATTACAGGTTTTCACGAATACAAAATAGAATAGAACATAAGAGCTACAGAAGCAAGAAACAAACAAACGAAGAAGGCTTGCATCTAGTACGGCTTAAATATAAGGAGGTAGGCAGTTTATAACTAGATACATGTAGATTAACCTCATTTTCCTAACTTTAAACTTACTTAACTATTTTCAACTCAGAATATGAGTGTAATTTCATATCAGCATCATAAAAACTAAAGAAAAATCTATATGTACCTACTTAATTATTATGTTATATAAAGCTAGTTAATCCTGGTGTTTTGTCCAACTTTTTACGCTGCACTCAACGCCCGCCCGACTTCCACCGGAAGTTAAGCACTCTTTAATTTCCGCTATGGCGAGGGATTTTTCTACCGCCTGATGGACATTAAATTATGCAAGTTCAATTAATGTAAATCATAATCTTTAGTAATTCAGAAAGGATTTCGTTGTAATCGTTTTTCGACATTAATTTTGGTATTCTTTCGCGGCTAGACTGAAAATGGATTTTGAATTTTAATAAGGGTTCTTTTAGACAGTTGATTCTTTTTTGTAAAAAAATACTGGAAAGTTAATTTACTTAATCTCCGTATAGGTGTTTTAGGTGAAAAAGTTAGCTCATCAATTTAAAAAAAGAATCTCAGTTGCATCAGTTTTGTTAGCAATGAGGTGTTAAACTGAACTTACGCGTCAATTACGCTAGTGTTACGCTGTGGCTTTGGGACTATCCTCTATTTAGGTATACGTACCTATTCAAATTTATAATGCTAGAAGTGGCTTGTTGTTTTCATGCATAGTTTGCACAGATAAATATTGCTTTTCTATTCAAATATTAGTAAAAAAACAATAATTTTGATGTATTAATACAAATTGTATTTCATTAGGTATATAATGGGAGATACGGAGAAATGGGAAAATATTCTATACATCTTCGTTGAATTTTAAAATATCATGTTTTCAAAAACGCACTTTTTTACGCGCTCAGATTTTAGTTTCATAGCTTTGAATTAAGTTCCGATTATGTAGGTTTTAATAAAGCCGAGCGCATAGTGGACCGCAGCCGACGATAGACCGTTAATGAGAGCCCCCTCGTCTAGCTAGCATTCCGACAGAGAGCCGCGAAATTGCCTTATACATTTTTAATAGATTCGTTTAAGCCGCTTTTTTATCCACTAGCCGCCGGTTTTAAAACTTCACCCCCCTCCCTCCTTCCCCTTCATACCACCCAGTGGGCGCAACAGCAATACGTTAATAGATTTTAAAAATTAATACTTTTACGCAATTACAACGCAGAGCTGTCATTTCACGACGTCCCAAATGAAATAAGCGAACTAAATTCGTTTAAATTACGTTCCTTTGATCGCGCCTAGTTGTTTTTTCAAAAAGGTTGGGATACACCCTAGCTAATCAAAAGTGACATGATCCTTATTAAGTTAGGAGTAATAGAGTTAAAGGTACGGTGGTGCGACTCAAAAACTATTTTATGAATAATAGATAGCGCCCTGGTAGCGACCAATCCCGAGGGAGCTAGGTACGCCCAGTGGCGGCACCCTCGCGGCCGAACACCCCCGCCCGTCGCGCCCTCTATTCATTACCACATTTGCCACCCCCGACGCGACGGGCCCACGATCGCTTGGACTATAACTGATTTTTGCCTTTTCTGGGTCTAACCCTTTCTTTAAACAATTTTGGTTCTTCTATCGGATTTGGTGAGGATCTTTTAATAAAGGTTTTATGGGTATTTAAACTAAGTACCTACTGTTTTAGAAGCTTATTGGCCTAGTTGTGGGTGGTAATCTTGTATAGTCGTGCGGGTTAAGCATCGCCTGTTGCGGTTACTACTTTGATGGGTGACCGATAATTTGTAGTTGGTTGATTGCCAACCAACAGTTATTGCTATCCAAAGAGCTGCCTTTTGGGTTCCATACCTCATTATTGGAAACCTTTAATTTTGAAATTATTAATATGTAGAATAGTTTAAATGATTAAACTTTTAAATTCACACGATTAGTTAACATAGTTACATTTTACCGGGTCATTATCATCGTACCAGGTTAAACTTATGTTAAAACTAGCTAATTATTATTAAAAATATAATTCCTTAAGACCTGACCTAGAACCTCAAAACTCAAACATTGTAAAGTAAGTGATACAAATAAGGCCCATTAGATGCTCTAACAAGGCCTAAAACGCCTAAAATCTAAATAAATCGTGTTCAGTCTAGGTATATAGTACAACTGCGTTAATACACTAATTTTAATGAAACTTAAAGAATTTATAATCCCTCCTGTAACCTAGCGCGGACGTCGCGTCGCACACTCGGAATATTTCACTTATCGGCCGGTAAACTTCACTAACGCAGTTTAGAAGCGGGAGCTCTCGGTCTAACGTCATTATTAACTATCACTTAGCCCTCCTCTTGTTTACAACTCGATTTACAGATAACTTGATTACTTTAACTTTATTTAATATCAATTAGCCATGACTATGGCCGATTGGAGTGTGTTTTTAATACGCTAGTTTTCATTTTTACAACCGACGCTATGCTTGGCCTCGATTTTAATCACATTTTCTCTGACGTTAATTGTCACTTAGTTTATCATAAGAGCAGACATGGAGCAGACACACATCGGATAATTTGTAAAAATACGTGCGTAAGTATGTATGGCGACTCAGCGTCGCAATGTTGCCAGCATTTTGGGCTTGCATGTATCTTAGATTATTTTAATTAAATTATGATTTTATTTCAGTTATAGTCGAAAATATTTGAGACGATAAGACAATTTAAAATACAAACTAAATTATCCTTAAAACGCTAGTGAAACTGACAGAATGACTGATTTTTTTATAATTATACGTGATCTTTGGGATCTTTGGAATGCGTGCGTGGAGCCCATGCCATCACATAGAGACCTTTTTTCAATAACAAATTTTACTCGCAAACAATGAAGTGGACACCAAGCCGACGATTATCCCTGTCTGCACTATAAAATGCAGCCAAGGACAACCACCGTATCGCATAGAACTATTGAGGAGTTTACGAACGAAAACAAAATGGGCTATGGTGATGTGATGGTAGTGGATTGTCAACTGTGGGAACTATGGTAATTATGGCGCCTGCCGTAACAATGTTCAATAAACACGTAAAAATGGCAGACGGAGACTCGCCAACTTACAAACTGGGCTACCCTAATCAGCTGCGAAAATTACAGCAAGGGAGCAACAGGGACGTGAGTGGCTGAAGGATGGATTGGATTTTAAGTCATCACTGGTATGCTAGTGATCGGGCTAACTCATCACTGACGTGAGGTCTCCATCCTCCGAGCATTACTGCTCTCGCGACTATAACTCAAGAAACAGTTCGAATAAAATAACCTCAAAATTTGCAAACTGCATTTTGCATTGCATTTAACTTCTTGAACAATCCCCTTACGGATTACGTTATTATCACTAAAACACATATGCATAGAGTGTATAGAGGTGACTCACAAGGATGTGAAGCTGTGAAAGGGTACTCCAGGGTGGGCAGTCGGTGCTGGTGCGGCGGCAGGCTCGGCGGGCAGTGGTAGCAGAAGAGACCCCGGCCTCCGCCGCCGCCGCTCGCCAGCTGATAACAATACAAATAAATAAATAAGCTGAAATAACTCATGCTCGACAATTATGTGCGCTATCAACATCGCTATTACGGTAAAGAAAAACATCGCGATCCCACGGCTTAAAGTCAAGCAAAACGGCCCAGTTGTAGGGCTAATTGTGGAAACACACAGTAAATCTTGTAGTTCCTATCTTAATGAATAGTAAAAGTCAGTTTGTATGGAAAGAGGACATTTTCGGTACTTAATTAAGCTCGGACATCATTTACCAGCTTGACTAGATAGGTACTATATTACCTTGACTTATGAGCCTCCACTACCGCTGTCGACTAAAATAATATAGTTTAGCTGGGTTATTCCCAAAGTATTTGGAAATTGTGTCTTAAATTCCTCAGGACAAAAAAATAAATTTACCTATATGAAATAATGTGTACATTAAGTTTCATTTTCCGCTGCGACAAAAAATATATTCACATCAATACCTTTCTAGCACTTTCATATTATCATGTCGCAAAAATACTTTATTAGCACACATACATCCTAATAACAAAATAAGCCAGCACTACACATATTAATTGCAACACAATAAACTGAACTGATCAACAATTCCTAACACGAACAGCGAACACTTTGTGATTAACCGGCCGATTTGAATACACCTGCTGGCTTTCGTATTCTACTGGATCGCGGCTAATAACTAGCGCCGGTCGGGTTATAGATCACTGCATGATCCAATGGTAGATCATTTATTATGATTATAGGATGCTTAAGCCGGCTTTGCGGTATCGTGAAATACATATCTATACCTACTTCTATAGGTACTACCTACTAATAATTACAAAGAGTAAAGATTTATTTGTCTGTTTGTAACGAATAGGCTCCGAAATTACAATTACAGATTTTAAAAAAAATCTTTCACCGAAAGAAAGCTACATTATCGAGGATTCACATGGGCTACGTTGGATCCCAACATTAAGACGGGATTAGGACTTCCCCGGGTGAAACCGCGGGACGCAGCTAGTCTGCGTATTATGTAAAACTTGGGATAACACCAGCGCCGTCTCGTCGTACTTTTTATACAAATTTATCTCGTCGATAAATTTGTATAATAAGTAGCATATCGTTGTTATTTCGGATTTTCAGTTATTTACATACCCAGCTTTATTGCAGTCGACTTAATAGTTATTGTGTGGAGGAGTTATAAACATACCTACTTACAAACAAGTTTTAACCTTTGTAATATTAGTAAGTCCTGTTTTGGTACAAATTTTATTTCAATACAATTTGAAAAATAGCAAAGATTAGATATGGTTTACGCTTAGACTACGTTTTATAATAATAATAACGTAATTTAAGATTCATAAAACGTATCACATCGAATCTACAGACGCCTTATAATCAACATCGGTGTCATTACAAGCGTATTATAGCTCATAATGGGTATATATCTGTCTATTGTTGTAATATGGTTTTAAAATAATTGGTATGGTAGGTACTGTTCCAGTTTTAACAATAATAAGCAAGTGAATGAATTCGAAATCAGCCTTCGAAAATTGCGAAACAAGGTACTCAAGTATTAAGGTAGGTAGGCACTGAATAAACGAATGAGCTCTCTGTTTGCGCCCCGTTCTCACCGCAAGCGGAACGGAGTCATTTATTTGTCAGTTTAACATTAAACGATCGTTTTAAAGAGCACCGCAAAAGAGTCCGAAAGAGTCGTATGTCGTTGGATGTTAAACGAACACTTTCGGTTGCGTTAATTGTAATGTATTAAGTAACATCATCTAAACCTTGTTTAACTGTTAGTAGATGAAGTTTTAATCGAGCCTTAGAGGATTTATATCAATTTATATTAGACAGTCCGTCACCCGGCCGAACTTCGTTGTCCATTGCTCGGCGAGCAGTAGATCGGTGTGTTGCAACCGAGTGGCGGCGGAGCAACAGACAACGAAGCTCGGAAACGGCACGGCCGGGAAACAGTCTAATATAAATCATCCCTTTATCGGTAAAAAACTAACTGCATAATCATTAATTTACTGTGACACGTGGGTCGCGGCTGGTTTTAATGATGCATTTTTCCTTGTAATTTTTATTTTTGTAATAATCAGATGAGAAAGTGATCAAGTAAAAAATACATGTTCTCTTGTTTGTTACTCAATCACGCAAAAACTACTGAACCGATTGCGATGAAACTTGGAATATAATAAGTAGTTGGATGCCGGCGGGAATAACACATAGGCTACATTTTATCCAAATATTTCCACGGGAACGGTACTTAAGCGGGTGAAACCGCGGGTCGCAGCTAGTATAGGTATAATATGAAATGCTATAGAATTGTCGCAACTCGGCAAGTAGGGTCCGACCGCGCGCGGCGCAAGCGACAGCAAAGGACGCGACGCGTATAAATCAATTAATTTCGATGAATAAATTGCTAGATTGCAGTGAGGATGCGTTATGCGATGCGACTCATTCTGTGCACTTCATATGATCACTATATGTAGGTAGGTATTTATACCGTGTTAATGTTTGTGCTTAATCTCAAACAAGTAACTTTGGCTAATCTCTATCTGTAGGTACATATTTAAAAGAAACTCATCTGCTGCATGGTCTGTCTTATCATCATCCAAGCGATGTTCCCGGTTGCATTCCTGTCTGGAGCCCGGGCTTCACTTTTCTACTTTGGCGTCTCCACTTCGCACTGCGGCGTCTGCGTCTCGTGTAGTGAGACTATTTGCACGCATATCAGCGCTTACGGCGTCAAGCCAGCACATCTTGAATCTTCCCAATCTGCCGCGGCCGGGTGGGGGCGTTATAGCAAAACATTTGTTCCTCACGTATATAGCCAGTTTTGTAAGATGTGACCGTACCACCGTAAGCGGCATTCTTGCAATTTCGTGGACATGAAGGCTGCCGCATCTTTATCTCCGTGACACGCAGCTCCTGCTTAGGTCGCCCCCCTCTTTACCATACAAAAAGACAGGTCTAATCATGGTTTTCCAAACACCGATGTATTTGGATACCTAATGTTTACTTGGCCCAGTAATGAAGATGAAACATCACCCATTTCATTGAAATGACATTTGCAAGATTACTAAAATTACTTATTAACGGGGTGTTTACCATGTTTAATAATTTATTCGCGGAGCTCGATATTTCGCTAGTAATTTCAGCCAGCTTGTTCACGAGACTGGAGAATGCGGGTAGGTGATGACAGTGAGAGGCGTCCATAGTGGACTACCTGCTTTCTGACACGAGTCGTATCGTGCTCCGCGAATAAATTAATAAACATGGTAAACACCCCGTTAATAATTAATTTTAGTAGTGAAAATAACCATGTTTGTTTTAAATCGTATATTTGCAAGATTATTTGAACTTACGAGAAGGTGAAACCGCGGGGCGTACTTATTATGAATCTAATTCAAAATGATCTATCTGTTCTTTTTGTCTATGTACATATTTTGGACTCTACTATTTCCTAAAAAAAAATGGGTGAAATCTCTATGTAGGTACCTTACTATCGCCTATTCTGTTTTTATGAATACATACTTCTCTACATTCTGACAAAGTTTTGTGTTTATGTAAATAGGATTTTAAAAAAAAGAACCCAGTAAAATGTACCTAACTAAAGACCCTGGTTATCTTTATTATATCATTCCAAATTTCCTTAATATATCCTCTGTTCGTGAGACCTTCACATTCCTAATTCTGGTACTTATATCCATCTAAATAAATCTGCACAAAGTATCTACTAAAATAATAAAATCACAGCAATTTTAGCATTCTCAATGACATAAGTGTATTCGCGAGAGGAAAATGGCAATGAAATTCAATTGATAGACCCACGTGTAGTCCTATACTAGTCGTGTAATAGCTGTATAAATGACGTTAATAGAACTAAACGATGCGCGGGCGCATTCGAACGTGATGTGACGCAATGCACACCACGATAAAAAAACAGGTTTTCTTTTACATTTAACTAAGTTTTGAGGCAGGTGTTTAACTATTTTTAGACTAGTATTACTTATTTACATTTTTACCCAGAACTTAGAAATCAACTAAAAAGTAAAAAATATACAAGACCTAGGTAAATTTATAAAATTATGAGGTACTTAAGCCCTTCATCTTTGACCATAGGTACCTCCTACAAAATGATTTGGCAAAATTTTTAGGGCAGTCGCCTTGTCTAACACCAAACAACTTTGGGAGCAAGCCGGTTAGCCACCACCGCGCGGGGAGAACACCAGATTGGCTAGTCTATCCCTTCGGAATGCAGTTGATCTTGGTTATTATCTCTAATAGAAGTCGTTTGCTCAAGTTAAAGGCCCTAAGGTATACTAAAATCTGCATCACTAGGTGATTACATGAAAAGAAGAAGAAGAAATCTACCCCAGATACCTTTTACGACATCCACTCATGGGAAGAGATGGGATAGCCCTACTCTATAGCACAGCTAGACTACGCTAACTCAGTATGCGTATTGTTATGTTTATACGTTGATACGTATAAGCGTCGTGTATTGGTTTCGTCCTGTCTGAGTGCGTGGGGTCCCCGACAGCTAATCCTATTGGAATTACAGTGTCATTACCACATTAGGACACCCACTACAGCATCCGCGCCCGCTCTGCAACGGTCACGTACGGATACGGACCTAGTATTTATTGGGATTCGCAAATCCGGTGGCCTTGAAACTTTTTAAACTCACACATATTTTTACTTTTCTCGGGTCTTATTCGATTGCGCGTATCTTTCGACTATACAAGTCTTCCTGGGGAGACTTCCAGTAGCCTTGAGTTCCGGCAAACTATAACTTAAGCACTTACAGCACAAAAAACAAGGTCCGCCTACTTGTCCGCCAGACAAACCGGCGCGTGTGTACGTAGCTATAACCACGCGTCTTTAACAACTAACAATACCCACAGAAGAACGCCGGAAATAAACATTAAAAAAAAAACAAATCACGCTTAAAAACCCCAAGTAGGTAAGTAGGCTCTTCACAAGATAATCGAATCGCGTCAATTCATTAGCTCTATTCACGCTTTAGTTTAATGATAAAATCAGTCATCTTAAATGATAAATGATAAAATAAAAACAAGAAAATACCTACTTATTTAGAGTTCCTCACAATAATTTTGAACGTATTTTTACTCCCAACTGTAAAAAAGGGGTGTCAGATTGGTTATTGATTACCTATAGATTAGATACGTTTGATTTGTAAAGTCTGTCTGTGTCTCATGTGTTTGTATGTTATAGTGTGCTTTTGTTCTTTCTGGAATTCTAGAATTGTTTTTAAAATGTTCCATTTTCGCCGGTCTAATGTATTAGGCATTCCAGCTATTGTGCCACCATTTCAGCGCATGCTATAGTGAAAGTTGGTTGTCATGTACTGACCACATTTTTTAAAGGAAACTTTGGTGGATTTTGTTTAAATATTTCATTTTGGAGCGAATATGTTTTTTAATTTTTTATGCTCGATGATCCAGTAACATAATACTTTTCATACCAAACTTAATTTTTTTTAAAATGACATAGACTCGTATATATGCAGTAAACGCAACCACGGCTCTACCTTGACCATTTTTGGAGCTATGCATTTCTGGATTTCTATCTGACTTTTTTTCTTTTTGCGTCTTTTTTAGACTCTCTTTTTTACGTAGTCGAGTTATAGTTTTTACACTTTATTTTTATTTATATAATCGACCAATAGGCGTTTGGTCTAAAGTCTATTTTCTGTGTTTCTTTTGCATTTTTTTTGCTTTGTAATAATTTCGACGCAATATAGCTTTAAATAAGGTTGAGATTTCTATCACTCGAAACTTACGATTCGAGGCGATGGGGAGCATACTAAATAACGTATACAGAACCCATTCTCATCCACGAAGCTACCCCTTAACCAACACTAAAGGCGAGATTATCATCACCATCGCAACACACCTTTTGTGTCGACAAGTGTGGGAACAGAATTGTACGTACCTACCTTTACATATTTATTTTACATATCACATTTTTATTCGACGGCCTCTGTGGCGCGTCGGGCGGACGCTCGACTGCAATGCAGAAGGCTGCGGGTTCGATTCTCGTCGGGTGCAAATATTTATGCTTAAAAATAAATGTTTGTATCTGGTCTGGGTGTCTTTCTATGTATAGTATGTATGTTTTTACAAAAAAAAGAGTATTATATGTAGTATATCCGTTGTCTAGTATCCATAGTACAAGCCTAGTGCTTAGTTTGGAGCCAGATTGCGCTGTGTGCAATGTAGTGCAATCTTTATTTATTATTTATTTATTATTTATTTATTTAATGCCCAAGGACTAATTCCACAATATGTGGTGCATTACCAAGGATCCGCTGTATTACTGGCGAAGTCCCAATCTCGTGAGAATTTAGAAAATCCTATTGAATACCTATGCTAGACATGACAAAAAACACACTCTTCAAACTTCATGTCTTTGAACGATAAGGCTCTGCGTTTATATATACCTAGTTCAGTCATTAATTCATTCAACCAGTCAATCAATTAATCAATCAGTCTGGGACTTTCAATTTTATATGTCTAATAAATTATTGAAACTAAATTTCCTTACTGAATACCTACACATGACATATTACGAGACTTACTGGAAAACCAATACGACTTCTAAAATAAAACTGTTGCTTTCAACCTCTTATATCTTTATATAATTATAGAACATTTAAAACCGAGTAGATAGACTCTCGTAACCCTTTCAGGCATCTACAGAACCCTGATTCAACCACTCAAACGGTTCGAACAAACATTGAAATTGCACGCAGGTACGAAACGTAAACACAATTTACTCGGAAATCATGTTAATATTGTAATTTCACATCGGAATCGGATATATTAATTAATTTACCAACCAATTTCGTTATAAGTTCCGATGAGCTTCAGGCTTCGAAAGTTATTAGGTACATCTGTAATTTTCTTTAATTTCATTGCACGAATAATAGGTTACAAAGATGTCTAAGTTTTAGAATTTCCATATCCTACCTCTGAGGAATGCACGATTAGACTAAAATCTAGCGGTTTTCGCGATTTTGCATAATAAAACACAATATTTATCAGGTTTTACTCGTAAACCGAGAACCGCAACTCGAGACGAACTCGTAACTTTGGCAACGCGATTAAATCCCGGTAAATATTGTGTTTTAAAATTTAGCGTTTAATATAACATACCTAAATGTCTTATATAATGCAGAATCGCGAAAACATAAGCTATAATAAAACATATGTTTTCGCGATTAATAATCCTCCTAATAATCTTCCTTTGGAAGCTTGTTATATTATATAATAATGGTTAATAATGTTATATAAAATTATATAAAGCATAACACTTTACCAAAAAAAAGCAATTCGATGTCTCGGCGTCCAGATTAAATGTTGAGATCTAGATCGGGTAAGGTGTTTAAATTTTTGTACAATACCCCTTATAAGCAGAATCATTTCGTAGATATAAAGTCAAAGAAGACGTAATATTCGATGTTGTACTTATTAGAAGAAACGGTTTACAAGAATCGGTTCTCTGTAGTTTACAAACGGTAATATCGCCTCTCTTTTAGTGCAATTCCCCTAAAATATCACACCAAATCACCGATCATATAACCCAAATTTAAGAGTGGAAGTTACATAAGCGTGATATGTTATCAAAACAGTGGAAATATTTGCTATTTTAGATAGGTTGATGTAGTACACACACTTTTTCAGAATGTGTCTTCCATGATAAAACTATGTCAATATGTATTCCTAAAAAAATTGTACTTACTTGAAAAGTCATTAATTATGAAATGTAATTTTATAAGTTTTGTCAATATTAATTACCAAATTATTTAATGTCAGCCAATCTAGAATTAAATAATACAATTATTTACGTCACTTTTAAATGTTTTCAAATCATTTCCAACAATTATGTCGATACTGTTGTCAGGAAAGAGGATTTTGTGAATTGATTTATGGAAAATCTCCTTTAATTAAGGGCCTACGAATTTTCATTTAAAGCTGTGTGTTTGATATACTACAATAATTATTTTCAGCTAGGCAGTGACATATAAATAGTCTAGCTGTGTCTCGCAATTTCACGCTAGTTCCGATCCCTTAAGTCTTTCAAAAAACCTTTTCTCTAGTTGATACTTACACATCACAAAGCCTAAACCAGATTTCATGTCTTTTTAATCCATAATTCAGTAAGTCACAGTCAGCAGGGAAATTTTACCTAGTTCTGACTGCATCGATACTTGATTAAATATACTACTTTTTTGAAAAAATAAACTTTTACAAGAGGCAAATTGAATAATATTTTTTTAGCGCTGTGTTAAGGGCACTTTTTTGTGAAATGGGGACTATTCATCACTTCAAATTAATATACTTAGCTTTCTTATGTGTCAACACAGAGTAACATACAGTGAGCATAATACATTTAAAACAGCAAGTAGGTAGTATTATTGAATATAGCCCGTCCAATTGAGTAGCGGCGCGCAGTTCCTGCGTATAATTGATCATAATTGCTCTGGGCAAAGGGCACCTTGTACACTGTACACTGATGAGCTATTTCGTTTTAGTAATACGCTCTTTATTCTTCTTCTTTTGGTGTTGTGGTGTGCCTCACCTAGTATTAGAGTTGGCAAGTCGCCTTTAACTTAACCTAACGAGTGCCATCGAAGATTGCAACCAGTATACCAACTGCTTATGTTTCTTATGTTATGACGAAATGTCATGTAACTCCCGGGACGATATGCGACCCAACTACCATTTTGTTGCTGTGTAGTTCTCCAAATGAATCTTTTTATTTCTTTCAAATTCCAACTCATTCCATACAAAATACTTTTCGTTAAAGTGAAAATTTGCACGCAATAAACTTAATTTACCGCTAAACACAATCCTACTAATATTATAAACACGAAAGTTTGCAAGTACATTTATGTATGTATGTCTGTATGTATGTGACTTTGTTGCTTTTTTAGGCAAAAACCGCCGAACCGATTGCAATGGAGCTTGGAATTTAAATAGTCGATACCTACTTTTTCCCAATATTCCCGCGGGACTGGGACTTTTGCGGGCGAAACCGCGGGGCGCAGCTGGTATAAAATAAAATAAATAAATAAATGAACCTATTAATAATAAGCATAACATAAAATAAAAAATAATCCGTATGTATTCTGTACTCGTAACAACGAATACGATTGACGCGTCTCGATTGAATCATTTATCGATACCATCGGTTAATTTAAATCGATCAATTGGTATCGATTACAATTTATAAAAGATTCTATATCAAATAGGTCCAGTCCTATGATTAAATATTATTGATTGTTTAGTTACAAGCGGGTTTTAATTCGAGAGTAAATTGTTTCAATTGTATTCGATGAATTTTAATTTCATATTTGAACATAAGATTCACGGTTGTAGGGTTAGGGGTTATTGGGTTTTTTTAGATTTAGCTTTTGTGATGTGAGCTTAAGGCTGTAGGCGCACTGATATGTTGCAGCGAAGGCACGACGAATTCAAATTCATCTTGGCAATACTATAATGTGAAAGTATTGTGTGTAGATATGTAATTAAACGAATTTGTTTATTACTAATTCACGCAAAAACTACAGAACCGATTGCGATGAAATTTGGTATGAAAATAGCTGTAGATCTAGATTAACACATAGGCTTTTTATCCCAATATTCCCGCAGGATCGGAACTTTCCGTCCTTACAAAAATATTATCTGATGTTTTCTATGAAGTGCATTTCGTAGTTTTTCGTAGCTCGCTACTACGGCGGCTACTGTATCATGCTACGACGTAGCTACGTTCAAATCACTAACTTTCTTTTTAATGTATGGGGTCGTATGCGTTAAATCCAGTAGCTGTAATTTTTTTGCATACTTGTATAAGATGGGAAAATTAATATATAGTCCTACAGGACTAGTTTTTGAAAGTACCGTTTTAGGACGTTTACAGATACAAATACAGATATTTTATTGGTAATGATATACCAATAAAATATCTGTATTTGTCTGGTAATGTTACATGTCATGATAAAAATAAACTATATTTATTAATTATTTTACGTAACGTACTTACTCGTAAAAACTATAGTTAATTATAAAGTTAAATTTATTACAATAAAAGACTAAAAATGTCTACTGTGTACCTACTACTATTAGGTTTTTTAAAAAATGTATTAAAAATCCTAATAGTTTTGAAGAATAAGTTTTTCAATTTTTTTCATTTTGCAATTTGTTGCTATTCAATTTTGTTGTATCATTGGGCCACCATCTTATACAAGTCAGCAAAAAATCACAGCTACCAGATTTAACGCATACGCTGAGTATAAAGTTACTGGAATAATAAGGCTGCGGTTTTAATTGCGATGGGTAACATAGCGTATATAAGCGTGCGCGGTATGCCTGTAGCACTAGGATTATGGTCTTAGTGCCTTACCATGGTTATCGCTAGCGAACCTAAAGTTGTAAGGCAGATAAAGTGCTCTGAAGTGAACCACGGAAGGAGGCCCAAAATTATTGCCTAATTCATTTTTGTAGTACCTATGGTCAATAAAGACGCACCGACTAAAAACTAGGAAAAATTAAATATCTTAACGTTATAAATTAGTTTACAATTAATAATATTTTACATTATTCAACGTACATAAATAGTTATTAATTCAGCAGCCAGCAACAAACAGTTGTGGACGCACAACTATTGCATATCAGTACAACGCGATGGCGATATTTGTCAGTAATTGAGCTTATTGGACGCCGACGACGCTCAATAATGTGCTCATATTTGTTATTTTATTACACTGATTGAGACTGCACTGTATGACGTACGAAATACTGTGACCATGTTGTAGGTCGGTATATCTATACTAATATTATAAAGAGAAAAGATTTATGTGTTTTATTTGTAACGAATAAACCCCAAAATTATTGGACCAATTTTTCTTCTATAGGCAGGTACATTTTTAGTAATATTATACCTAAAGAGGAAAGATTTATGTGTTTTTTTTGTAACATATTAGACTCCAAAATTATTGGACCGATTTTTCCTTTGTTTTCACGACTTTATATTGAAATAAAATCCATTTTCCGGTTTTAATCGCGTTTTTTTATTATGTTTTATTATGATGTTTCGGAGCCTTTACAGATTCCTACCTTACGGTAGACTGGGGTGTAATTTGTCATTCATATTGGACCGATTTAATCGTAAAATTCACAAAACAAAAGCTACGATCTTCGATAATTTATCTTTCCACCCGGATAATGGTGTCTTATAAGTCGTCGCGTTGTCGTTCAGCTAAAAAAATTTATATTAAAAACATATCAGTAATAAAAAAAAAACTTAAAATAAATAAAAGATTTTTTAAATTGTGTTATTTTTTTGAACGACAGAAGGACGACATAGCAACGACAAACGATCATGGTAGCACGGATTATAGTAACATAGGCTACTTTTAAATCCGATATTTTCCCGGATCGGAAGTTCCGCGGGTGAAATTATAGGCTTTAATAAATTAGTGAAAAATTATGAAATAGTCTTTAAAATAGTTAACCATAGTCACCATTCAATGAAATACCATCCGAACGCTACACCGTCCGTAAAAATATTGAACTATTTGCAATAGGTATGATAATGGTCGATGAAAATTTACCTAAAGTGCCGACTTTAAATAATTTAATAAGTGTAAGAGCAGGAAGAAGAGGAATTTAATTAAAACTTTTCTGTGTTAGACTTTTAGATTATAAAACTAATATTTCTATGAATATTTTCACTATTAGCTACTACAAAACTAATGTTTCAAATTACATGTACTGAGATATGTTTAAATATTATAATGTGTGGATTCGAACTAGCGTTCTCATGAGAAGACGCTACAAGAAACTCATATATGGAGGCTAACTTTTTTGTAGGTGTTATAAAACTGATACTTAAAACATTCTGTTTAACATGATTTTAATTATAATAGAGATTAACAAGTGAGCAATAAACAAGTAATATAACAAATACCTATTTAATACATTCAAAAATTTAATTAGAGGTGTCTCGTTGATGTCTTTTACTAGAACATTTTCCACATCTTTTGATTTAGATGGAAAGTTCCTAAAATGCTTTTTTATACGTTATACCTATATTAGGCTAGATTTTTTGCCTTCGTGCCAAATAGAGTCCAGCATATAAGTACTTATTAATAGTCAAAGAAACAAATTAATATCAGTGCAAAATGAAATAAAAACCTGCACTTATTATGGTGTGTAGATATTCCGCGCTACCATGATCGTTGCTATGTCGTCCTTTTGTCGTAAAAAAAAATAAAGTAAATTTTAAATAAAAATACCCGACTACTTTTAAAAACGACAGACAATTTTAAAACATCTTTTTATTTTATTTACATTTTACCGGATCATAATCGCGTACTATTTTTTACGGGGGGACCCGCTGCAGCTCCAGTCCCCTCGAGACCAAGATCATTGTAACATGATCGAAACGTCGAAGTAAGAAAATAAAAAAAAATAGGACGCGATGAAGACCCGATAATATTTTAACAAATCGTGTGAATTGAAAAAGTTTTACTTTTTTTTTTTTTTGACATAAAATATGATTTCCTTTTTTTTTCTTCAATTATTTGATGTGTATTTAGTTTTTTTTTTTAGCTGAACGGCAAAGCGACGACGTCGCGACGCCTTATTATAAGACATCATGGTAGGGCACATTAAGTAGCAATCGTCGCTCTATTTATTATTTGTAAGCGTACATAATTTATATAATTCTTTCATTACCGGCTTTTAAAATAAAAAATAGGAGAACCAGAAGACGGCGCCCTACTTGTTACAAATAATTTGATTAAATTTCAATTTAGTTACTAAATTAACGAGTTTACTGTTCTTAACGCCATTTCATTAAAATTCTGTTTTAGAATAAAAAAATAATTTCGAGTTTCAAGTAGACCAGCACGATTACATTCAGGTAGTCTGCTCTGCCTATGGTCATTGGCAATGAAAACTGACTGAAACTTCAACCATTTCCAATTAATAAAAAAAGTGAAATAAAATAGTTTCTTATTAGTTCAACAGAAATAGAAAATAAACCTAAATCTGTAGGTGTATTTGAAGAAAACTACCTTATTAGCGTCCGAAAATATTTTGCAATTTTGTGGGCGGGAATGTTCCCGCCGAGCGCGCTCGTAGACCACCGCGTCACCACACTGACATAACACACGCACGTCCGCACCGTCCGGCGCGTCAACACCGAATGACAAGACGACACTACACTCGGCTCAACACTCGAATAATCGCTGCAAACCGACCGCCTTCGCTAACAAAACCCCACCCGCTATAAAGAGCATTTTAGCACGCGCCTACCCTCCCACCCGCGCCCTGATTTAATAGCGAGCACGGGCACTGATTCACTTACCGAACGCAACTACCCGCACTCTCTCTCTCCCTCTCTCTCGACTAATCCACTCTCGTCTTCCTTCTCGCTCCTACATGGGCCGCGCGAGAATAAAGAAAAGAGACAGCGTCGGACACTTCTTTCTTTCAACTCGATTTGCATGCGAGCGGGGGTCGTAGCAAACTTTATGTCCTCATTTCGTAAATTATTTATACGTTTGGAAATACTTTTAAAGGCATGCTTGGGCTTCCAAAAAGATTGGCAAAAACAAGTGGAATTAAGTGAGTGGACGCGGGATAATTACATTTCGTCTCGCTCTCGGGTTACCTGCTTAGCTTTCGAGATGGCTCCGGGCTCTTTCTAATTAAGTAGTTAGGGGTTAATTGCTGTTAGAACAAATGTATCGAATAAAAGGGAATCGAATGATTTTGTTATCGATATAAAACGACTTGAGGTGTTTACTGATTTAGCTACTTTTTTTACTTTGCGAAAAGTGCTGAAAGTAAGAAATGCCATTAGAAGCATAAATTTATGATATTGTTGTTTGTTTTTGTAATTTTTGTGGTGAGTAAGTAAGATAAAGCATTGATCTATCAGTCAATCAAAGCGACCAAATTCTGGTTGTACCTTTTGCAATCGCATTGTACTTAGTAGTAGGTATATCTATTAATGGATCTATTAAAATTAAATACTTCTTCATACAAAAACTACTGAATGTATGTACCGACCGATTGCCACTTTGCATACTCATTAATTCGATAATATGTTTCTGTTGCCGCTGTAACAACAGATAGTAAAAAAAAATTAAGGGGGCAACAATGACAATAAACGTGATTTTTTAATGTATTTTTACCAGTAGCGCAATGTATTGATAAAATAAGGTAAGTAGCGCTCAAGGGTTACAGTTGGTCCATCAGAGTTTATTTTAGGGTTCGGTACCAAATTGTCATTATAGTACGGAACTCTTCATGCGCGAATTCGACTCGAACTTGACCGGTATTTAGCATTTTAGATGCCTGACACTGGTAAACTGGTAAGCAAAAATTTCTTGTAAGTACATGTTATTCTAAAATAACTGCCTTGTAGCGAAACTGACGAAAATATTAGCTTCTGTATCTTATCTTAGTAAATCTTGACTTAGGGATTTACTAGCTGCGCCCCATGGTTTCACCCGCGTTCCTGCGGGAATTTCGGAATAAAAAGTAGCCTATGTGTTATTTCAGGTCTCCAGCTACCTACATTCCAAGTTTCATCGCAATTGGTTCAGTAGTTTTTGCGTGAAAGAGTAACAAAGTCACATACATACTACTTACAACAAACTTTCGCGTTTATAATATTAGTAAGATAAGAAGTATATTACTCTAATCTATGTAGATATAATTACATTTTCGACACATTATGCTGTGACTCTCTCTAGGGTAAAAAATAACTCTGCCTGGTGCAGAGATTTGTGACATGCCGCCTTCGGGCCTGTAAATGAGAAAATTAATAGAATTGAGGATTCTTTTGGTATATCTACCAAAACTTAATTTACCTATTTTTCGTTTTCCTGGATACCAAATCACTAAATAGGATATGTTTGTGTCTATTATCAGAAAATATTTAGTTAGTAGCTACATTATAAAATACTCTTTTTTTAAACACGACATATGAGCGTTTACCCACTATCTCACATGCAAGATGATAATTTTTATGATTTAAGATGTAGCACGATTTTATAGATTTTATAGAACAAGACTTTCAAGTTTCCATTGCATATTTAAACGTAGCTTTAATTTTATTTTGTTTTTAAGATTAAGTGCTACTGCAATTTTGACAAAGGAAAATATTTTAATAAGTACCTAAGTATAGGTAAGTACTACAATCAAATTTATTGAAATGGTTAATCGAAAACCTTCGTCTCTAACTCTTAATAAATCTAACTAAATAAACAAAAGAAAAGCTCTCGGAAGCTTAAATAATAAACAAAGCAATAATCATTACTAACTGGATTTCACAACAAAAAAAGTTTTACAAAACAATAAAGAAAAATAAGACGACATTATTATATCAAATATTCTTGGACAATCCAGGAATAAGCGTCTTATCTTAATATTTCATAAGCAATCGTTTCACCGTCTGATTCTTTAATCAGAGCGCTGATTCAAAATTTACTTGTCTTGTATATTTCTAGGCAAGATTAAGTTTGCGGTCATATACCACACTAAAAACCGAAAATAACTCCTATTGTCTAGGAAATAAGACAAAAGGAATGAGTTCTGAGTTTTTGTAGTGGCATGGGAAGGTGTAAGTGACAATATAACGGGAGCTTAGGTCCTCGAGGCCGTCTTCAAGTGGAACGGCGAAGGGGGGGGAGCTAGGAGGAGGAGCGAGAATGTTGCCGTCTCTCTCCCTCGCAGGTAGTCGCGACTCGCGTTCATCCGTTTTATTTCTTGTTTGTCCTTCTTCGCTACAAAATTTATTTTGAGCGGGCACACTTAAAAAATTGGTCGGGTCTACCCGCGTATGGGATAAAGGTCAGCGCCTATATGATGACGGCACCGATTTAACAATAATTTGTTAAATAATTTACTTAAGTACCTCATTTTAATCGTATTTTAGTAATAAGTAGGTCCTCATCCCATATTTTAAAATAATATTAAGTTAATCGTTTTTAGTTTCAACTTCAATCGTATTCTGTTTTACCGTTCAGCATTTTTTACAGTGCAATAATGTTGGCAAGAAAGCTTTCGAAATTCGAGTGATCGATAACGTTAAACTTTGGCGAAACTTTTTAAAATATAGAATGAATCGTTTACGAAAAAAAAAATTACTTAACTTATCATTCTTCTTCTTTTCTATAATGTTAGAGTTTTAGGTTGCCCAAAGGACCTGACCTGAATACCTACTGCTAACAGCAATAACAACCTGGTCTAACTGCTTAAAAAAACTGAACAGATCTGGGGCACAGTTGAGACTTGAGAGGCATTTTAGTTATAAAATAGGGTCCCGACTCGTCACTTAAAAGGTAAGTAAGCCGTAGACCATTAGATAACGACCCTTACACGTACACAAAATGAAAATAATATGGTAAATGATTTCATTTGAATTGCCTTATTCCGGGCCGTGTAATGGCCCGTGCAAAGTCCCGCTTCATTGTCCACGCCGTTTTCATTTACTCGCCGAATTTATTTTGTTGGCTTTCATCGCTATATATTAAATAGAGATAAATGCCTGTAAGTACTATGTGTGTGATAGAGAGAACATCTCACTAGACTCACTAAAATATTACTATTTATTTTAAATGGTATACATCTGAATGTAAAGTACGCCAAACTAATATTTAATTAGAAAACACACTGATTCCCTGTGTTTTTTTTGACATTATTGCGTTTATGCGTACAGGATTGGCAAACTAGCTTGTAAGCAGGCTGTAAAAAGTATTGTCTGGTCGAACGATGTTTGGAAATGGCTTCTAAATCGGCACCATAATTTATATGTTCTTAATGGGCAATTAGGTCCACTGGCTTACGGAAAAACCTTAAGTTCTATATATGCGCACCGGCAGTGACGATGAGTCCATAGTCGCATCGCGAATTCCTTGTACATAGTCACAGAATAGGTGATAGTAACAAAGAAATTCGCAACCGTACGACGACGAGATTACGCCACGACTAATTAGGGCGCAACACGCGTATAACCTATAACAACATCATTTAATCTGGTGAGAGAAGGTTCAAACACAGACAGAGACCCTGGGCAAGTATTCTAACACTTGAAAAGCTTTAGCGAAAATCAACAAAATTACCCTATACCGGGTCGTAGTCGCGTTTTATTATTTATTTTCTTAATTTTTATTCACGTTACAATTATCTTGGTCACGAAGGGACTGCCCTCTCGCGACCAAGATTATTGAAACATGATCGAAACGTCGAGGTAATAAAATAAATAATAATAACCGATTAAGACCCGGTGTAAAATAATTTTGCTGATTTTCGTTAAAGCTTTTCAAGTGTTAGAATACTTGCCCAGTATATACTTTGTAATATAATGTGTAATACTTTTTAATATAATGACATAATTTAACTGCATATATGTTAACAAATCGTGTGAATTTAAAAAGTTTAATCAGCTAAATTAAAAAAAAGATACATCGTTTTTTGAGAGACATCGAACGATCTGAGGCAACGTTGAGATGATTTAGCTATAGAATACAAGTCCTAATGTTACCTCCAGAGTAACACGAAATAGTTAATATTGTACCTCTTCCCTTTTATCGCCACACTTGACTTTTATCGCCCTCTATACATATTCAATGGGTTTAGCAGCATCCTGTCTGGTACAAACCATATTTCTATACGCTATACAATGACAATGGCAGCTTTGGCTATATTAATGGCACGTGATATGATTTATTTGTTGTAAACGTTTCCGTGATGGTTTTAGTATTTTTTATCAGTCAAAGTCTCTATAAGCAGACGTCTTAGCAGCCATTTTTACGATAAACGTGACCATTTACCAGTACTTTTAGATTTTTCTTTTGTTTTCCCGATGTTGAACTGAAATGAAATTCATTTTCCATTTCTAATCACCCGAGGAGCCTGTACCCGTAGTGTGAGTTTTTTCGTAAAAAAATAAACGCGAACGTAATGGTTAAGTTGACGCGTAAATTGTATGGAAACTCACAAAGCGCCTCTAGTGGACGATATCGAAGTTATAGGGCAAGTGTGAGTTCCACGTTAAAATCTCGTTTACTTTACGACAGAGTCATTCGAATAAACTATACACACAAAGTCACGTACGTTTCTTTGAGTATGAGTTTACGCATCTACTCGATAACCTTGACGTTTTCTCACTTTTTTCAACGTTAATTCGTTTTATCACGTTGCCAAATTGTCATGTTTCTGGCCAAATTAAGTAGGTCGCGTTTTACATAGATAATATCCGACAAAACGAACCTATATAAATTGAACGCTTTAATGTCATTTCAATTATCTCTTTCTAACACACGATGGTGACAAAGAAGGATATATAAACAAAGTTTAACAAAAGTCAAGCAAAAAATGGCCAAAACTTGGTTGTTTTCAAGTGTTATTTTTGAGTTTTTTTTGTGATTTCTGTGAAAAATCATCTTAGAATCAACGCACGAAAACTCAAGTTTAAGTGGAGTACACTATACTTCAATATTCGTTGGCGTGACATTCCTTGCAGTGATTTCGTGGTGAAGTGGTGTTAACCGGGTTTCTTTAATCATTTGTATGTAAAATAATTTTAATATGAAGACTAGCTATACTCAACAAGAGATGATGGTGACATTTATGCAGCAGTAAGTAGACAACACCTCAGTTTTTAAACAAAAAAAAATTAATGGTAGGAAGGTAAACTAAGTATTTTTAAATTGATTCTAAATGTATTTATTTTTATTAGGCATGGCGACTTATCAAAACCGAGGAGAGAACCTAGCGGTCGATTGAAAACAGCTATGGGATGAGCTCACAATTCTGTTGAACAGTGATGCAACCTGAGATAAAAAACCTACAGACAAGTGAAAATAGGTAATATAACTTTAGTAATATAACTTTGATTAGATAACTTCTGCTTGCATTGATTCTGTTGCAATTGTTTAGGTACTCAGTTATCTATTTGTTTGTTTTCAGGGTATAGAGTGGCCTCAAAAATAATACCAAGAAAAAGCATGCTCGTCTACACAGAGCAGCTTTTGGTACGGGTGGTGGTCCGGCAGTGACCTCGAGGCTCTCGGACTTAGAACAAAAGGTTCTAAGCATAATGGGAGAACTAGCTGCAACCGGGCTAATTACAGTTTCAGAAGCTGGTTTTTCACAGGTATTGGTGATTTAAACTAATTGATTTTAATTACCCACAATTTAAGTTAAACATATTGTTCAAATATCTTTTTATTTTCAGAATACAATTGAAGTAATGCCACCACCTGAATGTGAGGCCACACCTGAAGTCATTGGGACATCATGGAATGAAAGAGAACCACTTATTGTTGTTGGTTAGTACTTTTTACCACACCCTTTATTATTCCAGAGTTCAATTCTGTGGACTCACATTGTTATTCTTCTTAAAGAATGAGGTAGGTAGTACCTGTAGGTATCTCATGTTTGTAACAATTTTCTTATTATAATTGCAGAGGTCCAGGAAGATTTTCAGGAGTGGAATAGAGCGGGTGGGTCACACCAACCTCACATACCCTCTCCTGCATCACCAACTCCAGCAATAGTTGAAGAGCTTGTGCCGGCCACTGAGGGGCACACACCACGAAGAACCTCTCCAAGACGACGAGGTCCATCAAGAAGATCTCCTCGACTGCGGCTCCAACCAAGGAATACAGCTTTTCAAGAAGCGTCACAACATTCTCTTCATTCTAATGAAGAATGGAGAAATTTTTTAATGGAAACTCACCTTGACAAAGATAAAAATGAGAAGGAGAGACTGAGACTTCGTGGCATAGAGCTGGAATTGCAACAACAATGGCAGCAAATATGCCATCGAATGTTGGATGCATTGCACAAGATAATTGATAGCAGGCTTGTAGAAAAAGATTGATATTCATTTTTTACATGCCTATTCTCAATCACTTGTATAGTAGAGCAATCTACGATATCTCGTTCGTCCTTTTCAAAATTAATAAAAAGTGATAAATGCTTAAAAGCAAAGAAAGTGTGTAAGTATTTGTCATTTTTTATTTACTTTAAATAGGTTCCTTGAACGAGACATCATGGATTTCTCCAACTAATTCTCCTAACGTGTAAAAGATTTTATCTTTTTAAGCAAGTTTCCATGAAATAGACTGTGTTCTTTGTTTGTGCCTTATTAAGATAGAATGTTTTTCTAACTTATAATAAATAATAAAACAGAAAAAAATTTAAACAGTGATTTATTTCATTATCTAGATTACACTAAATTACAAATTAGAAATAAGATACCTACATAAGCTATATTTATGTCAAAAAAAAACAATTATTATACCTAGGCAATTAATGTTATTAATGAAAGTAACTCTTGTCTGTTCGCTATGTTCCACTTTCATGCCTAAAATGCTGAATCAATATTGATGAATTTTGGTGTAAAGATAGATAGGACCTTGGAGATGGACATAGGTTACTTTTGATCCTGGAAATCCCGCGGGATTGGGTGGGCATAGCTAGTAGATAATAAAGACGAAAAGATATAACACAAAATTAATCCACAACTTGATAAACTTATGTAACTATAATAAATAATTTGTATAAACTTAAATTTAATTTAGCCTCCTAACTAATTGGTCTCTAATAGCTCGGCCTCTAATTAAATCAGTTGTGGGATTGGTTGGCTCCACATAGATTGCCTGTCTATAAGGACACGAGCTGACATGTGCCGCATATTGTAGATAGCTTCAGGTGAGCCTGGATCTGTGTCCCCAAATGGAGTCATCAACCAAAGTTACCAAACCGACGTTGTAGATATCCAGAATCCCCTAAAATTATGATGTACAATGTTAGTTGAGAGGTTTTTATGGATTATACCTACGAAGCATAAGTTTAAATGTTTTTTTTCTTCTTTATGTTACCTACCTAATAGTCAGACCATTTCTCCATGACGTTGGACATTCTGCATAAATGGGTTGACAGCACTATTTTCCTATATAAAAGAGTCCATGGGTTGCTCCTCCGAATTTGGGATTAACGTTAATAATTCTACAATCACTATCACAGATCTGAAAATAAATGTTGTTAATGTAGTATGTACAGTTTAACTAACAAATGGTAATGCACACAAAAAGACTAATTAGGTTTATACAGCCGAACTTACCATTTGAACATTCAAAGAATGGAAATGTTTTCGAGAAATATAGGTGTTCTACATCAGAATTTGGTACTTACAAATATGTGGAAGTGACTCCCATCAATACATCCAATCACCCCTTGCAGTCCATATTTAGTATAAAATCTGGAAATAGGTATAAATATTATTAAATGAAGGTCTTGGGGATGCTATTTACACTCTAATGTATGTTCATGTTAAACTTACCCTTACTTTTGGCTGATAGCATGTCTGGCAGCAGGAGTTTTTGGGAAACAAATAAACTTGTTTGGCATATTTGGATGTATTAAGGCCTGTGTCACTTCCTGTATGTAGTCACTGCATGATTTTTGTGAGAAATGTTGTGCCCTGCCAATAACCCGCTGATATGACCCACTGGCATAAAAAGTAGTGCAGTGAGAACCTACAACAACAAGACATAAATGAAAACTGTGCTAATAAGAAAAACACTTTTTCAATCACAACTTTCTTATTGGATTCCACCTTAAATTCAAGTGTTACTCGTTGAGTAGACTTCAAATCCGTTAGTTGACGAAGTTGTGCACACAGAAACTCAAAGGCAGCCTTCGAAAGACGATAATTTCTTCGAAATTCAGACTCTGAGAGATCCAAGAGAGGATTTGTAATTTTGCGCATTAAATATCTCCGAGACTGAAGCAAATTCCGATCTTCTAGTCTCTTGAGCTTCCATAAGTAACCGAAAAGCAAAATATGAGCGCATTTTGTCTTCTTTCTTTCCAACAATCCAAGGCACTACCTCATAGAGTTAAGTAATATCGATACCGGAAATTTCAATTGTCGTAAAGGACAAAACACGATTGTTCAGGAGAGCTAAAAAACAAAAATTAAAAATTTTGATGTCTTATATTTTTGTCAAATAAACTGCTACATTAATAACGTTAAGGGCAACCCTAGTTATTTTTTCTTGCTCTATCATTAAAAAATAATAATATAAGCTTAAGTTAATAATTGAAGAAAATAGGATTCCTTTACAGCCAACTAAAAATAAACTTAAGTACTTTACAGCCACAAAAAAATTGTTATAAACGGGTCATAGTGTCGTAAAGGACCAAATATGATCAGCAATGGGATGTACAAGGCAATTAAATTTGAGTCTAAGGGGGTAAAGGGCCTAAAAATCAATAGAATCTAGTTAAAATAATTGCATTAGGCAGTAAATCGACCCGAAATAAAGTGTTTTTTATTATTATTTATCATTCATTAGGAGTCTATTCGTTATAAACAAACAAACAAATGTTTTTTTCCCTTTTATTATATTAGAAGGTATGAATGAGTCGAAATATGTGTTGATTTGAAACATTTTAACAGTACTAAATCATTGCAATAGTAAACATCAACTAAATTTTTGAATTATCAGACAAAAATATAATCTATTTTAAAAGAATTATAAATAAAACTTATACAATAAGTATTTTAATAGTAATTGCAATAATTAAATTAAAATAACAACATCTCTGTCCCTCAAAACTCTTGTTTAAGTTTTAGGGGAACAAAATATTGGTGATGTCTAAATTTTTTGAATTACTTTATTGTATAGATAATGACTGCCTGTGGCTTCATTCTGGCATGTTATTTTCTACCTATTTCTTAGTATCCAGTATAAAATTTACTCGTAAAGATTATTTCGTTAAGTCCAAATGCAATCAGTTCTATTGCATTTGGACTTAACGAAATAATCTTTATTAGGACAGTTCTTCCTATCTAGATAATAAGCACTTGTAGCCGTCTCTGGCACCTTAAAAATCGCCTGAATCTTTAGTATAATGAGAATATCTACTCATAAAGATGATTTCGTTGAATCTAAATGTGATTATGACTGTCTTATGTCGATATTGCATTCCAGTAGTCTCCTTCTGTCAGGTACCAGTAAAATTAGCGGTGCAAAATTAGGTAATATTTGGGGTTAGCTTTAATAATATATTTTTTCGTTAAGATGATTTCGTTAAGGTCAAATGTGATTAGACTGTCTCACCTAGATCATTTTTACCCGATTCTGGATCTAGAATATGATATTCTTCATTTGATCAGTATTCTGAATATCTTCTCAACAAAAGATATGATTTTATTGAACGTGAATGCGATTTAACTGCTTAAAACTAATCTACTAAATAGATTTTGATAATTATCACTGACACTTTAGAATATTAATCAATATTGTCTTGGGTTTAATAAAAAAAATATATATTATATATATATATATATAGAGCACGAATAAGAAATAATAAAGTAGCTTCATAATTGACTGATAAATGTATTACTGTGTGCCCAAAAGTGGGACACCATAGGCCAAATGTAAGGATAATATTATAATAACCTTATGTATGTCTTATTATTATAATAATTATACATTATTGTAGCAGAAGCATAGTTAGCGTATAATAAAAAAATAGCGTGCATCAAAATAGTAGAATGCTTTGAGCAATAAAAAGAAAAAATAATCATTTTATGTTAAAGAAATGTATTATTAATGGTTTGATTTTAATTATAAGAAACTTGGCGAAAAGTAAACTAAAATAAAATAAAAAAAGATATTAATTAACCATAATTTTTAGTTTAATTTATTTTGTAGTGCTTGAAATTTTGCTTAAACAAAGGGTCGTAAATCCTACTACTGAAAGGCTGAACAAGCTTATTATTGACAAGAGTTGTCTTTACGACCATTAAATTTATTGTAATAATATTAATGACAATGTCGTAAAAAACAATTTGTTGGAAAATAAGATTTACGACATCATACATAACAAAAATTTGCCTTTACACTCGCTTATAAAAAATATTTATTCTATACACCCCAAATCGTGAAACAATTAAGCAAAATGTCTATAAAATTCAGGTCGTAAAATGCTTCCAAAATGTTCATTTTTAAAGATACGATTACTTTGAATATACCAATCGATAGAGCTCGCGATCCTGATTCCAAATATATAAAAAACTCATTTTGGCCAAAATGTCCTTTACGACAATTGAAATTTCCGGTATCGATATATACGGCACTACCTACTAACTACTCTTGTCTCACAGCGAAAATAACAAGTGAATGACTTTACTACCACGTTAACGTTTTTTACGCCGCATCTGTCAAAATTGTAACTCACACTCTACATTTTAATACAAAAATTGTTTAACTTTGTAGTTGCGTAACGTAACGTAACTTTTTTCGTAGTGATAACAACTCGCACTCGAGTAGGTAACTTCGGTATTGTCCGCTAGGGGCGCTTTTTGAGTTTCCATACAAAATACGCGTTAACTTAACCATCACGTTCGCGTTTTTTTTACGAAAAAACTCACACTAGCCCCTCTTTTCATACAAAATACGCGTTAACTTAACCATCACGTTCGCGTTTTTTTTACGAAAAACTCACACTACCCGTTCTGGAAAGGCTCCGGAACGTAGGAATGGCAGCGGCATTGCAACACTGCTAAAAATAATAAAAGCTACGCAATCAAATCCGGAAAATGAGTTTCATTGTCAATGCTTTAAACGTTGAAACTGACATTAAACAAAATTCAGTGCTTACCAATTTATAAGTTTCATTCATCATAATAAAATTGCAAGACAGGCCCTTACCCTCATCTCCATCATAATTCAGGATAATCTTTCAGCTAAAACAAAAGAAAAAAAAAGTATTTTTTTTTAATTATTTTTGTTTTTTTTTAAAGTTGGTTTTTTTAACTTTCTTACTAATATTATAAACGCGAAAGTTTGTATGTATGTGAAGTTGTTACTCTTTCACGCAAAAACTACTGAACCGATTGCGATGAAACTTGGAATATAGGTAGCTGGGAACCTGGATTAACACATAGGCTACTTTTTATCTCGATATTCCCGCGGGAACGGGACATACGCGAGTGAAACCGCGGGGCGCAGCTAGTTATTTAATATAATTTAATTAATTTTATTAACAGGCCTGTTCTCGTGCTTTAAAATAACGAGTAACGATTGTGGTAAGCACCAACAGACGAGTACGTCGTACCTACAGACGCGATTCCGCCATGACTAGCTTTCCCAAATTCCCTAATTACCCCATAATAACAGCATCAATGGATGGTTATGTAATTTTATCTATGAAATCAAACTATGGGGGATGTCTTTTTATTTAAAAAAATGCCGAGGGATTTCCCGACCCCTCCGCTTGATTTATGGACGAAAGCTTTTAAACCCTTGCGGTTGGTAGGTAGGTAGGTACCGTACAATGTAGACTTTAATTATAAGCATTGCGATTTTTTTAAAGAATTTAAGCTTTTAATTTGTTATTTTCTAATCTGAATAATATTGATAATGGTCTTTACCTATATCTTACCCGCAGTATCTTTCGAGCAGGTAAATACCGATCCCGTGGGAATATCGAAGTTAAAAATTCCATGTTGTTTCATCGTGATCGGTTCAGCGGTTTTGTGTGAAGGAATGACAAACACAGACACACACCAACATTCACGGAAACAACATCCTCTTGTTTGAAAAAGCAGCGTGCTAAGGTAGGTAGTATGGACTTATTAGGACATGTGACATGAGTAAGGTAAGTATTTACCCAATAAGTACCTATGGATTCGTGGTGCAACTAGCGCTCTAAAGCAAAATATTTCGAATACGGGACCCTAAAAAGAAAAATGGTTTTCAAAACCTACAATGATTTCAAAAGAGCTATCTAGAATAAAATAAAAATAAAAGAATACCCCACACGATTGGGTAAACAAGAAAAAAAAATCGTTCTTATTATAAAAGTGGGGATGAAATAAATTTGTTTATAGTATGTTTTCTTGCCGTAATCAATACTTATGTTTAATTTTGCAAAATTACAGCTTCGCGTCTCGTCATTTCCGCACCTGGAGGGACTTGAACCTGCATCTCCGACGATCCGTCCCGTCCGGTTTCTTTCTTGTTGACTACGAAACCATAAAAATAAAAGGTTTTTTATTCGCTGCTGTTAGATTTTTGAATAATTCTCGTTTTAGAAATACCACTAACGCCATCAGGTGAAAAGGTATCAAAACATAACTGACTCATTTACACGTTTACATTAGAGATGGTAGCACCAGTAGGAAGGACGTGGGGGGGGGCAATCTTTTGAACCAACCCCATTGTGATGTGTGAGTGATCAAAAAAGTTCTTTAGATTTAGAACCTAGAAGAAAGAGCTTTGTAAAATTTTGCGTGATGTGCAACAATGGTTCGCGCGTGAGCTCAAACTATGAATAGGCCCTAGTCGATTTCCAAATCCCATCACTATTCTTCGATTAGTATTTTTATCTGTGGAACTTTTTTTATCTACGATTCTACGCGTTGATTGTGCTGCCATCTAGTAAAATAATAACACAACTGGCAACATAAGTCGGTAAAACAGTTCGGAACGTTATAATTTTAGACCCAAATTACATAAAAAACAGGGAATCTTTACATAACTAACTAGTAAAAAACTAATTTTAATAATTTATAGAAACTTAACTTGGCCTTAGATAAATTAATTAATTTGTCTTTAGATTCTGAGTTTTATTTTTGTATTTACCGCCAAGAAAAGCGGCATTTCAGCCATTTTGTGAACCCCGCTACAGGAAGTGAGTGTTGTAGGTGCTACGCAGGCGCAAATTGACCTTTCGGTTGAAGAACCCGTCGGTCACATGTGAGTGTCGATAAATATCTTAGTTTTAACGTGTATTCCTCTTACTAAGTAATAAATCTAGTTTTTGTAAGTATTTTCAGTGGTGAATATAATTTGGTGTCAAATACAGCGGTATCGCTCTGTGTATTTAGTGTAAATAATGAAAAAGTTATCCGCGGCGCCGGCACGTTTGTCAATTTGCTAATTTTCGTTATCTCCCCTTCGGAACAGAGATCAAGTTCATATTGCGTTGCTACGGTTGTTTATTGTGCTGTAATAATTGTGTGGGAGAATTGAGGGTTTGTGTTTTGTTGTAATCGTGGTGTTTGCCCAGTGAAGACATGCTAAAGATGTCTAGTAAAAGGGAGCCACATGTTCGATCACCACACCGTTGGCCCCGAATCATCTCTGCAAACAGGCCTGATTTTCATTCTCATTTTACTTGTTGTTGGTGTAAATTGTCACAATTTCTACAGAAACTTGTGTTGGTATACTTACCTATCTATTCACATTCTAACTCCCACAAAGAATTTTCATGCCGTGTAGGTGGGGTTAGAGAGAAAATTACTAAAACTTCCCCAATTCTCATTTTTTGCAGCATGTTTTGTGGCAAATTAACCTAAATTCCTACCTATTTGTGTTACATTTATTTATTGTGCAGTATGACATGACAATTTTGTGTTTGACACATGATAAATGGTGTGATAAATCTGTAGGAATAAAGAACATACTGTTGCCTAAAAACTAGATTTATATTGATAAATTAGTCATACCAGCTTACCTATGGCCTTATATCTTTTGAAACAGCACAAGTACCTACCTAACTTGGTTTATGACACATTTTTTTTTACAGAAAATACCTTTGTTAGGTAGGTAGGTATACTTATCTATATTTCATGTTTTTTATTGATTATAATTACCAAGTTCATCAGTACCTAATTCTGTGAAACCTGTTTTCTTTTTAGAACATAGATAAAAAAGCATATTGAATTAGCTTTTGTTTCATTCTGAACCATATGGAAGAAATGAAAATGGAAATTGTACAAAAGTTATAAACTACATATAGTTTAAATTTATAGTTGTTACTACAGGCTTTAATAGATACCACCGTAGCATATTACGGGAACATTTTAGTGTTCATACCTCAAGGGAAAAAACAAATTCCTTCTAGGATCACTTTCATGTCTGTCTGTCTGTCTGTTTGTATTCAAACTGTAAACTGGTATTATATTTCGTTCATAGCAGTGTATACTGTCCATGATCCATTAGTCTTCAGAACAAAGGGTTGCTTTTTACAGCCTTTCTCCATTTCAGAATCAATATAATCTGGCCCACAATTTCTCAAATTACAGTTGTCTAAATTTTATTTCAGTATCATGACAATAGCTACATGGGTATTAACATTAAATATGGAGAAACAGCATCAAGGTTCTGAGGCAAAACAATCAGGTCTGCCTCACTAGATGTGGTGGCTACATTTGCATAACAGTTACATGCAACATATTGTCGTCATCTTCATCTCCGTTCTTATCTGTCCACTGCTAAACATGAGCCCTTACCCTTTGCCTCCACAAATGGCGATCCAGAGCCACCTCCATCTATTGACTCCCCAAGACCATTACCATTGCATACACAATGTCATCAGTATACATTAACAGACATGCTTGTTAGCATGCTAGCAGCTGCTATACAACATTGCTATTTTACAGGCTTCTGTACTTTTACTTTTAACCCGAATATGTGAAAACTGTGATTGATTGACTGTTCCATCATTGCACATTGCAGTATAGGCAATACTGCTGATTACAGAAATTTAAATGTTTAATGAAATTGACTGTTAAATTAAAAAAAGCTAGTTTTCAATACAAAACATTATTCCTGTAGAAAATTTAGTAAGTTCATTGACCTGAAAGGTCAGTTACCTGTGCTAACTTTTACATTACACAATGATTCATGATTTTATTGGTTAGATCTAAACGGTTATCACAATCTTTTATCAATCTATTTATAGGAAAACAGCTGAGTTCCATTGTATTGATCAACATTTTTATTGTAGAGTTCACATTTTATTTTCATGCTTCACCTAGTTATGCTGCTTGGTTACACCTGCATAAATTCTGATCCCATAAGGATGTTAAAATTAATCAAGTGCTGGATTGATACTGGCATAGTATAATCTGAAGCCATTCCAGCACTGTTGTATATTCCCGATGGATTTTTTTCATTCCTGTACTAGATCAATGTAAATCAGCATTTAGTCTGTTAGTCTAGTTTTCTTCACCTGCAGCAACTCACTTGACTCTTTTTACCTTGAGGATGTTTTATGTGGTGCTAATTTGTTAATGGCTTTGATCAATAACTCCCTGTATATCTGACAGATGTGACCCATTGTCATGATCATCATCAGAGTGATGTTCCCGGTTGCATCCCTTTTAGGAACCTAGAGTTTAGTTTCTTACATTTAGTTACGTCTTTGATATAATTAATTGTGACTGGAATTGTTCTGGTAGGATTGAAATTGAAAATATCACTGAGATTCAAGTTTAGTCTTGTAAATTAATTGTTATTATGCTAGAGTACTTATTAGCAATTCTAATAGGTCATTTGGGTTTTAAAACAGTTACACAAGTCTAGGTAAGTAAGTGTCTAAGGTTATTTTGCATTTCAAGTTTACCAATAGTACCTTTACTTACCCACAGTTACTTGATTGTTTCGGGAATCAACACCATTGCAATTGTAACCAAATAATCCGTAAGAGACTCAAGCTTTCTGGAAAGAGGACAGTGACTACTGACCTCTGTGTACAGTACTGACTTTACAGTAATCTATCATCTAATATATCTCATCAAAATAATCCAAAGTTTCTAAAATATCTTGATGTGACATTTTAAAATTAAATTTTCTTTGGAGAATAGGTAGGTAGGTTTTGTTTTCCATACATTTTTAAGTCAATAAAGTTTAGATTGCAGTTTAAGTTACAAATTAAAGTTTTATTTTAAGTGTATTGTTTGTAATGCAATGATGTTGAATTGATATTTCGGATAGCGACCGTTCTAATATAGAATTAAACCCCCAGATATTTTATGGTTTTCTCTTCATCTTCCAACTAGACATGTAATAAATAAGTATGACCGAATACAGAAACTACTGAAAATTAGAGTTCCATTAAAACCTTCCAAAGACACAGAAGCAGATTAAATAAATAGTTCTCAGACTCATAATAATTTTAAATTAGGAACCCTAATTATTTAAATATCCCTCAAATTTTAAGTGGTGTTTCTATATTCGGCTGTTAGTGTCCTATAAGTTTTTTAACCAGTTGTGGCACAACTACTTCCTGGTTTCGGGTTTCAATGTTGCTGTTCTAGGCAAGTGTATTTTGATAGCTGGTTTGTTGGTTTACTACTGATAATAGATAATACTAAAATGTTGTCACAGTTGTGTCATTTTTATACTATTTAATTGAAAGATTAGATAGGTAGTATAGATAGGTATCTAGATGTTTTGATTAAGACAATATTACTATTTACCTATCTCATTCATTGAAAATACCTTAAATGGAAATCAAATACCTTATTTGTCGGAGATATGGGATGTTATCCATTGACATTGACATCTTATTTTGTGCTTTATCTCTGTTCCAAGTAATATGTTGTTAGGCCTCAGACTAATATTCATTGCAGCTGCATTCATTGAACTAATATGTTCATAGAACTAGACTAGTTTCTAAGTAGAGACTGGAAGGAGCAACTTCCCCTGATAGTGATGCATTTCAAACTGGTCTCTGAGGGCTGAGCTTCAGCAGTCCAAAATCACAATACAGGAGATTAGTCGCACACCTTTAAAAAATATAAATCAAAATTTAAATGTTATTAGAATACCCACCATCTAGGTAATATTAGACGTTTACAGTCCATGCTTGGGAAATGAAAACTTCTTACAAATGTATTTCAGGAAAAGCAGCTGCTGAAGTACCTATTTACTCTTTTCTACCTAAACTTTTTTAATACAAATTCATCAAATAAAAGTTCTGCCATCGTACAGTTTGAACTAATTTCAACTTAAATGCGAGCCCATAGAGTCGCGATTACAGTGTTGATATTGTGATCGTGCTGAGGGTACTCGAACATTAAACTCCAGTCCCGACTATGCGTCTCGCTGCAATGTTGCTGTGGGATCACCGTACAGGGATACATTTTATGTATTATATAGGTTATTAGGTATATTATAAGGTTCATCGTGACGTCAGACTAGCCGTGTCATCGAGTGGTTAATATAGGTACCTGCCCTGCAAGTTGTAGTCATAGGTTCGAATCTCGTCACCCATGCACTTCCTTGAAAAAAATTGCCTAGTTTATCAATATTTGACTGAATTAAACGTTATCTTCACCAGATCACTCCAGACCGTAGTTTAAAAATTCGGACGCAACATGGGAGACATCGAGGACACCCACTTTGAGACCGGGGACTCCGGTGCCTCCGCCACTTTCCCCATGCAATGTTCCGCTCTACGCAAAAACGGCTTCGTCATGCTCAAGGGGCGCCCTTGCAAAATCGTCGAGATGTCAACCTCTAAAACCGGAAAGCATGGACACGCCAAGGTCCACTTGGTCGGAATTGACATTTTTAATGGAAAAAAGTGAGTATTTCATTTTGTATTTTTTGAAATTACATATTCCTATTTAGCCCGACACCAGTTACCATAGAATAGTCTTAGTCTTACTAAATGTGACCAAATCTGGACGGCTATGGATACGAGCTAAACTGGAAAATCCCTGACGGATTCATCAAAAATTGTAAATTGTTGATTTATTTTATGACGCAATGTTTTAGAATATTTTCGTTTGTAAATGGCATTGTTTCCGACGTATTGATGTAGATTTTAAATAAAAATGTGTTAAGGTGTTGAAGCCTTAGCAGTTAGCACGTTAGCACATTATATACCAAAAAAAAACATTTTTGTCTAAAATGTCCTCAGGCTTCGAAAGCATAAGAAGTTTTTGTCTTATAACTACACCAAAATGTAGGGAACAATGTCATTTACAAATGCTACAAACGAAAATATTCTAAATCATTGCGTCAGAAAATAATCAACTATTTTAGATGATTTAGTTAGACTTTCGATGGTTTAGCTCGTTTATGGGCCTTAAAATGGCATGATTACACCTCGCTTCAAACTCAACTTTATTACCCTCACTTTTGTAGCCATAGAAATTCAAAGAAAGCGTATGTTAAACTTTGGTTCAACTAATGATAATGACATAACTGAATCTAGCCTATGTAAAACCCGGTAAATATTGTGTTTTATTACAAATGTACGAGCCCATAGAGTCGCGGTTGTAATTTACTATATTGTGATCGTGCTGTGGGTACTCGAAAATTGACCTCCCGACTATGCGTCTCAATCCACTACTGTGTTTTGGGATCACCGTACAGGGATACATGTATTTTTATCTTTAAAAAATAGTAGTTTATGCACCGAGGTACTAAAGCTTTGTCTTATATAGCGGGCGTCATATTGAATCCAAAGCGTACGAAGGACCCTATAGAGAGTTAACTCCAGAGCGCAGCGAGGGTGCTAAAAATTTAACTCCTGAGCGAAGCGAAGGAAATATGTACCTAGAGTCCTGAGTGAAGCGTGGCATTCAAGCGCCCAAAATAAAGACAGGCTTTATTACCGGGGTGAATACTCTACTTTACACATCTACTGCGAGACAATAAAAAGGCTACAAAAATAAGCATTTAACTAACAACAAAACAATAGATTAATGCAACGTGTATGAAATATATTTACAGCTCTATTATTAATTAAATTTAACAATGTTACATCAAAAATAAAAAAATAAAAGCCCCAACATTTTTTCCTTCCGTCGAAATAAAAATAGAAGTAAAATAGCCCATTTTTTAGTTTTTTAAGTGCTATGTCTAATGCACTATGCCAGTTCGAAATGGCCGCATCCTAACAAAACCTTAGTTCCAAATTTAAATTACTTCATGCCCTAGGGTTATAATGAGCACTTATGCACCTAAGGAATAAAGACTCGCTCAACCTTTTTGGTCAAATAAAGTAACTTTGTAGAGCAGGAGGTGTGTAAAGGTTGTTTTTAACTCCTTCGCAAGATTATTAATTAGTTAAATGCGTATAGGTATAAACTAATTAACGGACTTCCAAAAAGGTAGTGATCTGATCAGTTAGAATGTATATTTTTTTTTATATAAAGCGGTATTGATATAATACTGTGATTAAAATGTATGTTGCTATGTTCCACTCTTTGTACCTCTACCTATTTGTTATTGATAACACATTCTTGTTTAATTATTATCTTGCAAATCATTAAAGTCAACGTCTTATGAATGTTTACAATGTCGAATCTTAATGAAGGCTAAAATATTGTGCCGACCCCAAACAATTTGGGATTTTAGTTTATTAGACATGGAGTTCCTAAGAGGAATGAGATCACAAGATGTTTGCATGTTAGTCCATCATCATCTTTCAACGCGTAGACTACTTACCGATAGACAATCGATCGATTCGTGATTATTTTATAGTTTTATCTGCCTCCGAATAAAGAAAATAAGATCTAATAAAACACTTTATTAAATCCGGTAAATACCGGGTTTAATAAAGTGTTTTATAAGATCTTTACAGAACAGATCTTAGGAACTTTACAGTTGGCGAAAGCTCGGTTGTTTAATAATGATGAATAAAACGCGATTAAACCCGGTAAATAAAGTGTTTTTATGCAAAATCGCGAAAACCATAGAAGAGATTAATTAAAATAAGATCTGTTAAAATTAATTTAGTAATAAGATCAGTTAAAATCGATTTATTGTGCGTTTTTATCGCTAAAATCTAAAAAAAAATTGTTTGTTTTAGTGAATTCCTTGTTCTGAAAAGTTTTATAGAGCAATTAACGTAACGTTTTATAGAATGATTACATTCCAAAAAAACTTCGCGAACATATTATAGTAGGTTCAGAAACTCAAAATATATTTTATAGTAAACATGAAAACTCCATCTAATAATCTGATATGCCTTAAATTGATGTTTGCAAGGAGAATTTCCTAGGAAATTGAAGCTCTGCGCACGGTTCTTAGGCTAGGTTTAACTAGGTCACAATATTGAATTCACCTAAGTACCTACCAACATAGAAATATTTTGTCTTTCTTTGTTCATTCATAGTTATTGATTTGTCTGGGCAGTTTTTTTACTTACATATTCTGACGCTCACGGTGACGGTCTAACCTCATTATGCATAATATTATACTTATGTCGAAGTAAATGGTCGCAATTTATAAGACGAGTTTAAAACTAACAATTCCCGCGATGTTACCCGCTTATTTTCCGAACTCTTGAAAACCGAAATTCTATGAAAACTGAAGATTCTTAGATTCTTCAATATAAGATATATATGTATATATAAATAAAATATATAATTCAACTAGCTGCGCCCCGCGGTTTCACCCGCGTAAGTCTTTTTCCAAAATTTCAAAAAATTCTGTCATAAGACCTTCTCCAGATCATAACGAACTAAACAAAAAAAGAATGATCGAAATCGGTCAAGTGTCATATGTACCGTGGCGCCCTATGCGGCCTCTAGCTCTAGTTAAGTCTCGCAAAAAGCGTTTCATAATCAACCTAGAAGTTTTATATAAACACTTCTAGTGTAAAGTGTAACGCCTCTTAGCACTTACCGACTTAAAACCAGGGACCGTTTTTGGTTACCCTTATTTGAGTTAAGACGTGGTTTTTTTAAAGGCTTAATCGAAAAACCTCATTCAATTGGTTATCATTTTAATGGGTAACTTTTTTCAATAAGCTTACCCCGGCAAAACCCCCTTCAATGGGGTTATGCGATGGCTGAGTAAGTGGTAACAGCATCAAACGAGGTAGTTCATTTTAAAGGTAACCCTATATGATAGTGTAACACGGTACTAATCGGTAACACTTTGTCTCCGAGTAGTGAAATTTATTCCTTATGGCTTTGGAATTAGGAAAAAAAAAGTATGTTTATAATCGGCTCGGCGAGTCGTCATTATCATGGGTGGCGCCATCTTCCTTGCCTAATTATTAGACGTACACGGGAATTGTTTTTATTGCTATTACCATAGAGTACATTTTATTTTTCTTTCGGCAAAAAGAATTTGGTAAACATTTAAAACAAGTTACGCTTCTGATTTCTGTAGAAAGAAATTGCAAAGAAATTATATTGAGTTTAATTTTATTGTTCAAATTCATTTTTTATTTTATTGAAATGGATGTATTAGTTCACTATAAATACGTCGAGCGTTTTTGCAACTATGACTCTGAGTGTGGCTAGATAATTTAAATGATTTGATGAAAGATTTTTTATCTAAAATGTCATAATTTAATTTAATGTCATCCTGCTCAATAGAGACAGTTTGGTTATTAACCAAGTTCTTGACTGAAATATTAAAAAAATAAGATAGCAAGCTGTATTTTAATACAATTATTAAGGTAATAATATCTACCTTTTGTCATATAAAAATGTTTACAAACTATAGACTTAGTATCAATGATGTCAAATTTATAATATTACATGCTATAGTATGATTTCGCAAAGGTTTTGTCCACTCCAACAATTTTATTTGATTAAAGAAGTTAAGGGGCCGTAGTAGGCCAGATTTCTCGATAGACAAACTTCCCTCTAAATTGTACAAATAAGTGATGTTTATTGTACGAAAACTAATAAAACTTTGTATATGAACTGAACTTAGCTCAATACAGGCAGTGAATGTTTTGAATTTCAAGATTAACGTTTAGTTATCTTGAAACTAGCAATTGTTTGATTTTACGCAATAAAATTTTGCATAGTCGCATCTTACGTCCTTTACTTACACATCTGAAATTCGCTAGCTTTATCCCTGTCACGCTATTAGGGTTATATAGGCCCTTAAATGTGACTGTGTGTTTTTAACATTGTACCTGCTGAAGAATCATTAAAATACCTAGGTACTTAACCATAATTTTTAGAGGGGAAAAATGTCACAACCGAGGCGAGATGCAGTACATAGGTACTTTGAATACGATGAAATGACTAGAAATGCAAAACGTAGGGGCGGGGGAAAGGTAACCCATTAGAAAGTCTATCAAAAGGCTACCCCGTCGATGAGGTTTCCGTAATAAAATGTGTAAGCCTTTCGCCTGGGAAACTCAATGATTGGGTTACCATATCAATAGTGGTGTAGGTAGGTTACCCAATGAAGATGGTCACCTTATCCAGATGATAAGCTGAGCAAAGGGGTTTGGGTTCGATAGAATTAACTCCAAAGCGGTGTTTTGCGGTCCCTGCTTAAAACATAGCTAAGTAATACTCCGAAAATAAAACCTATCCAACGTAAAGAGCCGTTTCAAAATCAACTAAGCAATCCGCAACGTTAATTTTCGTTAGTAAATTGTGTCTACTTTCGTAAAACTACTGAACAAGCCAGTTGCAATTACTGGTGAAATATCAAGCTAAATAAAACAAACTAAAACATGGTAAATAAAGACCTCATTGCCTGTTATTAGTTGACATCTTGTTTCAAACCTTACTCATAAACTAACCAACCACTCTCCAGATACGAAGATATCTGCCCCTCGACCCACAACATGGACGTGCCGCACGTGAAGCGCGAAGACTACCAGCTGACCGACATCGACGACGGCTACCTCACTCTCATGGCTGACAACGGCGACCTACGCGAGGACCTCAAGATCCCGGACGGTGACCTCGGCACCCAACTCCGCTCCGACTTCGAAAGTGGCAAAGAATTGTTGGTGAGTTGATCAACTGATGCCATAACACTATTTTAATATTCAAGCGTAAGCAAAGAGGTAGCTATATAACACCTTAAAATCTATAATCTTACCTCAAAATCTTTGTAGGCCACAACGTAGGAAACAATGTCAGAGACAAATGCGAACTGATATTCAAAAGTATAACATCACTGTTATGGGGAAAAAATCAACAATTTTCGAAGAATCCCTCAGGAATTGTTTACTCTTTAAACTTAGAACATGACAGGTAACAGTTTCTGTGTAAAATGATGCATAGAAGAATTCGAAAAAAAAAACGAATTCTGTCAGTATCCGGGATATGTTTTCTGAAAGTTTTCCTAATTCCTTCCTGTATTTGAATTGTTCAAAATTTGATTACAATTGCAAACAATACTCAAAATGTTTCTTTAATTTTTATATATGACTATTCTTGAGTGAGTGAACACAACTTTTGTTCTATAAATATAGATAAATTAGAAATTGAAAACTCGAGTATAGAGTCTCTGATAATACCAATGTGGTTTATTGGTGCTAAATTTACTCGGAAATTATACTTATTCTACCCAAAACCTGGACTAGTTTATATCATTAGTCATATGGACAAAAGGGTTTTGAAAACATTTGAAAAAGCCATTGAAGTTTACAATTTCAAATGGCTTTAAGCAAATCTGGTAAGATAGTGGAAAACACCTAAATATAAGTGACATGACATGACATAAAAGTTAGTACCTTCAAGCACCAGAAATATACTTTTGCTTTGTAAAACGAACCTCAATGATTCACAATGCATTTATAATACGAAAGGTGATGTCATGTCTTAATACATGCAAGTATGCAAGCAACACAACATGACAGTCGTTCTGACTTTATCATAATAAGTCGAACTGATAAGTGGTGTTAAGCAAAATGTCATTCTTTGTTGGATAAGAATATTGATAGGTTGTTTTTTCGTGTTCTATGAAACAACTATAAATAAATTTGTTACATTCTTAAATAAATAATACTGATTCGAATGTGATGTAACATAGCAAGTAGAAGTAGAATTCCAGAATAATAATAATATAGTTAATGGGGGCTTTAAATGCTGACTTATTAGTTACTTGCTGCGCCATTTCACCCGCGTAAGTTATGTTCCCGCGGAAATATCCAGCTAACTATTTTCCAAGTTTCATCGCGTTCAGTTCAGTAGTTTTGCGTGAAAGAGTAACAAAGTCACATATCACTTTCACGTGTTTATAATATTAGTAAGATAGTCATTTATAGTTCTGTAATAGCTGTTGTATTTTTTAAATAATAAATAAAAAATTACTTCATGTACTTTTTCACGAAGCTCAGTCCTGGTCGTCGACTGGCATAAAATCCCATGTCTAAATCTGACAAATAGCAATGACGCGCAATATTTTAGGGTTGAGTTTTTTAAGTGGAGTCAGCCATTGGAACATATTGAAAGAAATATAGGACACCTTTGCTCAGCTGTGGGACACTACGGGTCAATTTAAACTTAATGGGGGTGGGTGGTCCTTAATAACATTCATCCCTAAATGACCTCAGAAGATTGATAGATTTTTATTAACATTGTCCCTATGTTTTTGTTTCAGTGCACCGTGCTCAAATCTTGCGGTGAAGAGTGCGTGATCGCGGTTAAGGCAAACACAGCCCTCGACAAATAAACCAACACAGCATTTATAGGGTTATAACATCGTATCATTTTTTTTACAATCAAAACACTTACATAAATGTAAAACGTAATATTATAATTTAACGTAAAATATTGTGGTCGCTGGGCTCGATCGCTGGATCGGCCTCTCACCCGGCTCTGTACGCGCGGTAATGTGCCAAACAACGCTCGTTGGGTACTTTTAGTACAACTGTACAATGCTGTTATACAATCTTTGTATAACTGTACAATGTAGTTATTCAATGTCTGTAAAACTATGCAATGTGGCTATACATACAGTGATAATGAAGATTTCATATAAATTAATATTAGTACAACTGAGATGGTTATACAATGTTTAATAGAAACGATCTGGCGCTATTTTGTATCCGCCGCCATATTGGAAGTCAACTTCAGACTGGTTAGTTTCATATAAATTAACCCGATTGGAGTTCGGACGCTTATGAATATTGTACAGATTAAATAACTGCATTGTACTACGAGAAATATCGCAAAATATGTAATTTGTACAGCGTAAATATTGAAAAATACACGCATTAATTTATTTATATACTCGAAAATAATTTAGCAGAGACGGGTGGGGGCGATGCGGCAATCGCCCGAATACTTCGTTTGTTTTTGTTCTGTTTTGTTCTCTTTTCGCTTCAACATTCTAAACGTTAAGTTTAGTTTGCGTTCTGCGTTCCGCATTACGCAAGTTTGTTGATGATCGAGTGACGATGATGATGATGAAATTCTCGTGATGGATAATTAATGTTTTATAGTCGTTTTTATATTACTAACGAAAAGACGGACGCAAACTTGAAGTTATTACCATTATTTTAATGCTAAATTAATAAAAAAACAATAATAAGAAAAAAAATCGCGATAAAATTTCAAAAAAATAGAAATAAAGATAAAATTTTTGAACGTGGTGTGTGATTGATTAGTCCTTATTGGGTTTGACTGTGGCCGGGAACGGTCGTGGGATAACCCCTCTTTGTGTAACAATTGCCATTTGTTCAAATACAACGCTTTCCGCACGAAAGAGGGGGTGTTAAAAGTCAAGCCTAGCCATCTAGACAAAATGACTCTTCATTTTTATGTTCAATCACTAGAAAATACGATTTCGAAAATGGAAAATCATTTTTTTTCTACGGCAGCTACTCAGTATAAAAAGAACAGCAACTTAGCTCAATCCAGTAGCCTCAATTTTGTATAACCATATTAAAACAAGGTGGCTTACGGTTCTAAAATACTGAGTTAAACGGTTTTTGGCACACTCCCTCCTTTCCATATTACACAATGAACTCGTATTTATCAATAAATTCGTGCTAAATCTATGAAGACTGACTGTGAAGGTCTCTGAAGTTAGATTATGTTCGGGGACTGACATTGCATTTTATAGAAGAAAAAATAGTTGACGTGTTGTACTGAAGCTAACTCGGCCTTTCCTTGCTCTCTCTGCTTATTTGAACACATGCGATGTTACACATTGCGAAGTGGCTCGGTGTTGCCTGATTCCAAACCATTTTAACTAGGTCGCCGTGTGAAGTTGTAGCGATTGTCTATTGCTTAGAAAAAAAACCGCTCGTTAGCTTGTTTTTTTCTCTACTGCAATACCATTCGCGACAACTTCCTAGTGGCCAATTTAAGAGGCTTCAATAGGTTCGTTTTTTAAACATTGCCAATTCTGTTTTAGATACTTGTTATTTTGGTTTCTATTAGTGTATTTTACGGAAAACGAATTTGTTATTTATTTATGAAGACTATTTAAAAAAAACCATAGTTATCTAGATATACACTGTTCAAAGCCAAACAAACTGATAGTAGGTCATATGCTGGAAAAATTCAAATTTTGTTAATTATTTGGGTTGTTTAGAAAGTTGAACCTCCCGAAGCTTCTTAAATCGCTATTATTGTAAGTGTAGTGTTCTTGGAAGCCACTTGCTAGCAATTCTCTAGGGTTCGATCCACTGCTAGTGGATTTATCAATTTTTTTTAAACATCAGATTGTCAAAGACGATATGATATACGAAATTAATGTAAGAATAAGGTAAGGCCCTATAGGAAAAATATTTTTTTATGCATTCAAAATTCTTACATCGCAGGTTGTAGTAACTTAGGCTTTTTATAAAGACAGATTTATTCTTTTTTTGTTTTTCTCGCAAAGTGTACATTTTTTTTCTTTCTAAATTGCATAATCGTTATTTGTTGGTAAAGTTTTTTACCTAGCTGCTTGTAATCAGGTTTTTATTTAATAATAAAAAAAACCTAAGTTATATTATGTAAAGACAATGGGAGGTGTAAAATAAATACTTTAGTAAATATAACTTTTTTTCTGTCTACGTAGACATTATGAGTATTCCCCAAAGGAACCGTGAATCGATGTAATCCATTTGTTAAAAAACCCATAGTTATAGTGCGAATTATAAATGTCAATGGAAAAAAATGTATCTATTCATAATCGTTTATAGAGTATTTCGGAGCACTAAATAATTTATATTTAGGAATTGATTCTGCACATGATCTGTTGCATTTAGTAATCAGTCTCTTCGGTGAATGTTTATTCTACTTTGATGTTATAAAATGCATACTTACTCTTCTTTTTCAACGATAAATTTGCCAATGTGTAGCGTTCGGTTAACGTCAGTATGTGATCGATTAGAAAGGCCTTATAGCCTCAAAAGGTGGTTAAATGGTAACAATGTAAGGAACCTAAATTGTGCGTATTTTAGTTTAGGGAACTTGAAATTATTTTTTTATATTGGGTCGTAGGGTCTGATCAAATAGCTATGACGGATATAATACATACAGTGGTTTGTATATAAAGTAAGAAAGAACTGGTTAAGATAGGCGATTGTGCAATGACTGATGACGAGGGAACGACTTTAATTAACACACAAGAGAGACCTTCGGAAAGTTGTTTTTATTTCAAACTTAAATATCAAAATAATTGAGAATATATTATTAATATTACATCATTTATTTTTTATTTGGGAATTGTAGTATTCAATCCATATCTTAATTTAGGTAAATAATAATCTCATAATGTAAGATACGAGGGCAACACTGAAAGTTTTTAGAATGAGCCACATTTTAAAAATATAACTCTGAATAATTCAAATGATAAATTAATGAAATACATAATTATTATGTATTTCATTAATTTATCATTATAGCATTCAAATGATAAATTAATGAAATACATAATTATTATGTATTTCATTAATTTATCATTTGGTTTCCAATTTGACATTCAAAAATTTCTGTGTCACGTCAGCATGAATCAAACGCTAGAAAATTTTCGTGCAATATTTTTTTATGACTTTCGATGTCATTTAAATTAACAAGAAAGTTATGGAAGAATTCGATGAGCCTTTCATGATGAAGCCCCATCCCGTACCACTGTTTACAACTGGTTTAGTCGTGATTGCACTAATCTCACCGATGATTTACGTCCTTCTACGGCGAAGGCTGAAAATAACATCAATGTTGTGCGGCGTATGATAAGAGACTGGCTAAAGAGTGACCTATCAGCAGATTCTGACTAGATTAGGCATGGCTATGAGTCAATTGCACAAAATCCTACATGAACTTTAAACGGTTAGGAAGCTTTTTGCCCGAGTTATATCTCAGAATTTGACCAAATCCTAAAAGATCCTCTAAGGACGAGTGGGGAAAGTGGTTTTCTCAGTGGTTCCATCGGATGCAGCGATGTGTAAATGGACTCCTTTTAAAAGATATAATTAAACTAATGACTCGTCAGTTAGCTCAGGTTTTGATTTTCTAAAAACGTTCTGTGTCACCCTCGTACATATTTTGTAAATTATTTTAGTATTACGTTTGTAGGGCAAACCGACCTCTGCAGGCCTCTTAAAGCTTGGTCAAATCGATGAAATTAAAGTTGCGTGCGAGACGGCCGCTATCTTACGTGCAGGTTACGTAAATTCAATTCTATGACCGACCATGTATTTGCAAAGAACTTAACTCTTTGACTGCTGACGCTAAATCTCAAACACACGTGTTTTCAACAGTCAAAGAGAACACATGTGTAGTCTGAGTCAGTATCGTGTATCTATTTGTACGCACGTTTGTCCAAGCTTCATCTTGTGAGTTCCCTAAAGTTCGTCTATGCACTTTCAAATTGATGTCCTCTCATTGGTGAATGGCAAGTAACTTGCCGGCTCTTATTGTCAAATACTACCGAATTTAATAGCAAGGCCAATGTAAATGCAGTTGAAGTATATAACAGTCTGTCGAATTAAATCTGTACAAAACGAAATACCGTGCGTTCTGATTCATAGTAGAAGTAGTATAATAAGGAAGCATACATGTTCTTGAATTCGCCGTGGGGAGATCGTGTGGTCCCGCGAGGGCTCTTTGCTGACAAATTTTTGAAGATGTATTTTTCCTTTAAAATTAGTTTTGAGTTTTAGTATTTTTAACCCATTTTTAGGCAGTATAAAGAAAGCAACAAAAGGAGATGGCAGTAATCTACTATGTTGGAAAATTTTGGTACCGTTCCGATTGCGGATGAATAAGAAGATATCCCAAAGTAAGGCCAAAGGTAATATTTAATATTCCAACAGGTAATCCTGAAGAGCCAGTTTTTTTTGTTTACCAAATGTTACTCACGTTTGCATGAACGGACGTAGCGGACGCGGACGTAATAAGTCTTCTCTTCCTACAAGCTACAAGTTTCGCGTTTACAGACTAAAGTTTGCGTAAACTCATACTACGGGTACAGACAATGTTAGCGAATCAGTTACTACCGCAGAGCAAGTAACCGTTCTCATTTGATTGGCCCAACAAACTTACTGATATTAGATTGCCGCGCCCTTATTACGATCTTCGGTCAGATGGTGTTAGGACTAGCGTCGTCAAATCCTTCGAAATGGTAAGGAGCTAAAGTAAGTACTAGTACTATCACTTATTCGGGATCTAATGAAAATGCGTAGGTATCAAAACAAGATTTAATAACTATTCCTATAAAAATTTACAACTTAGGTAAGTAAAAAATGTTAGGCAATTTTTATAATATACACTTCTCATCAAAAAAATCGAAACAGTACTACAATAACTATTGGATGGTATGAGTTATAGTTATTTATTTCCTCTTGTATAGCATAAGAGCAGTCATTAGAGCCCGGGGAGGCAAAACGAGATATTGAATAAACATTTTGTTTACGTCTTTACTTCTAAAATTTCTGAAATTTTTCTTTAAGGGTAAAACCGTACCGGTTGAACCTGGGTTGAACTAAACACGATAGCTAAGAAAGAAAATTATAATTTGAAACATTAATCTTCGTTAAACGTATATTTATATATAAACATTATAATATCCGCAACAAACTGGCATTATTATAGTTAATTTGTTTAATATAAGAATAAATAAATAAGAATAAACCTCTTTCAAACTTATACTTCTGAGGTGTTTCGATTTTTTTGATGGGAAGTGTATTACGTTACAAAGTTTGAGCGATAATGATAATATATTATAATGTACCTACTTAGTACATAGCTAGATATTTAAAAAGAAATTGCGATCGCATTTAACAGGCGTTAGCTTACACAAATTAAAAAAACCAAGTAAACTTAAGGCCAGAACAAATGCAAGGCGCGTCTGCGAAGACGTGTCTTACATCCTTAATACTAATATTATAAATGTGAAAGTTCCTGGGGTAAGTAAACGAGTATATTTGTTACTCCTTTACGCAAAAACTACTAAACCGATTGCAATGACACTTGTTTGCTTGATAAAACACAGATGCTACTTTTTATCCCGTTATTCCTACGGCATTGAGAGCGCGGGTGAAACCGTGGGGTGCAGCTAATTGATGAAACGAAGTTGCGTAGCGTGAATGCTATGCATGCTGGTATACTGCGATATATGGACGTCACGCATTTCGAGGCACCCTGAATATAATTCCATTAAAAAAAATACTTTTCTTAGCCAGATTACTTTGCTCTTCAGCTTCAAGCAATAAAAACCCTGTAATTTCATTCATCCTCATCCGAACTATCAGATATTTCTATAACTAAAAACGGATCTTCAATATCGAACACAGTGGCAACACAATCACTATTCAATTCACTTAACAATTGTATCACATCCTCTTCTTCCTGTTTTATCTTAATTTTATGCTCTATTCCATTTGCATTATTTTTGTCTCTTTCTTTCTTAATAATTGAGTCATTATCAGTCTTAGATTCATGCAAATCCATAATAGTTCTATTGGGTACACTTATCAACTCCATCATGTTAATTTTAGAGTCCATTTCGTCTGTGTCGCTTTTGTCCTTTTCTTTTGTATTATTATCAGTGTCGGATTCATAAGAATCCATCAAGATGGTTCTATTGTATTCTACACCTCCTATGCTAGTTGTGTCTGTGGTAGTACTTATAGGACAGTCCTGTGAAAACTCTTCGAGATTGTCTATAGCATTTGTAATACTAGAGCGACTTAGTAATTTGTTTTCTAGATTAATTTCGGCACTATGTGGTTTAGCATTATTTAAGCCACTCTGTAAGCTAACTTCCACGTTATTCGTAGGATTCAGAATATTAAAGCTGTTTTGTATATTGCCTTCTATATTATTTGAGCCCTGTTCTAAGTTGTTTTCGTTATTATTTGATGAATTTAAAATACCTGAGCGGCTTTGTAAGTTACCTTCCATATTATTGAAACCATGTTCTAGGTTGCTTTCTATACTATTTGCGGAATTTTTCGTATATTTAGTTTTTATACCACTCAAAGGACTTTGAAATTTGACTCGTCTAAGTTTCATGCAACGTTTTTTATAGTCATTCATTTTGTTAACTGTGTCTGCCATCGAATACTTATTTTGAGTTATAAAATCACAATATGTATTTATAAAACTAGCCCGCCTATTTTGCAGATTGTCTGGTGTATTTATAATTGGCTCCTCATTTTGATTATCTGTTAAATTATTTGAATTTTCATTGAGAACATTTTGTAGGTTGTTTGGCATATTCTTTGGCTCATTTTGTGAGTTGCCTTCAGGGTCATTTGTTGAGTTTATTAAACCAGCACCGTCTGGTATTCTAGTCGCTAATACAGGTTTTGAATTGATAAAACAGATCTTTCCATGTAAATTTGGAGGCGGGTGTAAATTATTTAGAGAATTGACTAAAAGCATTGGACAGTTTTCTATATTAGTAGTTACATCTGTTACATTAGATGTACTTTTATCAATCGATTCAACTATATTATTATAGCACATCAAAGTTAAAGCGCTTTGCGTGTTACTATTCACGGATTTTAAAGAATTTGTTATAATATCTGGACGATTTAGCAAACCATTTTCGTCATTTGAGGGAACTCTTAGATTAGTTTTTGAGTTTGAAATGCTAGAATTGCCTTGTATATAAGTCGAATTTATAACATTTGGGCATCTCTGTAAGTTTTGTAACTTATTTGTAGAAGACTTGTGTCTTACATGTGTATCTTCCTCACAATCTGACTCACTGTCGGTTGTTCCCGATTCAAGGTGCAATCTGAATGCCGGATTTGAAATGTTTTCTCTTTCTAATCGTGCGTATCTGTAAGATGAAATATAGAGGTTAAATTATAGGTGAGGGTCGCAGATGCGGTTCTTGCCGCTAAAATATTAGAGGTGTTTCCTATCGGCGCCACTTGAAATGTTTTTCCTATTTTCTTCCTGAATAATGGTTTGGTTAACCAATTATTTTTATTGCTTGCTAACGGTACTTTCATCGATTAATTATCTATAGATCTAATAGCGCACAGTTGAAACTTGAATTTATATCCAATCTGTTATGGAACCCAAAAAATAGTTTGTTGTCTGATTTTTGAAAATTACCTAAAAAAAAACTACGGGACATAGCAGCTAGTGTATACAATAGTATATTAATAATGATTAAAGACGGATCTAAAGCGGAGGCCATACATGAATTTTGAGCGACGCGAGTGATTTATGGCCCTCAATTTAAAACCGCACTTTATTTCAAGAGTTGCATACTATACTTTATAGCATGTCTACGAGAAAAAGAAATAATTTAAGAATAGAACAACTTATTCATTAGAATAAATAGACATTTATTCTAATGCTAAACTCCTTGTCGCAAATATCGCCCAAACAAATTTCGAATAGTTATTTGCACAAAGAGTCTGAACACGTAGTGTGAGTTTTTTAGTAAAAAAAACGAGAACGGATGGTTAAGTTAACGCGTATTTTGTATGGATACTCTAAAAGCGCCCCTAGCGGATAATATCGAAGTTATCAGTTTCCATACAAAATATGCGTTAACTCAACCATCACGTTCGCGTTTTTTTTACGAAAAAACTCACACTAATGGTACTGTATGTCGAGTATTCTTTGCGCAAGGAATTTGTATTAAGTATTTTTTGCGCAAGGTTTGTATAATAGTTAAGATGGAGGTCCAATATTTTTAAGTGTTAACTAAAATTGTTCACTCTTTTTAGTGTGTAAAATAAGCCTTTTAGGTTGACTTTCACGGCTATACATAGCCAGGGCTAACTAAATAAATAGCTAGCTAACTCTTGTGATTGGTTGGGGATTTCTGAGTTAGCTTACTAGCCCGGGGTTAAATAAAAGTAACGCAAGTCAACCTTAGAGTGGTAATGGTATACTAGTTTTGTGTACCATTATTACTATTCCTTACCTGTCAATGATTTCATCTTCATTCCTCTTAGCTATCCGGCTGTTTTCGAGTAATTTAGCTTCCAAAGCGGGATCCATGTCCGCTGGGTCTGCTATGTCCTCCTTACAGTGGCTGATCATGTCGCGCCATTCGCGCTTCTTACGGCTCTTCTGTATCGCCTGGCCGTAATGCTTCAGGAGAACTTGTGCTGGGAATATAGATAGTAGTAATAAAGTGAAAGTTTTAACTGTGTGTTTCCGCAATTAGTCCTTCAACTGTGCTTTTTCGCGTGACTTTAAGGCGTGGGTTTCCTCACGATGTTTTCCTTCACCGTAAGAGCGATGTTAATAGCACACATTCATTTTTCTTCCAGAAAAAGACAATGATGCGCGGTCAGCCGGGTTTCGAAACCACGACCTTAGGAATGAAACTCGGAAATCTACCACTAGACCAATACCGCTCTTAAATATAGATAGTAAAAAATATTGTGTGTAACAAACTTATGCAATACAAGAAAACAACACAAGAAACTCATGTGGTTTATGTGCAATAATCATGTGATTGAAATTGTCCTATATTTGGAATTATAGTGGAACTGGGGCAATAATCTATACTATAATCATAACTATTTTCAGTGCGAAAGTAACTTTTTGTCACGCAAGTACACTCTAGCTAAATAATACGCTGCGCTTGCATCGACACTCAACAAAAGCGGACTGTTTACATAACTCTGTTGCTAACAAATCTTGATAGAAACTTTTAAAATTGTTGTATTCACATCATTCAGTAGCAAAAAAATTACCATTACACTTAAAATAGCGACTGTAACTGTCAAATTGTTTATCTGTAATGGCAAAAATCAACAATTTCAATTCTTTTTAAAAAAAAGTGGTAACCATTACATCTCCACCGCACTCCAAAAGGACTTTGAAGCCTCTCTACCGTACAGAAACAGTCGAATTTGGACACGTATATACCTCACAATTATTGGCACAATTGCAGCCTTATGGCAAGCAGAAGCCAATAAATAAGAATAAGAAAAAGAACAATTTCAATTGAAATTTCTTAGCAACAGAGGCAAATAATCGGTTAGCAGGCGATCACGCAGTCAAGTCACGTCAACAAAGTCGGCTCGCTCCACCGGGTCGCCGTATACGACACAGATGATAACTAGTTTAGATACCATTATTTAAGCAGTTGAAAAACTCGAGGAATGCTTTATTTTCATTTTAGGGGGTACTAGTATACGTGGCGAAGCGGTCCAACGCGCTAGTTTCAGTATTCGCGGGTTCGACTTTCGCCGGATATAAATATTTTTTTAAGCATTTTTTAAAAAACAATACACAGTAAATATTAAACAAACCTTCAGCAACAATCTGTTTCCTGTTCCATCTCAAACCATCCTCTTCGACAGCTCTCTCCACACATCGTACCACTTCAAAGATATCCGGGAAGGGTGGGTTGCCGCACTCGTCAATGTTATTATTGATGTATTCTTCCAGACATCTGGCCGGCCCCGGAGGGTGGCCGTTGAGAACTTGAACTTTAACCTCATGCCTTTTGTTTGGTTCCGCGCCTACTATGTCGCATAGTTGCTTGTACAGTTTAACTATTTTGATTTTCATTCTGGAATTCATTGATAATTTTATTGATAAATATATTTAGGGGCTTTTAGATCAATAGTTGATATCTAGTGGTAGATACCTCGACTTTCATTCTGAAGATCGTGGTTTCAAATCCCAGCCGGCTGCACAACAATGTTATTATTTTAAACAAATTATGTGCTTTTAACATCAATCCTACGGTGAAGAAAAACATCGTGAGGAAACGTATAGAACGTTTTTTCATTTCAAACAATAATCTGACGTCTTGGTGCCCTATATTTGTCAATTTTTCTATAGAAATAAGTGTCAAATGGTTGCATTCAATTAAAAAATTGACATTAGTAATTAGTATTTGACATCTATTCTATACTTTTAATAAAATCCTAACTTAGCGGTGTCTATTTTTGAAAGATATTTTGAAAAAACTATTTTTAGGGGTATGTACTAACGTAACAGACCCCATTTCCGTGTTTAACTTTTTTTCTGTTTGCCGTTTGGATGTTTGTTCGTTTGTCTGTGCGTTTGTGCGCGCTAATCTCGGAAACGGCTGGAACGATTTCAATGAAATTTGGTATGCAGATAGCTTAAGACTTTTTATCCGGATAAAAAATAAAATTTGTGTAGTTTCGTTGTTTTTGAACCATCGGCATCCATCGTCATTGATCGTCATCCATCGTCATCATCACTTTACTGACATACAAATTTTGCCTTACTTCACCTTCAACAACAGTACTTCAATGGGCGACCGTTTGAGTGTGGATTTTTGCATTGCGGTAGGTAGGTGTAAGAACAAGGCGGGATCGCGACTTGCGCGGGTGAAACCGCGGGGCGCAGCTAGTTTTTTTAGATAATTAATATTAAACTAAGTTATGGTATTAAATTAAAAAATGAAGTATATGGTAAAGTCACGCAAAAAAGCCATTTATTTGTATTGTATATTGTATTATCTATCAGTGTATAGCAGCATATAACAAACTATACTAAAAACAAAATAAAATATACACCTTCAGAGCGTATGGAAGGCTCTGAAGGTATATATTGTACAACAAACATAAATTACTTTGTGACAATGATACAAAATCCATTGTGCACATCCAACACACACTTGGCCAGTTTTTTTATACTTACGTTTCAGCTAACAAATAAGGAGATGATCCATCATCATTGATAACTTCCTTTTCTTCAATTATTTCTAAATTCTTTTTCAGAACAGCTATTTGTTCTTCCAAATATTCAACTTCAGTTTTGTCCTGAGGCACTTCTGCACTGACTTCATAATGTGGTGTTAGTAGATTGTTCAGGTCTATTTCTAAATTATTATTTATATTAGTTACTGTGTTTGTAGTTGTATTAATAAAGTTTGTATGTAATGTCAATTCTGGTGTTTGTTTATTATCTGTAATAACATTTTCTTTATTACTAGTTGGAGAAATTAATGTAGGATTAGGTGCTGTTTCAACTTGTTTTAATTGAATTCTTTTTTTAATGCTTTTGTTATTTATCTTTCCATTAATATTATTTTTTTCTGTTTCAACTCTTTTTGATTCATTATTTTTTCTACCGTTAGTGCCATTTTCCCTTGTAGTAATATATTTAGTATTTTCTATAGATTTCTTTGGGATTCTGTTGTGTGGTAGTGATTGTGTGCAGTATTTTCTATACTTTTCTTCGACTGTCTTTTCTATGGTAGTGATTGGGGCTTCCTTTTTTCTTTTATATCTTCTCTGTTTCCGTAAAATATTACATTTGTCTGTAATAAAAATGGTATAGAAAAGGTTAAGTAAGCTGATTAACAACCAAGTACGGAAACACCACTTAAAATTTGAAGGGTACATAATTTCAAATTCTAAGTAGAGTTTCCATTAGAGGATTATTTGACGGGCAAGTCTCAGTTACTTATCTGTACAATTATGGTAAATAGAAAATTTTTTTCAACCCTAGATATGAGCTATGTACAATATTTAGTGTACTGAATACTCACTCTTTTGTACATTTGTAAACTTCATAGAGTGACAAAGAGTCTTGATATGTGAATATTTTAAATGAGGTGCAGTTTCTAGCAACATTGTAGTTTTTTTTACACTATTTTTAAATTGCTCCGATTCTTTATGTGCTTCAGTGAGATTTAAGTATAAAGGTATAAGTGTTCTCTGGATGATTCGCTTCATAGACCCAGTGTTGTCTAAATTAATGGCCTCCTCTATGAGTTGAGCAAGTAATCTGTTTTCTTGACAAACTGTGTTAAATAACTCATCCTGCTTCTTTTTGAGAACATTTAGTGGATTTACCACATGACTAGGCCCTTCATCTTCTATTATAATGGGTCCACTGTCACTTTCAATGATTTCTAAGTCATCGGAATCAAGATCAACGATTACTGGACCATCTTGAAGTATAACATCGCTGTCGTTATCTATAGTTACACAGTTGTTTACGATTTGAACGTCGTCATCTGTAGTTAATGGTTCGGAATCAAGTATTTCAATGGGTGCCCAGGTTTTTGTCCTTGATTTCTGAAATTAAAATGTAGCTTATCTATGACTAAACCTACGAATATTATAAAGCTAAAAGTTTGTGAGTATGTGTGTAAGTATGCATGTGTGTTTGTTACTCAATTACGCAAAATCTACAAAACCCATTGCGATGAAACTTGGAATATAAGTAAATGGACACCGGGAATAACACATGGGCTACATTTTATCCCAATATTCCCGCGGGAACGGCTTACGCGGGTGAAACCGCAGGGCGTTGTTAGTACTATAATAAACGAGACTTACAGTGTATTACTCAAAAATTAAAAAAGTACCTTCAAGTAAATACAACAGTGCATTACAAAATAAACTCAGAAATCACATTAATTTGTTCAAAAACAAACAATGATTTTCGTAGAACTTGGGGGACATTAGGGCTTGATTCTGGAATAATGCAGAGAAATCCTTAGGGTGCATGGAACTGTCGGAAATGATATCATGGACCAAAACACAAGTAATTATTAAAGTCTATTTTATTGCTCACCCGAGATGAAAATACGTCGTTGTTCATTCTTATCCAAAGTTACGACACTGAAGAAGCTTTGGAATTAATGTAATGTGTAACGTGTATTCTAACAGACATCACTTTAAACGGCTAATGAATAAGTAAATCGGTATTCAATGGATTTTAAAACCACAAAAATTGAAAACCATACACGACATAAACGTCAAACCCTTTTACTTCTTATCGGTTGTGAACCGATTATGGCCATTAGGAAATTAGCCAGTGTCAAGTATTATTAATATATTATGCAAGTTATTTGCATCGACACAGTCGAGTCGTCATAGTTAAAGTCAAGTCTAGAGAATCATTTGTAAACACGGCGGCCATTTATTTACAAAGATTTTTCACGGAACTTTGGAGACAACACTAAGTCCATGTTTTGCACCGATTTTCACTTTCATTCCACTTGTACACCTTCACGAAACTAAATTGATTAATAATAAGCCCCTGAAATTAAACAATTTGCGCGCATTTGAACTATAGGTTTTAGCACCACATCTCCCGAGTTCCCGCCAAAAACTCCTATGCTATTATGGCTCTTTCCCGTTAGATAGAGTATAAGTTTCTTGGTAGAAGCATACGAAATGGCAAAATGAAAACGGTCGGTAAAAGGAAATAGTTATTTGTTATATAAGGGTGCAAAGTTGATTTTTGCAGCGAGTTGGATTGAAACCTGAGCTAACTGAGGTTTCTAGTACTTACTTTCTAGGAATACTTGAACCACTCGCTTTGCTCGTGGTTCAAGTATTGAATCCTGAGTGAAGCGAAAGTTTCAAAGGTACGAAATATCAAATAACTTTGCTGCCGAGTGCAACATACTATTTTTCAAACGATGGGTGCTTAACGCTTTTATTTAGACCAGTAATGCTACCTGCAGCTGGCCAGTGCGATTATTCAAAGAAAGGAGGTTGGCATGAAATAAGTATTTAATGCATTTTAGTCAAGTTAATCATTCAAGTCTATTACTTACTTGAGAGTTTTGGAGGAAACGCGACAAATAAAGACAAAATATGTTGCAACATTTACATTTTCATGAGCCTAGTTCAAATCCGTGTAAATTGTTTTATTTTGGAGGCCTATTAAGTAATCAATTTAGTTTCGTGAAGGCGTACAAGTGTAATAAAATAAAAGTAAAAAACGGTACAAAACATGAACTTAAGCAGTGTCTCCAAAGCTCGCGTGAACCGTCATTGTATATAATAAATAAATAAATACAAGACAAGACAAGACTGACTGACTGACTGACTTACAAGGCTGTTTTATAATGCAATTATGACTAACAAAATTAATTTAGAAAATATTTGGCACTGGCTACTTTTCATACGGCCATATTTGAATCATTAACGTTAAGAAATAAAAAAAAATAAGGAGACTTTTTTTTTTCTTTGTCGATCAGCACAGATGCAGCACAGTGATCGAGTAACTGGCCCGTTTCCCAATTTAAGGAGACTTGCGTCATAGAAAAGTTTGGAATTGAAAGGTTCTATCTACGAGTTCGATATTTGAAAACTCTTTTCGCGCTAGCGTGGAAAATTGAATTTTTTAGTGATAAAGAGCAACTTTCCGAGATTGCGAGGTGGAAAATCTATTTTTTTTCACCTCATCACCTCGGAAAGATTCTCTTTAACTTTAATAGACTCATTGCTTTTATCACTAGAAAACTAAGTGGAAAACTGGATTTTCTACGCTAGAGGGGAAAGAGTTTTCAAATATCGAACCTTTCAATTCCAAACTTTCACACCTTCATGAAACTAAACAGATTACATACTTAATAGGCCTCCGAAATAAAATAATTTACACGAAAATGAACTAGGCTCATGAAAATGGAAATGTTGCAACACATGTCTTTAACGCGTTTCCTCCTAGAATCCTTCGTTAACTCAGTGGCCCAATTCTGTAAAAACATAGCATGCGACAAGCAAGCTGGATGCATGAGCATTGCAGAAGTCGATTTGTTGCAGGAGTAAAAATAATAGCTATTCTATAATTTCTTTAAATACTGATTGGCTGATTAACAAGGGGAGCTCTTTAAATAATTAAGTAACCCTTAATTTTGAAGGCTACTTAACTAATTAAGTAGTAATTAAGTAAAATAACATTTACAGAATACGAATTAACGCACATCTTCTGCAGTTCGCCGGCATTTCGCATGTTATCTTTTTACAGAATTGACCCACAGGTTTCAATCCAAGTACCTACTCGCTGCAAAAATCAGCTTTGCACCCTTGTTTATCAAATAACTATTGCATTGTCAGACATAGATCTGTGCCACAAGTAATTTATGATGACGATAATATAATATTATAGGGTGTTTATTTTATTTTGCAAAAAGACAAGATGCGATTCCTGGCTAGAGCTATAATTTTTTCAGAAATCTAATGATGCCATTTTAGTTTTTGTCAAATTCGGGGACGCAACTCTATTCAGCAATCTCTTATAGTTTAACCCCCTTATTTATAAACGCTAATTCGTTTCGTTTCGTTCGACTTCGTTTGCGTAGAAATAGTGCATAGCCGACTTTTTCGTTAATTACTCGGGTTCTACTAATGGCATTTCGGTATAAAATATACCACGAAGTTTCGACTATTAGAACTATCCAACATTGAAAACCAGAGTTTAATCGGATGAGTAGTTTTTAATTGTTTATGGAACAATCAGAAAAAACAGGCATGAGTTTTAAAAATTATATAATTTGTTCTACTTCTTTTTCTTTACTTCTAAGTAGAGACTTTTTGTTTTCTCTTCCTTTATTATATACTTACCTACACTCAACTTGCTTGGGGCCTTACTCTGTAAGAAAAACCGTATAGAATCTACACGACAGACATCCACACGGTGCTTCAGAAGATTCAAAGTTTTAGCATAGTATTGTCATAGCTTCTTTATACAAGATGTAACAGGTAAGCCCTTTTAATCCGAAAGGGGGTTGTTCTAGACGTCTAGGCGAACACCTTTTGTTCTACGACTTTTGAAAATTTTCCCGTTACATCTTGTATTTACAGGTTTCAACTAAATTTACAACTTTCCACATAGCGTTGTCGTTGACTGGAGTCTACAGCGGAGCGACGCGGTTTATTCTTACAGAATTAGGCCCCTGGAGCACCTAAATGAAAATAAAACAAAAAATCAGATAAATATACTTTATTTAGAGAGGCCAATATAACTACTGTTATTTATTATTAATTAATAAATGTGAAATGAAAAAAAGCAACGGTTCAATTATTTAATCTAAACATATAATAATTATTTAAATCTCTTACAGTTATTACAGTAATACCTTACGTTAAAATACAATTTTATATTCTACAAAATTACTGAACAATAAAAATGCAAAAAAAAGAGATGGATAATTGGGTGAATGTAAAGAAAAAATGGACATACATAAAAATAGAGTAATTTACAATATTTTACAGTAATCGAAATTATTTAAATACCTAGTAAAGATATTAATAAATACAATTTAAATATATTTTGTTGAAGCACCAAGTGGCAAAACAGCGAAACAAATTGAAGATTAAAAAAACATTAGTGTTTATGGTTTTTAAAGTTTTTACTAACTTTGACACTGCACAGAATGCTTTTTTTTCGAATATAATATTTACTCTTTTATTAACATTAGTTACCCAAATATATCCACCTAGCCTGAAACAAGAAATCCAAGTTAATTTATTTCAAATATCGTACTTAATATTATAAAGCCGAAAGTTTGTGAGTTACATACTCTCAATCACGTAAAAACCGCAGAACTGATTGCGATGAAACTTGAAATATAGATAGTTGGAGATCTAGAATGGTAAGTCACGTTCCCGCGGGAACGTGACTTACGCGTGTAAAACCTAGTACCTCTTTAAATATAAATTCTGTAGAACATCACACAGCGCCATCTAGCCCCACCCATGGTAAGCTACTACGCTTGTGTTACGGTGACTAGACAATAGATGTACTTATGCTTTGTCAAATATAGTGATTCCTGTGACACATTACGCTTATGAAGAATTGTATTTATTTTTGGTTAACACTGTAATCAATGTCATACTTGATTGACGGGAACCGCCCCATCAAGAGAAGGGAAAAACCCTAGACTATCGAAAATCGAAATGAATTTACAATAAATCTTTTAAAATAACTAGAAAAAATAATAATATTGTTGCCAGTTATGTTGAATAATCTTCTTCTTACATACAAGATGTAACGGGCAAGCCCTTTTAAGCCGAAAGGGGGTTGTTCTATACGTCTAGGCGAACAACTTTTGTTCTACGACTTTTGAAAATTCGAAGTACTTTTCGAAAATTTTAAGTGTGAAGTTTACTTGAAGATCAGCTGTTTCTTAGAATTCGAGGTCATTGACCTTATGTTGTCCTTTCATTTAGTTTGGTCTACTATAATCAAACCTTCAATTACCTTTATTTTCAAAAGCAGCTGTTTTTTCAGTGAAACATAACCTCAAAATTTTAAAAAAAAGTTCGAATTTTCAAAAGTCGTAGTACAAAAGTTGTTCGCCTAGACGTCTAGAACAACCGCCTTTCGGCTTAAAAGGGCTTGCCCGTTACATATTGTATAACATATAAATGAATCCGTATTTCGCATGGTCACGGCATTACGCGTAAACGGCTGGACCGATTTCGATAATTCTTTTTTTGTTATCTTCGTTATGATCAGGAGAAGGTTCTTATGAAAGAAAAAATGCTGAACCGATTTTGATAAAACTGACGCTGGTGAAACCGCGGGACGCAGCTAGTTAAAAATAAATACAAGAAACATTGAAATTGTCTTCATATAGTGGCGGTACATCGCCACGCCAACAATCAGGTTTACCCTCGCCTTTGGAGGTTTCACATCAATACTAGTCGGAATTGCCGCTGTATTAAAGCACCTCAAAATACACAATGGTCACTAACATTATCTTGAGCTTTACATTTTAGAAAAATAGGTAGTATAATAGGTCCCAGGAACAGACCTGTCAGCGGAATCACCTATATTTGACAAAGAATAATCACCATTTATTTGAAAACTATTTGGTTCATAATACTTTTCCCAGAGATAACCTCGAACAAACATTAATCCATTTATATATTCATCTCCTAATAAATTAGTAGTTACTACGAATATTATTAAACTAGCTGTGCCCCGCGGTTTCACCCGCGAAAGTGAAAAACGCGTTATCACGTGGGCGACCGAGCGGTTCTCGAGCGGGTGCACTTTTTCATTCATTACTCAGGTTCTACTAAGTATACCACGACCTTCCTCGAAAATCTATCCAATATTGAAAACATACAGATTTCAATCGGATTAGTAGTTTAAAATTGTATAAGGAACTGACAGATAAACAGAGAAACAGACATACAGGCATGAATTTTAAAAAATATATAATTTTGTTCTACTACTTATTCCAAGTCCCCTAGACCACTTTTTTTAATTTACTTCAAATTACAGACTTTTTGCCCTCTCTTCCTCTATTATAACATAACTATAGAAGATAGATAATAGGATAACAAGACGGAGCAGTCGTATCAAGAAGCAGGTAGATATGGACGCCTCTAACTGTCATCCATCACCTACCGGCATTCTCCAGTCTCGTGAACAAGCCCGTTGAAATTACTAGCGAAAAATCGAGCTCCGTGTAAAAAACGAGAAAACAAAACTAAACATGGTAAATATACCGTTATTTCATAATATTCGTAGTGAAAATAACCATGTAAGTTTAAAATAGTACCTACTTATGAATATCAAATGTGGTCCATCGAGACTTAAGAGAATACATCCTTTAAACTTACGCCATTTCTGTTTATTATGAGAGGGCAGATGATGGATAAATTAGGAGATCTATGTACCTAGTACTTACATAGTCCTCGCTCAGTCGTCTCTGGGCGCGTGGCGGCGCTGCAGCGCTATAGCTAGATCGTGTTGCAGCGCGGCCGTGCGTCGCGCCACGTCGGCCGGAACGACGGATCGGAGACCGTTCACTATGTCTTTTGTTTTACCTGGACAATAAAATTAAATTGTCAGTGCTTTATTTGAAATTGTTTTAAGAAAGAGTAATATTATAGACCTTTTATTGCCGAATGTGTTAATTGTACATTTCTCTCATTGGAAGGCTTCTTTCGATAAGCTCTCTTACTTATAAAACATTATTTACACATTACTAAGTTATGTGACGTTTGTCCCTGTCTGTCAACTTTGAAACTTCATGTGACAGTAAAAGACAAACGATGCATAGTTTTGCAGCGCATTAATTAGCGTTTATAAGTAAGGGGGAAGATGTTTAGAGTGATGGATGCAAATTTTTATAAAAAATTGCATCAATCACTATTATTGCTGCTGGTTTAGTTGGGATGGCCCAGCTTCAATAAGGCTAGGGGATCTGGGGTAGACTACTGACTGAGCGTGGAGTTCTTTGAAGGGCTGGTAAACTGCTTGTATGGGCGTCAGTGGCAAGAATATTGCCAAATCTATCAATTAGTAGTAGGTATGGCCAATAACGCTAACACTTTAGTTATTTATACAAGGTGAACAATTTCGATGGGGTTGTAGATGGTTACCCCCTTACGCTATCTCTTAAAGTTTAGAATATCCCTCTGAAACTCCATTGAAATGGTTCATCCTGTATAAAGGATAATTAAGTTACATGACGTGTTTGTCTCTATCTGTCAGCAAAACTCCCCATCACAGTGAAACAGAAACAATTAATACATAAACAGTTGACATACACACAGACAAACAATACATAAACAGTTGTTATTTATGGTTTATAATAAGGGGGAATGTGATTAAGCAGACCCAGGCTCCTTAGAGGGATGCAATCGGGAAATCACTCAGATGACGTGGATAGAAATACCTACTGCTGATAACAGCAGTAGGAATTTATATATATGTAAATTTAACAGGAACTCACCAAAATAAATGTCATTCAGTGTATTCCTGATTTTGTTCTCCATATCTTCGACCATGCGACCAATATTAGCGATGTGGGGAGTCACATCACTCACTGCTGAATCTTGTTCTGCCTACAAATTATGATAATAAGGTCAATACATGTTCCAGATCTAATTACAGTCCAAGACTTGGAACATTCGCCAATTCAGAGTAGGCTTCTGTAGCGTCTTACTGCCTAAGCTCTCTATGAGGTCATTTTTCTACAGTAGGACTAATTTGTCATAACGTAGAAAAAAGGCCTAATATTATTATAGGCTGCAAATAAGTGAATAAAATTGAGGTTGTTATTCCTGTATCTGTGGGATGTTACAAACAATTAAATAAGTTAAAATTTACAATAAATCAAATATAAGTCCCATTTATAGCTATAAAGTTGTTTATGATGCAAACTCATAAAATCATTCAGCTTTTGAAATATTTTAAACTATGTACTATCAGCTACATAATTGGGTGTACATACAGACATCTGCATGATTTGCTTGAACCTAGCGTGGAATAATCATATTTACACACATTGAAAAATTGTCTATGAATACCAATTGCATGAAAATTTGTGTGTATATAGTAGAAGTATAGGTTAGTTTGGAGTCACAAGCAACCTGATGGCAAGTAAGTAGGTAGGTAACAATTAACAATAAAGTCATAGGTATCTACGTGTGTGACCTTACTAGCGAAATAAGACCTTTACCATGGTCACCCAGTAAAGTTGCCGACTGTACCTTCTATTTTTGTTTTAGATAGTTAATGCAAAACTACATAAATCTAACTTATCTAGAAAAACTAGCTTGGGTTAGCATGATCAGTAAGGTCTCGAAATTATGCATTAACATTTACTAATCCATGCTAGCTAATCTGGAGTATTTGGCTCATTGTCCAAACACTGATTGCAGATAGCATACAATTATGTTTTACCTGTCTCGTCAAACTACCACCAAGGTTCATAGTCCCGCTACTCTCTTTGTTAGTCTGGAGCCAGAGCATAGCAGTGGAAGTCAATTTGTAATGTGCATTGCGGCCAGAGCTCTTCTCAATCACTTCCACAACATGGATGGAGTCCCAGCAACCTTTGATCTTTTGGGATCCGTCACCGGCTTTCTTAATCAATATTACTCCTGAAAACATTTAATTGATACTAATAACAACAAAATAATAAAAATATGTGTTAAGTCTAGGTAACAAGTGTATCAAATGCATAAAAGAAAATAGAGCAGAAACAGGGCAATCATATAGCTAATTCAATGTATAATATGATCTAATCTAATAGTCTATTTACTGAAAATAGTCATTTTACATGGATTGATACTTAATTTGCCCAACAGAGATTAACCACATTCACAAGAAACATATGTAAATAAACAAATATTGAACAAGTGGGCAGTCCTATCACTCAAAGAAATTTCTCCCAGGCAACATATGGAAAGAGTCTGTTTAGCTTTATGCTTTGTTTTAGACAAAAACAACTTTATTAGTTAGCTAGGATACAAGAAGTGAATTATTTATTTTATTTTTTATAAAATAAATGTAGGTAGTGGATTTAATATTACCTGCGAATCCATGATCCATATCCCAAAGGTATACAGAACTGACACCACCTTCGAAATACATTTCCCTGTACTGATCAAATGCATGGTTAGCATCAATCTCCAATTTCCGCAGCCTCTCTGAGGGCATAGACCCATCTTCTAAGGGAGGGTCGTAAGTATTCGACCAAGGAGACCGGTAAGAATCACCATCTCTGTTATAATCACAGAGTAAATAATCTTTCCCGTTAGTTTTGTCCTGAGCTATTTTCAAAGGTTGATCAACTGACGACAAAAGGTCGTCACACATGCTTGGCACTAAATCTATTAAATCCGTTAGGTTCTTCTCAATCTGCTGCGGAGGCAGCCTCCGCATCAGGTCTAAAGCACAATCCATTTGCTGGTCAGTCTGTAATCAAGAGAGATTAGTAATTATTTCGTGTATTAGTCATCACAACAAATAGTTTTTTAATGGTCCCTCAGCGATGAAATCTTGTTTATGTCACTTACCATGGTGGATCGGTAATTTTGATTTGAAGTTATACGATAACAAGCGTAATTTTACAGTATTTATTAGTTCAAAGCAATGTTTCAGAAAAAATGAGTTATACGAAATCCCAGCCCAAAATAAATTGACGTAATTTGACAGTGACAACTCCGTTTTCTTTCAAAAAAGTGTTCAAAACGTCACTGTGACGTTTTGATTTGGCCATTAGTCGAAGTGGCCGAATAATAATCGCGAAAATATCCAACAAAGTCATTAATCGTGGTCACATAGCTTAACACACTTCACGTCAAAGTAATTTCGAGTTTCGTTTATCTCTATCTACGAATATCAAAAATAACGTGTACAAAAGAGACAAATATATGATTGACAAGTGTACTACGAACATTTCATTTCCGGCGAAGGAAGAAATGTCATAATTTTGGTGTTGAGTGGTTTTGGTTTGTCTTGTCAGTCAAACTTTTGTTGTTACTTTTATTTGCGACGATTTTTACGTTGTTCAAACAATTTTATCAATGAGATTGTGATTTCCTATTGTAAAAGCGCTATTATTTGTATTCGTGCGGATATTCTGAGCGTGTAAAGGTTTGTACAATGTACTTTTGTTTAGTATTTTAGTGATTCATGATGTGGGAATGTTAAAAGTCAGATATTAACGTAAAGTGTTTAATAATTTGTCGTAACGGGAAGTTTGGGTGCTACAACTGTGTCAAAGTTTCGGTATAAAACTTAAAACTTGAATTACAAAAGTTTTCATAGGTTATTTATACTGCATTATTGGCTACAGAAACCTTACAAATAGAATGCAGTGATTGCATTAACTATTGTATGCAGTTACAGTTTTGAATCTGAGTTAGGTAATGTTGAGCCATTGTGCTAATTTTTAGCAAGTGACCAGAATGTATATTATCTCCTGTAGATATAGACTAACTAGTTATGAGTTTTACAAACAACTAGTCACCTAGTTGTCAGAAGCCATAGTCAGTTCTGGTCTTAGTCAGTTCCCTGTAGTTATAAGAAAAAAACCTGTGTTTTCCAGCAGTCAGACTGGGTAGTAAAATTGAAAATTAATGTCAGGGAATGTCCAGAATTGTTTAGCAGCAGCAAAGCTCATAAACAAAAACGATTACTAATGCATGTGTATGTGTGTGTCTGTCTGAAATAATTTTTAGAAAATATTCAAAATCTCTAGAGAAGGTAGATTGAATTTTGGTATAATAAGGATTGGTCACTGTAGCATGTGTGGGTACCGCTAACAAATGTCTAGCTATCACTGTCCATAAAGTACGGTAACAGATAGACTGTGGTATCTTAGTAAAAGAGTCCCATATTACCCTTACATATACCCTTTAGATGTAGCATCTTAAAATGAAAATCTTCCTTTTTCTAATTCCAGGGCCCACCATACGTTGTCATGATGCCGACTCAACTCGTCAATCAGCAGGACAACCATGCAAATGATATCCGCGTGAAGACAGTCTACAGCGGTGATGTGATGATAACTTACATCAACCAGAGTATTACCTTCGAGGAGTTTACGCAGGAGATGGTGGCTACTTGCCGGTTTCCACCTGATCAGGTATAAGTCTTTAAAATCAGATAATTTTTTAAATAAAAACAACTAAATATCAAGAGGTAGATTGTCGGTTAGAAGTTAATTACAAAATCTTTCTGGGCATCCTTGTGAAATAATCAAATACTTTATTTATTTCCTTAAGAATATATAAACAAATACATGACCATTAAGGTACAGCAACCGAAATGATCGTGTATTTTGGATCATTTAAGTTTTTCAAAAAAAAACCCTTCAAAAGGTAGATTAGTCTGTAACCATGCTACATTTTAAGCCATAATGTCACTTGCAATCTTGTGAGAAAGTCGTCAAATGCTCTGTTATTAATTATAGAAAAGCAAAGTAGTGTTATTTCTGAATGAAATAAAGTTTTAGTCTTACTCAATTTGATATTAATGGTAATATCAAAAAATAGATCCATGAGGAAGGTTAATCAGATTTCTACAGCTTTGAAATTGAACCTAAATATATATTTTATATATACATATATTATTATATACATATATATAAATATATATTTTAATTAATAAATAAAACATAAAACGCAAGTAAATCCGGAAAATTTACTTTACGTAAAAGGGTCTGGTTGTTATCCTTGGTATATGGAACCCTAAAAACCCATAACCATAAGACAGGCAACAACCTTAATTCCTACATGAAAACCTCTCTTTTTCCAGGTGTTCACTATGAAATGGGTGGATGAAGAAGGAGATCCGTGTACAATATCTACTCAGTTGGAGCTGGATGAGGCATTGCGGCTCTACGAGTTGAATCGGGACTCTGAGCTGACTGTTCACGGTAAGTACATAGAATTAGAGACTCCACAGGCTATTAGTTAAGGTGTTAATTTTTTTGACAATTTATTATTTTATAGAAAAGCGATTACTATGTTTCAATGTTTTTGATATTAGGTGAAATTCTCTTAAAAACACTACTAATGAAAAAAATTAAAAACACATCAAATAGTAAACAAAATATAAACCAATTTAAAAAAATAAAAGAGATTTTTTTATTTAAAATTAACTTTGTGTTTTTGAGCAACAAAAGGACTATAAAACAACGAGAAACGATGATGGTAGGGCGGAATAACGATGGATGGAAATCATGCAAGTTTAAAAAGTGTACTTGTTTATTACAATAATTGTTTGGAAAAGTTACTTTTCTAAGTCTATTTTATAGTTTCTGGCTAGATGGCGTTTGTGTCTGTATCCAGCTTGAGTCCCAAGTGGTTCCGTTTTATGTCGTGGTATTAATTCGGCCCAAAAGATGGCGTTACGCGTTTAATATTTTTATTAGGGTTGACTAGTCGGCAGTTTTAACAACTAGTCGTCAACTAAAAATTATGCAATATACTCTATTACTAAAATAGTAGTACTTTTAGTCAGAAAAACTGGGGTCCCTTAAATATTTCAACTATTCATTAGCTCTCCTAATTCTATTTTTTTTTTTGCAACAGTTTCGCTAAAGCTTTCAAGGTATGAATTCTTACAAAATTACCAACAAATTATAGAGTGGTCATTTAAGAAATATTTATCTTCGATTTACCTATAATATGTATTGTTCTCCATTGCCGACTAGTCTAGCTAGTCATAGTTATAGTCGGCCTATCTCTAATTTGTATTTATTTGAATACGTTGCGGACAGCTCTTGCTTAGAATAGTACATCTACATAGGCAGGGGGCTGGCTTATCGCCTATAGCCTATCCTAACCTAACTAAAACGGTCTGGAAAGACCGCTAATTAATTTATAACCAATAAATGATATGAATATGAAAGTTCGCGACCAGTCGCACCACGGACAACATACAAAGAGGACATGCCTTTATCAGGTACGCCTCGTGACTAGTCGTGACACATTTTCGTAAGGGCCTACTTACTAAACTAGAGTTTGTAGTCAAACTCCGTAGTTTAACTACCTGTTTTTGATTTTACTATACGTAGTAAAGTCAACATAGGCCGAAGCAAGCAATTTTGCAATTTATCTGTAAATCTATATATCTATCTTTTATATATAAAAGAAAGTCGTGTTAGTTACACCATTTATAACTCAAGAACGGCTAAATCGATTTGTCTGAAAATTGGTGGGGAGGTAGCTTACAACCAGGAGAAGGACATAGAATACTTTTAATCCCGCGGGAACTGAAACGGGAACGGGACTTACGCGGGTGAAACAGCAGGGCGCAGCTAGTTATCTATATAAAAGAAAGTCGTGTTAGTTACACCATTTATAACTCAAGAACGGCTAAATCGATTTGTCTGAAAATTGGTGGGGAGGTAGCTTACAACCAGGAGAAAGACATCGAATACTTTTAATCCCGCGGGAACTGAAACGGGAACGGGACTTACGCGGGTGAAACCGCGGGGCGCAGCTAGTCTATATCTATATTCTATATCTTATATACAAGATGTAACAGGTTAGCCCTTTTAAGCCGAAAGGGGGTTGTTCTAGACGTCTAGGCGAACAACTTTTGTTCTATGACTTTTGAAAATTCGAAGTACTTTTCGAAAATTTTAAGTGTAAAGTTTACTTGAAGATCAGCTGTTTCTTAGAGTTCGAGGTCATTGACCTTATGTTGCCCTTTCATTTAGCTTGGTCTACTACTTCAATTACCTTTATTTTCAAAAACAGCTGTTTTTTCAGTGAAACATAATCTCAAAATTTTCAAAAAAAAAAGTTCGAATTTTCAAAAGTCGTAGAACAAAAGTTGTTCGCCTAGACGTCTAGAACAACCCCCCTTCGGCTTAAAAGGGCTAACCTGTTACATCTTGTATATATACTATATCTTATTATCTATATATATGTATAAAAGAAAGTCGTGTTAGTTACACCATTTATAACTCAAGAACGGCTAAATCGATTTGTCTGAAAATTGGTGGGGAGCTAGCTTAGAACCAGGAGAAGGACATAGAATACATTTAATCCCGCGGGAACTGAAACGGGAACGGGACTTACGCGGGTGAAACCGCGGGGCGCAGCTATATATATATATAAAAGAAAGTTGTGTTAGTTACACCACTTATAACTCAAGAACGGCTGAACCGATTTGGCTGAAAATTGAAAATTGGTAGGGAGGTAGCTTAGAACCAGGAGAAGGACATAGGATACTTTTAATCCCCGCGGGAACCGCGGGGCGCAGCTAGTGAAATATAAAAAAGTGGTCGGATCTCAAATCTCACACTCCACCGCAATTTGTCACGCGTTATTTCATAGACAACTCTGAATACAACATCTCTACTCTATATGTGCTCTGATGCCTAGCTGTGTTCAGAACGCAAGCCGCTAGGCGCTGAGCAAGCCGCCTCTCTACGGCTTGCGGTCGTAGCTTTAGTGTTATATTAGCTACATTATCTAGAACTACCTCATATCCCGTTATTCCTGCGGGATCGGGACTTTCGCGAGTGAAACCACGTAGCGCAGCTAGTGTAGTATAAACTATTTAAAAAAAATAGATGAACAAATACAATTAATTCTGATTAATTGCCATTTATACTCCCCTACTAATTGTCAGTAGGTGCGTTCTGTTTGTTTACTGTAACTATCTAATACGAATGATAGGAAACGCTCGCGCTGGTTAGTAGTTAGTTAGCATTGATTCGATGTTTGAAGACAGGTGTAATTAACACTTTGAACTTGTGTAACATTATGTACCTACTGTTTCCTACTACACACTAGTTCTACCACGTGGTTTTACCCGTGTTAGAGGTGCCTTGCCACAGTTGCGACGCGACCGCGACGGTTAGAGAAAAACTGATATGGAAATTTCCATGTGGAAATACATCCAAATATAATAGAAATTGGCTTATTTTCGCTAGCTAGAAACAAATTCGTTTACTCAATTACTTCCTTACTTACAAGTTACATTACACATTACCTTTGCAATATTAGTAGAATTTATTTAAAATATTTGAAACTAGCTGTTACCTGCGACTTCGTCTGCGTAGAAATAGTGCATAATCGACTTATTCGTTCAATATTCGGGTTTTGATAATTGGATTTGAAAACTCTAACACTAGTTGAGCCACCCCACTATATGAAAAGAGAGAAGCTCTGTGCTCTGTTATCGCATATTACATACACCCGTGCAATGTTTTCACAGACGACCTGTCTCGACGGAAATTTCTTATCTACCCGCATTGCGAATCTGGCATTTCCATATTCGGGTCGAAGAGTTGGATATTTTATCTGTCTGTCGACCGCTAGTACTTCTCGATGAGGCTGTGTTTTAACCCACAATGGAAAAAGAGGTAGAACACCCCTCTTTCTTGAGTTAGAGGTGTCTGTGGCTTCGTTCGTAGCTCCCAAAGGGATAAAGCAATTATGGTATATTTTTTGGTACATAAGTGACTTACAAGGACATAATGAGGACAGGTATTTCATAACAGACTAAAAGGTTAATGGTCTAGTAGTAAAGCTTTCTTACGCTCGGCTCAGGCTCAGTTAGTTTCAAAGCCAAATTATTCGAAAAATTGCTCACTTATCTATAAAAACATCGGAACAAGATTCGAACGTTGCGCGTTGTTATAAGAATAGTACCCACTATGTATGATGCTAATCTAAGGTGACTTATACAAAGTGTAACGGGTAAGCCCTTTTAAGCCGAAAGGGGGTTGTTCTATAACATCTAGGAGAACAACTTTTGTTCTACGACATTTTAAAAATCAAACTTTTTTTTTTTAAAATTGAGGTTATGTTTCACTGAAAAAACAGCTGCTTTTGAAAATAAAGGTAATTGAAGTTTTGATTGTAGTAGAACAAACTAAATGAAAGGACAAAATAAGGTCAATGACCTCGAACTCTGACAAACAGCTGATTTTCAAGTAAACTTTACACTTAAAATGTTCGAAAAGTACTTCGAATTTTCAAAAGTCGTAGAACAAAAGTTGTTCGTCTAGAAGTCCAAAACAACCCCCTTTCGGCTTAAAAGGGCTTACCCATTACATCTTGTATTAACTGATAGATGAGCGTTAGACCAACAGATGGTAGGTAAGTGATCAATGGGTGAAGCCTGAAGCACATATTTTACCACGTGCCAACATAACTTCAATCATGTATACCGGTCAGCGAGTCCGCAAAACAATGTAAAAAAAACAAATGCTTAAAACTTACACCCACCATTTAGCCCCGAAACCAATTACGATAAAAGTTAAAAGGCTTTTATCGAAATTAGACATTCGCGATGAATATTACCATTAGCCATAACATCTCGCACATCGAACCATCATTCGGTTAAGTCAATAAAACAAACTGGGTGTTAAGGTGCTTCCTCACCGCGAGCATTCGCGTATAATGTAACTTTACAGGGCCTATAATATAATTTTACGAACGAACGAAAAAATAAACTGTCATCCAGGAAGAAAAACTGTCATTAAAGTAGGCATTTTGACAGATTTTTCGTTCGTTCTTAGAATTGAAGTACAGGCCCAGATTTGAGTCTTACGCGCACCTTGCAATGATATAATGTGTAATAATATCTTAATACAACTTGTGACATCAAAGCGCTTCACTTGTAATATAATGTTACATTACACGTAAATGCACGTCAGTCAGGCAGGTAGTAATATAATGTAATGCTCAAAGTCGAATCTATAAAGTTATAGTGAATGTTCGCGCTGAGGGAGTACCCTTAAACACACGGACCAAACGAGCAATCCCATCGAAACCGCCGTATTCAATTAACAGAATACGATTTTGCATTTACGCTCAAAACGGTAGCAAAGTTAATTAAAATATCAGTAATTGTGCGGAGACATGTTAGTACTTGTACTGGAGCGTCTGGAGCGGTGAATGAGGCCCCGTTTCTGGCGCCATTTGCCGCAATGTTTGTAGTTTATTAGACCAAGTTTCACGTCTCCTGTTTGTATACAAGGAGGCATGGTTTTATTTGCACAGCGCGAGTGTTGTCTCATAGAACCTCGAATACGAGGAGTAGGCTCTTCGCCAGTATGGCGACAAAACGATCGATCTCGGTGATTCTCGGCATAACAGTCGGGTGTGTATCAACCTGGATAAAATGAGTCAACTTTCGTCACCTAGGGGAAGAAAGTGGACGGCTGCGTGCACATCCGAGCATACCAAATTTTATCTGCATTATACCTACTTACCATAAATACTTATGCCCCACCGAGGCTCTCGTATATTATTATGTTGTTCCATGTGGATGTTATATAGTCCGTCGAATTTAAAATTAAAGCTGGAATCAGGATGGGGGAGATGGACCGGCATAGGGATTTAAATAAAAATAGAAAACAATAACATTATCTAAATAAGCAAATACAAAACCAAAAAACTTTGACAGGTCTCTTATATGAGAAAGTTAATGGTCGCTTGACAGCGAATCATTTAACTCGGCTCTGAAGGCCAGCAATGAGCAGTGACAACTCTGGAAAGTTCCCACCTGTACCTAAGTTTTTATTTGAAAAATAGGGCGAGTCATAATACTGTACATGACTATTCTGTGCCAGTGTAGAGCGAGCGCAAACTTATGTTGAGGTCCCAGCGGGATGCGCGACATCGAACTCATGTGCAATAACCGGTGTAGGGGGAATTCTCGGGCGAATTGTGACGGCCTCGCTTTGTTACAATATTCATTTTACACTTTGCAAAAAGTCGTACTACCACGCGCCTGTTATACCATGTAGCCTGATTTAACTGGGCAAAGATCTGTAGAGACGTTAGGCGCCATAAGAGCCTCTCAAGATTGGCAAATGTACCATACGTTTGGACCGTGGTGAGCCTAGGACATGTCGCTTGTCTTACGATGTCTACGGTCTATAAATATTGACTAAATAAACGAGAAGCGGGTAGTTGCAATTATTATCCGCGATAGCGCCTGCCCGTCTGGTGAATTTTTTTATAAACTGTATAGTTTGACATACATGGACAAGAACCAGAAATTGGCATAATTATACTCGTTTATTAGCTCTATCAGAAATTGTCTAGTTATAATCAGAGGAAAGATTTGTTTGTAATGAATATAGGCTCCGAATGTACTGGACCGATTTTAAAAATTGTTTCACCAACAGAAGGCTACATTATCGAGAAGTAACAAATGCTCTTTTTTCCCGATATTCCTACGAGATGGGGACTTACACGGGTGAAACCGCTGAGCTAATCGTTTCTTATAAATCTGTGGTCATATTAACAGTACCCAAATACTCAGTTTACGTATACATGTACGTAATAACTACCAGTAGCAACGAACTCCCCGCTCCCCCTCGCATCAAAACGAGACGAATCGTAGCTAGCCACGTAAAAGGCATTTAAATCCCGGACGAACCACGACTAGTAAAAAATAAACCGCGAAAACTGCGCGTAAAACGTAGTCTATTATCGGTCCTAATCTTTTTTTTTTCACGGTAAAAGCGACCTATCGAGAAGAGAACAATAGTGGAAACAGAGCTATTACTTAGATCGATTCCCGGTCAGACGTGACTGTTACCTATCGATGGACGAAAAAAAATTCTTAGACCTCACCTAAAGTGCCAAAATGCACGACACGGGGCTTCGCGTCTGTGAGGTTACATCTTAGCGCCCTCATCGATACTCATTTTATTTTTACGATAGACGTGAAGCAAAAACAGAAATAATAATTTAAGGTGGCTCCCGTACAACAAGTGTTTTTTTTTGTGATAATGGTACCAATGAGCACACTTCACCGGTATTTTAATTAAAAGAAACCGAAAATCTGTCGGATTAATCGAAAATTGTTAATTATTTTCTGACGTAGTGTAGTTTCATGACATAAACTTCTTATTAAAAGAAAGAAAGAAAAACATTTAATGACAACAAACACACATAAGAAGGTACATACGAACAAAGCCAAAGCCAAAACGCGTTCAAAGCCATAGGACATTTAGACAAAACTATTTTTTCAACACTTTTCGACATTTTTATTTAAAATTACAGAAAATAATCAACAATTTTCGATGAATTATTCAGTTTAGCGCGTATTGGGGTCTTAATAAAAAACTGCATTCAACTCAGATATCGTATTCACAGCCTTGCGTGCGCCTATACGATTTCAAAAACGTATCGAGATCTGTCTGAAATCATATAGGTATATGTACAATTGTATGTATCATAGAAAACTGCCATGTTTTCAGTCATTAGTACAAATCGAAACACATGCATACAAAATACTATATACTGTATATATATCACATTGTGCACAACATATTGTTGGCTAGCAGTACAGTGTAATATTTTGTTACATTATAATTTAGGAGGTTCCCCATAAATTGCGGTTGTTGTTTCTCAACGGCCAACTAATGTTCCTGGCTGTAAGTTACAGTACAGTAAACTGTAAGGTATTACTGAGTTTCGACGTTTGCTGTTCCTCTGCCCGGTTTACTGTAATTGATGTTTCTGCTGGGATACGCTAAACGGATGATCTTCTTTCTGTTCGTTTCTGTTTCGACCGTTTTTTGATTCGAGAAATTTGTTCCTTGTGCTAATTACTAAGGTTTTTTGAAATTTTTCACGAAATTGGGCCTTACGAATGAAGCTAGTTTAATGGAAACATATTAAAGTTCCTACATACAAACAAATATTTTGAAACAATCGCTCTCTATTTCGGAATTTAATTCTTCCACAGTTGTTAAATGTCAACCCTAAGTTTAATAAGTAAATTGTGCTCTATAAAGTGTATTTAAAATGATCTGCCCGCTGCGCCAGACATGTACCGTAAGTGTTTAAGGCGCCTTATCATACATTTTATTTTTGCACAATTTTTTTATACATTTCGTAGGCTTGTTTTTACCTTATTTCACCTGATGTTAAGCGACAATGAGGTCAACGTTGTAACATTTTGGCCTAGGAAAACCTATTTAGTCCAGACTTTACGGTTTTGTTACTTTTGACTCACCGAAATATAAATTCACAGCACAAATGAAATAGCAGATTACGTTCAAATTTTGCATAAAGATAGCAATTATACTTATAAACGCTAATTAATGCGCTGCATTAATGCATTGTTTGCCTTTTACTGTCACATGAAGTTTCAAAGTTGACAGACGAGAAAAAAACGTCATAACTTAGTGATGTGTAAAAAAATATTTTATAAGTAAGAGAGTATAAACGCAGTCACAAAGAAAGGGTTAGAAGTCCTAAAGTCCTAAGCCTAGGGAAGAAATCCATAGGCTTAGGACTTACGCAAATGAAACAGCGGGACACGGCTAGTAATATATACCACATAATATTGTTGTCAGAAGGCCATAACTAAGAAACTGATACTTCTTCAAAATTGCAGACAGAAAAGCAGAAAGCATAGAAAGCTGCAAGCTCGAAGCTGTTGTAGAAATACTGCTGTTGAAGGAGTTTTAGGATGAACAGGTTCTTGTTTAAAAAGGCACATTTTCGTTTACGAATTTGCTCGGCACCCGGCACGAAATACCCTTAAACTTAATCGTTATGAATTTAATATAGAGCAGGCAGTAGTTGCGGGTGCCGTGAAATTACTAGAGGATACATTAATTAGCGTCTAAGTTGGAGCCATCTTGCCGCGTCCTGCGGTCCCCGCTTACCTATTTAGACGGGCCATGTTACGGTGCCGCCTTAATTGACTGACGCTTATTTCACACTTGCTTTCCACGCCTTGTCATGTCAACAGTTTTGTTGTTAGTTAGTACTGTTTGGTTACTACTGTTCAGTTTATTTGAAGTTTAGGTTAAGTGGTTTAGTTAATTAGGGAGTAAGTTTTGTTGCGAATACTATAGTATAACTGCGTAACCTATGGTATTAATCAAATTATACAAAACATTTCAACATCAAAGATGTTTGTCAAATGAGATTTGTTATTATTCAATAAAAAAATATTTGGAGAATAGCATTTTTATACATTAATTGATGTTGAAATGAAATTTTAACAATTTATTACAGAAATATTACACAACACACATTACTTCGTCCTTTATGTTTTCAAACGATTTTTGTCATAAATAAAAAACTGCGAATTTATCATAAATTTTCTGCAAACATAAATCGTGTTAAAGCTATTCAATCAGTGATTTGGTAAATACAGTTAGTAAATTCTTTCAATTATATGTTTTTGAAGCGGCTTATTGGATTTCAAGTTAATTTACTGCGGAAATGTTAGGGGAATACAGCCAATCTCGAGATAATTGTGTTTCTTTTTACACTGTCGTATCTGTCGGATTTTCAAGCTTTTTCTTTTTATCAGACTTCAAAAAAAGGTGGTCCTCAATTCGTCGCTTACTAATAAAATATATATATTGGATGTTCACCAATTCCTCGAAGTTGGCCTGACCGATTGAGATGGTTCTTTTTTTTTTATGAAAAAGTGGTAGCTCCGAGGTGGTCCGATAAATCATTTGGTGAGGATCTAATGAGTATCTTCGGAATGATGGACAGAAAAGCATCCCAAAATGTAGTCATTTTTGGACCCATTTTTGGACTTCTACCAAAAAAAATCGGTCCCAAAGAACTAGGTACAGATTGATGGAGCACTTGAAACCACCTTTTCATTAGCAAACTCCTCAATATCAATCCTATACTGCGTGGGTAAAGTTGGTTTTTGTCTGTTAGTACTTATTTTAATTAACTTTCTTGGGGGTACCTATCCTTACTAATATTAAAAATGCGAAAATAACTATCTGTCCGGCACATTTTCGTATCCAAATCACAGACCCAGTTTTTACGATCGGTACAACGGTAGAGATAGGACATAGGCTTCTCTAGATCCCTAAATTCCCGCAGAATCAGGACTTACGCGGGTCTCTACGTAGTTTTCAATATTATTCTTTAAATAGTTATTAAAAACCTTATTAATCTACACTTCATTAGATATCCAGTCAGCCATCAAATTTTAGATCCAACCGACTGTTTATAGGAGGTGTATTTGTCGTCTCATAGGTGTTCTAGATACCACATAGTACTTTAATGTTTCCTTTTGCGACAGAGTACGTAAGTAATAAATATTTTATGGCAAATTTACGAGTAAAGGTCTGATAAACCTCGGTCGCCTTGCGTGATAATTTTCGTAAATTTACTTCCCTATAGATAAGTCTTAAAAATATACCTGCGATGCGCTGTACCACGGTTTGTTGTACCACAGTTGGCGCTTCGCGGCACTCTTACAGTTGCCCAACTTTCATACAAAATTGTTTCCCGGAACTGGTCACATAAGTTGCAGAAAAGCTCGCATAAGTTGTAGGAAATTTGCCACATGACTTGTAAAAGTCCGTTTTCATAAAACAGGCAAGTTTGCACTTTATATTATGGCTCAAGTTTAAGGTAATAGAATAGCTCATCAAAACCACCTCGCGCCCAACCCAAGCCCATCTACATGCACGACTTGATAAGGCAGTGCTGATCGGATCTCGGGTGGCCCCAATTCTAACTCAAATATTGGGCGTGGATGCCTACATCAAATACTAGATGGCATTAGTAGTATTAGGGGTTAAAGTATGAAATTGCCGATTTAAAATCTTAATTGTTTATTTTTTAAATTTTTAACAAATTTATTTAATCAAAATAGTTGCCATTATTATCTATACATTGCTGCCATCTAATGGGAAGGTTATTAATGCCTTTGCGATAGAACTCCGACGATCTAGACTGCACAAACTGTGTGAAAGCATTTTGTACTGCCTCCTGGGAAGAAAACTTCTTGTCACGTAGATAATTGTCCAAATCACGAAAAAAATGGTAGTCCGTTGGAGCAAGGTCTGGTGAATACGGAGGATGACGAATGGTTTCTAAGTGCAGTTCCTGAAGGGTCAAAATGGTTTCTCGTGCTGTGTGAGGTCTCGCGTTGTCGTGGAGCAAATAATGGTGAAGATCGATTCATGAGTCGGGGCTGTTTTACTGCTAGTTTTGTCAACATGGTTCGGAGTTCGGCACAATAGACATCTGCCGTAATTGCTTGACCAGATCGAAGAAAACTATAGTGAATAACACCATGCTGAGACCACCAAACAGTTACCATTACCTTTTTATTGGTAAGTTTTGCTTTACGACACTGTTGTGGCATTTGACCTGGGGTCAGCCATTGCATTTTTCTTTTCCGGTTATCATAAAGAATCCACTTTTCATCACATGTTACAATTCGATCCAATATTCCTTAATTTCTGTACCGGTTCAACAAGGCAACACAAGTTTCAACACGCGTTTCTTTCTGCAGATCAGTCAAATCATGAGGCACCCATTTTTCGTATTTTTTTATTTTATTGATTTGACGCAAGTGAGTCAATAAAGTGGGTAAGGTAACGTTAAACCATGCCGCTAATTCCTGGGTAGTTTGACTAGGATCGGCTTCCACTATCTCTCTTAATTCATCGTTATTCACCTGTGTGGGCGGTCTTCCTCGTGGCTCGTTCTTTAAGTCGAAATTTCCATCACGAAAGCGTTTAAACCAAAATCGCACGGTGCGTTCATTAGTAGACCCCTCTCCAAACGCAGCATTGATATTGCGGGCTGTTTCTGCCGCGTTAGTTCCGCGTCGGAACTCGTATTCAAAAATCACTCGAATTTTCGCAGTATCCATCTTTCTTGTCTAAATTGAATAACAAAAACAATTGAAAGTCGATATTCAAATGTTTCAGATTTTTTAAAAAAAGAACATCACAGAAACCATTTGAAAAAAGTTTCATTCGAAAACCTCAAACCATGAAGATTCTATGTCAATTCAAAGAACCTATTGCAATAAAACGGCAATTTCATACTTTAACCCCTATTATAAAATCTTGAATCGCACATACAAGTTTCTTAGATAAGCTCATATACAACTCCCGACTCGACGTCGTAGGGCCGCGGCCTATCGAGCAAAACTGCCTGCCCGGTAGAAGATCTGTAGAAGATCTTTCCTTTGGAAGAGGAGGTACGAGGTATTGTGTGGAGTGCGCACTCCTCGTATCTCTAATCAACATTCTCGTCTATACCAATTTAAGCGACACGAATGGAATTTTTCAGGCGTTAAAGTGTCTAGTACGTATCCCATCAATGACAAATCATTGACGCACTTCTTCCTCATACAAATAAATCAGTCCGGTCGTTGTTAGTCCCCCTACTATGAGTTGAAATGTAAATACGTATTACCTCTTTAACATTAACAGTTTGGACAAAGTTTGTCCGCAATGCAAATTATCGGCTCGCGCTTCCGGCATATCGGGACTGGTGCAACAGGGAATAGATATTTTACGTCGTCGCCTTGGGTTCCTAGAAGACCGTACACAGTTAAACTGTTAACGTTACAGTGCACGTATTTTCGTATCAACTCATAGTAAGCGTACTGATTATCGCTGTTGGTGTCGTTCGTTACGGAAATCATCGTCGTGACTCGTGCGCAATTATTCAGATGTACTTGAACTGATTGAACTGATAAAGCTGCGTAGATTTGACGAATCATATGAGTGACTTCCTGGTCTATTTTTTATTCTTGACATTTCATCATCATCATCCCTTATTCGTCCTGTGCTGAACATTGACCTCCCCAATACGACCATCTGGCGTTCATGTTTTTTATTGTTATATAAAATTCTGTAAAGCCTTAAAGAATTCAGTTAATATCCGAACAATATGTTAAAAAGCAAATTTCCAAAAGTTTTTTATTGTTATACTAATTTTTATCATTGTAAGATTTTCTTGTCTTTGACAACTTAAACAAAGACTTCTTACGGTATCGAAAGGTAAATATTAAAACCGTGATCCCATTATGGTTATAATTATGTAACTTGTAATTAAGTTTTATAATTATGTAACTTGTACGTTGACTAATGTACAAGACATTATCATATATTGTATTGTATGAGACATGCACAATAATAATATATTAATCAAAAATATAAAAAAAAAACAAAACAAAATTCCACAGACAGCTCAAACTAGCCCCAAATTAAGCGACTTGGCTTGTGCTATGGGCACTCGCAAAGGACATGTGTGTAGTGCAAAACACATGCTGAACAGTTTTTAATTGGTTGTTGTAAAATTGTAAACCTAATAATTTTTTTTTAGCTTATTTACCTATCCCCACATCGAACCCGCAACCTTCTGCGTCGCAGTCGGAAGTTCGGCCGACGGCGCGCCTCAGAGACCGTCAAAAAACGCAAACCTATTAGCGTGAACTAGGCCAAAGTTCGCTTGCCCCGTGACGTCACTGACCAATTCATTCTCATCATAATAATGGTTGCGACTGCGTCCAATATTGTCATGGTCGACTAGCTGCGCCCCGCGGTTTTACTCGCGTAAGTTCCAATCCCAAGCTTATGTTTTAATTCAAATCTACAGCTATCTACATACTAATTGTCATCGTATTAGGTTTAGTAATTTTTGCGTGAAGAAGTAACAATCATATTTGTTTATTTAGTTAGGTATTCAGTTAGACATATTATTAGGATAGGATTACACATGATCGTTTTGAATCGTGTTATATGCTTTTTTTACTGGCTTTAAAGAGAAAGAGACCAAAACCTTTATGTCGATTCCACTTAATGATTATTAATGATTATGCTGTCATGATAGCCTCATAGCTTCAGGGTAGGGTCTTCTTGTTAAAGTCTCAAACGTCGAGCACTGCAACTATGCTAAAAATAATAAACAGCACGCGATTAAAACCGAAAAACCTGTCTAATTTCGATGTATACTTTCCTTGAAAATATTTCTAGTAGATATGCCAGAGTATTAAAATAAATTACGAAATATTTCTATATCCCTGTTTGTATCGCAGTTTCAGTCTGTTGCGTGCACTATTTATTATCTCAGTTTTAACAGTTAGGTAGTTAATCATAGGTGTTGTTGGGTGCTTTCCTGAGTGGAAAACAATGCGGTTTTGTCTATTTGTATTTCTTTTTAATTATTAACGTTTCTAGTGGATATTTACGGTTCGGCTCGGCGTAGCGTGTTGTCTGGTTTTTGTTAAAGATTCTATTTAAGACTTAGATCGAATGTTAATAAAAAACTTGTAGTGGTTGATCTCTCTTTTAACGTTTTTAGATTTGAGTTTTATAAATAAGAATGCTAGACGGACAGCTATGTAGTTTTTATTATAAAGTGTATGATAGATAGATAGATATACGCTTTTTATGCACAACAAACAATATAGGTATCTACATAACATACATAAGTAAGATAAATACACAGAAAGCTATATTAGCTAAGCTATGTACATATATAAGCTATGCATTTATTTATTGAGAAGCTCATTGGCCCGCTGATTTTGTTTAGTCGTGTAAGCATCTTAATTTCTTGGATGGGTGACCGATAAAGTGTGTGGCAAAATTAATTTTGTTGAGCACCTCTATAGTCTATTTTTCAATACGTACTCGACATATAATCACTGGAAAACCTAGTTAACCCATGGGCAAACAAAAAAACATAAAAAGTAAACTATATTTCCTTAATTTTCCTATAATCAATTAGTAGGAATAAACAAAATATTAAAAATCATCCTGTAAAAAGGTACCCAACACTTACTCGTTAATACTGCCGGACATCTTTTGTAACACAACTTAAACTCAACGTTTGCTCACGGTTTGCTCCAATTATTTCAGCGAGACAACGTTAACAGCGAGATGGTATGATATGAAAATAAATTATGTAAACGTTTTGTCTCATTTTGGTTCATTGTTCGTCTGTGTGTCGATTGTTTTGAGCTCGAACGCCGAGGTCGTATGTATACATACGAACCACTAGTTCCGTTCATATTCCGAAAGTCCTAATCGAATGTACGAAGTAGTACAAACAACTAGTATCGGATCACGAATCGCGGCGAGTGCCCGTGTTTCTGCGCGGGCGCCGCACTCGGTGACAATTTCGCATTTCGAAATCTCCGCTGTGTTGAACGTACCAGCCTCGTATTTACGTCGATTACACAGTGCAATGGAAGCGACGACCTCGCTGTTACCACTCAATATTGACATAACGAAGGTGGTTTTGTGTTTTGTGTTGTTTTATTTCGCGTTGTGCAGTTCTTCGGTAATTTCGCCCGCGGATACTCGGGCTCAGTTGTTTGTGAGGTAGGGAGATAACGCTCTGACCCACATCCGAGGACCGGGATTGCAGGTGTGTGCGGATATTTCGAAATTTGGCTCGATTTACAGCCTTGTGCCGGGTGGTTGTCGAATAATGCGGATCGGGTTATGTGTGCGGTTGCCGGTTACGATCTGTGCTGATATCACACGTTCCTATCGAGTTGAGAAAGAAATAAAAGCAACAAACACACGGTAAAAACAAATGACATAGGTAATCAAATTTGAAAGAATACAGAAAAAAAATAATCCTTCTAATTATAATAGTATTAAAAACGCTGCATTTTACAGTGCAGATAGGTTATCCCTATCTGCCTGTGATACTGGACGTATAATTTAAAAACTAAGTTTGGTATGGCCATTGGCCAGTCACATTCTTGTCCACCTTAAGATGCAAAAACTATGAAGTTATAAATTCTGTTATGAACACTGGGCTCGTGTCTGTGGATACGAGTAGAGGTATAAGTTGACTAGCATCGAAGAGATACCCAATCTCCTAAATTACTGCAGCGACGTCCAGTGATGTCGTTAAGTATTTGGTATTCTAATCCTAATCGAATATGCAGCCTCGCTACCCTTCAATAACATCCTTGTTATAGTTTATCTGTTCGCTATGTATCACGACTTTATTTCAATTATGTAGGTAGGTATCGTATAAAAGATTTCTCTATTCTGTTATCTTAAGAAAACAGTCTTATATACGCGACCGGAATAATGTTAGTCTTTGTCAGATGCACCATTCCGTTCGTTGAGAGAGCAAAACTTGATGCTCGGTCTAAATAAAACATATTTACAGAGAATAAAGCATTCCAACACTGACTTATCTGTGACAATTTTGTTAAACTATCCTCTTATTCATTCATATACAAAGATAAAGCAAAATATATATAAAGCTCGGGTCAAATAATGAATAAAAACGCGATAAAAACCGGATAAATAAAGTGTTTTAAAATATATATAGTTGACGTTTAATCATGAATTACACCGGCCGTGCTCACGAGCAGACTCAATTCGCAATATCGTGTAAGTTAAAAAGTGTAAAGAGTTCGAGGTAGTCCAACCCAGGTTAATAAATGATTCTGAAATTCTGAAAATGGAATTTGATTGGTGGATTGTTACAACGTCTTCGGATTTAAAACTAAAATGTGCATATATATCTAAGTCATTATTTACAAAATAAAGCATTATACCACGGTTTAGCTAGAAGTTTGAGCTTCATACAGTATTAAGTGCCTTATATAAATGCCCAGCTTTCATACAAAATTATTTCCCAGCTTTATATGTGACCGGTTACATGATTTGTCAAAGCCTGTTGTCAGAAAAGACGCTAACTTGATTACTATAACTTCTTTCTGCTATGTTTCTATTCTACTACTTGTAGTGCTTGGTTCTTGAAGAAAATTTCAAATTTCTTAAATAGCATTCATTAATTGTTTTCTCTTATTTTGCATAACAAAACCTCAATCACAAAAGCCAGAGTCATATGAATTAGGTAAGCACACAATCAAATCCATAGTTGAGTCATAAAAAAGTAGGCCAAGTGCGTGGCCAGTCCGACAACACGCAGTTATGGTTCCGTAGTCGCTCGGATTTTTTCACGGTTAAAAGGCGTTGCAGAAATATTTTCGTACTCTCTCTCTCTTTTTCTCTTCCTGCTTCTCTCACCGATCTATATTTATAAAAGGCTTTGTCCTCATTGCTGACTAATAGATCAACACAGTCTAAACCGCTGAATAGATAACTGAAATTTGGAGTGTTTTTATATGATAAGGGTTTTTTTTAATTCTCACTGGGTGCGCCTCGCGGTACCACGGGACTTACAGGTATAATCACGAGGCGCAGCTAAGTTGTCCTCCTTTGTTGGAAGTCAGAGAAATGTTTTTATTTCTAATTGATTTACTTAGTTAAACGTTTATTTATCTCTACAAATGTCTCGAAAGCACATCACATCATACATTTTATATCAAAGCTATATCTGTTTATTTACACTGTTAGGGAGACATACGGTAATGAAGAAGCTAATTGGGTTTTTTCTCGAAAGCGGAACCCTAAAAAGATGAATGTATGTGTAACAATAACAAACATAGGTGCATATCATAATGTTACATAACTTAATTGCTTGAATTTCGAAATTTTATCAATGGAAAAATATTTAATTCACGTACCACATAGCCAAAAAAGATTCTTCGATTCGAATGACTTTACATTTTCTTTAAACACATTTAAAAAATAAAAAAGGGATATGTGTTAATAGTCAGGAAAGACAAAATATTTTTGAAGTATAGATTTGCGTTTTCTAGCAGTAACCATTTTTTACAATAAAAAAGTTTTATAACTATGCCTCGGCTTTCTTCAATGTTGATCGAGAATAGTTAGACAATTCGTGTTGTTTTGTAAAATTTAGCTTTTGAAGTTTTTCTTGCAAATTTACCAAGAATTATTGAATCATTAAATCTTTAGATTTAACAGCTTAGGCATGGTTAAGACATTTTAATTGTAGAACACGATCCCAGCTTAGTCAAAGACTAAAATACTAACTTTTTGTGGATAAGTTCGTCAAGGTCGCATATGATTTCCTCAAACAAAATGCGAGTTTATTATACCTATCGATAACATCGGGAGTTCTAGCATAAAGTAACACCCACTTGAAGGTCGGTTTTGTTTGTTCGAATACCATATTTATATATAGCAGGTTAAGGTTGCAATTGTTATGCTGATGCTTGTTTAGTGATAGGCCAATGGCCTCTCCGCAAAGCCTTGATCTTACTCTAGATACTTGCCTATTTGGAATATTTTGGTAAGTCATGCATAGGGTTACCTATAAAGGCTTAAAAAATATTAGGGTAAATTAAAAACATGCGATATAAAATAGGTAGGTGTCATTTATATTAAAAAAAAAGTACTTGTAAAAATGCTTTTTTCCAATATTCAATGTTTATCCGGTTTTATCGCGTTTTTATTCATTATTTGAACCGAGCTTTCGCCAACTTTACAGTTGGCTTTTTCAAGGTTCACTATAGGTTGAGGTTGGTTTCAATATTCAATGGTTTCAACAGGACTTGAACCTGCAACCTCCCTTTCTCTAGCCGTGTGCGTTGCTAATAGCACTATGAAATCTCCCAGTCTATCCATATCTATCTATACTATCCAGTCCTAGGGTTGAAATTAAGGAACGTATTTTACGACTAAATTATCTTTGCGCCAAATACCTACCATGGATTTGTTACAAAAACCTACAGTTTGTAACTTTCATTTGCATTGAAAACTTTACCTATAATCTAAGATGGTGTCTATAACCTATTACTAGAGTTATCCAAATTTTTATAGTATAGAATTTGTCCCCCTTACTTGACTAAACGATGAGTAACTGCTGCATAAACTTATGTTTCGTTTGTATTTCACTGTGACATGAAGTTTCAAAGTTGAGAGACAGAGACAAAGGTTACATCACTTAGTCAAACAGCGGTGTTGGTCTAGTGGTAGAAACCCCGACTTTTATTTCGAAGGTTATGGTTTCGAATCCCGGCCGAGCACCATTGTCTTTCTTTAAGAAAAAAATATGTACGCTATAATTAACATCGCTCTTACGGTGAAGAAAAACATCGTGAGGAAACCCACGGCATTGGGCACAAAGGCCCAATGGTAGGGCTAAATGCGGACAGTTAAAACTCTAACTTTCTTTTAACTTTAACTTAGTCATCTGTTAATCATCGTTTATAAGTAAGTGGGCGTATGTTTTGATCTAATCTAGATACATGTATAAAATGCTTTAACCCCAGGGGGCGACTGACGCATAGCCTGAACCGCTAATTGAAGAGAGCTGAAATCGGAGAGTGTGTTCTTTAAATGATGTAGGATCCGGTACAAAAGGGTTTTTCAAAATTATGTCATTTGCGGGACTAACGAATTTAAGTTTTTACTTTTTAATTATGTTCAACAGAATACACAAGCCGTCTCATGCCATATTAATTAAATAATTGTTATGTCTTACGTAGTATTTATTATATTGAATTTCACATCTGCAGTTATATTATATATAACCAATCTTCAATTCGAGTTTTGTTTCAATCTTACGTAACGCACAATTTGATTTCGCAATACAAACTTTCACTTCAAGGCCGATAATAAATTGAGCGGGCCGCCATTACTAGGGTTTAATTCTTATTTTTGTAATATGTTACGGTTCTTATATAAAATTCATTAGGAATTAAATCTAGTGAACGCCATGAGTTTCTTGTTGTCGAAGGGCGTGTTCCGAAACCACATTTTCTAGTATTTAAAATGTGTCAAAAGATCATATATTTGTATGCACGCTCTAACTAAACGAATAGAAGATTTTGAGCATGAGTTTTTCTTGGCCAAAAGTGTAAGGCACCAAACTACGACTTCAAAGTCCAAATCGCGGCATTTTATACTTTTTTTAATTGCGCGTATTATAAGAAGTGCCTAATTGTTTTTTGAAGTGCTAAGGATTTAAAAATAAGCTCGTTGGAATGGATTATATAAGAGTCCCGTTTTCCTCTTTTGATGTAAGTACGGAACCTTACTTCGGATACACATTTATATTTTATGTAGCTAAGGTACGTTAGTCAGTAGCCAAGATTTTTGTTTAAATGAATTCCAAGTAATATCGTAGACTAAACAAGCATTAGCGATTAAATAATCCGATCACAATCTCAAAGCTAAGATAAAATCTGCAGACCAAATAGGTACGCAATCTGTCGCCATCGCTATTCTGCTGTCACAGAGAAAGTAACAAATATTTTGGGCCATTTAGATCACAAGCGACATGTAGTCCATGTTACAGTATTAAATAAACAAATATTGCATGAAGTTGCACACAATGCCTTCTAACTCTAAACCAAGCAACTAGGCTTGTACCATGGAATCAACCAATGCCCAACGTATTGTTTCTTTTTTGGTGAGAATGTTGAGTTTAGGAGTTGCTTAATTTTTTAAGTCGTTCTCAAATTTGAGTAGCTTTATTATATTTAGCCGTATGCACTTTGTGGCACATAAATCGCCCTTGGGAATTTTTACTGGTCCGGTTCCGGGATTATCCTCCAGCACGGCTTTATAGTATGAACAACGCCGCATCGCTATCGTTCCGGATAGCAAGACTCGGTAACTTGCTTAATTGTGCTGTCTTTACATAATTTAAACATCAGCCATATGATTACCTAGTAGTATTTGCTTTACCATTTCCGTCCCGTTTTTACACGGTTACAAGAGTGAGAGAAGTGTATTTATATACAGTCTAGACTTCCGTTTGGTCTGGAGAAAGTGAGTAGGCGCCTAGTGTGGGTGGTTCGAACGATTGTGATAATCAGTTATGTACTTGCAATTTTGTTGTGTTTTCTTTACTAATAAATATTTATAATATAGGTACTTATGGTAGAATACTAGGAGCGCTACTTATGATTTGAGAGCGACTTGAATAAGTGGATCTTGTCCCCCGAAACGGGAATCTTCCACCGCTCCGTGTCCTGTACTAGTTTCGCCAGTTGTTGACTTGAAGTTCACGTAGGTCAGCTTCCACTGTATTAATCCAGCGAAACTTGGGTCGTCCACCAGTCTGCGACCGCTTGTACGGAAGAGGGGTGCTTTCTTCGTGTCCTAAACTCAAGAAACCGTATATTAATTTTCAATTTAGAAGCAGCTCGAAATTTTGGAAATCGTTTTAGCCCTTAAGTTTTATGTTAACTCTAATATTTAATAGAATTACACATATATAACTAGCTTAACTTTTTTTTACGTAATAGGCTAGGTTTTGACCTCATCTCACCTGATGGAAAGCGACAATGAGGTCGACGATGTAGCATGCTTACCTAGAAGATACCTATAACCTTACCTGATATACCTACCAGACCATACCAGTTGTATGTAATGATCCAATTTAAAGATAAGTACTTACCTATTTGTTAATTTTGAAAACTCGTGGGTAGTAGAACTAAAATAAGCATCTGCAATTGAGTTGATATTGGTCTTATTTTTTGTTGCTATTTTTTTATGGTCACGCACGATGACGCCTACGCTTGAGATGATTTATTAGGCTATCGACCTACTTAAATCATTATAAAAGAAATAAACATGACGTGACAGAGGCCCGAATCTAGAGCAAAGGTATCTCAGATTTCTCGCGTATCAAGACGAAACTCTTTGATTATTTCTGGCTATTAGAATTGGCCAAGATTTCGTTTCAACATGATTACAATTGCAAACAATACACTTAATACGAATGTTTAATTTGCAACTGGACTGCAATCGAAACTTGATTGACTCAAAAATGAATATGCAAACGTTTTTGTCCTAACAAAATCATATCCAATAATGTAACCAATAGTTATTTGACCAACATACATCTATCTATAAAAATGGAGTGATCTTTCGTTGTGGATCTTAATCTGTGTTGTGGGAATTTCCAAAAATCTTTAATCTATTCTAGGTCTTAACAACATATTGAATTCATATTAAAAAAAAAAAAAATTAAAAATTAAAAAACCGACTTCAAAAAGAAACAAAAAATACTTAATTTAAAAAACAACCAAAAAAAATAAAGAATTGATAAAAATGACCAAAATAACCTCTACATAGGTACAGTGCCACCGACTAATTAATCTGTTTTATCATCTGAAGTCGGGCAGCCAAACTAAGTACAATATGGAACCAACCAGTAAAACTGCCCGACTTCAGACGATAAAACAGATTAATTAGGCGGTGGCACTGTACCTATGTAAAGGTTATTTTGGTCATTTTTATCAATTCTTTATTTTTTTTGGTTGTTTTTTAAATTAAGTATTTTTTGTTTATTTTTGAAGTCGGTTTTTTAATTTTTATATTATTTTTTTATTTTACCCTTTTTAGTATACCTACCTAAAAATCAACAATATTGTTACCGTAATTTTAATTATTGAGGAGTTTGCTGATGAGAAGGTGGTCTCAGGTGCCCCTTCAGTCTGTACTAAGTTCTTTAGGGATCTATTCTTTTTGGTAGAAGTCCAAAATGAGTAATTTATTGAGTTCTGGGATGCTATTCTGTCCATCATTCCGAAGGTACTCATCAGATCCTTACCAAACTTTTTATGGGACCATCTCGCAGCTGCCACCTTTCCATTTAAAAAAGAACTATATCAATCGGTCAAGCCATCTTTGTGTAATCGATGGTCAATTGAATTGAATACAGCGTTTTGAGGAGCATTCCCGGTCCTCACTTCGAAGATCCTCATCAGATCCTCATCAATTTTTTATGGGACCATCTCGGAGTTCCCACCTTTCCATTAAAAAAAGAATCATTTCAATCGGTCAAGCCATCTTCGAGTAATCGATAAACAGTTAAATGATTGATTAATGCGTTTTGAGGTGCATTTCCGTTCATCACTCCGAAGACCCTCATCAGATCCGCATCAAATTTTTATGGGACCATCTTGGAGCTTCCACCTATCAATTAAAAAAAGAATCATCTTAATCGGTCAATTTGTCTTCGAGTAATCGGTGAACATACAAAAAAAATAAAATATTATACATACAGACGAATTGATAACCTCCTCCTTTTTTTGAAGTCGGTTTAAAATTCGTATTTCTTTTTTTAACCGACTTCATAGACAGTGTAGTAGGTACCTACAGTATCTAGTAGGCATAAATTGTCAGTTTAGAATTTATCGAATCGTAGCCATTATTTTCCCAAACCGATGTAGGTAATACAACATTTAGGTATTGTATTAAAGGAAGTAAGCAACAAAAACTTTATTTTTTACATTTCCTATGTGAATATTCTCACCGCTATGTCATACCTACATATAGTAGTTTACCTCTTTGTATTGTTTCCACCTCGATAGGTACTCAACATTTAGCTCATTCACCTCTCAATCTGATACCTATTCGATAGGCAATTTACCTAATTAATACAATATCTATTTTAGGTAATTTGAAATTTGCTATTCTATTTTCAGAGGACAGTAAATTTTAATTAATAATAAATAAATAAAATAATAAATATTTATTTCATAAACTTTTGTTACATAATAGACTATACCTAGGACTTAAACATTACTGGGAAGACTATAAATAATACATATACCTGAACTAGGTGAAACCTGTGTTTCAGGTGAAGTAGGTCATTTATAAATTACATTTTAAAATTAAATCACTTACAAACAAAATACGAATTATTTAAACAGTTAATAGTATTAGTCTTGTTGAGGTGCAATTTTTTTACAAATTTAGAATTAGTTTTTGCTTGTTTTGGAGTTGTTAGATTAAAATTTTGACGAAGTATTTTTTTTAAATAAGGAGTTTTTACTTTAAATGGTGTGCTTCGGTAGAGCGGACCGTAAATTGGCCAATCACAGTGGTCAAAATCTTCGCTCTGTGTGTGTCAAACACGCTGTGATCCACTGATCACAGTGTGATCAGTGATCTCCATATCAAAAAATAATCCATACCAAAAAATTGCACCTTAACGAGACTAAAACCCCGCTTAGGTTTCGAGAATGCATTTTCTTTGGAATAGAATATCCTTATAGAAATACTTGTGTTTAACAATATAAAAGTAGATGTGAAGTCTATACGTATGTAGGTAGGTTATTTACATAATTTTATGTTCTTATCTAAATATTAAAAAGTTTATTATCTTCCTGTCTAGTCATGAAGACTTTATTTTTATACCCATTTTAATAGACGCGTCACGTCAAAGCTCTAGACTAGAATGTGGAACATTTTATAAGTATTATAATACTTACCTAAAAATAAACAAAAGTTCTTGGCAAATTGCAACCTTAATTTGATTGTACATACACTTTCTGTGTATTATGTATATCAACATGTATTTAAGATGAGGATAAACTTTGTCTTAAAGTCATACCGGACAGAGTTTGTTACCCTATTATTTTTAATATTAATGTCCCCTTACAAGTCTCAAAGGCTTCGTCTAAGCAAGTCTATAGCTTAGACGAATTCTACTAACAAAACAACACTATACATACAGACTCTGTACTGTAACTGATAAATATTAAGCGTGACCTAGAACAGCGCATAGGCATATCATACTCGATCTCATGAGGCATGACGTCACACTCTCTCATAATAAAACAGCTCCTCGACTAATGTAACCATTTAGCGAGTCTTGGACTCGCCGGTCGCAAAGGCCGGGGCACACCGGCACTGATCTGACATACATACCGACCGGTTCTACTTGATAGAGCTTGCGTCTCTATAAGGTACGCTGGTTTGAATTGAGTTACCATTTATTATTAAAATAAATCTTTAAATGAAACTCAATTTTCGATTATAATCGTGTTTCTATTTTATTGTTATTATGCATTTTGTCAATGCCTTACATTTCGAGGTCTTTCCAAACATTTCGCTCGAGTGAAAGAACAGTATTCTATAGATCGTAATTCTGCTAATATTATAAATGTGAAAGTGTGTTTGAATGTTTGTTACTCGATCACGCAAAAACTACTGAACTGATTGCGAAGAAACTTGGAATATAGGTAGCTGGAAACCTAGAATAACACATACTTTTTATCCCGACATTCTCGCGGGAACGGGACTTACGCAGGTAACACCTCGGGGCGCAGCTAGTAAAATGATAGTTCAAAAACTTCATATTGTATTATCCAGTTTTTAAATACATTTAGTAATAATAGGAAATATTTTAGTTTAAATATGTATATTGAGATAATAGTCAAACGCTCTCCTATTAATTAAAAAATGACATTCTGCAATATATTTTTATTTATTTATAACTTGCAAATGTGTGCGTCAATTACCATGTTAAAAACCTTATAATCGTATAATTACCATATTATTAATCAATCGTCACGCTTCTGTCCTTCACCGACGCATTCGTTACCAAATAATTATGAAGCTAATGTACCTTATCGCGATGCAAAAACTATACGAGTAAAACACAGTAAAGCAAAATAAATCGGCTGGTTTTTTTGCGAAAGTGACGCGACGGTGAACGCTTCAATAGTCGTACGAACTAACGTTATTTACTATGATTTTCTTTTTACTTAAAGTGTCTAGTTTTTTTCATTCATTAGAAGACAGTTTTAGCATTTAGCGAGTCTCAAACCGGTCGCGGAGTCCAGGCGAGATTGGCACCTACTTATCTGCTCGTGATTAACTGACCGGTTTCAATTTTACTTGTAATTAGGTACAGGTAAAATTTGCCATAAATCAAAATTGAGAGTAAAGTTTGCATATTTTTTATTTTATTGATCTTTTTAGATGAAATAAACAGCACAAGTAACTTTAAGTCTATGCTATTTAAGGCGCAGTAGTAATCGGGACATTGTTAGTGGAGTATGCTCGGCTTGCCCCGCACCTATACCATACCCCCAGCCTAGCCAGCCATTGCATGTCCAGAGGAAAGGATGGGTCAATACGTCTGGACGAGTAGAGCTAACTAAGAAGCCTCACGATATTTTCTTTCTCGTAAGAGGGATGTAAATAGCGCACATAATATACCACTACTAAGGAATCTACCTTAAAAAGTTAGCATAAACGACAAATTTAAATAGTTTTTCTCATTGTGACTACATCTCAATGCTAAGACATAATTGGTCACAATTGAGATGAACCAAATGATTCAAGAGTTTAAATTTCCTCTCAATTTATTTCATTGAGACATCGCGACATTTAACGTTTTTTACAACACAAACTCTTCTAATAAACAATTTTAGAAATGCAAATTATTTAATAATGTGATGTTTACCATGTACCTTTACGAGATACGAGATCGAGTACGAGTTTACGAGACAACGGGACACAAGTCAAATGAAACATGGTAAATACCACGTTATATCTTACTTATAATAAAGGGAGAGAGGACAAAAAGTCTGTACTTGCACAAGCACTATTAGCACTACTATAGCACTAAGCACTATTTCTACGCAGACGAAATCGCGGGTAACAGCTATTTATTAATATTAAAAGTGCAAACAAGCGCGTTAGCTTATCATCGTATAATTTGAGAACTCTACTGTGTAAACTGTTGCCAACTATACCAACGTATGTAGGCATATTAATATTTTTCTAGAAACTAATCTGTCCTACATCTAAGAGCAGGTGTTCTTAACGGAAACAATTACGCATATTACGTACGTATAATGAAGGAAATAATTTCAATGTTAACAAAAACTAAGCGTTATTTATTAAACACTTGATTATGCTCGCTTTTACGCGCAATTTACGCACATAAAGGATTTATAACCTTATTTCACCCTTATTTGTACATAAAATAAAAGCCACCATAGAACACAAATTACAACATTAAAACAGATGGTTTTTTCTCACAGACTATTTATCAACGCACATAATAACTACATATTAATATAGATTTTCCTTCTCTTTTCGCGATGTTGTTACATTTCAGTTTAACCTAGGAAAGGAGTCTGTAAAGAATTCGATACGTAGGAACTGCATTACAACAATGCTGAAAATAATGTAATGTCAGTCATCAAGAAAACCTGTCTGGTGTCGTATCAGATGGTACCTCTAACATTGCTTGCTTAGTTAGATACCAAGACATGATGCAAATTCTATAGTCATCTAGAATGCCTCTCTGGTAGACGCTTGGTTTCTTGTTATACTCACACAATTAAGTGTAATCAATTTGATAGTGAATAGGTATCCGCTAGGCAAGCGTGCTTCACCTTAAGTGCATCCTCAGTTACCGTCGAGAGATAGTAATCAAATTAAATACAAATTATCCAAGGAATTAAATTAATATTAGTTACTAGCTGCATCCCGTTGTTTTACCCGTGTAAGTCCAGATCCCGTAGGTCCCAAACTTAAAAAATAAATTAAAAAAACGAAAGTTTAGATATTTGTCTGTGTGGATGTTTGTGTTTCAAACACGCAAAAACCATTAAACCGATTGTAATGAAATTTGGTATGCAGATAGTTGGAGATTTGATTAACGTTAACGCATACTACTACTTTTTATCCCGATATTCCCGCAGGATCGGGATTTAGTCGGATAAAATCGCGGGACGGAGCTAGTGAAAAATAAAGTATTAAATCCACTGTCACAATATTTAGACCGAATCAAATTACCGGATTAGGTGCAGACGGCAGCTTGCTAATCAAAGCTTGCGATACTGCGACAGCAGACTGGTAACTTTTATCGGCCGATAGTACGTAAAGAAACACGTGAAAACGAACAAACATTTATTTCGTTAAGTATCAAAATTGACCAAAATTACATTTTACTATGCTGTCAATCTACAACTTTTTTTCAGTTTTTATCTACAATTTGAATGTCCATGACGCTCGTCAAATAATATACCTAATATGGCATTTTGCGATGCTAATTTTTTTCTTTATTGATTCAAAAAAGTTTTCCTTACATTTTTGAATCAATAAAGTTTTGATTTCCGTTCGATTTTAATTATGTTTTATTTTGAGTCACCAATAGAGGTGGATTAGTCGTTAGTTGCAAGGATCGACCGACAAAAAAATCTGTTGTTTGCTTTATCTTTTAGCTTATCTAGATTACAAACACCGATTCTCACAGGAAAGTAGTTTAATTGAAAAAAAAAAACTGGTTAAGTGTGACTTGGACTTGCGCACCGAGGGTTCCGTAATATTTGTGCAATAAACGGACATTTAGCAATTCCGGGAAATAAAAGCCATTAAAAATAAAGTTGTTATTTAAGGTTTATTTCTTTTCATTGAAATATACATATCGTTTAAAACTTTACACTTACACCTTTGATTATGTTTTTTATTTCTGATTTGTGATATTGGAGGGAAGCAAGTGATCCTAATAAGCTCTCGGTTTTCCCACTTGATGTACGGAACCCTAAAACCGCCGTTAACTTAGCAGATTAATCAAAAAAAAAGTACAAATAAAAACTGGAGTGTCTCTCTGTTATTATGAGATTGTAGATTTTAATCGATTTGAATCGTTTTTAAATTGTTTGTATTGTGTTTGGTCGGTTGCACAAATGTTTGTCCCTCCCTTATGATTGTAAAATAAGGAAATATGTTTGTTTTATTTTATATTATTATCATTTTACACTTAAAGGGAATAATAGAAATGTATTGTCATCAGAACTAAAGATTTATGCAAAATTCTAGTCCTAAGTTTAGAGGAAGTGGTTCAAATGTAACTTGCAAGATTCCATGCGAACAAACGTAGGGACATACATATTATTATATACATACGAACATACGATACATACATACGATGTATAATTGCAAGTGAAATAAAAGTTTCTAATAGTAGATTGTTATGTAAGGGTTGAATGTCTCGCATTTCACCCAAGATATTTCTGAAGCTCTCGAACGCAGTGAGAGCGCCAATAGTTCGAGGGTGAAATGCGTGACATTCACCTGAGTTAAACACTCTTATTTTTATTTCGATTGCAAGAAAGTTAAAATACCACTCGCACATTTAATAAAGGTAGGTATATTGATATAAACGTCACGACCTCGTGGTGAACGTGGACGGAGTTCGGGTCAACCAAGTCAAAACTGCCTCGTTTCTCGGCTTTCAGTTGGACCACACCCTGTGTTGGGAGTCCCATATTGACCAGCTATGTTCGAGATTAGCTAAAGCCTGCTACGCCTTAAACCGACTCGCAGTAACACTCCCCAAACATACAGTACGTACTTGTTACTTCTCAACCATCCAGTCTCTGTTACAGTACGGTCTGGAGTTCTGGGGTCGTGCAGCTGATTGGGAGCGTGTGTTTCGGATGCAACGTCGTGCTGTGAGGGCTATAGTACGCATACAGCCAGATGAGTGCGTCAAGGTTTACTTCATTGAACTCGGAATTTTAACCTTGCCGTGCTTGTTAATTCTCCAAATCGCGTTGTATGCGCGCTTTCATCTATCCGAGTACACTAAAAGAGCAGATGTAGCGAGACACTCTCTTCGGCATGGTGGCAGGTTGCTCGGCCGTTTTGGTCGGTTAGTGAAGACGTCGCACACCATAGACTCCATGAGTCCTCACGTCTACAATAAGGCTGCCTAACGTTGTTACAAGTGCTGGCAACATCCGCATGTTTAAATCCAGACTCAGTCAGTGGCTTATTGAGCAGTGTTTCTATTCTTTTGAGGAATTTATGAACTTAAAACTTCAATGATTGTTGACATATTTAACTTTTGACGATCTTTGTACTCTTTATTTTTAGTCACATTTTGTGTTTTAATTTTATTACTCTTGACCCTTGTATTTTTGATTATTGATTATTGTATTTTTATACAACCTATTTGATTCATGTCATGACATTTTATTAGTATGTTTTTTTTTATTTTTTAATATTCAATTGTTATTATTATTATTATCTTTAATTTATTATGATTTTTATGTTTGAATTTTGCCTCTTATTATTTCTTTTTATTTTTTTTGTTTGACATTTGACTTGTAATTAATTTATTACCAATAAATGATATGAATATGAATATGAATATATTGAGAATCAGTATATCAATAGTTTCAATATTGAGAAACAGGAATATTGAGAACCAGTTAAAATATCAAGTAAATTAGAACAATTTGTAAATCGATAAAAAAAGTCAAAATATACACTTACTGCCAACATTAGAAAATTAGAAACTTAGGTATACAATTTGTAACGGGTATGCCCTTTTAATCCGAAAGGGGGTTGTTCTAGACGTCTAGGCGAACAACTTTTGTTCTACGACTTTTGAAAAATCACACTTTTATTTTGAAAATTTTGAGTTCACTGAATTCACTGAAAAAACAGCTGCTTTTGTAAATAAAGGTTATTGAAGTTTTGCTAGTAAACCATCAAACTATATAAAAGGACAACATAAGGTCAATGACCTCGAACTCTCAGAAACAGCTGATTTTCAAGTAAACTTTACACCTATTTTTTTCGAAAAGTACTTCGAATTTCCAAAAGTCGTAGAACAAAAGTTGTTCGCCTAGACGTCTAGAACGATCCCCTTGCGGATTAAAAGGGCTTACCCGTTACACCTTGTATATTGGCTACAATAATTATAATCGAGTTGGTCACGATGTGCATCAAAGCGGCCATGCCGACACGAGAAAAAAAAGTAGGAAGCAATCATGGCATTATAGCGAGAGGCAGAATTGAACAGTAATTCAATATCATAGCCAAACGGGAAAAAAGTACGTTGTTTAATTTCAGACTAAAATCTGACGTTACGGTTTCTTGTATTTGACGATTTTTCTATAGAAAAAAGTAGGGATATTTATACCCTAGGGATCAAGTGAGCTACTTTCCACCCGGCTATCTACCCAAGAAAATTATATTTTCCGAACAAGATAGACGAAAAATAAGTCATTGTCCTGACCTGAGATCAACACAAGTAATTATTAATTATTATACAAATTATTACAGAATGAAAAACCTCTTTCCCGAGGTGAGACCATTATCCGATCCCGGTGCTTTTTTGTGTAACCATCTCATGTAAAACTTAAGCTTTCTCCCTTTTTTTCACACTATTAAAAAAATATTAGTATATGAATATTAAATAGCCCGCAAATAACACAACATTGGTATTTTAAATCTAAAATATACGAGGTCTATTGTCTAGATTTCACGCCCATAACTTAAAGTCTATACCTATCCGACGACTAGATTTATTACACACATATTCGTATAAGCCCATGAAAAATATCCAATCGAAAGGTATTATTCCAAAAACCTTATGGGACAAACGAATGAAAAAGCGTTATTGATGTGTGGCTAAGCCAATTGACTGGGCGAGATATTATTTTGTTTGTAAGCAAAAATTAATGTTGTTTTTAGATGGTTTTAAAAGCGATTGGGTTAGGTTACATTTCATTGTAAGCCTGTATTACCTATTTAGTTGATGAGTTTTATATAGGCACTTTGCCGGACATTGCTGCTTTGACGTAACTTGGTAATCCCCAGTGATCATCTCAAAGCAGCAATGCACTGCAAGTGAAAATTACGATGACGGACATATATACTGTTGCCTAGGGATGAAGATTAGACCGCGCCGTGTCCGGGCCGGGCCGGGGACTAAATACTTTTGTATGAAAACAGCATGGACGTGGCCCGGACGACATGCAAAACAAACGTTCTCGATTGCATTCCTCTCGGGAGCCCGGGCTTCGCGCTCCTACTTTTGAGTCTCCACTTTGTACGATCTTCGGCATTTGTATACATACAAAAGTAGTCTTATTAAAAAAGTAATAGGCAATGTTAATAGAATTAACAAAAAAAAAGCAAAACATCAAAGACACAAAGGCCCTGACCACTAACCTAAAGGCCTTAACTACTCAAAGAACATTGTCCAAAAAACAATCCAATAAAATATTCAGAAGTCACAAACTTCTACCAGTAAATTACACACAAGCCTAATGTAGAACATTATTAGAACCGGTTTGAACCAGATCGATCTAATGCAAAGCAGATATTGTTAGTTATTAATGGTTCCTCCCTTGCGATCGTTGATCATATGAATTGACGACTCTCGGGACTGTGATGCTAAATTACATTAGAATATTCTAGTCAAGAACTATTATACTCCGGCACGAGATTTACTTTAATGCTTTTTGAGATGGCTCTTTGAGTGTAGTTTTGGGATATTATTTATTAGTAAGAAGGCAGGATTGCTGCAGCAAAAGTCTTGATCTCGTGGATTTTCCAGATTAAAATCAGTCTCTTTGTTATTCCCTGTTTTCAACAATGTATCTTTATTACATATGTCGGAACACGGACAAGTTCGTTTGGCGTTACAATTCAGGCCAGGGGGTGGTTACTAGTCGAGGCTGAAGTCTCCCAAGAAACCCCTTTTCATGTTTCTTTTTGGCTTCTAAAATCTAAACATCCTAAGTGATTTTATTTTCTCACTTTTTCAAAAAAAGACGTAACTTAAATCAACCCTGTTTAATGATAACGATCGGACCTCAGACGGCGGAGAAATCCGGTAACATACACACACAGATAAAACTTTTATCCGAAAAGCAAACCTCCTCATTTTATTAAAAGTCAGCTAATAAAATAGGGTTTATTGTTCTATGGTATATTGTACAGTTAAACATTGATTCTTTTTGTTCAAACGAAATGGAAACGTTACAAAAAAGTGTCAAACCGGAGTGAATCAGTAAAGCTGACGTAAAGATTTACGTTTGTCAATTTCCTGAGTGGAAAGGGAAGGGGGGAGGAAAAGGGGAGAGGGTGAATTTACGACCACTGTTCCATCATCCAGAGAGGTGACACCGCGATTTGTGGCGATTGAGACAAAAACTTGAAATAGTAGATAGCATTTATTTGTATATGTGTTCGTTGTTCAATAGCACCATGAATATGAGGAGATGGAAATAAGCGTTATTCTTATTAGTCTCACTCATTTCAATTATGTTAAGAGACTAACAAGAAGTGGAAAAAAAATGTTTTAAAGTCAACCTAGAGGCGTGTCGAGATCTCTACAGAAGTCTCAGGGTTTTAAAACACCTTTAGAACACATAGTTATGTGTGTAAAACTGCAACTGTTTACGATTAGGTACCAACGTGCTGCTTTGTTTGCTTGCACAGATTGACACGGTACATAAAGTGTTTATGTAATTACTTATACAGTGTCAACCTTCACGTGGACATGAAAAACTATTATTATTATTTCTTATCGGTTGTGAACCGGTTATGGCCGTACAGAAAGCACCATGTGTCCCCAAAAGTATTATTAACATTTGTTAGTTATGTTTGCGATTTGCATTAAAACAGTGAAGTCGTCGTAGTAAAAATAAAGTCAAGGAAGTCGTTGTAAAAAGTGGCTCTTTACAATGACTGTTCACGCGAGCTTTGGAGACAACGCTAAAGTGCATGTTTTGCACCGGTTTTCACATTCATTACGGTTGTACACCTCCATGAAACTAAATTGATCAATATTCCCACGAAATTAAACAATTACGCATTTGCACTATTTAAAAATGAAAATTTAGCCACACATCTCCTCAACGCGTCCCTGCCAAAACTCTCGAAAAAACGATTGACGTTAACGTAACAAGGACTGACATAGTAGCTTAGTAGATAAAGTGATTCAATAGGAAAGTTTATATATGTAAAGCACATCCTGATATTTACGCGGGATCGGGGCTTACACGAATGAAACCACGGGGCGCAGTGATCGCTTTTCAGTAGAAAATAAGAAAAAAGGCCATAACTGCTTAACAACGAAAAATCGCGGAACATACATGGGGGTGATTCGAGTGCCCCTTAAGGTCCTCTCCTCTACCTCTGGACTTTCGCTCGACACTATTTTCTGGGACACCCTGTATAAAGCATTAATGCTTACGTCTTTGTAATGTTTGAAAAACAAAGTTTCTCGCGTAACATCATCTATTATATCTACTTAATTAATTTCCAATTATGATGTCAATAACCTACAAAACAATACTAATTAGGCTATTAACTCCGAATGTGCAAATAGTTTAATAATAAAGCGGAATTGCCTTAGCCTTGCTTGAGACCTTGAAGTTTTTTACAAGTCCTTGTTTTGTCTGTAAATCTTGAATAAATTAGCGTTTTTTTAATGCGAACTGAGTTGGAAGTTATTAAAGTCACACGGGTTTGAGTTTTAAGGCGACCGTCCACTGGTTCGAACCGGTCTTAACGCACGCACGACACGCAACGAATTTCCATGGCTTTTATAGCACTTTGTCACTGCCGGTATAATATATGACGGTTTAATTTTCACACAAACAAACAAACTTTCACACTTACTTTTATTAATATAGGAGAACAAACATATTTATGTTAAACTATACCATAACATTTTTACAAAAGCAAATAAAATTGTTTGTCATGCTTTTGACCTGACTGTAAAACACGTCTTTTACAAAGTAATTTTCTAATTCTATAAAATGCTTGGTCCTAATAAACTTTTTAAATTCACACGATTTGTTAACATATTTACATTTGACCGGGTCTTAATCGCGTACTATTAGTAAATATGCTTTGTCCTTACTAATTGATGGATCAACGCACAGCCTAAATCGCTAATAGTAGTAGGTGAAAGATTTTGAGTGTGTTCTTTATATAATACTGTATGCATCCGATAAGAATGGGTTTTTAAAATTCCCGGCATCGGGACTAACGTGGGTGAAACTGCGGCACATCTACTATGATTCTAAAGTAAAAAAAAAACAGAAATATAACACGTACTTCCTCTAAAATAAACAATAACCATTATCCATTTCCCAAAACCAAAACTGTGCCAATAAAACTGCATGCGCCAACCTAAACACACTGAACCGGGTCAAATAGAACTAATGAATCCACGAATTTCACATAAAAATACAGTATCATCGCCCCGTAATAACAAAGTAGGAAAATGCTTTAAAATTGTTTGATAGGCTAAACACGTAGGTTGAACAAGATTAGGGTAAAGCCGGCCGGAGAGCCACCACTGCATAATGGAGGTACGGCGACACGTGGTCCGCACTTAAACCCGAATACGATATGAATTTCATTGCTGTATACTGTTTGTTTTTCGACTATATGAATTGTAATTTGCACTTTGTTAAGGTGCTTTCTGATCAAGCTGGGTTTTTTTTTAATTTAGCTACCTAAACGTTTGCAAATGTTGACTCAGCCGGGTCGTGCCGTTTAGGTACAGCAATACACTTTTATATGTTTGATCAGTTTAAGATTTCCATCCCTATCTCATCTCCCTACATTGTAAATTATTACGCGTTATGTTAAGACTCGGAACACAGCAGTAGAGGCGGATTACGACCCGTCTTCTTCAGTGGTTGTACCAGCCTACTTATCACAACCTTTGCTTTAACCAACATTCTTTCTAACTTCCTGGGCTAGGTTTGGTCGGTATCTCTCCAAAGTTTTCTAAGATATTTAATTCACATTCGTATACGTATACGTCCGCCTCCGTCAACCGAAAGTTTCCGTGTAACGTGTAACGTTCCGAAAGAAATTATACGAGATAGATTAGTTCGCAGAAAAGCATTACAATCGAATACGTCTATTGTGCTACAAATGGCGCCCAATAGTTCCGCGGTTTGCAAGTCACCACACTTACACTAACTAATGACCTAACTAACTAACGACCATAATGATAACAATCGGAATAAATAATGTTCTCTCCACTACAAAGGAAAACCCCGAAAAAAACTTTCATCGAATAAAATATTGACGAAATATTGCTACTGTATTCCTCCTTTTGCCCCAAATACTTGTACAAACTTTTGCAGAAAGACAAAATCCACAAGAAATATCAGCTGGGGATAACGTTCGTGGATTCTATTCGACACAGCTTTTTTTTCCTACTACCAGTAAATGGGATACGTTATATTGAATAGAGATTTTCATTATGTTACGTAGATGGGTAGACAAATAGTGTAGGAAGTATTGATCCGATTAAATTGCTACACGTCTCGCACTTGAATGTAATATCAGGTGTCGAATGTCTGTCGGATGCTATTCAGTGTATAGGGAGCAAAAGCCCCACGTTTACTTCGGCGCGTCTACAGAGAGCTATCACGTCGCCGCGCCGTCGACACCCGCCCAGCCGCCCGCTTCATCCAGGCCGGCTTTTGTTTCCACCTGACAGATGCGACTCCCTACCCAATGTCATAAACGAAATCCTAGCCCACACTAAGCTCTCACGCGACTGCTAATCTCTTCAACAAATTAATAAACGTATTAATTTAATATCTCTCGAAACAATTTCCATGTTATATATGACGTACCCAACAAAACGCAAAGGCAAAGTTCGGGATTACTTCCCTGCTCATATTTTATTTATTCAGTCGCGTCGTCCGTCGTACGTATGCCCGGCGAAATATCACCTAAACCCCGCACCGCTCCCAGAATATTCTATACGCTTGAATAATGTCCACTGTTCCATAAAGAATGCATTTGCATACGTTGTTGTGTTGCAACAGGCTGCTCTCTCGTCCGAAATGTAATACGAACACAAAACCGCCTTTTGTACGCCTCGTAGTGCCACACATCGGAGATGAGATAGCGAAATGAAAAAGGAATGCAGTGATGGAATGTCTGACCAGTGTCGGTGCTTTAAAAACAGTGAAAATGTTGGTTCTATCGAATATATTCCGTGCGAGTCATCCACAAAACCAGCTCAGAGAATTAAATTCTCTGAAGTCGGAGAAAGCGAATCAAATGGAGGACTCAAGAATAGGTTCAACAAATTCGTTTAGAATAAAACAGAGAACGAAAACGCGTGAGAATATCCACGTGGCAGATGTTATGGACTGTGATGGGGCGAAGACTGTGAAACGCGAAAAGTGTCTCTCGAGCAGTGTCGATGCTATACCTTCCAATAACCATACCAAAAGTAAAGTGATATGCAGTGCCAAAGGTTTATTAGAGACGAATCTCGACGATTTATTCAACGACGTCCACAAGTTAGACGGTTGGGACGCAGAGCCAAAGAATATAGGTGCTAGTGAACCTACATTGAGTTTTAGTAGTGATGGTGATTCTAAAACTTTCAACCGTGAATCGCCCGTATCTGTCGATGACACTGATGATGACACGGCCAGTGGTAGTGATTACTCAAATGGGGTTATCAGGGAGCAGAGAATATGCATGGGCGCTCGCCGCTTTGGTCATATGCTAAGGAGAGTAATTTCTAGAAATGGTAAGTGAGTTTTTAATTAAGAATATAATAGTAGTTTTCTTAATTTTTCCAGGTCGTAATCGCGTATTATTATTTTCTTTCTTACCTCGGCATTTCAACTATGTCTTGGTCGCGAGGATACACTACGACCAAGACTATTGTAACATAGTTGCGAGGTAAGAAGTAACTATGTTAACAAATCGTGTGAATTTAAAAAGCCTATTTATTTCTGTTGTGAAAAATAGATTAAACATGACCGTAAAATTAATTATCTACCTCAGTTTGTTACCAAATAAAACAAACTACAAAACGATTTCAATTTCTAAGTAGCAACATCGATGAAATATAATCGTAAAATGTCGTGGCGACGTGACATCGCGGTACACCGACGAGCGCACTGATTCGAACGACAATTACCTTCTATTTGTTTTCAATTGTATCAAATTGCTTATACTGGTCTGATTGAGTTGAATGCTCAGTGTCTCGAACGCTAGCCTGCCACTCGTTACCAGAACAGTTTTTGCAGCGCTTTCATCCAAACGGATTTTAAGCGGAATAAATTGCACAGCAGTTTTTTGTCGAGATATCTATAGTTGAGTGTAATTTTGGAAGTTCAATGAGTTACTGTTTGATTGCTAACGGATTTTTTCTGTAAGCGGTTTTGGGATCATTGCAGATTGATAAGAAGTGACCTTGTTATTGGTCGATTGCTCCTAAATTTGACACAAAAACATTTTTTTTTATACGTAATAGGCTAGCATTTGATCTCATTTCACCTGATAGGAAGCGACGATGATGTCAACGATGCCATTGCGCAATTACATTTCTTAGAATTTATTAGTTTACTAATTTGTCACACGTTTGAAGAACTAATTGGGCTATCTACATCTGCCGATCTTGTATAAAGACTATTAATACAACTCAATCACGTAAGGTCTAAACCGCTGGTCGAAAGTTGGGGTGTGGTATTTATGTATGAAGCATGGATATGCAGTAAGAAATCCTTGGAAATTTCTACAAGATCGGTGCCTACACCGGTGCAACCGGTACATATCTGCTATAATATAAATATATCAATATGTATGTGACACGTCACCATGTCCATATAGATATAGTACGTTATTTGGCATAATATAGGTACCTACGTACTACCTAGTTATCGGTAGTAGGACCACATGTTCGACATCTCCGGTAATCAAGACGCGACACGATGTTAATCTGCCTGGCATCGTGGTTCGTTTACTAATGGAGTCTGGATTCCGTCCTACCGGTGCTGTTGCCGTTGCCGGAATTAAGGGGATATAGAGGTACCTTGCAGTATTAGTTGCTTGTGATTGGGTTTGACTTGGTCTCGCTGTAATATAGTTAGGCGACCGCGACACGCGACGACGGGATGAAAGTGGTTCGTTTTTGGTATATTTTAAAACAAATTAGTTCAGATAAATATGGGACGATATTTTACGGTACCGTGTGCCTCTCAAACATATTCCACGTTCCTTTAAGGGAAATAAATGTAAAAAAACTGCTGCAAAAAAGAAATACCGTCAAAGCCGCACGACAACTGCCCATTTGTCGCTTCGGCGACACAGGTACGTTTCTTTCTATGCAAAATACAAGCTCAATTGTCAAATAGCTTACGTATGAAGCGTGCGGTTTTCGTTGACAGTAGAGCCAATGAAACGAAATCGTAACTTCCCAATGAAAGTTTTAATATGATTCAGGTATTTTAGAAACGATAGTAATAAAAAGCTAAATAAACACTACTTCAATCTGTATACCTCACAATAAGAACAAAATATCATATTATGTAAATTTATTTTTGGTAGGTATTAGATCTGTATGAAAAAAGTCAAACTTCGCCGGCGTCTAAAGCTTTTAAAATCCGACTTAGTTTTTAATCTTCTTAATGACATACTATAATTCAGAGACCCTCTCTGTTAGGTACAATGACATTCATTGTACCTAACAGAGAGGCTGAATAGGCTTCACAACTATTTCTTACAAACTCGACTCTAGCAAGTTGCACGAAGTTGCTATAACTGTGGATTACATGTTGTCCGCCATTATTTTACGTTTAATAATCGCCGAAGTTAAAAACTCGTTAGTTTTTACATTTCCGTGCATTTGATGTGGATCGGTTGGTGTATGTATATGTATGTATATACATATACAATGTGTTTTGTAAAATAAATTACGAAGCGATCTCCAATGCTGCATCGCATATAATGGTAGATTTTTTTAAATTAAACGCGCTGGAAAAATGATATTTTTTTAAAAATTGTTTTTAAATTATTTTTGAATAAAAATCATTTAAAATTTTTTCCTCTTGCTTATGGCGATTTCGTTGCATAAATGGACTAATTAAAACGCAGTAAGTATCCGGTTTCAACAGAATATTGTAAAGGAATAGATAAAAATAGGTGGAGATCTACCGGGGGTTTTGTTTAAATCTGTATTTATTCTTTTTCATTAAAAGAAATATTAAAAGAAATATATATTTCTTTATAAGAAATATATATTTCTTTTAATACTTCTGTAACTTTTTGTCATATTCTGGTGAAATAAAAAGTAATCTAATCTAATCCTTTGTAGACTTCATTCATGTTTCTGTTACATACAAACAAACGCACAAACTTCCCCCTTTAACATTAGTAGCAGCTTGTTTGATGCTGACATAAATTCATTGTTTTCTAGTGTAATTAAGTTACCGACTGTTGTGGCGTTATACCACTTTTACCTGCGCTGTATATTACCCTCCAATATAGAGCATAAAGTTTTTTTAAACCCCTGCAACGTTACTCTAACGATCTCTATTTTTTACCTCCCAAACGGTTTTACACCGAATATTATGTGCACTTTAAAATTTTATAACTTTTGACGTTATAGTGTTTTTATAGTTTTTGCTACTGTAGTAGATTTGTTTCACAAAAATGTCGAAGTCCATATTTATAAAAGGTTTTGTCTTGACTGACTGTTTGATGGACAGCCTAAACCGGTGATAGTGAAGAGCTGGAATTTGGAAAGTATGTTCTTTATATGATGTAGGCATCTGATAAGAGAAGCATTCACGAAATTCCCACGAGATCGGGATTTACGGGCGTGAAATCCGTATATTTTGCTTGTCCTTAATTTTATTTTAAAGTTAGGTAGATATCCGGATGTATCTGCATACATATTTATGTACGTAATATAACCTCTGGCGCAATAGGAACACCTTTGGATAACTCGTCATGGACATAGGTTCATGTTCGATTTTTTTTGTACAAAAGCAAAGTATGTCAATAAGAAAAAAAGAAAATATATTTACTCACCAAAAAACACCCTTGTTTAGTTTGGATTTAAATGGAGTTATCTTAATTAAGGATGAGGCTGTTTCCATGAAATTCAGTATTCAGATGCTTCTCGTCGATACGGCTGAACACGATTAGTTACTTACTGAAAAAAGGTATAAACTGGTTGTGTCAGGTTCGATATAAAAATAGAATCAATAATTTAGCTGATCGCTATCGAGCAATTTTGGTTAATAGCTAATAGAAAACGGCAGACTAGGGGTTGTTAAGATTATCTAGAGAGGATTATAGAAAAACTTTATAAATTTACTTTTATTACCGTTTAAAAGGTTAATAATATGAGGAACAAATTGATAAAAAAACATATTAGGGGTTATTTTTTGTACCAAATCGCGTTTTTCTTGTGATGGAGCTAGTTTAGGTAATGTTTAAGTAAAGTTTTAAATATTTGTAAGCCCCGGTGATGCGTCATATAAAACAAGTACTTTTAGAAGTTAACTTTGACTTTGTCTTTGAAAATTGCATGAAAATCATTTTAGTACTTTTTCAGTTTATCGGTTTCAGACAGGCCGTCAGACAGACAGAAGCAGTAGAGGGCTTTGTTTTATAACATGTAAAGAAAGAGTCCAATTATGTACATATCACTGTAATATAAAAAAACAACTAGGTTACCAAAACCAAGTAATGGTTCTCAATTGCCTAAATTATAAACAGTGTTGCAGTGAGACTGTCCTCAGAGATTATTTTTCGGTACAAAAAGAAAATACCAAAGTCTTATTTGTTAACTATAATATCACGGATCACAAACAGACTAATTTCATTAATGTAGTGTGTCATCAACAATATCCTCCATTGTCTTGTCCCATCTTCGATGTACATGCATATATCATGTTACTATCAGACACTTTAATATATTTGTTTTCGTTGTCCCTCCGTTTGTATACGATACGATATTGGTTGGAATTATGTGTGTTTTTCGCTTACATTATTGTATGCTGAAGTATAATTTAGTAAGGTATTATAAGTTCGTCCTTATACAATAAACGTGAGCTTCAATTAAAACCAAAATTAAGCTTAGGTAAAATTTAACTACCCGAGTTTTATTTTTATATGCTTTTTATTTTAAGTGCTCAGGGCTACACGGGGCTTTAATATATTTCTATCAAGTGGTATCAAGCAATAGTTTAAATTTTAAGATATAAAATATTTTTAAAAGAAATGTTTTAAAGGAAAAATCTTCTAAAGCACAATGCATGACCCACGGAATCGGAACTTACGCGAATGAAACCGGCGAACAGAGCTAGTCCATCTAATATCTATAAAATGATTGGTCCTGACAGACTGATGGGTCAAAGCACAGCCCAAGCGGATAGTAAACAGCTGAAATTAAGAGAGTCTGTTCTTTATATTATATGATGTATACAATAAGAAAGGGTTTTATGAAATTCTTTCGGGATCTTGACTTACGCCGGTAAAACCGCGAGACACAAGTAGTACCATCTAATGCCATGTCACTAATTCATAAACAAGAATCACAATACGTTATTATCATCATAATTTCATAAGGCTCCGTCCTCACCGGACACGCGTGAGCGATGAGAGCTCCTTTGTGGGCGCGCCCTTACGTTCTGGTTCATTGCCCAAATCGGCCATGTCATAAAGGTGTGGTAATAAATGAAAGCAGAAAGATTAAAAACGTTGAGGTATTAGGCCTTTGTAAGTTGAATCTCTACATAGCGAAGTCGGTTTCTACATATTGATCTCAACCTTAACAGTAGAAAATTCAGAAAGATAACAGTTGTAAACAGCCACTGCGGTATCACTACCGCAAACTTGATGTTTTTGACGTATTATACGTCAGTCACCCACTTCATGTTTTTAATTCCGATTTTTTACGGATTTTTAACCCTCTCTTAGCGCCCACCGCATCATCTTTTTAACTCCTGTTTTTTACCGATTTTGAAATCTCTTTCAGCACCAGAACATCGTTGTTAAATTGTAATTAAAAATCATTACATCAAATGGAGACTTTGAAATCGTATGAGAAAAGAGGTATTAAGAAAATGTTTCATAATTACAGTACAATTTTTGACTATTCAAGACATTTTGGTTTCTGATTTATACAATTTAATTTCAGGGCTTGTAAGTCAAATGTAACAGTGATTCAAGGACAACTTTCAAAACCGTATATACCTAATTAGATTAGGTTTCGTAACACGGACGTTGACATCGCTTGAATATTAAACATCCGGCTTTTTTTATTATAATTAACTCGTTCGTCGGCACTTTAATTACACGTCAGCGAGCGATCTTAGCTGTCAACAATAATTATTTGCGAACTTAATACTAATTGTTCGTTTTTGGGTCAAAATGGCAGGAAATGGTATAGGTGTGGGCACGACCTGTGACAGGAGGTTTTGCTGCAACCGTCCAAAACGACATCACTAATTTACGTATTAAATTTATCTAAATTTTCATTTTAAAATGTCATTGCAATCTACAATTTCACATATGACAAAGATATTTAATCTCGCACATATTTTTTTCTTTAAGAAAAATACAATGTCAGCCGGAATTCGAAACCACGACCCTCGGAATAAAAGTTTGGATATGTGCCAAGTAGGTAAGTAAACTTTATCGAAGCAACATTGTGCCTAAATAATAGGGGTTAAAGTATGAAATTGCCGTTTTATTGCAATAGGTTCTTTGAATTGACATAGAATCTTTATGGTTTGAGGTTTTCGAATGAAACTTTTTAAAAAATGTGAAACATTTGAATATCGACTTTCAATTGTTTTTGTTATTCAATTTAGACAAGAAAGATGGATACTGCGAAAATTCGAGTGATTTTTGAATACGAGTTCCGACGCAGAACTAACGCGGCAGAAACAGCCCGCAATATCAATGCTGCGTTTGGAGAGGGGTCTACTAATGAACGCACCGTGCGATTTTGGTTTAAACGCTTTCGTGATGGAAATTTCGACTTAAAGAACGAGCCACGAGGAAGACCGCCCACACAGGTGAATAACGATGAATTAAGAGAGATAGTGGAAGCCGATCCTAGTCAAACTACCCAGGAATTCGCGGCATGGTTTAACGCTTTATTGACTCACTTGCGGCAAATCAATAAAATAAAAAAATACGAAAAATGGGTGCCTCATGATTTGACTGATCTGCAGAAAGAAACGCGTGTTGAAACTTGTGTTGCCTTGTTGAACCGGTACAGAAATGAAGGAATATTGGATCGAATTGTAACATGTGATGAAAAGTGGATTCTTTATGATAACCGGAAAAGAAAAATGCAATGGCTGACCCCAGGTCAAATGCCACAACAGTGTCCTAAAGCAAAACTTACCAATAAAAAGGTAATGGTAACTGTTTGGTGGTCTCAGCATGGTGTTATTCACTATAGTTTTCTTCGATCTGGTCAAGCAATTACGGCAGATGTCTATTGTGCCGAACTCCGAACCATGTTGACAAAACTAGCAGTAAAACAGCCCCGACTCATGAATCGATCTTCACCATTATTGCTCGACGACAACGCGAGACCTCACACAGCACGAGAAACCATTTTGACCCTTCAGGAACTGCACTTAGAAACATTCGTCATCCTCCGTATTCACCAGACCTTGCTCCAACGGACTACCATTTTTTTCGTGATTTGGACAATTATCTACGTGACAAGAAGTTTTCTTCCCAGGAGGCAGTACAAAATGCTTTCACACAGTTTGTGCAGTCTAGATCGTCGGAGTTCTATCGCAAAGGCATTAATAACCTTCCCATTAGATGGCAGCAATGTATAGATAATAATGGCAACTATTTTGATTAAATAAATTTGTTAAAAATTTAAAAAATAAACAATTAAGATTTTTAGTACAAATCGGCAATTTCATACTTTAACCCCTAATATACTTACTACATGCTTACCTTAAACGGCCTATACAATAACAATATCTTTCTAAGGCCTAACATAACATTTTATGCTATTACTGGTAACTAAGAAAAGGCCTACGAGTATTGACCTTCTTAATAGGTGTGCTGGATTAACAACGCCTTACCTTATATTATTATTTACATTACTGGACTTAGGTCACGTTAACGGGTTGTTCGGTGGGTTTTATGCGTGCCTTTTGAAGTACGGAAGAGCTCGAGATCATGTTTTTTTTTGTAGTTAGTAATACTCCCGGTCTAAGTTCCCCTGTAGTCAAGCAAACTTTAGGTTAGATTTGTTTACATTCTAAATTTGAAAAACTTCGTCTTTACTAAGCAAAAACTTTGGATAGTTGTGAAGATTGCTTTATAAGTACCAAAAATTGTCTTGAGCCAAAGTTTTTGCTTAGCAAAGTCAAAGTACGAACTATAGGTCCTTGGTTGGCGACTTAATTTTTAACATTATCTTTTGTTTTTGTATTCTAATGTGTCGTGTGTTTTAAGCTAATAAAGGATTTTCAATTATATTTCTATTCTATTCTATAGATTTATGCCTTAGACTAGAGACCTTCGACATGTGATTGATATCCAACCTTAACATATAAGTATTTTTGCATACTTTCCATGTTAAAATAGGTATATCGTTCAATGTAACAATTGGATACACTAACTAATAATTACATAGTAGTTTTGCTCACGTAATATTGCACAAACGTGCCTAGAGGTACCTCTTTCTAATAGGTATTGGCCAATAAAAACCTTGGTCATTAGGTATCGAAATACTAGTAATAATCCGTAGTAGTTAGTAAAATATCCGTTGTCAAGTCACCGTAACACAAGCTTAGCAGCTTACCACGGGGCTAGATGGCGCTGTGTGTTCGTCATAGGATTTATTTATTTAATCATTATGATAGTTAAAATTTTCTTTATAAACGATTTGTCTCATAATAAAACAAAATACCCGGATCTTATTATTTTTATCGCGTATTGTTTTTTTTTTTAATTTTATCTCGAGGTTTTAACAACAATCGCGAGGAGACTCACGATCTACTTCCAGACAATTTTACTTAATATTGGGAAAAAATATACTTAAATTTTTGATTGAAATTTTCGTATTTTTGCCATATACCTACCTATTTATAATATCAGCATCTCGAAAACCAAAGAGAAATCTAAATCGATTCTATCTTGTTTTTTGCAACGGCTTTCCTACGTTGACAGACGAACAGACCCACTGCCACTTCAGCTACAGAAAACTTGAAAACTATAAATAATGGTAGTGACTCTTTAGTATAAAAATCCCATAAATCCAAACTAGAGATAAACTAGGTTTAGAAGTGTAAAGTGTGCAAAGTTCTGATCCCGCTTCGTCGTCACCAGTTCTTGCATTTTTCAACTCAACTACTTGCCATTTGTTTTACTTTCCTGTTGATGTAAATAGAGAATCTTTTCTATAAAACAAATAGAAAATTCCGTGTTTCCTTTCGAAGAATTTAAAATTTAGATTATAAAGAAAAATAAATAACTAAAATAAAATAAATAAAATAAAATCAAAATAAAATATATATTTTTAAATTTAGATCTAAAAATTGGAAAATGAGTTTAATTTATTGAACAAAAATATATATTTTTTTTACATTTGCACTTTTAAGTTACCTATTTAAAACGGAGTGCTTTATTTAGTTATTTTTGACGCTATATTTTATAAAAGTCTCGTACATCTTAAAAAAAATAGAATGCTCAATTATGTATTTCGCGATAATAATTCATTTGCACTTTTATTTGGTTATTTTTGACTTATTGTTTTTGACAGAATTTTCTTCAGTTTTCGCGATGTTGATATGAAATAAAACCTTTCTTTTTTAGTAAAATCAATGTGATTATGCCCAAAAATATGAGTTTTATGTTTCCTACACTAAGAAGTTACAATTAAAAAAAATGTAAATAATATAATACGAAAAATTCGCAATTTATATTTAAAAAATTGACACTGTGTCGACTGAAGTGTCATTACATTTAAAATTACGCGGAAACCCGAAATATTTACCAGTTTAATGTATTTAAAGCTCGATATTTTGACACTATTATTTCACAAATTGGCTTATTACGAATTTTACTGTGGTCACCAATTTATTTACTTTTATTGATATTACTTCGTTTATTCGCTAACCAAATATTTTGTGCTGTAGACCATAACATTATTATTTAAATGTCGATATATTGGTTTCAATATATCAATATATATTGTAAATATATCAATAACATTTGGTTTGTTTCAATTTAAACAGAATAAAGACGAGATTTTATATATCAAAGTATATCATTTACCTTTGGGAAAAAGTGCTTCCCAAATTTGTTTTTCAGTCAGAATCCGAATCTGCGACCTGCGCTTCGCTACAAGAGCTTATTATTCCGGGATGAATGTGAAAAATAAGATAATTAAGGATAATTAAGAAATGATTAATACCAGACAGGGCCGTACCCGGGCCCAGCTACATATTATCCGTGCCGTGTCCGTTATACTGCAGTTAACAAAAGCTATTTTCTACTAAAGTAACTCGGTCCTGTCACGGTTCGTATAAATCATACCTTAAGGATAATATTCATTAGACCGGGCCGTGTCCGAGCCAAGCATCTCTTGTATGAAGACAGCTTTTGTTTTGCACGGACGCGGCACAGACAACATGCTAAACAAAATCTGTCTTCATACATTAGCTCGGCCCGGTCCCGGCCCGCTCTAATAAGAATCATCCCTAACGATTCAAATAAACATTCCCTTTCAATACAAATATAAGTTCGATGTAATGATAACATCGAACTGACGATGCATTCTTATACAGTTGTTCCATTTCCAAGATTACCCCAGATATGTTTGAAACATGAATAGGCGGAGACGGTCCATTGAGAAGAGCTATATTGTTTCGCCTATTGTGCGGATCTATGCCTAATAATCCGAAGCCCTAGGCAGGCCACAAGTTGGGCCGTGTGGATGAGTTTGAGTAATGGTCTCGACTGCGAAAGTTCGCCACGCCCCCGAATCGCCATAATGTGTTATAAAGTATAATATTTTAACCAGTTAGTGACGAGATTGATGGGTGTTATGAAAAGGGTGAGTTAGTTAAAAGTTTTAGTACTTTAGTTTGATGTTGAGTGCTTTCGTACAGTCCGATAGTCCGATAACTAAAGCTTTTTTTTGTTATAGGATGTTTTTTATTAATAATTATCGTTCTTCTCCAGATGCCCCTACTTTTTTTTCCATTTATTTAAAAGCAAATAAAAACTTACAAACACTAAAAACACACCAAAAATCACTGTCTGGTACGCGAGTAAATACTTATGGTTCGAAGACTGCAAGCATAGTCGGACAATATGCTGGTATCGTCGGATGCTATACAAACGTGTGTGAGAAGGATAGGAGCGGTCGTATTACTAAATCACATTATGTGATAATGTATTTGGTATAATAGTTTACAATAGTTGTAGTATTCTATCTTACCAGAAAGTAATTGTAGGTCTAAAGTATGGCATAATTAAAAAACAACATAGAAATTACTTTAAGTTGAGATATAAAAAAAAATACCGACATAGTTATCGGTACCTCAAAGATTATAGTAAATGTTTAAAAACTTTTGATTAATCTATGCACCTGAGCATTTCATTAGGTGTAGATAAACATATAATATATTATCTAGATAAATCATTGTAATACCAATAAAATATGTCTGTTCTTATTTATAGGTCTATTTGTCACGATTGTTCACCGCAAACAGACCTCTAATGCTGTCACAGAACTATGACATAGGTGTGTTTTCACTTAGGAACTATTGGAAAACTTCGCGTCGAAAACAAAAAATAGAAAAGAGTATGTTAGTTAAGATTCCTTGGTAGTAAGCGAAATCTACTGAGAGTTTATTATCTTCTATCTATATCTATATACTTATAATAAAGAAAGAGAGGACAAAAAGTCTGTACTTGGAAGTAAATTTAAAAAAATGTTGTCTAGAGGGCTTAGAAAAAGTAGTAGAACAAAATTATATAATTTTTAAAATTCATGTCTGTCTGTCTGTTTAGCTGTCGGTTCCTTATACAATTAAAAACTTCTTATCCGATTGAAATCTGGTTTTCAATATTGGATAGTTCTATTTCCAGGAAGGTCGTGGTATACTTTGTATCGAAACCCAATTAGTAGAACCCGAGTAATGAACGAAAAAGTGCAACTGCTCGAGAACCGCTCGGCCGCCCGCGCCCTTGAAAACAGGTTTTCACTTCTGCGGGTGAAACCGCGGGGCGCAGTTAGTGTCTTAATATTTTCTGGCCCTGTACTTTTTATTAACCATTTATTGGACTTCTACAAAGAAATATTAAGTCGCATAACTTTTACGTTCGTTTTTATTTCAATCTTTAATATTTTAAAACATATTCGACGGCCTCTGTGTCGCGTCCGAATACCCGCCCGCTACGCAGAAGGTTGCATAGTACGAGCCTAGTTGTACATTTCGGGCTAGATTGTGCTGTTTGCAACGTCTTGCTATATCTTTAGATACATATAAAATTCAAAGCCCTGACTAACTGATTTATTGACTGAGTTTTACATCAACGCAGAAGCCAAAACCGGTGATTCTAAAGACATAACATTCGGATTGAGTGTTCTTGTGGTGTGTATGCACTATAAAAAGATTTTTGGAAAACTCCGCGGTATTGGGACTTACGCGGGTAACTGCGGGATTATGTTAGTTTATTTATATTCTGTAGCATATTTAAATCATTTTTAGTCTACCAGAAAACGGGCAAGTAATCCATTACGGGCATTCCGCGCTACCATGATTGTTTCTCGTTGCTTTATCGTCCTTTTGTCCCTCAAAAAAATAAAGTAAATATTAAATAAAAAGTAACCCGACTATACGATTTTAAACTTACATGGTTGTTTTCACTACTAAAACAACAAAACAAACATGGTAAATACCCCCTTATTAAGTAATTTTAGTAGATTACCCTACTAATTTAAAAAACCACAGATATTTCTTTTGTTTTGTTGTTTTTTTTTTTGTAATTTGATGTGTTTTATACCATTTTTTGCTGAACGATAACGCTTCTTGACGATAAACTACTTGACAACTTATAAGACATCAGGGCGGAAGATATATAATAAAATCTCAATTTCATTTGATTCCCAAACCCGTGTACTAAATAGTACGACTATACCTACATAAGTCAGAAATCAGAGCGTCACCTTAGTATCGTTAAATTATTCCATACAATACAGTTCGCAGCAAGAACAAGGACTTCCATTAAGCAATTAATCAGAGACAGATTCGGTAATTGTTGTAATTGCTTCCTAGATTATACGATGCCAGTGGAATCCTTTTAGAATGAAACATACGTAAATTCTGCATTCGATTTCGATAACTGCACTTTTGTTTCTAGCGACTGTATTTTTATGAACTTACCTATAATAATACCTACCAATGTTATTTATTATATTAAACTATTAACGCCCGCTATTAATAATAAACAAATAAAATATTTCCAATATATATTTATATATATAGTTAAAACTAGCTGCGCTCTGCGGTTTCACCCGCGTAGGTCCCGATCCCGGCAGAATTTCAGGAAAAGTAGCCTATATGTTATTCCAGGTCCCCAGCTACCTATATCCCAAGTTTCATCGGTTCAGAAGTTTGGAAGATTGAGTAATAAACTCACTGACATACATAACATGCAAACTTTCGAATTTATAATATTAGTGAGAAGTAAAATTCACACGATATTGATAGTTAACATAGTTGCATTTAACAGGTCTTATTCGCATATTGTTACTTTTAAATTCACTTATCTCGATGTTTCGACTATATTAAAATAGTATTCGTCAGGAGTCTAGATTAGTCTCTCGCGACTAAGACGCCACTCGCCACCAAAATGTAAATAAAAATATTTCCAGTTTCACAAATCTCACATCGATATTTCACTAGTTTTCATTTCGAACTTTACAATGTAGATAGATTAGCAATTAATTTATTTAATAAAAAACAATACATTAAAATCTGGAGAAATCTGAGTATTTACCACAGAATGATATCGAGGACAAGGTAAATTAATATCCATATTAACCTTTCGAAAAATAAGATTAAATTGGGGTTCTTGTTATAAAATTAATTAAAACTCGGTAGCAGAGGTCCGTACAATAAAGGTATGGGAAATAAGTCTAATATTATAGAGACGGAGAGAATGCGTCAAACTTTTCATCACGGTTTTCTGTTGATCTGATATCTGATATGATATAATGATCTGATATGATATCTGGAGGAGACTAGCAAATCTAGAACAGGAGGGTTGGTGTAAAGCGGCTCGTTGTAAAAGTATTTTTAAATCTACCTACTGTGTTTAAGAGGACCCCTTGAAAGACTCTCTAATGCTGTGTAAATTTATGATATTTTTTATTTGTGAATAATTATATCGTAAATCACAAGTACAGTTAACAATTAAATTTGAAAATAATTAATTACAAAACTATAGGAAGTCGTTTTAGCAGCAAATAAATAAACAAAATAAAATCAATAAAAAAGGTCATCCTCCAAGTCCCAAACAACTGGCAGCGTTTCCCCTTTGAAAAATCCTCTCTGAAAATAATTATATTATTTTGCAAATGTTCAAGGATTTTTCAGTGTTATCCATCCCACAGTAAAAATATGAAAAAAAAAACACAACAATAACTTTTAAATGAATCGGTACATTAAAAAGCAGGAATTGGGAATTTTGAAGTTAAATAAGTGAAGTACAGATGTTATCTTTGTTACTGTGATTATAAATCTCATTGAAGGTTATGGTAAAATTGATATCTTAACGGTCAGGGACTCGTCTCGCACCGACTTAGCTTAAAATATATTAATTAATTTACTAATTACATTATGTCAACGGCTTTTAATTAAGGTTCGAGTAAGTATGAACAGAGCTTTATTATTTAAATTTACTTGATTTTACCTTTAAAGTAATTTAATATTAACTGCGCACCGCGGTTTCACCCGCATAAGTCCTAATTTCACAATGCACATCACACATTGATGCGCAACACTGGGTTATAATACAAGTTACATTACAAAGAAATGCTCCCGGTGTGAGGCAGCACCTTTAGTCGAATATTTGCCTTAATAATTATATTTGCAAAAACGATGTTAATATCGTTTTTGCTAATATAAGATACATAATAAATTAATAGAAACCTAGATAAACACTACCTAAAACAGAATAACCCCTTAATAAGGTGAAAAGATAACATGGGGTAAATCTGTAACAGAACTACTTGGACCCCGCGGTTTTACCTCCAGTCCAGATTTTATACGAATATAAATAGGATAAAAAGTAGCTTACAATAAAGCATTTGTCTACCTAAGCTGCGATCCGTGGTTTCAGCCGCGTAAATCCAGATCCCATGGGATTATCGATAGGTTTCAAAGTACTACTTCCATCACTTGTCACTATACATCACTTAAACTAACCCAATGCAAATTTTATTCCAAATCGTTCGGGCCGTTTGAGCGTGAAGAGGTAACAAACAAATATACAAATAAACTTTCGATTTTTATAATATTAGTTTGGAAATTGGACTCTACTACTTGTAGGATTTAACCTCCGAAGGCCTCTTAACTTAAGCAATCAGCTACAATTTAAATACTGGAGTATGTCTGATTGTCGTAAATTGCGTAAAACCGGTGCGCCATTGAAGTTTCGCTTTCTCCCATTGTTAATAAGCAACATTATAAGACAATGCAGTATCGATCACCGTGACAATTCGCTTTTACCGCGTTTAACCGACAAACAAACTAGTTTTTACGGATGATAGCATTTACGCACGTTTGTGATGAAAGTTGTTTATGTTTAACAACAGTATTTATAGACGAGTAGTTAAAGACTTGTAGCCATTCAGATTTTATGTAGGTAAATATGGAATTATGTAATTCTTTAGAAATGATTAATTTAATCCTCCTTTTTTTGTAAAATTATAGTATACCTAGATGTTTGCTCCAGTTCCACTAAAGTTCTAAATACAAATCACATGATCATTGCAAGAAAAAACACCCATGAGTTACTTGTGTCGTCTTCTCATAGGAGGACGCGTTCCGAAGACACGATAGTTTTCTGACGTTTCAACACGATAATGTCTTATTGAATAAATTAAGTTTGATTATTAAATTTTAAAAAAGTATAATCAAAATATGAACTTATTCTTCTACATCCTGTTCTTATTTCAAATTACTTGGGGTCGGCACAGTAAGTATGTCTTACCTCCTGCAAATACATTTGTACGTTTTTTTACAAGCGACTCCGTTCGTTCACCATATTCCCTAAGATCCCTTAGGCGTCTTTAAAACACGCACAGAAAGGTATGGGTAGCTATAGTCTATACCGGGATTACACGGCATTATGTCAATGGTTACTAATGGTTATGTTCTAGGTATACCTATACGTGTGATACATCTCAGATTAAAACGTCATTTACCATCTCCTGAGACAGTCGATCACCTAGAGAGATATCACCTACTAATTATTGAAAAAAAAAGTAGACCGGTGATTTATCGATCAACAGTTTAGTCTGTCGTCTGCTAAGCTCAGCACTTGTGACTTATAGCCGCAATCGTCTAAGAAAATTGCCAAAGAAAACAACACTCGGTACCTAGTTTGAGAAAATACAAACAAAATTTAAGCTCGCACCGAAACCAGGTACGACGTCCTACGGCCTACCATAATTCAGGCCGTGTTGTATCATTATTCACGCGTATTGAATACTAGTTTCGCCGCGGGGTTTTACCCCCAAATTTTCTGGAAAATATTAGGATACAAGGAACCTTATATTTTACATATACGTAGCTTCTCCTTTTCGTATAGTGGTGTGGCTCACCTGTTTAAGTTTTCAGTTCGCCTTTAATTTGACCTAATGACTGCTATCAGAGATGCGTAACATGTCTTCCGATGCACGGAGGAGCTCGAGATCCCTCAAATTTAGCAGTAGATATGGCATCATAAAGCAGACAGTTGTAACAAGCAAATGAAGTAACGCTTCATCAAATTCAATGATACTTTTGACATTTTAAGCGTCATTCATCGACTTTATTTTAAGCCGTGTTTTCATTACAGAACTAGTGTCGCGATAGTTATAGTCATCTTTGTAAAAAAAAATGCGTAGCACAGCGATTTTTTAATAAAACTAGTGTCGGGCAGCTTTTTTGTGAAGTTGACTATAACTTTCGCAACACTACTTACGTAGTGAAAACACGGCTTTATGGAGCTAGTGTCGCTAAAGTTTTAGTCATCTTTGCAAAAAAAATGCGTAGCCCCAACGATTTTTCTATAAAACTAGTGTCGAGCAATTTGTTATAAAGTCAGTAGTAGCAGCACTTCAGTAGTTTTCCTGTAAAGTAGTAACAAACAAGACATACAAACTTTCGCGTTTACAACATTAGTAGAATTAGTATTCCGAATACAGCCCTGAAGTTCTGCAACGACTGTCTAATAATTTTGTTTTGAAAACTTTGCGTATAATGTCGAACATTTATTATTGTTTTCATCCTCTTCATGGTTTAAAGGTTAAAGGTATTCAAATTTTAAAGTGTTTGATTTTTTTCACCCTATAGTCTAGAGTTTAAGAGCTTATAAAAGTTTTTTGGCTCAGTAATTGCTCAGCTTTATTTGAGGCAGAAGTTACGAAGACTTTGGGTAGTATATTTCTTTACTATCTTCGGGGAACGGTTCCAAGTTTTTAGTTTTGTTTTATGTGAATCGAGTGACTTGTGCAGATAGTCTGTATTTGAATGGTTTTATTAAAATTATGAGCTTTTTTGTGTAAATTTTGCACGGAGAATTTGGCAGGAAATAGTTAGTTTCACGGCAAACAGTGGCAGGTTTGGGCGGTAAGTTTTTTTTGCTCGGGCGGCAACTAACTTAATCAAAAGTTTAAGTTATGGCGTCGCTTGTCAAAAACCAAAAAAAGTTCAATTTTTATTAAAATGGTTCCACTGCCGTTTTGTTGCCTACATCCATGGTTATTAGAATGGGGTTAGTGAAACTATATAATGTATATATAGTAGCTGTGCCCCGCGGTTTTGCCCGCGCAAGTCCCGATCCCGCGGGAATATTGGGATAAAAAGTAGCCTGTGTGTTATTCCAAGTCTCTAGCTACCTTTATTCTAAGTTTAATGGCAAGTTAAGTAGTTTTTGCGTGATTGAGTAACAAACACACATCCATACAATCTTTTAGACTTATAATATTAATTATTTATTAATAATATATTGTATTGTAAACGTTTGACATCTTAGGCTGAAATATATAGTGCGTACTTTGACTTTGCTCAGACTGAGCTTAGCAAAAAACTAAGCATAAACTTTCAATTGTAATTTATAGTTGATTAATGATTGATTTTACGAGAAATTGTAGATTTTTTCATGCAATTCCATCTCGCTCATCTATATGCAATCGGACAAGGACCGATAATTATCATCTAGTGCCGTCTGAAGCCAAAGTTTTTGCTTAGCAAAGTCAAATTACGGACTATGGATTTTAAGCTTAGACTGCTATCTCAAGATGTAGCATGTGCTAGATGACATCTATAGACTCGCATCCCATACAACCAACGGGGCTTTTTTTGTAATGATGGTACGTTTTAATTTGTTAATCAAATACAGAATTAAACAACTACACAGTTAGATTTAGTGTCATTGTTTCATATAGGTATACATTTCAAAACAGTATTATTTCTGAATTTCATTCATGAATACGTGATGTCAGGAACATTATACATCGTATCAGCGAGCGGCGGACGAAAGAGCCGAATACTATGTAAATTATTGTTTGTACGTACAATGTTTGTGTTGTTAATGTCGCAGTTCAATCCGAAAACGCCGGTTTACATAATGACTGGTTCTTTACTTTGTAATGTTGATTAATTAGGAAGTTTGAGAAGGAAAGAAAGAGATTTCATATAAGTACACGAACACGAAAATGCAAAGTGAATTGGAATTATTTAGCCTACCTACCTAAAAATGTGACTTATAAATATGAGTTTTTATACTCCACTCGCAGCGTCCCGCGGTTTCATCCGGATAAGTAGGTAGGTACCTATGCCGTAGGTATATCGGGATAAAATGTGTTAACATTATTAATGACTAGCTGCGCCCCGCGGTTTCACCCGCGTAAGTTCCGTTCCCGCGGGAATATCGAAATAAAATGTAGCCTATGTGTTATTCCCGGAATCCAACTAATTATATTCCAAGTTTCATCGCAATCGGTTCAGTAGTTTTTGCGTGATTGAGTAACAAACATCCAAACATCCTAGGATTAGCAGTAGGATTAGCTTAACACATATTCTCATCTATACCTATGTTAATCTAAATCTTCAGCTACCTGCTTACCAAGTTTCATCGCATTCGGTACAGTAATTTTGGGGAAAGAAGTAACTAATATACAACGAAATAAAAAAATTAATAACGGGTATGGGTATGAGTAATCGTGATGTTCTTACTGGGCTGTTTGCATAATGTCGAATTCTATACAACTCGACTACAACAATAATGTTTACTAAATATTGGTAAAATGTATACGGATACGTGTTCGATTTATCAGCCTGGGGATAATCGTGTTTAAATTAGAAGTTTTAATGAACGCCCGCCGTTCGCGTTGTCGGGAACACTGACTATCAATTTTCTAATTGATGTTCGTTTAAAGTTATTGATGAACGTCAAATATCGATAGCTGACGTAAAATTTTGCTAGCTGATGTTGGATGCTGATTTCTAAGTGACTCAGATGCATCCCACGACGTTTTCCTCCACGCACGAATAAGGGATGGTTCTCATAATACCGGGCCGGACGCGGACGAGCTACTGCCCGCTACTACTGCGAGCTACTGAGCTGCTACCCGCCCCGGCCGGGGCACGGTCTAATGAGAATCATCCCTAAATTAACTCCAGACTGATTTTAAGAAATGTATGTTTTTAAATTTCAATACCTTTAATAGTTTTTACGTGAATTTGTTTGCAATATATTACTTATTACTAATATTATAACCGCGAAAGTTTTGATGTATGTGACTTTGTTACTCTTTCACGCATAAACTACGGAACCGATTGCGATGAAACTTAAAATATAGGTAGCTGGATATCGGGAATAACGAATAGGCTACTTTTCATCTCGATATTCCCGCGGGAACGGGACTTACGCGGGTGAAACCGCTGGGCACAGCAAGTCAGACATATACATAATATGCAAATACTAACACACAAACTTTCACATTCATAATATCAGTAGCAAGCTACTTCAAGTCACAAATTTCTCTGAAACCAAAATTCAGCTCTATTCCTCCTGATTAATGTTAAAGGTCGTTCCCTCCTGAAACTTTAATACATAGCCTACTTTACTTTAGAACCTACCGACGTTAACTTCACCCGAACCTCAAAAGATACATTCAAACTGAAATTCTAATATATCCATCGCGGCTTCTCGTAAAATAACGTACAAACATAAAATAAATCCCTTCGCACCGTTTGTAAATTTTAGCACACAGTTTGTACTGACATAGTAAAATTTGTATTCAAAGTTTTTTTTTTCATAAGATTCAAAAAAATTACATTAAAGTGTCTTTTACGGTTTACGGTTTAAAATTCTTTATTTCTCATAAAATTACATTAATCACTTACTGAGAAACTAAAATTCTAACGTAAGTTAGATTAAAATATTAATTTAGGTTGGCGTGTCGAAACAAACAATCACATTTCTTAAGACATAATTTAAACAAAAGGAACTCAGACACAACGCATACCATAGTTCTAGCAATAACTTTTTAACATTTTAAAACAAATTTAGTAAGGAATCCATTATTAACAAATCACAAAATACAATAAAACACCTATAAAAAAATCAGTTAATATTTCCGTAGTTTAGGGTAGGTTTAAAGTTTATGCAAATGCAAACGACCTAGGTACTTTGCTTGTGAACCGGTCGAGCAAGCATCGTCTTTAGGTAAACAGTAGGCGAGACCGTTTTCACCGATACCACCCAAACTCAAGCGTTTAACCTACGGTTTATTAGCAATTCAATAATATAAACTTAATTATTTTCATTTATAGTGTTCTACATATTTACATTAGAAATACGTAGTGACACCAACATTATTACTATTTATCAATAACAACATGTTGTATCACTCCTAATTATATTATTTATTTAATTAATATATTATATTTTAGTTTTTATTTTTTTATTTTTTGTTGTAATTATATAATTTAGCAAGTTTTGATTACCTACATAGAGATATTTTCCATTAATACAACTAAATAGTTATTTGCGGTTTTTATTTTTTATTATTTAATATTAAAATTTAATTTGTCATAGGTTAATTCATGTTCGAATATATATTAGATATTATATTTATTATTTGATGATTTAATTTTCTATAATAATGAAAACCAACCTTGAAAAGTCAACTGCAAGGTTGGCGAAAGCTCGGTCGTTAATAATAATGACGTAATCAAATAAAATGAGAGTAAATTCCGGTAAATATTGTGTTTTATTATACTAATCAAATTCAAAAAACATATAAAGACAAACATTATTATTATTAATCAACAATAATATGTTGTATCTGATTCATATTCGATTAATATAACATTATTTTATGACTCAAGTTTGTTTTGGTTTTTAATTAGGTGAATTGTGTTTAGACAAAATTTTAATCAAGTACATGCACTTAGCGATTACATAGCGTTATAAATAACTATTTTATTTTTATAGTCTTCTTTTATTAAATTTTGATATGTATTTTTACTGTTGCATTATTAAATATTAATGTTTTGATATTTATTAGATACTATATTTATTTAATGAATCAATTTATAATACCAATTTCAATAAAAATATCAATTAAGATATTTTTTTTGCAATACTAGTGTAGCAGTCATCCCAAAACCCCGTGTATTGGGTGATATGCTGTTTAAGACCTTTTTTAAAACTGACAATAGACTTCGCTTCTTTTATGTCTTTTGGTAGTTTATTATATAATAGAACTCCAGAGAACAGTATACTACTTCTGCCATAGTTAGTACGAGGAGTGCGAAAAATTAGGTTATTTGCTTGTCTGGTTGTTTTTTTCTGAATTTGTAATTTTTTTGTGAATGAAACACGACAATGGACATCTCTAGTAAGTATTTTTCGAACCAAGACACACGTGTTATATATGTAATTTTGCTGTAGATTTAATATTTTTGTTTCTTTGTAAAATTTTTTGGTTTTTGTTAGAAAATCGTAATTGAACAAAACTTTAATAACTCTGTTTTGTGCTGTCTGTAGGGCTTGTAAATTAGTTTTTGGAGCAGATCCCCAGATTTCTGAAAGATAATCTAGATGTGGCTTTACAAGGGAATTGTATACATTGTATCGCACTTTAATAGGTAGACAACGTACTATATTTCTTAATACTCCGGCAAGCGAGACTAGACGAGAATGCATTTTATCTATGTGGTATTACCAGGTAAGTTTCTCGTCTAAAATAAGTCCTAAATATTTTTCATGGACAGACTTCTGTAAGGGAATCCCGTTGATTGTAAGTGGAGGGTGTTCTCCAATTTTTTTGTTTTTAGCTGCGAATATCATATCTATTGCATTCTTATCATATCTTTTGCAACGTAAGATACGACTAAGAAATTTGGGAAAGACTAGCCAACCCGTGCAGTGGCGAGTAAACTGCTTGATCTCAAAGAGGGTTGGTGTCGGGCAGGCGGCGGAAGGCGAAATCTATTTTCAGTAGCAGTTCAAGATGACTCACCTACTAGTACTACATAATTTAAGGTTACCGGACCCTTGGCGTCCGAAAGGGATGCAACCGGGAACATCGCACAGATGAGAAAGTTGTACGCTTTGTTTCCATACATTTTGAGGTGGAAGTGGCGTTTATCTTGGGACTTAGGGTACGAAATGCCCCAACCAGTTTGTACTATTCTATTTTCGAACCAACTTACGGTACTTTTAAACCCCTATAACATACAGACTAAAGATGCCTATGTCTTTATCGGATAAAGCAAGAGTTTTAAGTTTTCGGTTACAAGGGCACACAAACAAATTCGTCCACACATGCAGAGTTGTCCAATACTCGGTGATGGTTCCTGTTTCTTCTATACTAATACAAAAAGTAAATGAGATCCCATCAAAACATACATCTATCTAGATATGTGATAGAAGTAGTTCTGAACTCAGACGCGTCTATTATACGTTAACGACTGATCCGTAACCTCCCACTAAGAAGATTTGTTACATTGGTTTTCATATGAATCTGCTCGTTGCGTTTGTAAATTTTAGCACAAAGTTGGTTGAAACCATATATCTGGCTGCAATTAAAGTTTCGTACATTCTGGCTAATATTTCTGTGTATGCAGTGCTATAAATATTTAGGCGGTGTTGGTGTATTGTCGACGCTTTGAAGTCTCATTCGTTTATCGTTTTTATAAACGATCGATTTTGATAGATTTAATTGTGTACCTTCTATCATAATATAACACTACAACAAATTTCAGATGTGTAAAAGAAGGAGTAAGATACGACTATTCGTAATCACTTTTTATTAGTTTGTTAGGGTACAGATCTCAAACAAATAGTTATACCTTATTATTAAATACCAGAGGGTTATAAAGATTTCAATTAAATATCTTCAAAACACAAGTTCATAATAAAGTACTTACCTACTATCGTATTTTTTTAACAATCATGTTTTCAAATTTTCGGGATAAAGCCATATAATATTCTAGTTCTAGATTTTTCTAATTTAAAAAGCCTACTAAATGTGTTCATGAATAGCGAGTTATTCGTAAATTTATCAGAGCAAATTGAGTACCTATGAAGTATTTTTAAACCAAAGCCGGGTCCCCGACTTCAAGCCCTAGTCCGATACTAGTCCCGGCTGCAAATTTAGAAAACTTCTTTTTAAATATCTTCTATGCATAATTTATCTTCTACAAATACTTTGACGGAAAAAGACTTACCGCGGGTGAATTGTTGAAAGTACTTGTTATTAAAATGGCAGTACTTAAACCTAAAACAGTATTTGTTATCCCGTTTCCTGTGCTTCCTTTCCTATGTCTTATTTGTTGGTCGGCCGCAATCCCGCAGTGCGAGGGCGCCCTCGGGAAATCCTACTTCCTTACTCATGGATACCGGGATGAGACTATCATTTCTTTATCACTTTATTCATAAGTGATAGCGGTTCGCAGTGTTGGTCATTACTGGATTTTGGGAATTTAGATTACTTATTTGGAGATCGCGTCTGTTGGCTGGAGGACATCCGTCCAAATTTGGACATTTGGTCAAATTGTAGCTTACTAAGACATACCTGTTTTGTGATGTAGTAAAAAAAATGCTTTTGTGCCAAAATTCAATGCTCCCTGCACCCATCCCTTCCTCTAGTAGGACGCGCTAACCATCTGCGCCAAGCAAGCTCAAGAACCCAATGTTTTTACTTTGCTAGATGGCTTGAGTTGGGCATATTTTCCAAAAATAAACCTTTAGTGTGAGTAACACTAAAAATGTTTATAAAGTGGATAACAAAATCGTTAATGTAATAAAAAGGTACTAAGCTTAAATACTATTTTTGGACAGTCCAAATAGATCAAACTGCGCTCTTAATAGCGTTTTTGTGTAGCGGTACGCTTTATATTGTCCCAGATTCGAAAGTAACTCGCAATAAATCCGCTTGTATGGATAAAGGTACCAATTTCTCAAAAAGGTTTTGCCATCATTTAGGAAATGAATATGAATGTATCTAGAATTAAAGCAAAGATGGAATGAATGAGCCGAGCCCCACCCCGCTCGGCTCATTATCGGTTAAGAACGCTGGCGATTATGACCGGCAATTAATGCGGCGTCCAATGAAAAGTTTGGATTTAATGCGACTCTTTTGAAACATTATTATATCAATTCCCCGTTTCTGAAATACCGATCTCTTATTGTTATCGTCGAATTTTCGTGTCCTTTAAATTGTTTTGGGTTAACGGCCATTTTGAATAATAAAATGCATCCGCACCGCGCCCGCCGTTTCCTTTTTGTACATCCTACTAAAATATAATAAATGCTAAAGTTTGTGAGGTTAAATGTATTTATGTAGGTATGGATGATTGTTAATTCGTTGCCGTATTGCTGTAGTAAATAGATTTCTTCCTTTCAAGCATGTTATACCGTCGCCCTCATCGTCGCTTCTCATCAAGTGCGTATAGATCAAATGCTAGCCCATTCCATGTAAAACAAATGATTTTGAAAACTTAAAATATGAATACTTTTACTATAAGTATGTTTTTTACAGTCAATAACATTATATGTTTTTTTTCAACACGGAGCGGCATTTAATATAAAGCTATTTTAACGTAAATTTCAAATAATGATTTATTGACTTAATAAACCGTGAAAAGTAGTGGCGAAATGAAAATAACATTTTCATTATCGTTGCTTATTCGTCCGTAAAATATTTAACTATTGTATTGAGTAATTTGGACCTAACGAGTTCATCCGATGCATTTTTCTGTTTATACAGGGTTACAGAAAAAGTCGTGCTAGATCCGTTGAGGGCGTGGAGTACCCATCATTTCTGACTTATTTCACTATGAAACACCCTACCCTAAACTTAACCCTTTTTGAGATATTCGACTTTTAATTTTTTCATTGAAAATTGCCGATATTTAAGCTACTAAATTTATTTTTGTTTATTTTGTGTGTCTTATTATTATTATTATTGCATTTTGACATGCGTAATAAGATGCTTAAAGACGTCAATCATTAAAATAGTACATTAGTTAATTGAATAGACCGTAGCAGACAAGTGAAAGTTAAGAAATAAAAAAATAAATTAGAAAGTTTATTTTTCTCTAAGGGATATCTAAAAAAAACTATATGGCAATTGTTCGGCAGATGTTTTTTAAAATATTTACGTTTCATCAGCTATCTAACGACGTATAACAATCTAGGGATTGTATTACATTTCGTGGAAAAAAGGGACGCTCCAGTAGTAGTAGTAGTTCTAACGGTACCGCGCCTATTGTCCTTCAAGTTAAGACGCACCGTGCGAGCGAGACAAGTGACGATTTATGTAGGTGCGAATGAAAGAAAAAATGTGTAGAGACCGGTTAGGGCTGTGAATACAACAAGGGGTATTGTTTTGGTTGTCAGTCAGTCTGCTTTTGTGCTTCGTACATAGTAGATGTGACATTGTATTGCTCTTTTTCTCGACTTGGCTGTGATTCTGGACTGTTTCTTCTGATTTGTGACTACTGTGCTTGTTAACCGGACTCTGATTTGTACCTGCGATACGGAAGTGTTGAAGATGACGTCCTACACACCTGAAGAATATGCTGATATGCTTATTTGTTACGGATACTGCAATTGTGTGTCTGCGCAAGCTCGCAACGAATACATAACTCGCTACCCCGGTCGTCGAGTGCCGGATGTGGCCGTTTTTGACAGAGTTTATCGAAGACTTCGTGAAACTGGCTCTGTTTTGAGACGAAATACAGACATGGGAAGACCACGAATTGACGACGAAGAACAGGACAATGAGATAGTGCAACGCTTTCGAGCGGATCCGACTACTTCCACTAATATTGTTGCCCGTGATCTGGGACTTTCGCAATGGAGAGTGTGGTTTACCGTGCACACTGCTGGCCTATACCCATACCATTATACGCCGGTACACGTTATTGAAGAAGGAGACCCCGCGAGGAGAATGGACTTTTGCAGATTTATGCTAAATGCTGATGTGGAAGACCCAGATTTTCTAAGAAATATCTTGTGGACGGATGAGTCCAAATTTGATAAAGATGGCATAACTAACTATCACAACGCCCATTACTGGGCCCCAAAAGAACTAAGGAATCCCAATAAGAAAAGAGTGAAGGGGTCCCAACGTAGATTCAGCGTGAATGTGTGGATGGGCATTATCTCCAATCATTTGATTGGACCTTACTTTCTCCCGGATAATTTAAATGGGGAAAGCTACGAAAATTTCCTGAGAGCAGACTTGAGTGATTTGCTGGATGATCTGCCACTCAACCTGATCAGGGACATGTGGTTCCAACACGATGGCTGCCCTGCCCATTTCAGAAGAAGTGTCAGAGACTGGCTGGACACAAATTATCCAAACAAATGGATAGGACGAGGTGGGCCGTTGCCATGGCCAGCAAGAAGTCCGGACATTACCCCCATGGATTTTCATGTGTGGGGGTGCATGAAAAGTCTAGTATACAGCGAGCCGAATCCAGTTTCGTCTGTGGAAGACTTAAGACAAAGGATTGTGGATGCAGCTAACAAAATGAGGACCACATTGACCACTGGAGTAGTGAAGACTGGTCTCCGTAGAAGAATGCGACAATGTATCAGAAATAGAGGCGGCCATGTTGAACATGAACTGTAAACAAGAAAAAGTTGTGTGAAAAGCTTTAATAAATAACATTTCATGCTTACCTATTGTTTTATTTTATTTTTTAGGGCTAAGTATAAATTTTCTTCTCCACTGTCGCCTATGAAACTAATTTTTTTTATAATGTATTTGAATAAAACACTTGATTATTATACCTCGTTAGATAGCTGATGAAACGTAGATATTTTAAAAAACATCTGCCGAACAATTGCCATATAGTTTTTTTTAGATATCCCTTAGAGAAAAATAAACTTTCTAATTTATTTTTTTATTTCTTAACTTTCACTTGTCTGCTACGGTCTATTCAATTAACTAATGTACTATTTTAATGATTGACGTCTTTAAGCATCTTATTACGCATGTCAAAATGCAATAATAATAATAATAAGACACACAAAATAAACAAAAATAAATTTAGTAGCTTAAATATCGGCAATTTTCAATGAAAAAATTAAAAGTCGAATATCTCAAAAAGGGTTAAGTTTAGGGTAGGGTGTTTCATAGTGAAATAAGTCAGAAATGATGGGTACTCCACGCCCTCAACGGATCTAGCACGACTTTTTCTGTAACCCTGTATACTGTACGTTTTATGGGTGTTAGTTAACAGTGTTAGTACACTATAGTTAGTCAAATTGCTTCGACAAATTTACAAAAAACTCGCTGTTTATGGTACACACATTTAAAGATCTTGAAATAGAATATATTATAAGGCTTCATTTCCTAAATGTGAAAAAATGATTGTTAAAATAATTCACAATAGAAAAAAATATGTGCAAAACTGGTGTTTTTGAGTTGTTTTACTGAATATCTTTATAAGCCTTTAGTTTTTAAACAGCAATTATTATGTATATAAATATGCTCAACACATTTTTGATATAAACTATTTAAAAATGACCAACTGAAAAACATGAAAAACTGTCTTTACTTGGTTTCTTGCTCTAAAATTTCGCATAGTCGTATCTTTCGTTATTCTTATACACATCTGAAATTCGCTGTCGCTTATTGGCAAGGAAAAGCCCACCCAATCCTGCCAACGATATATGGTACCTAACCTAATATATTACAGAAATAAGTCAATAAAACATTAAGGTCAAACTAAAGTCAATAAATAATCCATGAAAAAACTATCTGTAATCAAATTATAGTGGAAAGAGAATAGCACATAAAATCTCAAATGAAAATTAATCTGTTTGCCAATCTGGGTCATGGGCCGTTGTCCTGTCCGTAATCGTCCAATTATGAGAAACTCTGGAGAAACTCGGCCCATCTACCAACATCGTGTTAACATGATGCCAAATTCGCTGACAAATTTTAAACGACTTCCAAAAAAAGGGGAACTTATCTATTCGGATGTTTTTTTTTGTGTGATCTGATGAATCGTTGTGTATTATAGAAAATATTGATTATTTTGCACTAAACCCCTTCTAATTTATAACAAGTCTAATATTGGAAATATTATGTATTTTACAATAATGCATCATCATAAATTCTTCTGTGACTGTAGTCGAATCCGTACTTCTCGAACCCATACCTAAAACTTAAGACTTAGTGCAGGCTTTATGGTCTGAAGCAGGGTTAAAATAAGGATAAAAGTTAATGTGAAACTTCAATAGACGAGTCCATGGGCCTATTGCTAGCATAGTCTAAATACAAAACACTAACCTTACTTATAAACGCTCATTAATGCGCTACATAACTATGCATCGTTTGTCTTGGACTGTCACATGAAGTTTCAAAGTTGACAGACAGAGACAAACGTCACATAACTTAGTCTTGTGTAAATAATATTTTATAAGTAAGGGAGTATAAATTAAAAAAGTGTTATTTTTATTATTATGCTTGCAAATCCGGCCGTTTCACATCACGCGTGTCAACTTAGTTTCCGTTACGAACTGACCAACTTTGTGTTATCTATTCCTATTCCTCTCACGCCTTGTGTCTCGATCGACACGTATATGTATCTCTAGTTGTTATATTTTTTCTATTAATCCCACTTTATATAGTTCTACTAGTAGATATGCCCCGAGGTTTCACTCACGTAAAGAAGTATTTTAAAACATAGCAAGTGACATGTATGTATGACTTTTAATGCTACGAGCGAGGCCGATAGGTGATTCGTAGCACTAGAAGTCTTCAAGCAATTTTATGCGTCTGTATTGGATATTCACCACCATGTTATTTTATATTCCACTAAGTATTAGTCTATACTATTATTATAAAGAGGAAACGTTGGTAACAATTTAAGTTTGTATGTTATGTATATTGGTGGAATATAAAATAATATAAAGATATCATCGGTATAAGTAATAATATAAATCACGTTGGCGTATCGTGTTTCGGGGAATTGAGCTCGAATGCGGACAAAAGCCCGATACCGACCTATTTGGAAACCGACCAGAAATCGGAATGCATCAAGAAAAAAGAACGTGGAAAAAGCGCAGTTTACTACCATATAGTCTAAGATCTTTAGTGAATTAGAAATAGAGGGAGAGATAGCATCTGCTCCCTTAAGTTTGAACTGTGTAAATGAGGGCGCGTGGAAGTTGTACACTATTTTTGTATGCCTCCGCGCGAGGTTTCTGTTTTATTCAGTTTCTGGCCTTAGACCGGAAACATATGTAACTTTTCTGTTCAATGAAAGCTATCAATGAAAGTTTTTAGCTTCTTCTTTTCCTGTCGCTTCCTAGACATCTTGTCCGGCCCAGTAGTTAGCAACCCTTATGGCGTTGTCCGAAGCCTTATACAGGTCATTATTATATTCTCTGCGCAAAAGACTAAAAAATTACTAGTTAGTCGCAAAGAAACTAATATCACCATAAATAACCAGTGTCTTCTTCGATTTTTCATAGCTATAAAAAGTGAGGGTCCTTGAGTTTTAAGCAAGATGTTTAAAGCGAAATATACTTATCCCATTCCAATTGAGATTGAAAAGACAGCTGTCGATTTGAAAGACAAAATTTGGTAACCATTTCGTTAGAATCAGGCGCTTTTATAGTTAAGCTGTCGAGATACGGTCTATTTTGATAGAAGAATAAGCTTTTGCGGTTACATTTCTCTGTGAAAACTAAAAGTATGTGTTTCAAAGAGTAAACTAATTCAAAACTTTGTAGTCTCTATAACACTTAACATTAAATATCTTCGTTCCCTAGCCAGTATACTGCGTATGTGAAATTTCTGAAAGAAGTATTGCGGCTAGTTCACAGTTTATGTTGAACGGATTAAATGATCGAACGTGGTGTTCAAAGTATAGCACAATTTATCACTCGTTGCACACAACGGGTGGTAAAATGTAGGAGAGCAGTACAGAGAGTATTTCGCTCATTTTCTCCCATTCACGGGTCTTATGGACGAGTGTTGCGCATTTCTGTTTTCGATAATCCAAAGTATAGGCAAAGTGACGTCATCCAGCTATCTTTAGAACCTAACTTTATTGTTATCTACACTAATATTATTAAGAGGCAAGAGTTGTTTTTTGTTTGTAACGCATAGGTTCTGAATCTACTGGACCGATTTCAAGAACTATTACACCAATTGAAAGGTACATTATCGAGAAGGAACATAGACTACACCTTACCCGGATATTCCCACGGGATCGTGACTTACGCATGCAAGACTCGAGACGGGCGCGGCTAGTCTTCAACAGAGAAACAGCCGGTAGCCTCTGTCTATAATCATCCTGTTTAAAAGTATATATGTACCTGAGATATAAACTTTTTCTTTCAAAACCTCGAGATATCATATCAGTTTAGTAGTTTTTGCATGAGTGAATAACAAACACACATACTCACATACATACAAACTTTTAGCTTTATAATATTACTAGGACTAGTATTAGAAAAATGATGAATTAAACATTATATTCGCGGATTCAGATCACGCGGTCTACCGAGTGGTCTGGTGAGGACCAATCGACGATTCCGTAGTCGGAGTGTGTCGCGTGCGTACGATTTAGTAGGTAGATGTTAGATGTTTGGGAAAATAACTGATAGGATTTAAGTGTAGTAGCTTTCTGAAATAGTTTTACATACTTACAGTAAAATTACTTAATTTTTTTTAACTCTTGGGAGTTTTAAGACAATAAAGTTAAATCCAGCTATAGAGAGCCCGGTTAGATTAGGGGAGGTCGTGGCCTTAAGTCCAGCATTAAAATTATAACATTTTAAAGGCATTCCTAAAATACAAGGTATGGATTATTCAACTGATTTACGTGATCTAAAGCCACGTGTTAGTATTTTCATTATTAGTAGTTTTATTTCCAATAAATTAAAAGATATTTTATATTAAAGTTTCACGGTTAGGAGCATCAAACCTAAAAATGACGGCTCAATCTCTCCTAACTTAGGAGAATAGTGTAGTGCTCCTAACTGTGAAACTTTAACATGCAATATCTTTTCATTTAGCGGAAATAAAACGAAAATACTGACCCAGTGGCCTTAGATTACATAAATCTATTGAATAATCCATATTTCTTCTTTTAGGAATGAAACAATTTCGTATTAAAAGTTGTTTGAAGTGCCAAATTTGATATCTGTGGAACATATCTGGTCTATTTTGAACGGTTTTCTTTCGAAAAATGCTGGCATATTATAATGCCGTTCAGATTACTTGTAACAATATTACTTGTTTTATTTGTGCGTTTAAATAATTTAATAATATTTCGCAGATTGTAAATCTACCGAACACGACAAAATTTTATTTAAAAATAAAAGAAAATTGATCCACTCGTGCGTGGCCTAGGGTGAACTCTATACCAAAAATATTATATCCAATTCCAATTATTTTCAAATCAAGATAATAAACTGAAATCCCTTTGCCGTAAACACTAAAATAACTTTCATCATATCAATTGATATATGATATATCATTTTCATCATATCGCAAATAAATGAAAGCAATAAAGGCACATTCCGTTTGTTTTCGCAAATCCACATTTAAAGTTATATTTCAGTGTCGAAATGAAATACGTACAGTTCGAGAATAGCATCGGAACGTTTTCGTAACTGATGGGAATGTAATATCTAATCTTTTATTCAACTAGCTGCGCCCCGCAGTCTCACTCGCTTTGGTCTCGATTCAGTTGAAAAATGGGAATAAACGAAGTAGCTTTTGAAATGCCATATAAATTATACTGATAAATAACTGATACAAAAATATATTTTGAGCGTCTGCGAGCGAGGTCTAGTGGTAGATATGGAAGTCGTAGCTTTCATTCCGAGGGTCGTAAGTTCAAATCCCGACCGACGGGCCTAGTTATGTGCGCGAATAACGTCGCTTTTACTGTAAAGGAAAACATAGTGAGGAAACCGGCATGTCCTACAACTCATAACAGTCCGAAGGCATGGGACATTCGCCAATTCTGAGTCGGCTCCCGTGACATCTTTCTGCTTAACTCCATTTATAACCCTTGTTTTCACTAGGCTTTGCTGCGCATCAATGTGCAACTTTATTTAGAATAGATTCTTGTACTTGATACGATGTAGTAGTTTGATAATAGAATAACATCACATGTATATATAGAGTGGCGGTGTCATCACGCGCTGGTGCCCGAAAGGGTCGTCTCGCGCTCGCCTGCTCACCGACGTTTGTTTAACTTACTCCTAAGTTTTGTTCCAAGTTTAGGAATAACGAACCTGTTTTGGTGGTATTGAAACAACAGTAAATACACTGGAAGAACGACTGTGTTTCTGTCTGCTAAGTTTTGTATTGCACTTGTTGTTTTTGTTTTCGTATACGTACTATTACTTAAAGTAATTTAGGTTCGTTGTTGTAGGTAGAAGGTAAAACGTGTTGTAGGTACATGGCTACTGGTTGGTCAAAAGAAACAAAAGGTACAGTTATACAGGCGGTTGGCAAAGGTGCGCACAAACTTATCTTAAAAGTAAACTAAGTAGTAAGTAAGTATAGTAGATCGTTCGATTCGTAGATTACTAAAGAATATCGCCGTACTCGATCAGTTTTATTACCCCCAGTTACGGATGAACCGATGCTCGGGTTCTCAAGGCCTTAAGCAGTACTTCGGGCCTTAAGGACCCGTGGGCCTCAAGGGTCTTGTATTACTATACAAACATTTCTGCATTACGGGCTGGATTGAACAGATTTACCTGCTCAATTTGGTTGCTCCGTGTATATACCTATTATAACTTTGAGGTTTTGTCTCGACAAAAATCAGATTAGGCTGACATCTAAAATGGTTACTTCACAAAAAACCTTACAAAAAAACGCTCTACAATAATCATCATTAACTCAGCCCTTGACCGTCCACTGCTGAACATAGGCCTCCCCCATACGACGCCACAAACAGCGATCGCGAGCCACCTCCATGCAACGATTCCTCGCGACCGCCACAATGTCGTCAGTCCAACGATTAGGTGGTCTTCCAACACTCCGTTTCGCATTACATCGTGGTCGCCACTCGAGGACTTTTACTCCCCAAAAACAAAAATTTCGGACGCAATAAAAGATTCGTTTGAAGATGCGCCAACCATGGAACAAGCATTCCAGCTTACAAAATTTTATAAAATAGTTTGCGTGATGAAAAACGAAGATTCGATCTCACATACACTGACTTTCACATAATAAATATTATAGTGCAGTATACACATCTATCAGTAGGTAAAACTACTCGCTACTCTATATGAAGTAACCCTATTTTGAAATCACCCTCGTCGACGTAACTCGCATCTGAAATTCGGAATGCTCCAACCCTGACCTGACTACGGTAAAATACGAAAAAGTTCAAAGTATTTCTAAGCATACTTCATTCTTATCAAGAAACACCGCGCTCGCCCTGTGACGTGTAGAACTGCTATTTAAAACTCTACTTCCTTATACTCCTTAAAACGTTTCGAATACCTCTTAAACTTTACCCCAAAATTTCATGCCGCTGCATTTTCTTGCTTCTGTCCAGATTTATCGAGGGCAATTAGTAGTACCATTAGCTTAATAATTACCTTGGTTATTGTCGCAAAACTTTGCGAATTGGCCACTAAGTCCTGGCTCAGAAACCTGAGATAATAGCGCTTGAATCGCTGAGTTATTACGCTATTCGGTTCTCGTACACGTCTGGCGCATCGCTGCCATAGCTGTTTTTGGCAATCTGACAGAAATTTTTAAACCAGTATGGTGTGAATAAGACTTCTGTTACGGATGCAAATGTCGTGTAATAGTTGTTGTTTTACAAGTAGTATTTAATAAGCAATGTCCCGCTATTTCACCTGGGTTAGTACCTATGGACTACGTGTTTTTTTAAATGCTTTCTTAGTTGCATACGCTTTACACACGCCTTCAGATCGTCCTGTCTTCTAATACGTCTTTGGACCAGTGGTTGGGCATGTAAATATATTTTTACATGATATATGTTACCATTTCACCTCATCTCACCTGATGGAAAGCGTCGATGAGGTAGACGGAGTAACATAATAGCCTTGAAGAAACCTATTCACTCTTGAAGACTCCTAAGATTGTAGTTAAAAGGGGAATATGCTCCTATTCTCAAAGTACATTCATCTGTAAGATCAATACTCTCCTCAGAGTATCCCGATCACTATTCCTCATTCGAAACCCTTATTTTCGCGACCCGGTTAGCTCCCATTCAAATGAATTCATTAGTCAGTCGGCTCGTAATATTTTACCGGATGAATAGAAGAAAATTTTGGCTGAAAGCATTCATCAAATCTGTATTGACGATTTTCAAATTAACGATCTAATTGCAACTTTATTTTGAGGAAGGTAAGGTTCTTAAATGATTCGTGGAAAACCTTGATGAGATCCTCTAATCGGATGTTTGTTTTCGCTGTTTAAGATTTTGTTTGTCGAGTTTGCACGTGTACACATTAGGTACTGAGCCGTGTATGTACACGCAAGTTATTTTCTAAAACATGTATGGGAAGTTATTTGGTTGAATATTTTAGCACGACTGTATTTGCGAGTGTTGTACTCGTATGTGCCTAATTTGTTTTGTGCGAGGATTTTTGTGGCTAAAGTATTTTTTAATCATGTGAATTATTCCGCTTTTGACATTATATTGTGTTTATGATTATTCATAAGCTGAATAGCGAATGACATTGATAGCGTATTTTATTTACAATTTTAATGTTGTTTAGTTGTTTTTATTACTGAATCTAGTTCAAACTGGATATTTGGGTACATTGTTGATGCAAAGTATTTATTGTTGTTTATAAAATGTTATTATAAACCATATATTTTTTATTAATATGATTTTTCCTTTTTTTCAGGTAAGTAAATTGTCTAAAAGAAGTGCACACTGCGCATACCGCATATCTATCAAAAGTAAGTTTCACTTCTTTGACCGAACGAGCAAGCGTCTCTGCTTCAAGTCTGAAAAATTTATACTTAAAAGATGTTCGGATTTTCAAAAATCTTAGATAACGATTTGTTCGCCTTCAGAACAGTCCTATTTAGGCTTAAATTATTGTCTTCCAAATACACTTAGCTTTATTAATAATCGTGGATTAAGGTTAGAGTACTAAGTGATATATATGCTTTGTCTATTTCCGTGACAAGAACTTTCAAAGTTAAAACTTGACCGACAGAAACAAAATTTGGTAAAATTACCGACCCTACTCCACGTTTCTTAATAATAGGTTAACAAAGTAAGCCACTACAATACGCAGTAGTCAGAATTTTAGAAAAAAATTTTTGAAACTACAATTGTCAAACTTTTCTCATACGAACAAAGCACTTACTAAGAACCATAGTGTACTAACATGTCTACTTCACGTTTTTTAATAAACGGTTAACAAAGTAAGTCACTATAATACGCAGTAGTCAGAATTTTATAAATTATTTTTTTATACTTCATTAGTCCAACTTTTCTCGTACAAACAAAGTACTTACTAATAACCATAATGTGCTAAACATGGCTTCCAAGGAATATTCTTGTTAATCAATGGAAAATTGCTGGCCATTCCGTAAACTACGAAGTCATTAAAACGACTAACCTGGTCGCAGCGGAGAGAAATGTCCCATTCTGGGCTGGACTAAGGGTCAGAAAACTGAGAAATAAAATGGCTTTTATTTCTCAGTTTTCTGTTCTAAGATTAATCTACTATTTTTAAATTTGCTTTTTATTTTAATTTAAAAAATAATATTAAAAAATAGGTGCATAGTGAAGGCAGATATAAGTTTTATGGCATCTTTATCTACGGAATAGACTCCTCCTCTTAAGGGGCTATTGTTTTATTAGTACCTATAGTTCACCCTAAGTGCAGCCCTGTACCAAATGTATTGTATAATAGTTATGCCGCTCGCTCCCAGTTCATTTAACTTGCTCCTATAGTAGGCGTTCGCTTTAACACCGAAATGCCTGTAAACTATACCAACATCTTAAGAACATTATCATCATTTTTGCATTAAATATTTCTTTTATCATAGCCTTTCAACACTGTTTCTATACAAATCTATTTCCCTTCTGAATTCTGATTCTACACATTCTAGGTAACTGATCATCGATGGTAATCAGTAACATTTTTATAAGCGTGGGACCTAGATTAAACCTTAAAATCCTACTACTATTATAAACGCGAAAGTTTGTATATATGTGACTTTGTTACTCGTTCACGCAAAGACTACTGAACTGATTGCGATGATATTGGAATATAGGTAGCTGGATACCGGGAATAACACATATGCTACTTTTTAACCCGATAATCCCGCGGAAACGGAACTGAAGCGGCTGAAACCGCGGGGCGCAGTAATCAATAAATATTAGTTTTTTTTTCGATCTATATTTAAAATAAACCGGCTAAATGAGTCGAACTAGCGGACAATGGGTTGCGAAGGCACCATTATTACAAATATTTATTTTATTCTGGTTTTGGTATTTGGTGCTATAGTGGCAACCGAAATTTATAATTTGTTGCAACTGTCTAGCCATCACGATTCATGAGATACAGCTTGATGACAGACATACGAACAGTCTTAGTAAAAGAGTCTTTTAAGTACGGAACCCTAAAAAGTAAATATTCGTAAACCAAAAGCCCATAATTCTCAAATGTAAGAGCGATACATTGCCACAAAAACAGTAAATTCAATATGATATAGTTGTTGAAAGTTTCTTAACTTTGCACTTGAGTCGCGAGTCGCAGAGCTCTCTCGAGAGCTGTAAACCTTGTTTAGACTGCAACTGTTCAAAAATGTTGTTATTTATACTACTGTCAATATGACGGCCTTCTATAGTGCGTCGAGTAAATACTTGACTGCGATGCAGAAAGTTACGGATTCTATTCTGGCTTATGACTAGTATTTGAGCTGATCTATGCCCATGTATGTGTCTCGTTCCGGGTGAGTTAATTACGTATCAAAATGTATGTATTTATAAAAATCCTGCTTTATGTTATAAAGGTGTGTAAAATAAATATATTTGTAACTTCTTGACGCTAAAACTACTGAATTGGTTTCGATAAAATTTAATAGACAGATAGCTAGAGGTCTGTTGATCCTGATATTCCGGTGGTATCGACACTTGCGCTTCTGAAGCCCTGGAGCGCAGCTCGTATATCATGTGTAGTATATCCGTTGTCTCTGTCAGGTAAAACATAGTATGCAAATCAAAATAATCTCAAACAAGAAATCTCATAAGAAATGTCTTAAAGAGATATAAAATGATGTCTTGTCTTGTCTAGTCTTGTGAGATTATGTCTTTAAAAGATGTCTTATGTCGTCTTGTGAGTGTCTTAAAGAAATGCTAAAGTTTCTATAACTTAAGGGACCGGTCACTTATTTTCCAAGAAACTAATTTGTATAAAAGCTGGAGTACTGTAATAAGCGCCGTGAGCCAACTACTAACCCCTTAATCTTTAGTGTGATTCTCTGCATCCCATGGTTGCCTGGAAGAAACCCTTCTCAGCGGTATGGCCGCCTAAAATAGGCGACCACACCGCTGAGAACGGTTTCTAGATCACTCTAGATTTAAGTTTCTTTATTTTTTTATTATAATTGTATTTTTGGTGTCATAATAAAGCGATAAATAAATAACTCTAGGTAAACTGTGATTAAAGTCTTCCCAGTATATAAACATACCACACCTAAATACTCGAATATAATCCGCAAACATTATATAAACACTAACAATATCAATTCGCTTTTCGTTTCGTTCGAACTCACTCGATTGGCCACTCGAAGCGCTCGTAGACGTGCTACGAATGTTACTACGATATGCGCTACGACGTAGACGTGCCACGACATGTAACATTTGCTAGTTATGTTTTTCGAATATTTCGCTAAGGTATTTTTTCTTATGTTTAAGGCGCAGATATCAAGCTTTTTGGATTGGATAATATAAAAAATGTGTTTCAAAATAAATATACTGAAAATAGCTGATACTTGTCCATGTAATATTAAACGGGACTATGATTTAAAATAAATACGCAATTGTACTTATTTTTACGTTAGTTTGTTTTTTTTTAAATATAAATTCTTACTTTTTGAGGTAATTAATTTACTTTTTGGATTATTGGGTGTTTTATTTTTATTAGAAAATAACATCACCATTTTTTTTTCTTTTGCTGTAAAATCTTAACACACATTTATATAAATAAATGTATTAGGTACATGGAAGTCCTTGTACCTAATTCATTTATTTATATACATATTCTGTTGAATGTGTCGGCTCAATATTTTAAAAAGTTAATAGTCTTACAAAAACTCGTATGTTTTTTTTATTTAGGAAATTTATAAATGGGCACTTAAACTCTTGAAATACAGTCGACCATAAAATTATAAGTTTTTGATTACTTCCATCTTCCATCCCCTAAATTAGGGGTGCTCATTTTAATTTGAAACTTTATAAAATACACCCGGGGGTGTGGAAAGCTTCCCGTTATCGAGGAGCCGGGACTACGCAAAATGTATTAATTTTATGTCTTTTTTAACACCCAAATGACACAGAAAGGGGTGATGTAAGACCAACGAGATTTTAATGAAATACCTATTACGGAGAAGTCTCACGAAACACTCATCTTTTGGAGGCTTGGGATGCTCGTAAAAAATAGTTACTTTTTCGTGGGATTTACCCATTTTCATATGTTAAGACATAACCCCTGAAAAAAAAATGAGACAATTCATAAACTTTGTGCCAACTCGTTGGTGAGATAATGCGCCTTAACAATTAGGCCTCTATCCATTGTCTACGAATTCTACGACGCGCTACGAATACAACTACGACGCTACGCATTTGCTACGACAGTGCTACAGCGCACGTTTGAATGTTTGGTTGTATATTGTATTAGTACATAGTACATATTGTTTCCAGTGGCTTAAGTTGACTTAAGTAGAGCGTGGGGTCAAATTGCACGGGGACATTGAATTAAAAAAAAACAATAGTTATTTCTGTTTATGTTGTTGAGAACAGTTTAATGATATTTCATATTTTCATTGCTAAACGCTTTCTAATAGAAACCCCAGGTGGTTTGGTTAGCACACTCATCCGGCATGCGAGGGGGCATGGAATCGAACCCCCGTCCCGTCCCGGAGGTATTTTTGATATGCTTAATCAATTTCCCCTTTTTATGTTTCTTGTACTCCAATTTTCATTTTGTTATTTAGCTACGCAATAACGTTTCAAACCACTAGGGTGCGCCACCGTAGACATGACATTTTTAATTACACAAAATTATTATTTTAAAATATTTTTTCTCTAAAATCGTTTATGCACAACAGCTAATTAATTTTTAAAGAAATGCTTCCCAAAAACCAAAAAATCGCAAAAAAATCTGCTTTCCAAAAATAACGTACCTAACATGACTTGAACCTGCATTTTTAGGAATCCGTCCCAACGCCCACAAATTAGTCATCCAAGTGTAGAAAACACTTTCAAGAGAATCAAAAATGCCCATATATTTTGCTTAATTATTTAAGCACTACTCAAATTTTTAGTGACGTTTCTATATTCGACCGTTAGTCCAACCCACCCTTAATAAGTAACATCTTGCGGGTTATTATTTCATAGTACAAAGTTTATATTAATTAATAGAGTAGGTATCTAAGCAAGGTAACGCTACACTGAAATGTTTGACTTGGTCTCGGAATTTAGTTTACAACTTGCTCTTTATTCGTTAACTGAATAAATAAACTTTTGCATTTTAAATGGGGCTATGAGTTAATCAAGTTACGGGCCGAATTTGATGGTATTTCGAATTAAATAGTTTTAAAAAAACCTTTTCACCTGCATAAGTACGTTAGTTGACTTGAGCATTTTCAAACCGCTCTGCCCGATCGGCCGCCAACCACTATGCAACTTGGCAGAAAAAAACTTTAAAATATTGTTTTAAGTATTTGTGATGTATAAATAAATAAAAAAACCAGTATCCGTCTTAATTATCTAGTTTATAATTCGATTTCATAGGCACTGTGAATCTCTGCTTGGTCATACCACGTTACGTCAAAGTAACTATGTTTTACCTATCAAACTGAGTTATCAACTACGTAGTTAATACAGGTATGTGTATTAACTACGTAGTTGACTGGACGATACCGTCATGAATAGTCGTGATATCATGACGTGTTTCTTAGGAGCAGGAGTTTTCGTGTGCTTGAGTCATATGTACAGGGCACGTTCTAAGCACAACCAATTTAGCCAACTTGGCGTCTTACTACCTAACCCCTCTAAGTACTCCCCCTCTCCTCCCCTCCGCCCAATTTAGCGGGCTAACGTTATCCTCTTCACTTAATATTTGGTATAGAGGTAGGGGCAACCTTCGCGAAGGACTTAAGCTATTCTTGACTTACGCGTGAAACTACGTGGCCAGGTAATCATTTATACAGCTTCTTTCTACCAACTTTGTAAATAGCACAAAAAACACTTCTTCAATTCCGCTCTATTACCCCTTCCCCTCCCCCTTTCCCTCGTCAAAGCGTACCCCTTTACCTTCAAGTTTGCTTAAGAATTTCGGGTCCAGATGTGGGGTATCTTGAATTACTTAATTATACGCATAGCTTTCCTGTCATTGTGTAATGAAAAGGGATAACGTTACTGGGGCCGCCTTGTCTAAAACTATTTATAGTCATTATTATTTTAGAAGCGATAATTCAATAGAATTTTGTGTTTCCATTGAGATTACATTCAACTTATGTACTCTGTTAGGGCCCTATCAGGGGAATTCAGTTTATTAACGCATATTTTCAATTGTTTAATGCGTTATCCATCCCGGTAATGCGCCAAATGAGCATCGAAACGCAAAGGCGCGATTAAAGCTAAGCGTCCACGTACCGGCATCGGATCGTTATATTTTCTGTATAAAAGTCACACAAATGCGTCCACCAACTCGCATCGTACAGATCGGCACTGTCGACACCGTTGTTTAGTGCCGATGACGTCATCCGATTGCTTAGTTAGCTTGGTAGTTGCGTCGGCAAATGTGATCGTCAGCCTATCAGGCGGACGCACTGACAAAAATGCATCATTTTAATGCGATCCGTCCTTAGCGTACGATGCCAGTAGGATGACGGGTGGACGCTTAACCGTATACTGTATAACTGGTCAAGTCTACAAATTGTGTAGACAAAACCCGTTTACATAGTTTAGGCTACCACCGTATACACCATATACATTTTTTTTGGACCTACGTGGCGGTTTTGACATAAAAAAAGTCCAGAGTATAGTTGTATGTACAATGCATTGATTTTGTTGACGCTTTCTCAATGTAGCGTCAACAAAATCATTCTGTAACAATTCTCAATCGTATACTATCGAATTAATTTCCGGTACACGAATATCTGTGTGGACACTGCCTCAGCCTATTTGGGACGAACTTACAAACGAAAATCGCACGTCATAGTCATATAACAGATGTTGCCAACTGTCATTGGTACGATACTATCTCAAGCTCTGTAGCGTCAACAGAAACCGAACAAAAAAAAACAGCCGAATTTTCTGAATCGAATATCATAGTACCGATTTTATCCTTTTGTTTTTGTTGGCACTACATTTAAAATAGTATCGTAATGACAGCTATAGACAACTGTCTAAATTGTAGTAATTAATACACTACTACCTAAATTGTAGCGTAAACAAAACACAGAAGGATAAAAAACCGGTTAGCCTCACACGAATAAGAATCGATTTCGAATTTCGAACAGATATCATGCAAACTGCCTCAGCCAATTTCATACAAACTTTCCACAGAATCAAATACGAAACGTCATAATCATATGATAGGTGGTGCGCATTGCGCCCACCTGTCGCGGCGCGCTTGCGTCCGCAATGACGTCACCCGAACACGCCCGAACTCACGCCCGAACCGCACGATTGATCGCAGCCATACCTCTACTATCAACCTACAACTTTACCCCACATCAAAATTTTTAATAAAAAAAAATTAACTCTCCCTAAATAATGAAATAAGGGGAAAGTGGTCTGAGAGCGTGCGGCTGTTATCTAGACAGTAATCCAAGATAAATATTACATCAATGAGGGTAGGTGTGTAATACGCGTGCGCGGGCCTTAGACGGCTCAGTCACGGTCCGGCCGCGCCGCCCGCCGCACGTGTTACGCGGGCGCTCGACCGGCGGCGACTCGCTCGCTGCACCACCGACCGCGCGATCGCTCGCACCACTCCCGCGTCCTCACCCGAGTTCAACCGACTAACCGGGCGGGTTACATACCCACTACCGGGCGACCACGTGCCGCGTTGTATTGCGTAAGTCGCGTCAACCGACCTAATCTCCTTCAGACGTGAAAAACAAACGTACACATATCGATCACGGTGTGTTTATTTGCAAGGTAAATGCGGTCCGGCCTCTTAGCTCATCTTATACGCGGAGCTCGCTGGATACAACGCGGGCGCGGTCTTAACCCTGTACTACGCAAGTACTACGGCTGGCGACCGCTCGGTTTTGTTTATATAGCTGTCGGCACAGTTTGTGTAGCGTCACTTATCATAATTATTAAACGAGTTCAGTTTGTTTAGGCACATCGTAAAGTTTCACCGGCAAACTCTCTCTCACATGTAATCTTCGTATTAATATTCAGAGGTTGCTATAATTCTGTACAGCTGTAACTAATAATTTATATCCCGAGCGTTTGTTACTAGCTACTGTACGTCGGCTTACGACTAAATTATTTTAGCTTTTCGGTCTTGTGAACGTTTTATGGCATGAATTCTCGAAAATTACAGCGCAGTGGGTAGGTAGGTACTATTCCTTCGCTGTATTTAAGTAATGTTATTGAAAGTAAAGTTCTTGCATTTGTATTCTCGTCGGGAGGTTTTTAATCGTCCCTAATGACTTCTCGCGCTAATTGATGAGGTTTTACACTTAAGAAAATTAGAGTAAGAACATTAGAGTTTTCAAGAAATTTGTCTGTGATAGTTTATTTTAGCTTTTCTCTCCGCTCTGATACAAAATTTAAACCAGTAGCCATTATAATATAATAATATTTTTTTGAATTAATACGGCACGAGTTTTCGGTTTCGCGTTTTGACTGCTAATTTTAACAACGTACTAAGATGATTGTGTGCTAAGACCAATTGTTGCCCACACTTTAAAAATTAAATCTAACGCAAGCGATAGAAGCTCTACAACGGATCTCTAGGGGTTGCAGGATCAAATACTGTCGTGTTCATAATTTTGGAAACTATTTATTTGTAACTAAACCTAGTTTTTTTTCGCGAAATCAACTCATGTAACTTATTTCTCCAGTAGTTAAAGTCTCAGTTACAAATTGGCCAGTCAGTTAAAATATACTAGTCATAAACACGATCACGCTTGTCAATAAATATTTACTTAGATATTTAATTCAAATGCATTATAGAGAAAGAGTATACTTAAGGCGATATATTATATTTCAAAATCCTTAACGATGTTTTTCAATAAATTCTTAGTCAAATTGCCCTTTAAGCTTCAGTTGAAAGTTCCAATGTTTAGAGATTTATCGGTTTGGTTTAATTGGATTTAAGTCATTAAAAGCCAGCCTTTGACTCGTAATTTCTTTAATATTCCTAAGGTTATTCTAATCAGAAAAGGGATTTTTCTTAATTGCGTAATAGGCTAAAATTAGGTTTAAAGTACGAATTTGTTTAAAACCAATCGTCATAGTAAATGTATGTATTTATATTTTTTTTGTATAGTCCTGATGTCTTCAGGTATAAGTTAGGTAAATGTGCTTTATCTTAGACCATAAGTCCCTCTTAGTGCCTTTCTTACTTTCCTGAGGTAGTCGGCAAACGTTTACCTATTATAAAATTTATAATTAATTAATGTTAAATATTCCAAATGATTTTAAGACAAGCTGACCTATATAAGTTGTCTCCAGCTATCTGCATACCAAGTTTCTTCACAATCGGTTCGGTAGTTCTTAAATGAAGGAAAAACAAACATTGTATTAACTTAGACACAAAATATCACGTTTATAATATTAGTAGGATTAGTAGATTTATTTGTTTTAATAAAACCTCAAACAGGGCAACTGTAAAGTTGGCGAAAGCTCGATCGTTGATATTAATGACGTTATTGAATAAAACGCGAGTAAAACCCGTTAAATATTGTGTTTCATTATGAAAAATCGCGAAAACATTAACAAAATTACCTCAAACAAGTTTTTTTTTTGTTTTGGACCATATACGAGTAATACTATACTTTTTATATATTAATCACACAAATTTGGTTTTAATAAACAACTGCCATACTAAAATAATGACTTAACAGTATTACAGAATATAGACTCTTGGCGTCCTAGGTCTCTAAGCACAAACAAAGTCTACCTAACTTTATTAAGGGCTAGGAAATTGGGGCCTACTCCCAGATGTTTGAATTAGTTTAGTTTTACTCTCTGACGACTGAATTAAGGGGAATAAAGTGTTACTATAAGTTTGGACGGCTTTAGAAAAGTTATTGTTTACCATTGATTAATAAGGTTGAGACCGGACTAGCGTAAATTTTTGAGTAATTTTTTTACGTAGCTCGATATTTCGCCACGAATTTCAACTGAGCTCGTGAACAAGCCATTTGAAATTACTGGCGAAATAACGAGGTCTGTAAAAAACAAATTTAAGCTAGTAATTACCTACCCCGTTATTTAATAATATTTTTAGTGACTATTCACAACTTCAAAAATTTACGATTTTAAACTTAATGGTTGGTCGAATAGAAAATAGACAACTCATTTTGCGTCGCCGTGTGACAAAACACGAGTTTTCTACGAAATGTAGTCGAAACGCGACCGAAAAACGCTTTGCGCTCGTCTGCTCCACCCTTACAGTAGATATGACATCAGAATGAAGACAGTTGCAAACTAAGATAGTAACGTTACCACAAACCCAATGATGCTTGTGACGTTTTAATCGTCATTCATCGACTTCATCTTAGCGTTTGTAGCGATTCGCTTTTTTTTAAGATGAACCTAACAATATTGTCAGCGCTTCAGCGGCTTTTTATATTTATTTCTCGTATATATCATAGTTATTACCTGTAAACATTGTAAGATGCTAAAATCTTACTATTAGGCTAGGTGACCAATAAACGAAACAACTGTTATTCAGTAGGTAAATTAAAGTTTATTTGAATAGATAAATACCCTTAATTTGGTAGCGGCGCGCTCTGTGTGCGGGAGGTAACTCTGCCTTTTCTCTATAAATGTAAACCATGCTATTTAAAGTATGGTTTACATTGTCGACTCGATATAAACTAGCTACAACATAATATCTCAGTATGTTTACTCGTTCCATGATTTTCAGTCATGTATCCTTTGAACGTTCCCAAAAACAAATTGACTAAGTCCATACTAATAACTAAACCATTCCCAAGTTAAAAACGAAAAAGAAACTCAAGGACTACCCCTTTAAGTAATCGGTTTGATAACAAAGAGATAACCTAACTTTTAATTCTAATTTTTTCATAAACTCTTCAAATCTACTTTTATTTAATGAAAGCTTCGCTTAGAAAGTTTTGTTTTCATAAAAAAAGCTTTTATGTACGTCGTGTTTTATGCCCTTTGCCTCTTTTTACCTCTTTTCATTATAAATACGAAACTTGTTAAAGTAGGTAACTCTTTCGTAAAAAAAGTAGCTAACTTTTTTTTCTTTTCTAAATATAACATGGCCCTTATCTTTTACGAGAGACAGGACGTAATTTAGAATTTTTTGTTAAGTTTTCTTTGAAACGCGATAAGTTTGTTAAAAATATTGAATGGGAGGGTTTAAATGAGGAATTATCGTAAAAAGATAGGGAAGCTATTTATTTTGGTAATTATAGTATTTTTGTTTCATTGTTAAATTTGCCGCATCTTAGGATTTTGTTTGTCTATTGAGTCACTCACTGTAAAGTACTAGAGGTGATGTGTCAAACATATTCCATATTCCTTTTACTCGAAATAAGCGGCTGCAGCGCTGACAATATTCTAACGTCTATCATAAAAATAAAATGTCAATACTAAGATGAAGTTGGTAAATAAGGCTGAAATTTATCAACTTCAATACCATCTAGAATTTGATGTAGCATCACTTCAGTGGCTTATTTTAGCTGTCTTCGTTTTGATGCCATATCTACTGTTGAAGTTATGATTAAATCTAAAAAGTATAAAACATAATTTGAGATGGAGAATTTGTTAGCCCTTTGACCTAAATCATACGCTTCTGTTTATTTTTAGGGTTACCTCAAACGGTAAAAAACCACGCGATTAAAACCGATAAATTATTAAAATTGCATAACAGCATCGCGAAAACCGAAGAAAATTCTATAATCCTTCAACAAAAAGAATATTATAGAAACCCTACACTCATCCGATAACGAAATCATGTCACTTAACGCTTGTTCCATGCAAAAGTGGGTAATTGACGGGCTAGTTCCTTATCATATATTAATATTTAAGTAGGGCGACCCCGAACAGTCAGGAAACTAAGGTTTACATAATTGAAGCGTACAACATTCTAACATTTGCATATGATATACTTGCACTAACAGTTTGGACACTTTAGTCATAATTCCACCGGCATTTGGGGAGTTTTTGGGCGCTTTCTTTTTCTTTTTCTGTTCTTCTTTGTTTCTTATATGTTATTGTCTCTTATTTTGCCATGTTCTAAGTCTTTTTTTCTTTGTTCTTTCTTTATTGTTGTGCGTACCTATATCTGTGTAAGTTATGTGGCTGTCGAAATAAACGTATTTTCTTTCTTTATTTCTATCATGGCGACATTTGTCCTAAATGTACTAGGTACGCTACTACTAGCCTATCTGAATGTTTTATTATTTGTATGTTTGTTACTAGGTATTTCACGCAAAAACTAGTGAACCAAGTACAATGAAGTTTGGTATTTAAATAGCTGGAGATCTGGATTAACACAAAAGCTAATTTTTATATCGATATTCCTACGAGACAGGGACTTACGCGGGTAAAACTGCTGATCCCTGCGAGTATGATATAAATAAACAGAAAAACCAGAAACAAACGGCGGGAATAGAACCCGCAAGCTATGGCGTCGCAAGCGACTATTCCCCGGCTGCACCACGGGAAGGCTTAAAGAAAATACAGCATTCTGGCAAACGCTGCCTTCGTTCTCGTATGAAATAGCGTGTCTAGTGTTAGATTACACTTCTACGGTGTACCTATATAATATGAGTAGCAGTCACGGCAGAATTTGTATACTTATGTCGGTGTTCTGATTTAATCATTTTGAAAGGTTACGCGCTGTTTTATTTTAGAGATTAGTGGTCACGAATTAGCCACTCTCTAAAGAGTGTAGGAGTGACTATTCCTACAACATGCGGGAACGTGACCAAAGCCGCTATGGCTTTTGTCACGTTTCCGCAAACTTTGATGATAATCAATAAGAACAAGATAAAGCCACGCATAGGATCGTTTGTGAATACGACGGCCCAATTGCGCTAGTAAGCGTAGATCTCGTAATGTAGAGCTCCTTGAGCATTTTGAGAACTGGAGTTTGCGGGTTCAAGTTCCGCTGGGAGCATGCCATTTTGGAGCATAAAAAGCCTTTCTCTTTATAAAATTCACATTCATACTCTATAAATATTTATTTGAACATTTTAACCAAAAATCTCCATATTAAATAATCATTCTAGCTATAAAGCAATTGCCCCTGAATTCACAATTCAATTTACCTTCAAAAATATTTTCTTTACCCCAGTTTCACAATGAAATCTTGCAGTACCTTTTCCCACCACCGTGGCCTAAGTAAAATCTGTACAAACAAACTCACTTTCGCATAATATGAATTAGGATTAGGAAGGTGTTCATTTTGTGAGAAATCTCGTAAGACGCTTAATTAAAAACTGACTGCTTTTCAACTCACACCACCCTTTGGGGAGTTTGTTTTATATAGTATTTAATATTAATACTGTGGGGAATAGGATTCTGAAACGTTATTATCAATGAATAATATTAATAACTTATTTATTGAGTTGTATTTAATATTGGAAAGTTAATTTTGTAACTTCATTTTATTTATAATACTGTAGAGGTATTTTGTTTTATTTCTGGTCTGCACTTTCTCTATGTATAGTAGTACTAACTGCGTTCTGCGTTTTAACCGCGTAAGTCCCGACATGGGGTTTCCGTGACCCGATATCCGAATCAAAAGAAGCCTGTGATAAGGTTGCATTCTAATCATGATATTATATTTTAAAATAATGTAAGTATTGTATCCGTGGTCTAGTCACCGTAACACAAGCTCAGTAGCTTGCTATAGGGCTAGATGGCGCTGTGTGACGTTCGCAGATTTTTTTATGGTATTTTATTTATTTGGAGGTTATCTATCATAGCAGTTTATCATACCTTATTATAATGTCTAAACACCCTGCCCTTTACCTTCAGTGACTCCTTGTTCATCCTAAGTTTGCATGGAAATGATAGCTCTAAGTGATAAAGCCCTTTATGCCATTTAGGTTTAAGATTTAAGACTCGAATAAGCCTTATTCTTCGCACAAATCATCGTTTATTCGAAAGGCTCTCAAGCAAAAGATAAATTTGGTATACATTTGTTCTATTTCTAGTTTAAAATATCTGCCTTTGTCACATCATAGGACAAGATTGATGGGTATAATATCTACGCTATTAAAGAGTTATCTATATAATTTAACTCAAAGAAAAAAAAATGCGCGTAATTTATTTTTGTATTCGAATATTTATCAATGTCAAACAAAAAAGCGGCGGGCATTTGTCAAGTCTTAAAAATCAGTACAGAGTCAAGTTGACCGCTCTCTGAAAAGAAAACAACGTCTGAAAAAAATTGAAGCACTTTAAACGTCACTAATTAGATCTGTCTTATTTCGTTACTAATTGTAATTACTTAATTTCGTTAAGAAATTGTTTTAAATTCAAAGTAAATAAGCTTTTGTTTTTGTGATTTTTACTAGAAGAGCGATAATGGTCTAGTCGTAGATACCCCGATTTTTATTACGAGGGTCTTGGGTTTGAATCCTGATGGACCGCACACCAATGTCTTTTTATATGATGAAAAAATATGTGTGGTATTAACATGGCTCTTACGGTGAAGGAAAACATCGCGAGGAGACCTACTTGTCTAGGCTAACGTTCATCATCATCATCATCAGCCTGTTGCAGTCCACTGCTGGACATAGGCCTCTCCAATTGCACGCCACCTAGATCTATTTTCGGCTTCTCGCATCCAGTTTGTGCCAGCCGTCTTGCGCAAATCGTCGCTCCATCGTGCCCGAGGACGTCCTACACTACGTTAGGCTAACGTTACAAATGCTCGATTCGATCAAACTGGAATAAGCAACGAATATCAATTCTATGATTTAAAAATAAACCAGGCCATACACGGTCTAGCGTGAGTCATCCTTTAACCGTTAAAAACTACACCTAAAAACTAAATAAAAGTAGGTACAGGATTACATACAGAATGAACAGCTGACTGAAGCCATATTACAGTACGAACCGTAACTTCATAATTATCGAAAAGTTCAACGTAAAATTAAACTTAAGAAAGGAATAAAGATATTTTCGTTTACAACAAAGATTATTTGAGAGAAACTACGTTGTAACAGACTCGAGATATTCGCAACTCGCCTCGATTATATAAGTTCTTGGGCAAAAACATGAAACTACGCTCTCGGAGGTTTTACTTACTTGTTTCATTACGTGAGCCTTTGACGTGAACACGGTTTTCGCACGTATTGAGGAAAATATGGTTAAATAGCCGCTTAAGCTCGCTCCCTCTGAAAGCTTCCAGCGGGACGAGAATACCTACCTATACTTTCATGACTTTTTAGGACAAAATCGTGGTGATAGAGTAAGATCCCAGAGCCGCCAGAACTACGTCATTTTAGAAAGGCTAAAATTTTGAGGATTTCTAGTCTACTATGTAGTTAAGACAGTATGCGTACTTACTAGCTCGAACGCTCTTTCACGTGTAGCGCGAGCTAAAGATAAATGAGCACACGGCTGAGGGCGCCACTACTAATCTACTATACTATTAACTATTTAAAAAAATAATTAAAAAAACAACCAAAAAAAAGATTTGATAAAAATAACCAAAATAACCTCTACATAGGTACAGAGCCACCGACTAATTAATCTGTTTTATCATCTGAAGTCGGGCAGCCAAACTAAGTACAATATGGAACCAACCAGTAAAACTGCCCGACTTCAGATGATAAAACAGATTAATTAGTCGGTGGCTCTGTACCTATGTAGAGGTTATTTTGGTTATTTTTATCAAATCTTTTTTTTGGTTGTTTTTTTAATTATTTTTTGTTTCTTTTTGAAGTCGGTTTTTTAATTGTTAAATTATTTTTTATTTTACCCTTTTTAGTGTACTTACCTACCTAAAAATCAACAATATTGTTACCGTAATTTTAAGAAGAGTTTGCTGATGAGAAGGTGGTTTCAGGTGCCCCATCAATCTGTACTTAGTTCTTAAGGGGTCTATTCTTTTTGGTAGAAGTCCAAAAATGAGTAATTTATTGAATTCTGGGATGCTATCCTGTCCATCATTCCGAAGATACTCATCAGATCCTTACCAAACTTTCATGGGACCACCTCGTAGCTTCCACCTTTCCATTAAAAAAAGAACTATATCAATCGGTCAAGCCATCTTCGTGAAATCGATGAACAATTGAATTGAATACAGCGTTTTGAGGAGCATTCCCGGTCCTCACTTCGAAGATCCTCATCAATTTTTTAGGGGACCATCTCGGAGCTCCTACCTTTCCATTAAAAAAAGAATCATCTCAATCGGTCAAGCCATCTTCGAGTAATCGATAAGCAACTGGATTGATTAATGCGTTTTGAGGAGCATTTCCGTTCATCACTCCGTAGACCCTCATCAGATCCACATCAAATTTTTATGGGACCATCTTGGAGCTCCTACCTATCCATTAAAAAAAGAATCATCTTAATCCGTCAATCCGTCTTCGAGTAATCGGTAAACATACAAAAAAAAAAATATTATACATACAGACGAATTGATAACCTCCTCCTTTTTTTGAAGTCGGTTAAAAACTAAATATTGCTTGTGTAAGGCCATTCTCTTTATTTATTTCTTCTCAATTCAGTTTCTTAGTTATATTGCCGTTCTGCCAGCAGTATAGGCCATTTTGTTGACTTTCAACTATGCAATTGTTTAAATTATAAAATTTGTGTAGACAAATAAGTAACTACATTCAAACGGTCATATAAACGTCTATAACATTAACATGCGACTTTCTTACCCGATTGTAAAGAAAGGGTTGTTTTTTTTGGAAAACTAAATTAGGTTCGAAAAAACTAAAGCATGTAATGGTTCGGACCATTTACACATGGTCGGTCATATTAAGTAGGAAACAATAAAATATCCCATAGACCGCTATCGTATTAACGAATTCGCTCGAATTGCGTCACAAGTCGCAACTAGCAACTACCTCGCGGAGGCTTTTACGGTATTTTACGATGAGTGTAACATAATAAAACTGTTGAATTACTTCAGGGTGCATGGTATATGACAGCTATAACTTTATGGTTTTGTTTTCCTCTCTTTTGTTATGCGTTCAATTATCTTAATTATCATTTTTGTGAAGAAGCCTGTTCAGTTTATGGGGCTGTTGCTTTTATATTAGTTTCACATTATATAGGTAGCTAATGTTATTATAAAAGGAGGATAAAAAGTCTGTACATGTAGATATGCACCTACCTAACCTACTTTCATAGCAATCTGTTCAGAAGTTTTTGCGTGAAGGTGTAACAAACATACATGTTTACTACTTACACAAAATTTGTCTCATTTATGATATTAGGAGGATTTTCAGCGACAATATCGGTACAATCAATTACTGTTTTATTCCTTTAAAATGATAGGTACTAAGAGCTCAAATAGATTAGAGTTTAAGAAATTGTAAACTATACTGTTCATAACTAATCCCTTATAATTAAACTGATTTAATAATTTCAAATAAATTTGTAGTACAAATAACAATCGCGGCGTTCTATGAAAATACTACCAACAACCTTTCTTTGTAAAGAAACCGTACTATACGCTAGTCCATATTTAGATCACCAAACTATAAATTCACCGCGATTGTTGACGAAGGAGTTTAAATTGTCAGTCCATCTTTGGTTTCCGTCCGTCGTCGTTTCAATCGAATCGTATCGATAGCTTGAATCATTTCCCGCCGAACTCGCCGCCTGGTCCGTACCGTAAACGTAATAATTCAATGCTATTTTAGCGAAAATTGAGACGGTTACGCCATGATAACGGCTCATAAAGCCTCTTACGCAAATATCTGTTTATATTTCACAAACGACGCACCAATATTACGAGTATTTTGGAAATTCAATTCAGTATGACTGTTTACGCCCAACCGATTTAATTACATCCGAAAATATAGTTTAATTATGGCAATGGCAATTAGATAGTTCCATTAATCGCTGTTTGTATAATGAAACATGTAACGTTTATAACTAATTCAATATATCGATTAGAGAGGCATGTTCGAAACGCATTAATAATTTCATCTCTGAAATCCATAAATCAAGTCGTTTGAACGTATTTGCCTGTCAATGGGAACGATGCGTGGTCGCAGCGGGTTCCAACGATCTTTGTTTATCGCTATATATCAGCTCTGTTTCCATCTCATTTAGTGAAAGCGGTGGAGCTTGAATAAACCCGAATTAGTTGCGTCTCGTCACCACGTCCGATCCTATCGACGCAATGAGATATAAAATGAAACTCACTCAGTGGTCGCGCTACAGTCGAGATTATGCGATGCCTAACGGACTGGTGTACTAGCTCCACTAGGCTTCAGCCCCACTCGCCCGCCTGACACTTGTCAAAATATCACAGCACAGTGTGCGGTCACGAAGCTTCACTCCGACGTCAAAGGAGATTAGGTTCGTTTACAAAATTGCCACCTCTCCTCACGACCGCACTGCTAGCGGTCGGATTACGCGACCGGTAAAGAGACCTCTCGTCTCTATCCCGACAAATTTAACTCGTTCGATTCCAGTGGTGTAAAGTGTAAAACAAACGTAATTAAAAATGGCGTGGGGATATTGGTCGGCGTCGTCGGTGATGCCAGATCGCGGGAGAAGCCCTAGACGAGCGGGTACGTCTTCGGTCCACACAAATCCGCCTACAGCTCGGGAAGTATTAGAAGCACACGACGAGAGTATAATCCACACGGCGTCGACATCGCGAGACAGCCGCGAGCATTCAGCGTCGCCACACTCGTCTTCAAACGGGGGACATTCTCACGGACATGGACATGAGATCAGGCATGCTGTTCCAGCCAGTGCTCTCTTCGGGGAAAGCTACGGCGAGCTATCCCGGCGTCCTTCATTAGACCTCGGCTCAGTGCGAAGCGCGCTCGCCTCTTGCTCTGGAGGTGGGACGCTCAGCGCTGGTTCCACATTAACCCGCGCTGGAACATTAGCTGACTACCTCCCGCCGACGCCATGCCCGCACCACCATCGTGTCTACGTAGACCACCACAAACACTACGAGCAACCGATCCAGCCCGTGCATGTGGGGGTGCCGCACCACTCACACTCGCATTCCCACGCCTCCAGTAGACACCACACAGATGATGAGGACGACCTCGAACCAGCTTATGCTACAGGTAAACCTTTTTCTAGTATCATTTACTTGATCATCGTCATACACTTAGTCTTCTTATTTTCGAGTAGTGGTGTATGGAATTGTCAGGTCGACCTAAGGCCTCTAACTTGACCTAGCAACTGCTATTAGAATATATACGTTTAGTTAGTACTAGAGACTCCTCTCGACTTATACGCACGCGCTTCTTTTTTTAATGGTAGTGTGGCTCATGCGCACAAATAAATTTTGTAAATGATGTATACATTTTTTGTTTGCCAAATCTCAATAGTTAAAACAAATCATTGTTATAAGACGTTTGTTATTCTTTCATAGTTACAAGTATAATTTACAATTAATGAATGGTTATCGATTAACGTATTTGTGTTTTACAGTATAATATAATATTTTAGACAGACAGCGCGTTTGTCACTTTTTGGCAACTACGCATAGGGGTTGCTTTGTTTTGCTCTTTTGTGAAAACTGTTAATCGTTATTTATAAGTAAGATGGTCTACTTCTAGGCTAAGGTGGTTAGGCCCATGTATCTAAGAAATATCGGTACTGTACAGTACATGGTATCACAATCCATAGCATAGTTTAGATAAAGGTTAACACAAAAACAGACAGACGAAAACAAATTGTTTTCCTTATACTATTTAACAAAGTTCATTACTCAGTTACATTAATTATAAAAGTTGCCAGTATTATTCCGTTAATGTATTTGTAGCTCTCACGCCGACCCAGTTTCTGTGGAGCATTCATCGCGAGTCGCGACACGCCGAGTGTTGCCAACTTCGTGTTCTAAACACACTGATATTTATGTTAATAGGTAAATATTACGTACATATAGCAAGATATAACGTATGAATAACACAGATCTATTTATACTACAGACCAAAATAAACAACTAGGCTTATAATTTAGTGGTGTCAATGGTAGCGTCCTGCGAGTTAAAATTTTTAGATTCCGGAAAAGTAAAACAAAAAAATAATGTTGACGTAATAATTAGCTAACATTAGCAAAATAAGCAGCGTATACTTATAGACTGTTGCGTGCTTACGAAATACTTGAACTGTCCACAACTGAAACGCCCAGAACCTGAAACAAACATTTATAGGCTTCATAAATACTTGATCTATTTAGAATCTACGAAGCAAACTCTAATACGGAATATAATATGAAACGAAAAAATAACCTTTTTTTCACCACTCGTCAAAGTCAAGTCTGATAAACACGCCGAGCTAGGTTACAAAGAAGTAAGTAAGTAAATTCGTTTCACTCGCCTTTATTCAAATTATTCTTTATTTTCTCTTCGTTTCATCTGAAGCGATATAGATTCGCGTAAATGTGTCTAATTTAACATACGAGATGTACATCATAACGTTCGTAACAATGGAGTATATATTTTCATTTTAGCGTTTAATGTACCGTGCCTAGTTCGTCCGAGGATGGTAACGAGCCGGCACACGCGAACATCAACCTTATGTCTTTCAAATTAATGGTAGATTTAATATGCATACTCATGCATGCTTGAAAATGTGACTTTGCATTGGGCTAATACGTTTATGATTTTACAAAAACCCTTAGTGGTTACTAAACACTTCAAAAAATAAACTCTCCAAATTTCATGTCTCTAGAGCCAGTTTTAAAGAATCCAAACGTGCGAACCACATTAAAACTAAAATCTTATATTTGTAGTTTTATTAAACAATGAATGTAAAATACTTTCCGATTAGACGGAAGGCTCTAGACTGAAATAGTTTTAAGGTACTTACTAATTTTTAACCCGGAACTTACGAGTTCAATTACTGATCTATATTTTTACCAACTTCGCTAAAAAATATCCACGTTTCTTTTAAATCAGATTGGTATACTATACTAATAAAACGACTCACCCACCATTCGTCTCTGCTAACTACCAACCAATTTCAGCTTTGAATGACAGCCAGTAATGTAACCTGGTGTTAATATAGCATCGTAAGGGGTAATTATGTTAATATATCAAGTAGGTACCTATTAACAATGTCTGCTATCAACTTCGAGTACAACTTATTAAGTAATTACAAGTTTTGTAGCGATACTCGAATGTTCAGGGTAATTTTAGTTAAATAACATTTCCTTGGGTATTTATTGTGTTCTTTGTTTACTTTAGAAATGTCGTATTTCTAAGGTTAAATAGAATATTAAGGTGTACTTTAACGCCAATCAAAAAATAGGATAGGCAGTGGAAAAATAATTTATAGTTCTTAAAATTAATGCCGGTCTGTCTCTCTGTTAAGTACTTATGCATTCGAAAAGTACTGAACCGATTGTAATAAATGCAGTACGCAGATAGCTGGCGATCTGGATTAACGAGGCTACTTTTTAACCCCGTATTCCCACGGGATCGGTACTTACGCAAGCGAAACTACGGGGCGCAGCTAGTTCACATTAATTCACAGATTGCATACACATGAATACCAAATTAAACGTATGACATCAGCAGAGGAGTATACAAAAAAAAACGATGCATAAAACTTTCTCTTTGAAACTTAACGTTCGCTTTTTATATTTTTGCATAATAAAATCCGACGTTTCACGGTTGAATGGAACGGCGAATGTAGGTCGGTTATCGTTAGTTTCATTGAATGGCAGGAATAATTACATCCACTGTAAGGCTGCTATTAACGCTAGGCGTAGACGCTCGCTGATCGTTTTTAACTATTCTAGGAATCCTTTTTAATATTATAAACGCTAATGTTTGCAAGTATATATGTTTGTATGTATGTGACTTTGTTACGCAAAAGCTACTGAACTGATGATAAATAAATAAATAAAAATTGCATAACATTACACACAGCTCAATCTAGCCCCAAACAAAGCACTAGGCTTGTTCTATTGGTGCTACAACGGTAATATTACATATTATACCTTTTTTTGTAAATACATACATAGAAAGACACCCGGACCACATACAAATATTTATATGTGGTCCGGGTGTCTTTATAAATATACGCACCCGGCGGGAATCGAACCCACAGCCTTCTGCATTTGCAGTCTGGAGTTCGCCCGACGCGCCACAGAGGCCGTTTATTCAGCCCTATGTTTGTATTTTCCAAACCAAACTATATCGTGATCGAAAAAACCTCACAGGATTTCAGTACACTATTTTGCGAGGATGTTTTCGATTGAAAAATATTGAAGCCGTTGTTTTCCTCTGTACGTGTCTATGTCTAGCTTTATTTACACAATCTATCTCATGTGGTTAAGTTAGATTTGTGTGACACGTCATTTGTATGCCCGATCCTAGATGCGGGATTTTGCGCGAAAACATAGATTTTTTTCTACCGCGAAATCTTTTGTTTGTGCCGCGTTGTGTTACTGTTGGATTTTTGCTTTGAATAAAATGTTGTATTTTGAGATTTTTTTGTAGAACACATGTGAATATAAAAGACCTTTTTAAACTGCCAAATTGTACAGGCGAAACTGGTAGTCTATCCGGTCAGGTAGGTGTGATTGAATTGCTTCTATCCGCTTCATCCTTACACAACGTGGATTTACTTCTGTCACTTCCGGTAACAAATGTACATCCGAATAGATAACCTCCCTTTCTTAAATGTCGGTTAAAAAAAAGAAAATCCTTTGACAGACGATTCAGCATAACTCTAAACTCCCCAAACACAAACGTACCCAATAAAGCAACCCAATAAGACCTACTTTAATTATGACCCGTCCTTACCCTCCGGCTGCGATTTTTCACAATTAATGCTTTATAATTAGTGAGAAGACCACGTTTCAGGTTTACGAGCCAATCTGCAACCTCCCGACGGAGTGCGGGGAGACGTGGGTGGAATTAGTGAGCTCTGTCGTAAATAAGGATATCTCTTCTAGTTCTCTAACTGATTGCACATTTCGTTCATTATCACAGCGAACTAATTGGACTATAGCTATGCCCCTCGGCTTTGCATTCTTAGGTAAATCTTGATCTCTTCTATTCTAATATTATAAAGCTGAAAAGTTTCGTTTCTTTGATTGTTTGATTGTTGGTTTGAACACATTAATCTCAGAAACTACTGGTCCGAATTGAAAAAATATTTTTGTGGCTTATAGTCTACTAGCTGCGCCCCGCGGTTTCACCCGCGTAAGTCCCGTTCCCGCGGGAAAAGTCGTCTATGTGCTATTCCCGGTATCCAGCTACCTATTCAAGTTTCATCGCAATCGATTCAGAAGTTTTTGCGTGATTGAGTAACAAACATCCAAACACGCACACTTTCACATTTATAATATTAATAGAATTTATCGAAGAAGGTTATAGGCTATGTAACATTACGCTACGACCAATAGGAGCGGAGCATCCATGAAAAATGTTGCAGAAACGGGAAAAAATTGCCCCTTTACAGACCTTCTGTCGCGAGAACTACTACGCAAACGTAGTTATTATATTCTTTATGTACTACGCTTGCGCGGCGACGGAAACAGGATTTACGCGAGTGAACCGCGGGCGCTGCTAGTTATAAATAATGAGATGAAATATAAAACTTGTAATTAAACTATAGCTGCGCTCTTCGGCTTTACTCTTGTGCTTAATTTATAGGGTTTTAAGCTCGAAGGGTAAAAACCGGGACCCTTTTACCGAACCGTAATAGACAGTTGAAATTTTCACAAATGATGTATTTCTCTCACCGCTACAAAGTCGGTTGAAAAACTTAATGAGGCCACAGACGTTTAGATTATCTGACCGTTTATCTGTGCAGATAATACGTATGTGTGTAAGCAAAACTAAAAACTGGCGAGTTGAAGTTTGAAAATCTAATCGTTAGATAAAATTGTAAGTTAAACTAAACGTCTGTAGCCCGCTACAAAAATTTTAATGTGTGTTTTTCTAGTTCCAACACAACTGTTGAAACAAATCTCTAATTTTTTAAAGATTGTATTCTGTAATTTCACTCTGGCACGAGTATTTCATCAAAAATCCTATTCGCCACGTTGCGTATGTCTTTACTTGGCTAAACATTCGCTTCGGGAATGCCTGTCTGTAAGTAGGTTGGCTGGTAGTCGTACCTACCTGTTACAATTACAACGTTCACACTTGACAGGTAAAGTCAGGATTACGGTCAAATAGAGCTTTGTTTTATGGAACAGAATCTATCACACCTTTTTACAAAGACTTTTTGTTAGAAAATAAATATTGCACGATATCACAAACAGCGCTATCTAGCTCCAAACTAAGCACTAGGCTTGTACTATGGGTACTAGACAATAGAAATACTACATATATACCTTTTTTTGTAAAGACATACATATGATACATAGAAAACACCCAAAAACAGAAACAAACATTTATGGTCAGCAGATATATTTGTTCCGAAGCAGTTGGTCCCGGTTGTTATCTCTGATAACAGTCGTTAGGTTAAGTTAGAGGCAACCTAAAACTCTAACAATAGGTGAGCTACAACACTATACGAAAAGAAAAAAAATCAGAACACATGTTAGATTTGAAATCAAAGTTAACGGATTAACCTATAAGTATATTTTATTTGACCCTCACAGCCCGATGTCTCACTAAACTACACCTATCCTCGGATTAAAAACTAGGTAGGTACCTAAACTTTACCGCGTAAAACCATTTTCAAAGATAATATTTAGCTTGTAGATGGAAGCCAGTGCAATTTGCATACCTACTCGAACGTTCCCCGACATCGTGCCTGGAGAATATATTTAGTTGAAGTGTTATGTTAGGAATAGATTTACTTTTAGGGGACGTAACCAAATGTTTTGTAGATAAGAAATGTTTGATTTGAATTTGTAATTTTATTTAGGCTGCAGTGTTCGGTGGTGGCCTGGTTGGAGTAGTAACGTAGGTAAGACGCGATTTACTGAAAATACAAGATAATACAAAGCTAGGTTTACTTAGTTTGGGGCCAGTTGACGCTATGTGTGACGCTCAGTAATATTTATAATTATTTGGCACGTGACATACCTCTTTTCCACCACAACTTTTGCAATACGTTGCAATCGCGAATCGCAAAATTAAACCCAAAATCGCAAATAGCAGATAAAATCGCTAAGATGTGTGTTTTCAGCAGAGGGTTAAAATTATCACATTCCGATGAATCCTCGTAACGTCGGTTGTTGAAAAATACTGAAATCAATGCGATTGAATGCGATTAAAAATAAGTTTAAATCTAATTATGTCTTGTAAATGTTTTAACGTTAGCTATAATTCTCTACCTGTACTATTAAATTATTCTGTGTCCCTAATCAATAAAGTTTTGTTCAGAAGTTCGCAACACACAGCGGCTGTCAAATTAATCTACCAATATTCGCACGTCGAAACTTTGCTCTGAAACTATTTACACTAGAACTAATTTCATTCAACATTCAAAGGTATTTCTACAATTTATTGACCAAGTACCTATTTGATTATGAAACTAGCTGTGTCACACGGTTTCATCCGCGTAAGTCCCGATAATTTTCAAAAATCCGTTCTTATCGGATACTTACATGCGTATAAAGAACATAATCTCCAAATTCTTCTCGAGCGGCGCTTCTAAAAGTTGCGCTGTCAAAATCTTCATCGGCCTGTCACATGAGTTGTAAACTACGAGAAATAAATAGAATGGAGATTAAGTTAGATCTCCATTCAACATGTTCCACGGTCACACTGGAGCAGATGCACACATTGACATGTTTCGTACAGTATTACGTATGATCGACCTTTGGATCGACCAATGGCGGACGATCTTCAGTGACAGACTGGCGGTCGAATCATCGTTTTAAGCCCCGCAACCACCGTTTGCGTGGAAGTTTTTGTTAAAAGATTGCTACTTCTATATATATTCGAGTTCTTTGGTTGTAAAGAAGATCACATTAGTTGTAGAAATTTTAATGTACGAAATTTGGCACATTTTCTTGAGACTTCCCTACAGTCTATGCTTCACATTTCTGAAACAAGCCTTGAGATTTGTTTTCAGAAAACAGACAAATTTGCATAAACTATAACTTCCTTCCACTATAGCTCTACTATCAGCAATTTAGGCTGTGCGTTGATCCACCAGTCAGTCAAGATAAAGCCTTTTATAGATATAATATTTTTTCAATGCGTTTCTAAATTAATTATGACAATTTGTTTTCGTAGAAAGTTTGTACGTGGGTAGGTTGGTACGTGAAAAAACGATTTTCACCCAATTCTCAATATTGATTCGAAACTTTCCAGACTTGGTAATGGTAAGTGAATCGAATAAATATTAATGTTCCATTTAAGAGATTTGTATTAAGTTTGGATGTTTGTTTAGAAGTTTTCAGGTGTATCGTATTGTTACAACAACTTTTGTAAAGAGAAAGACATGATTTATTTACAATAATTTTTGTTTAATAATAGCACTGAGCCTAATAAATAGGGTCGTGGTATACGATGATAGATATAGTGATAGAGTTTTTAGATCGCTCTAAGGCCTCTATCGTTGACTGCTGAAAACACAAAAGGTATGTTTGTAATTTTGATTTGACGGTACGCGATTATCCGTTATCGATATGCGATTTTAACATAATGCGATAACAGCATTTAAATAGTGATTTTGACTGTGACATCATTCCGTTATCCGCCTTTGTTTCAGCTCAATTGTGTACTAAATGTTTGTCATTGTAATTTATATGGTGCTTAGGGTAAAAAAATCATCTATCCATCGATCAATTAAACTAAATTAACTCTTTGACAGCTGAAGTTGAAATCGCAAATCAAAAATTCAATCGCGAAACCAAATAATCGGAATTCAATCGGAAACATACACGTGTATGTTTTCAGCAGTCACAAAAGAATTAAACTTAAATCTTATTATGACGAAACGTTTCGTAATATTATAATTGCCATTTACATTTAATTCAAAACCTTTATACCACACCAGCAACATTGATCCATGTATTGAAGACGCCTGTGACATATATTGGACAGAACAGCCTTGTCTCAAGTAAAATAGACCTCTATTCTGTCCTTTGCTATCTAAATCCCTATATTCCCGTAAATCTTAAGTCTTGTAACAAAATTAGGTCAATCCCTAACAAAATACAGTGTACTCGAGATGCGGATTGATGGCCAGTATCAGAGTATCTCTCGACCTCCATCTGGCGGCAAATTACTCTTCTATTAGTACAGTGGAGACACGCAAGGGAATTTAAACTTTACGACTTTGATTTAAAGATCGCCGATTCACAGCGTTTTCGGTTTTATTCGATGTTGCAATAAGAAGATTTATAATTAAGACGTATAATCGTATGAATAAAAAAGCTTATAATTAGTTAATTAGCATGACATTACAATATTGCATTTTTATGGTCTTTAATCTGAGAACAGCGTTATAAAGAAAACAATGTTAGAAATATTTTACAAGATTAAATGCATCAAAAACTTCGCTCCCATATGGCGCAGCGCAGTGGTTAGTCACCAGGCAAGCGTGGGGCTCAGGTTCAAATCCTCTCACGGAATAAATTTTGATGATTATTTTTTCCTGTAAAATATTTCTAATAGAATACCTTGCGCAATAAATCTATGAAAAATTAAAAACAATGTTTTGATTTGCGAAAGTTTATAGCAATTCTGACCCGAGTTTTACAATATTCTAGTAATGGGAAACGCGGCAGCCATAAAAGGACACTATTACCTGTTTAATAAAACGAAACTACAAAACACTGTAATCAGCCACAAGGTAGTTTCATCGAGTAATAGCGTACACGAAGACGTGACGTAATTTCCTCCAAACCCTACTTTTGGGGATGTCCTCTAGGTTCTAAATGGAGTCATACGTATTTCAAACAAAAAGTCAGTTTCGGCGTACGTGTTTAGCGTGGTGGGACAAAGGGCGCAGTTTGCTCTAATCGCTACCTATTTCACCGTTCGTTTTGTTGACAACTTCACGGTACAGACTACAGACTAAACATATCTGCTCTGTGAATTAAACGAACGAAAACGCACATTTAAACCATTCGCTGTCAGGGTTATAAAGACAAAATACTCAATTTCTCGTACGATCCACCTCTCGTGTCACCATCGCGATGTTTTTAAAGTCAACATAGGTAGCTACCTGTTTGCGGATTCTAAAATTTGATATTTATGCTCCTCGGAACTGTCAGTCTGGGTCTCCCTGTACCTTGGCTTAGCCTAGCCTGCTTGTCAGTTCCGGCGAACGAACAAGAACAGAGAAATATACTGCTGAGTATTTCTTTATTTATTCTCCGCTATCACACCCAAGTATACCCATTGACTTTGTGTGGTACCTCACGGTATCCCTCTTTACCTACTTATACGCTTCAAACGTACTTCACGTCGACGACGCGCGACGCGTTGCGCCATAATCCGCGGGGACGCAGCCGGATTACCGATTTTTACGTTATTAGAATATTTTTCCTTCAAGCACGTGTCTTTTCCCTACTGATGTTCTTTTAAGTGTGTTGTAAATGTTTCCGCAGATGTTTTATTTAAAAAATACATAGCACGGTAAAAGAATTTTAAGCGAAATCTTGAAAAACTCTAAGATGAAATTACTAATAATCAACTTCAAACTTATACCATGTAGGTAAAGTTAGTTTAGGATTTTTGCCCCCAACTTATCTGACGTCGGGCAGCCAAACGCTACAATTTTGACCCAACCAGTAAAACTGCCCGACTATTCATAATATTGGAAGACATATACGGCCGAATACTAAAACGCTACTCAACATTCGAGAACTACTTAAACTAAAAAGCAGCTCTCAAACTCCATAATTGCCATACTAATTTTAAATTTAGAAACAGCTCAATAATTTAAGAACCTCCCAAATTTTAAATGACGTTTCTGTATTCGGCTGTTAGATGCACAAACAAAGTAACCGATAAATACTTAAATACGTATAAATACCTACTCAGCCGGTATCGGTTTGATTTATTTATTCGCCACGAGCTTTAACTGAGTAAATGTTTAATGCAACCTGTTTAATCCAACAGTTATAAATAACTTTCATGTGACTATTGTGGTAGAATTGATATCAAATGACATTGAAAATCACATTAAACTGGCAGAGTGCCCCGTGGTTTTTAAACCCTTTAAATTATGATATTTTATTAATATCAAGATAAAATAGCGTTTAGCCATTTATCTAATGGAAATAAATATTTACATCTGATACGCAGTCCCTTTGACTGCGGAAAACACACACATTGTGTGCGTTTTAGCGAATTTTTGGTTTTGCAATTTCAACGTCAGCAGTCAAAGAGGAAATTGTAATGAGAAATAAAGAATCATTCAACGATCGTTGGATGTTGTTTCATTTCTCATTCCTATTTTGCGATAGAATCACGGTTTTTAGATTTTTTTTATGTCTGGGTGCTTTCTTGCGTGCTTAGATTTATTTTTAAACCTTGACTGAATAAGTGGGGTGTTACAAGTTTGACGTGTCTGTCTGTGCCATCGTTGCTCACGAATGGATAAAGCGATTTTGATTCGTGTTTTTTTCGCTTACCTAAATACCTATTGCAGATCTAATGAACACTGAAGTTCAAAGCCATTATTCTTCCTACCATGATACCCATACAATACATGTTACTTGGTCTAAGTCCAGCCGTTTAATATAAACGGAATGTCCAGACCCAGACAATGGCTTACAAAGGCAAATGACGGGCTGAATGCGTCGCTATTAGCGCTGTTTGGTAATATCTACGTAATCTATTGCACCTGAATTGGTGATATAGTGCAGGTTATAAGCAGGGGATTGTGATTTATCTACTGGTGATTAATTGAATTAAGGAGGACTAGATATTGCTTTTCTTATGGTGTTAAATTAATAGCAATAAGGGCACTGATAAATTGTGGCAGCGTCTCGCGTTTCTTTGTGACTATCGCATAATCTGTCATTTTCCCTGATGACTAAAAAACTAATGGGGGTAAGACGACCCCCATGAGTTTCTTGTAGTTTCTACTCGTCGGATGGCGCGATATGAAACCACACACAATTTAGTTTTTAAAACGGTTAAAAATGATCATACCTATATTTGTATACACGTTCTAAATATGAATAAAAGAATATAATTATGATTAAGATGCTCAAAGGCCTTCAAAAGAGTACGGGATGCTAGAGAACTCAAAAACGACTCAGGAAAGCCAATACGCTGTAGGTAATTCACACTACGGAAACACAAAAATTAGAATACCAACAAAAGGTTCTTGAGTCCCACAAAGAAGTCAGAGAGAACAAACACATATTTTTATTCGAGTCACAAACAAAATAACTTCAGAGGTAAATAATGCATGTACGCGGATTTTTGCCATTTTTATTACAACTTTGCAAATAACAGTCCTTTTTGGCAAATAACAAAAACATTTCTTTGTCGAGGCCATCTTGTCGATCTGATACAGAAAACTTATTCACTTTATTCTTAACTTTCATTTTAATATTATTTTTTTCGATCTATAAAGTGTGTAGTTTAGTACTTCTTAGGTATGTGTATATCTATCTACTACTGAATACAAATATTCAAAATTATATAATATATATAAATATATACTTTATTTTTACCGGACTAAAACGCGACGCAATGGATTATGATTTTTTTTTTATTAGCTTTTGGCATATCTACTACATCTTATAAGAATTTACAGGCGGCGGGGCCAGAACTAGCTTGTCCATTTGTTGGTTACCTGAAAGAGACCGCCCAAAGGCGAACCGCTCGTTATGCCACTTTAGTTTTAAGTTTTCTTTGTATATTTTGCGTTTACAATATATTTAAAATATATTATCTATTCATGGAAAACTAATCAAAATCATCAATAAACATCCGAAATCAAACGCCAATCGCGTTAAATCCTTCCGAATTATCGTTATTCGGTTTAGCCAATACAAATCACAAATGAATCTGGTTTGGTTGCGGTACGGTGTTATCTAGCTAATGGGCTTCAACCGCAAAACTATATTTCGAGTTCCGATATCGGATCTCGGTAATTATGATTACTGATGTAGGCCCGATGTTCGGTTTGTACAAATAAACACGTATTCGAAGGATTAAACTGACAACACTATACGAAATAAAGTAGGTAGAAGTCCGTCCGTAGGATAACAAACCTATTAAAAAAGATTCTGTAAATAAATCTCATTTCGACTTGAGACTCGATTTATAGGCTGTTTTTGTAAAATTGACATAAGCCAAAATTGTCAGATGAAGACAACTGATTTTATCTGGACCTGGATTTATCCAGGTAAATAAATAAATAAATAAATAATTTATTTCCAAAAATATTGTATACAACAAAGTTCCTTAAAGTCTAAATATCTAATTATAAATCTAAGTAACTCATATGCCTGAACTAGGAAAATCCTGTATCTCAGGCGAAAATGGCTAAAGGTATATGGGGATTGTCGGTGTCCTTATAAGGACAGTAGTTGCATCCTCCACGTAAGAGGAACATGGCATAATATGTTTGAGACAACACCTCTAGCGCGCTAGGACATAATATTTCAATGTTTCTACATTTTATATTTTTCGGTGTTGTAATCAAATAACCAAGATACTACATTACAGTAGGTATGTTCCGACCTAATCTAATTTTATATTCACCGAAAGCAGCGAGTGAGACAAAACTTAACTCTTACAGATGGTAATAATAAGTTAATACACTTCTCTTTTTAGCTCTATCCGATCTAAAGTGGAAGTTGAAGTGCTTCTCCCCACTTCCCAAGAAGTTTGTGTTGAATAATTAAGGGCTGGTGCGCTGTGAAGTGCCGAATTAACTGTATTATCTGGATGCAGATAGTTTTACTTCGCCTTTACTATTTATTGATATTTTATGCAATTAGAGAAAAGCAAAAAGAAAACGAAAAAAATTTATCGTAATTACAAAAGTCGTAGAACAAACGTTGTTCCTTGGGATGTCAGGAGATATCCCTGATCCGCATTCATAATTCGTTACCAATAACCCTATATATAGTAGGATTTTACTAGTTTCGACATGTGTCAAGTGGCAGTGTCATCGTGTATTTCTAAGCTTTACCAGCCGAGTCTTACCGAAACTTTCAGTTAAGAAAACAAAACGTTAAAATAAAAGAAGCTTGACTTGTGACCTAAAAAGCCATTTTAAAAATAAGCAGGATGAATTTCTGTTTAAATGTATTTACATATTTTAAACCAATGTCTTAAATTGGTTTAAAATTTTCCTTGAAAGGAAGCCAAAGGCAAATTGTTCAGAGAATTTATTTAAATGGAGAATTTCGTCTGTAAAGTAGAAGTTGAGTCGGTACGAAGCCTTTGAGCAAAGTGACACCGTCTCTTTTACATCGGTTGGACGGTTTGCCAAAGGATTAAAATAAAAAGAATTGAATAATGTTTCTGTGTGACTGTATTCCAGTTTGAGATATTTAATTTTTTGAATTCTCAACTGTGTTTGAATCCAACGCTCTTACAAAATAAGCGACGCAAATAATACACAAGATACTAAGTTAAGGTAAGCATTTAAAAAGCCTACCACAAATTTTCAAGAAGCCACATCTAGTGGCAAAATTTATGGAAGAGCTGGGCTGGTTCTCTCACTAACTTAACGAACCATCACGCAAAAAGGACCCAAACTTAAGGCAGTCTATTTGCGGAAAACAAGCCCGTAAACAATTACAATACAATGTAGATATACAATGTAGGTATGAGCTTAAAGTTAAGTTACTTATTCTTATCTTACTAAAATTATAAACGTGAATGTTTGTATGTGACTTTGTTATGTAATCAAGTAAAAACTACTAAACCGATTACGATGAAACATGGAGTATAGGTAGCTGGAAACCTGGAATAACACAGAGGCTAGTTTTTATCCCGATATTCCCGCGGGAAGTGGTCTTACGCTTGAGAAACCGCGAGCGCAGCTAGTATGCTACTATTTTTCATCTTTCTTGTAAAATCGTAGCATTGCTACGAATTGTGATGCTACGAATTTCGTAGCACATCTATGAAATCTTTCAGAGTTAGGGATAGAAAGTTAGTTGGCATCCAGTTAAGAGTCGAAGGGAATAAGGTAATAAATAATAGGCATATAAACAAAAACACATTGATGAACCTTTGTTCTACGAGTTCTAAAAGTCGTAGAACAAAGTTTTCACTTAGTAATAATTTCCTATAACCCTACTATATTTTTTTCTTTTTATCATTTTTTAAATAATTAACTGGTTTAAAAATGACAATGTTTTGTGTTTAATATTTCGACATTCAGATAACGTCCATCAGACATATTATCTTTTAAAAATCCACGATTTATAACCTTTACTGGTAATGTAGAATCGTTGTGCACATGGTTTAATTTCGAAAATGTCCGTTTTATTCCGGCACATACATTTCTGTTCCGAAAATTGCGATCGGCACGAATAGCCCTGCCAAATTGAAATGGGACAAGGCCAGTCATGTCTCTGTATGCCAAACGAATTTTGGAATGCTTTGAATGGATAAGATACGTTGTTACGTTTTCCGTTCCGGCGGGTTTTTAGAGTTACGTAGGCAAAGGTTAAGAACGAGACTGTTTTACTAATATAGCCTAGTGACAGTCTATCTTTCTGTCACTGTCTAGCTAGGTTGTGAACCGTGATAGCTAGACGATTGAAATATATACAGATGATGTATCTCTGTCACCGTTATAATCTATACTTATAATAAAGGAAGAGAGGACAAAAAGTCTGTACTTGGAAGTAAATTCAAGTGGTCTAGAGGGCTTAGAAGAATTAGTAGAACATAATTATATCATTTTTAAAATTCATGTCTGTGTGTCTGTTTCTCGGTTTATCTGTCGGTTCCTTATACAATTAAAAACTACTCATCCGATTGAAATCTGGTTTTCAATATTGAAATATTTTCGAGAAAGGTCGTGGTATACTTTGCATCGAAATCCAATTAGTAGAACCCGAATAATGAACGAAAAAGTGCAACCTCTCGAGAACCGCCCGTGATAACGCGTTTTCACTTCTGCTGGTGAAATCGCGTGGCGCAGCTAGTTATTAATAAAAAATAAATATTTAAGTAGGGCTCCCATACAACAAATGTGAGTTGTTTTCGCGTACGGTATCCTTCGTGCACGGGTACGACTTACGCTTGGCCGGGTTTATTTTTGTTCATTTTGGCCCTGCTTAGTTTGTACACGTAGCCCGTGGTAAGATTTAATTTAGGAATTAACATGGTTATATTCACAAATTATTAAAAGCATTAAATAAACTGGATAACTAATTATGTTGCCTAACTAAACAATCATTATGTGTTAAGTTTTTCCTAATTGTTCTTCTATTGTTTCAGGTAAGTGAAAACTAATGACTTTTCAATGGGGACAATGGGGGTAAGTATTAGGGGTTAAAGTATGAAATTGCCGATTTGTACTGAAAATCTTAATTGTTTATTTTTTAAATTTTTAACAAATTTATTTAATCAAAATAGTTGCCATTATTATCTATACATTGCTGCCATCTAATGGGAAGGTTATTAATGCCTTTGCGATAGAACTCCGACGATCTAGACTGCACAAACTGTGTGAAAGCATTTTGTACTGCCTCCTGGGAAGAAAACTTCTTGTCACGTAGATAATTGTCCAAATCACGAAAAAAATTGTAGTCCGTTGGAGCAAGGTCTGGTGAATACGGAGGATGACGAATGGTTTCTAAGTGCAGTTCCTGAAGGGTCAAAATGGTTTCTCGTGCTGTGTGAGGTCTCGCGTTGTCGTGGAGCAATAATGGTGAAGATCGATTCATGAGTCGGAGCTGTTTTACTGCTAGTTTTGTCAACATGGTTCGGAGTTCGGCACAATAGACATCTGCCGTAATTGCTTGACCAGATCGAAGAAAACTATAGTGAATAACACCATGCTGAGACCACCAAACAGTTACCATTACCTTTTTATTGGTAAGTTTTGCTTTAGGACACTGTTGTGGCATTTGACCTGGGGTCAGCCATTGCATTTTTCTTTTCCGGTTATCATAAAGAATCCACTTTTCATCACATGTTACAATTCGATCCAATATTCCTTCATTTCTGTACCGGTTCAACAAGGCAACACAAGTTTCAACACGCGTTTCTTTCTGCAGATCAGTCAAATCATGAGGCACCCATTTTTCGTATTTTTTTATTTTATTGATTTGACGCAAGTGAGTCAATAAAGTGGGTAAGGTAACGTTAAACCATGCCGCTAATTCCTGGGTAGTTTGACTAGGATCGGCTTCCACTATCTCTCTTAATTCATCGTTATTCACCTGTGTGGGCGGTCTTCCTCGTGGCTCGTTCTTTAAGTCGAAATTTCCATCACGAAAGCGTTTAAACCAAAATCGCACGGTGCGTTCATTAGTAGACCCCTCTCCAAACGCAGCATTGATATTGCGGGCTGTTTCTGCCGCGTTAGTTCCGCGTCGGAACTCGTATTCAAAAATCACTCGAATTTTCGCAGTATCCATCTTTCTTGTCTAAATTGAATAACAAAAACAATTGAAAGTCGATATTAAAATGTTTCACAATTTTTAAAAAAAGAACATCACATAAACCATTTGAAAAAAAGTTTCATTCGAAAACCTCAAACCATGAAGATTCTATGTCAATTCAAAGAATCTATTGCAATAAAACGGCAATTTCATACTTTAACCCCTATTATTAAAGGGCCATGTTTAGATATTGACGTAATGATAACAGATATCCGGTGAAATACACCCAAATAGCATACATCCAAATCGATAACCTCTTTTCTGGTAGTTGGTTAAAAAGTTCTACAAATTTCGTAGGATTAATTTTGTCTAAGGTTTTCGCGATTTTGCATAATGAAACACAATATGTTCCGGGTTTTACTCGCTACTGCCGTTTCCATGGCCGTCCAGGGTCTATACTAAAAGCTAACTGTACTAAAAGATATTTGGGGACTTCAAGTCACGTGTGAACCTTCTAGGTCAGCGTGCTTTATCTTAGACTGCATCTACACTTACCATCAAATGTGATAGTCGTCAAACTCTGGCCTATACGTAAAAAAAACCAAAGATATCTAGCGAGGCTATATATCAATTGTAGTGTAACTCACCTAATATTAGGGTTTTCAAGTCCGCCCTAAGGCCTCTAACTTGACCTAGCGACTGCAATCAGAAATAACAATCGGGACCACAGCTTAACGTGCCTTCTGTAGCACGAAGTCACAGTAATTTTGCCATGAATCCTATAGCACTACCATACCACGACTTCAAGTAAAATAAGTATCAGTTACACTTCACGAAAAAAAAATAGTGTGACACACACAGTATAGTGATGTGACAGGCGGGTATAAGCCGGCGGATGGCGGTCGTATCCGGTGCTGGCACCGCGCCCGAACCGCGCCGGTTATATGCACTTGTCGGGTTTTATTCGCCAAATCTGTCCCTGATACGTATCGGCATTGATCAAGGACAGACAATAAAGCCAATAGACTGCTCATGTCGCGATTTTTCTACAAAACACAACTCACCATTGCGGGCACGGGGTGAGGTAATAATAAAACTTTGTGATTGGCCATTGCGTTACTTAGACGCTTTTGAAGTAACGTCGAAGTAATTTAATTACAACTTCTTGTTTCTGTCTGTCGATTTTGAAAGTTGTTGTTTTACGGAAAAAGTCAAAGCATGTTCTCACTACTTCGATCTTACTCAGCTTTTATTAATAAGGCATTTTGTGATTGGCCGATGCGTTACCTATCTATATCTAGACTCTTTGTGATTGGCCGTTCTTACACTAGAGTGCTACTAGAAAGACGTACTATTTTCGTGAAGGGGGAATACTTATGAGCAGTCATTTGGTTTTATCATCTTTGCTGATACGTATCGATATCGATGCTTTAATGTGTTCCAGATATCAGTACAGGTACTGGTAACTACTTTTATTGGAAGAAACGTTCGCAATCAATCGATACAATCGATGTTAAGTTTATTTGCTTAACATAAAAATGAAAATCCATTGCAATAAAATCTATTTTATCTGCTTCTTGAGTGATGTTTCGTGTTTGAGACCCATCTTAAAGCAATACTTAAATCACAAATGTTTACTAGACTTTTATCAACTTTACTTATTTATAAAGAGGAAATATTTATTTCTTTAATTACCCGACCCGACCAAGCTCCGAAACTACAAAAAATCAAAAATTCTTTACACCAATAGAAAGCTACAATATTAAGGAGTAATAGCTATTTTTGATCCCGATATCCATACGGGATCTGGACTTACTCGGGTTAATCACAGAACCCTGCTATTAAAACCATAAAAACTTTTCCATTAGTAGTCCAGAACATCGCTTAATTTGTTTGTATTTTTTAACAAAATAGTTGAACGACTAAAATAACAAACACAGTACAGAAGTGCAAAGTTTACTGAGCGTCGGCCAAAAATCTTGATTGCATTGCGGCCTTGCCTGTTGCCAAATTAGGCGGAGTGTCACTTGGAGGCCGAGCCGGGTGCGGCGGCTAGTGATGGGCCGGATATTTTATATTAATTACCTTTTTGGTTAAATTAATTAATATGACGTTACATTTCTTGTATTTTTATAATTTGATAATTAGCGTTTGCCCACAGACTTTCTTGCCAATACCTACAACCAGTAGTTGGCCCCTTGGCGTTTCTTATAGTTGCCCAACTTTCATACAAATTTGTTTCCCAGCACTGGTCACATAAGCCATAGGAAAGGTCATATAAGTTGTAAGCTGTGGTTGTAGGAAATGTAGAAAATAAGACACATGTCTTGTCGGGTTCCCTACGCTACTTCGAAACACTATCCATCGAAACACCTTTCGCCGAAGACGACAAACCGACATTTTTACATTACCGAATAGTTATTACCCCGATTGTTTATTTCCCCTATGGTTCGTTTCACCGAAAATTGTTTGACCGAAGCACGTAGTACCGAAGGCTCGTTTTACGTAACAAATGTAATTTTTTTTCAAACGCGATATTTCTCATTTCTACCACACTTAAAATTTGGGTGTTATTTAATTATTTAAGTAGCCCTCAAGTTTTAAGTGGCCTTTTTAAATTTTAATCAAATTTTAAATCGCCACTTCAAATTTGAGGCGATTTAAAATTTGAGAGCTACTTAATTATCTAAGTAGTGTTTTGATGGATAGTGTTTCGAAGTAGCGTAGGGAACCCGTCTTGTCAAAGCCTGTTTTAGACAGCCAAATATGCATATTAATATTTCTCATTGGCAGTACTATGATGCCCTAAAATTTAAATTAATTTAAATTAGTTAATATAATTAGTTTAATGAAATACCTACTGATAAAAAGAAAATTACGACAACGGTTTCCGGAAGTATGTTTTAAAATGGAGACAATTAGACAATTACTTGCGGGTCGTATACCGATATTTGTTTCATTGCAGAAATGGAACCCGCGACTTTCGGTTCCATTGGATCGTATTCGGCCACTACTCAACCTAGGCGCAAAACTCAAAGAAGTACAACACCAAAGAATTTTGATAATCAGTAGGTGCTTTGAATTTGTAAGACCCCTTTGTTCTTAGGGGTCTATAATACATCAAGATGATACATCAAACGGGACCCGTATGTAATCGTTTCAGTGCCTGTCCGTCTGTCTGTCAAGACCCACTTCTCAGTTACGCATGTACAGTTATCAAGGTTCAACGAATCACAACTGCCTAGCTAAATAATTAAATAGCTGCAATATTATTCCATCCTACTAATAATACAAAGGTCTTTAATGGTCGTGCGGGTTAAGCAACGGTTGGCGTGATCATTACTTGGATGGGTGACCGATTATTTGTGTGGCATTTTGTGCATTTTCTCGAGCTCTTTCGTGCTTCGGAAAGCACATTAAGCTGATAGCAATTGTTAGGTTTAGTTGAGGGCCTTAAAGTGACCTGAAAATTAACACAAGATTAGAGAGCTACACCACTACACGAAAAGAAGAAGAATGACGAAAGTAAAACTTTGTAAGTATATGTGTGTCTTTGAACATCGGTATATAGATAGCTGTAGACCTGTGGCCTACATGTTAACATAGGCTAATTTATTTTAACTTCATTTTCCCACGGATCCGAGACTTACCTACGCGAGTCTGTTCTGTTTTGACACCTCACAAATATGATGTATAGCGGTTTTGAACATCTGAATGTGATGATCATTGCCTTTTGATGCTGACTGTATCACAGGTTGTACGTTTCTAACTTAAAAAGTTTATAAATATAGTATTGACGCTGAAGGAAAATATCGCGATTGCACCCGCGTCTTAAAATAACGTATGGCAAATAAAAGAAAAGACAGAGAGTAATTTTCAGAATGTCTGTTCTGTATTGACACCCTACAATTATGATGTAATGAGTATTAGCTTTTGTGAAAATCTGAATGTGGTCATCGACTTGTGGTGCTGACCGTACTACAGCCACAGATTAGGTACCCATCCCAAGTTTCTTGTGTCTTCTTCTCATTGAAGGTCGTGTTTTGAAGACACTGTAGGTTGTTGTTGTTGTTTCTAAACGATAATGTTCAATAATTATTTTAATAAACAAAAATTATTTTCAATTGGATTTGAATTCACCTTTTATCTTCGCCTAAAAGCTCATAAAAAACATTTACAAAAATAAATACATCACATCTCGACTCACCGTTTTTATTTCCGTATCCGGGAAGTAAAGGTACTTTCCGGTTAATTTAATATTTTTATTATTAATGGACGTATCAAATGTAGAAGAAGTCTCGGGAGACATCTGTTTTTCATGTCTTTGTTTTTAGCTGTTATGTTTCTAAATAAATAAATCTTAATTTCCTAAATTCGCCGAGTATGAGACAGTTGTTTGACTTATTTTGTGAATTTACGTTTTGCAACGTCTGTCAAAATCTGGCTAAGTGCGAATCGAATCGCACGTGAAGGGTTTTGTACAATTGTTAATATCACGTTATGTCACAATAAAATCACGTTTGTTGTATGGGAGACCTACTTAAACTCACAAACGGAAATGCGCCGCCGTCCGCCTGCCCGGACTAATGCGACTCGTCACAAAACTCTTAAGAATAGACTTTATAGCCTTAAACTCCAAAAGTCTTCATATATAGAAAATAAAACCATTTATAGGTTTTAATTGCGTGGTGTTTATTATTTCAACATTTTGAAACCTTTACGGGTTCTTTTCTTCAGGAGAGACCAATGAGAACTTCTTCAATTTGTTTTATTTCTATTCATCATCCACCAAAACGGAAGAAAAATTTATGTCTTCATATATTTTAAGTAACAGGTGTATAGTCTTGTATACATTATTTATTTTGTGCTAAATTTGACGTGGCTCGATCCTTGGAAATACGACATCAACGATGTATCTTCTAAGTAGATACCCCCGTCATAAGTAGACAGTAATAAATTAACCAACCTAAATGAATAAGAGACAGTCACATGTCATAACGTGTACTTATAGAAGTAAATTCTATTTATAAAAAATAGGCAAGTGTCGGGAATAAAACAAAAGCTAATTCTTATCCCGATATTCCTGTGGAATCTGAACTTATGCGGGTGAAACCGCGGTAGCTACTAAATTAATTTTGTGAATATCACACAGTGCCATTTACTATGCTTGGGTTATGGGTGACCAGACAACGTATATAAACTTATTTTTCTATTATAAATACTTACCTAAATAAAGAGACACCCAGACCAGCAACAAATATACAAGCATAAATACTTGTCAGCGGCAGGAATCGAACTCGCAACCTTCTGCATTGTATCCGTCAGAGAGGCCTTCAGTTATCAATACGGAAATATATTACTGCAACGTACTCAACAAAATAACATCGCGATTAAAAGAACGAATACCTCCTCAATTCCCGCCTTACAAAAAGAGCACAAACGAAATATTACCAGGCATTACGCGGGGATGCATTAAACGGGGACGCGTTGAATAATTGTTCCGACTTCTATCTACGTACGCACAATGCACAATGGTCAGATACCATCAACAATAAAATCAGTTGACTGATCATAAGTATTCCTCCCTCACGAAAATAGAACGTGTTTTTAGTAGCACTCTCGAGCTAGAGCGGTCAATCACAAATAGCCTAAGTATAGGTAGGAAACGCATGAGCCAATCATAAGTTTGATTATTATACCTGATAATTACACTCCCTGCTCGCAACGGTGAGTTGACTTTAGTGGAAAAATTCGCGGTATGAGCGGTCATTGACTTTATTATCTTTATTATTGGCTTTATTATCTTGGGTGGGATACCACCAAAACTATTCACAGCCACTGTCCTACCTGTTGCGAACAAAACGGTTCTTATCACGTCCCCTTGATGACTTAAAAGCCAACGATAACCGTTGAAATTCAGAGTTGTTTTCAGAAGGGAACCACTCCCGACTTCCTTTTCTTTAGAATAAGAATGAGTCGTTGTTGTATTGTTGTCTGTGATTGTGTTAAGGTGATTTTGGTATCGTGGCCTTCGTGGTCTTTTTATTGATCGAGTGAATTTGTTTGCTTTTTTAAAACCTGGCGGGAAGAGAGGGGTGTTTTGAGATTAAGGTGTATATCTGTGAATCTATCTGTGTACCTCACAAAAAGATGACGTAAAGGAAAACTGATGTTGACTTTTGTTAATTTAACATGAAAATTTTAATATATTATTTGAAAATCTTAATTTATAAAGATTGACACAACCAGTGAAGGTTAATATGTCAATCTTTAAAAAAATAATTGGCTTAAAAAAATAATTTTCTCTACTAACATTTTAAATCCTGATTGAAAGGGATTATGTAAGTAAAAAAAGCGCTACGTGGCTTTACTCTACTAGGCAGTACTATAGTTTTTATTTTATAAATACGTGCAAATTATATATACACAAAATACACCCAGACTGGAAACAAATATTTATTACTTTATTAATATTTAATTCTGTATCCAAATTGAATTTTGTCAAACCGTAATATCATTTTATCAAAACGGAACGAAAAGCCTACTGTCACAGCCGAATCGAAATCAACCCTCAAATTATGCGCGAAAATACAAAATAAAATATTGATATCTGGAGTAAAGAGAAATGTCTAATGCCGAACATTGATTAAGTGCGTTGTCCTCTCATCCGACAAAATGCTCGCGTCATTTTTCACCGCGCGACCCTCAGGTGACATCAAAGAAGCGAGATTTATTGGTTCCAAATGAATTTGCAAATTTTCACTGATCCTGTTTGTTCTTTTTAGGTATTGTCACTTTGTACCTAAGTTGGTTTCAAGTAGGTTTTAATACGTTTTAGACATAACCATCTTTAAATCATCTATAGGTACAATATGTTTTAGAAACGTTAAGTAAACTAACGTGTCTTCGGAACCCGATCTCCAATTAGAAGAAGACACAAGAAACTCATGGGGTTAATTTTTTTTTTATTTTACAATGATCATGTGATTCACATTGTCGCATAGTTAGGGCTATAGTGCAACTGGAGCAATATTCTACCATAATCTTTACTTACACAAAAAGATTGAAGTGGTAGACTACTCCTGAGCAACCTGGCCCTGACGAGATTTGCAAAGATCTCGTCACGTAGGACATTGAAAATGATAAAAATAATAAAACCAACTCGATAATAAAAAAAATAAAAGACCCGACTGCCGTTAAAACTGAAAAGTAAAAAACAAGAAGAAACCTAAAGGTAAAGAAACCTTAAAAATCGTTCGACACATCTAGGAGCCTTAAAAAATTGTGGATAGACTCGGGTGGGACTTCAACACAATTTGGTGTCATTATACTTTACCTTTAAAAGGAGTCCCACCCGACTGCATCCACAATTTTTTAAGGCTCCTAGATGCATCGAACGATTTTTAAGGTTTCTTTACCTTTAGGTTTCTTCTTGTTTTTTACTTTTCAGTTTTAACGGCAGTCGGGTCTTTTATTTTTTTTAAATATTTTTTTTATTTAACGCTTTTTAGTTATTAGAGATTAGATACAATTATACCAGAGAAACTCATTAATTCACTCCAGTAGCGAGGACTCGAAATCGGTTAAAGATAGGCTATCTAAAAGCCTTCAATATTATAATAGCTATTCTTTTTGAGTTTTGCTGAGATGGCTATGAAGTAGGCAGGTATTCATCTTAAAATATAATTACCAAATCCGAAAACTTCGTCGCGACTGGTGATACAAAGGCTGGCGGTTTCTTGTCCTAGCGGATTAGCCTTGCTATCCATTATCCATAGCGCGACATTTCAAATTTATAGTTAATTACTTATTGTAAACACAGTAATTGTTATTTATGTTATCTCTGACAAACTGACAAATCAAACATTCAAATTCCTTCAAAAGTTGAAACTCGGCGTCAAAGTCAAACTGAAAAGTTTTTAAGTAACGTTCCGTTGTCTTTGCTCGGTTTTTATGGTCAAGACAAATCTTGCTTTATAGCGTTTTAAATCTTTATTTTTATTTATTTATTATTTTAATGTACCCTATGTCACTCTCACGGTCATGACGAATCTAACGACGTATCGTTTATCTAAATCGGCCCAGCCGTTTAGGCCCTACGACGGCACAAAAATAGGTCACATACATACATACATACATACATACATACATACACTCACGGCAAAAACATAACACTTCCTTTGGCAGTCGTGTAAAAACCGAAAAAATGACTTCACTCACCATCTGTTGCAATAATGGAGAAAAACCTAGTACCAAATATTATGTAACTGCATCGTTTCCGTCGAAATAACCTCAAAGCTTTTAACCACAAATTACCTTATATAGCCATAGTAAAAGACAGGTAACAAGGAACTATCGTAAAATCCCTAACTAAACACCGAAGGTAGCTAAATGAGTTTGCGAATCTTCCCGGAACAGTGTCTGTACTAATTGTCCGAGACCGCGCCTTTGTCTTTACTTCGTAATTCACTATTAGGGTTCCCTTTGGATGTGTGAAACTTTATAATGAACTCGGTTGAAAGTACGATGCATGCGTTCGGGACTTTGATGTAATATTTGTGTTAAAATTTCATATTTTGAAATAGGCAAATACATGCTTGTATTAGCTGGAACACATGTAGTTTCTATACTCCATGCATGCCACACATGGACCGGGCGGCGCCTTTAGGGATGATTTATAATAGATCGTCACGAGCGCCCGCCGGCCGCGGGGCCCGATTTTCGTTGTCCATTGCTCGGCCGCGGCGGGGTTAGGGGTGAAGTCGTCCCCCTCGAAACTGGGACCGGGGCCCACTTGACCCCTTTCGAATTTGGTTGTAGTCAACTGGGCCCAAAGGTAGCTTAAACATTGGGACGAGTTGACTACATTTAATTTTCGCTAGGGGTGAAGTGGTCCCACTCTTAAGTTAAAAAAAGACTTAGTAAATTTTGAAGCAAAAAAAAGTTGATAGAATGATTTTGGTGGAAAACAAAAGACGATCGAAATGCCAACAAAAGACGATCTTACCTAACTCCGAAACTATTGACACTAGACCACTACTTTCTTAGCACAAATGATAGAGCTCTTCGAGATCTTCATTTTGGATGACAGCTGTCAAACTAAAAACGTCAATATCTCCGAAACTATTGACACTAGACCACTACTTTCTTAGCACAAGTGATAGAGCTCTTCGAGATCTTCATTGGAGATGACAGCTGTCAAACTTAAACAAATATTTCGAAAAGCCCTATCACTTGTGCTGAGAAACTAGTGGTCTAGTGTCAATGGTTTCGGAGATAATGACGTTTTAATTTTGTTTAGTTTAGTTTGACAGCGGTGGATGCTAATTAGTATCATCTAATTAGCATCCACCGCTACTAATGGCTAACTTGCAGTACATTGCTGGTTTGACGTAACGTGGTTGTTACCGGTGATTACTTCAAAGCAGCAATGTAGAATACGAAATATGTTTTTGACAGTAAATAGCAACTAGTAGCGGTGGATGCTAATTAGATGATACCAAAGCTGATCAGACGCCTTTGACGCGTGTGAAACCGTGAGCGGCGCTAGTTTTACAACTTTATAGTTAACTGCCAATAAAATTTTAAATAGGTTACTGTGATTTATTTACAATCTATTAAAAAAATAAAAGTCGAGAAATCCTTTCCTTTCATTTATATCGTCGTATGAGTAGCATTTTTATTCTTAGATTCAAAAGAGCAATGCATTTATTAAACTCATCGGCCTAAGTTGTAGCGCCAAGCGGATTCGTATGTGGAGGCGTGGCGTTTGTAGAACTGGCCACTTGAACTTCTTCGCTGCGGTCTTAGAAATGTACCCTAAAAACCCTATATTTCATCGTCTGTCTTCCCTTCGTCTAAGTATTGTAGTATATTTATCAGACCACAATTTAATATAATATGTGTGAGATAGTGGTCAAACGCTCCCGTTTGACACACAAAAACCAAATGTTATCGAAATACATAATACTATTGAAAATTGAAATGATCCCAAGTGTTTTTATAATCGATGGAACCCTCGCACTAAGCGACAGTGACCTCTCTCGACTTTGAGATGGCTCTTCATTATTCTCTAAGAGTGAAAAAAATTCGCGGTCCGCCCTCGCCGAGTGGTGACGAGACGTTGTAATTAATAGAACGCTGAGAGCACTCGCCGATTTATTATTCTATTATGGGAATTTATTCTTTAATGTTATGATAAATATAGCGCAGGCTGCTTTAACGATGTCCAAGATTTTTCTTTTTATGTTTAAAACGGGGTGCTCTGTAGCTGGAGTCTGAAAGAATATGGCTAGGGTATGGTAGCGTTGCCCGACGTTAAGGCGGTTTCTTGATGAGAGGCTTCGACCGTGGTTTGTATCCATCTATGTGATAATTCAGACCAGATATCTGCATACCGTTTTATCATAATAAGTACATTAGTCTTTGCATGAAGGTATAACAAACATCCTCGATTACTTACACCTACATTCTAACACATAAAACTTTCATATTTATAATATTAGCAAGATCGATGAGCGTATGAACACACATGATGTATCATATTCATCTAGAAAATGAAAATACGGCTATTTATCCGTTTTCCTTAATGGCTGCACAAGCCTACATATCGGAACATAAAACAGCTCAAGTTTATAATATTGGTCGGTTGTACCATAATGCCATTATAACAATATCAAATCCCGTTTTTAATTAAAACACTGTACCTACCCACTATAATTTACTGAAATATTTGGTTTCATAGTAAACTACCGTCCGGAACAGGGCAACTTGATTGGATACTGAATTTTAAACAAAATGTCGACGACGACGTGATACGATCTTTTGTTTAGGTTTTCGACGATATTTTTTGTTTAATATTTGGTGAGGGATGTTTTGAAAAATCAACATGTAGCTTTTTCTAACAGTCGAGTATATGACAAGATTAAGAGGTGGCAATACTACTTTATTTTTAAGGTCCATTTTCTAGAGTATCTGTCTATACAGTATACACCTTAGTCGCCGCGATTCCTGCTAAGTACCCTTAAGTCCTTAAGTTTGAGGACTGTAGTGGCCGTCGTAAAAGGCGACCAAAAAGGGTTTCTTATTGCGAGGCCGCGGCTCGTTACATATATCTTAGATCATATAACCACTTACCATCAGGTGAGATAGTGGCCAAACGCTCAACTATAGAGTTTAAAAAAACGTGCACCGGCGCAGCCTGAATGTCGGCAATTTGTCTTGGCGACCTAAGTGTGTGGACACAAGATACCCTTAGCATGATCGAGATTAGGATATCATGTTTCTTGTATGTAAGTAATCCGTGTTGGTTCCGGATTAGAATAGGCCATCTATGTTTCTTGATGTTGACCTATATAGGGTGTCGTATAGGGATAAATGAAAAAATAGGGTGTCGTATAAGCATTGCTTGAAGTTATTGAGCATCCAATTGAATTGAAAATGAACTATGTTTAATATTTCTGTTCCTGCCGAGTTACGACCCATCGTCATTCAATTACGTGAAAGTAACAGGCAGACCTCATAAACGATGATTTCCCTGGAGGCATCAAACATACATATGCTATGCGATGATTGATTAAAATAATAAGTCTATATGTAACAGTCTAGTCTAGACCTTTTTGATCAGCGTTTCAATTTAATAGTTATTTTTTGCAATATCAAAAAACTAAGGATTCATGATATATATTTTATTTTCGCTCTAGTTTATAAAACAATATTTTTGTCGACGTCTTTACATCACAAAAAAAATGTATATTATAATTTACTAAGATCCTCTCTGTTACTTCTCTACTTTTCTCAAACTTCTCAAATTTGAACCGATTATTTTTGAATCGTCCCCTCATCCATGGTACCGCGTGGTCGTATCTGAGTATGAAACATGACAATATGTGTATTATACTCCAAAACACATAAAAGTGTACATAAAAAGGTGTACTACTATCAAATCATAAAGTATTAATCTAGCATTCGTCACTCCACATACTACATCATACAACAAAAAATAAATCTCGCCAGCTGGAATGTGATTAAAATTTTAAACTGTTTTACTCTCGAGGGCTGGTGGCGGGCGCGATTTCGTACATACGAATTTGCATAATGTATGGACGTACTACGTGTAAGTTTTAGAGTACATTTTCAGCTAAATTGTGACTTTAGTTGTGGACGAGAATGCATGAAAATACATCAACATAATGACGACGAGCCTAGTTTTTAACTTTGGATTACTGTATGGTTATTTCGTGTCTATGTATTACATTGTCATGTCTTGTAAACCACCTTTTACGGCATCCATGGAAAGGGGTGGGGTTGCCCAAACTCTGTGTCTGGGCTACACGCATAGCTTTAAATATATAGATAGGCTTCCCATAGTGCCGATTTGATTTGCGCCATCTTGGCGTTGTCTATTGAAAGGGTGCCCCGCATGCGCTAAAACCAGGAGAGAAATAATAAACTCAGATACCCTATCTGAACGTGACCTAAGTGACATTACATTAGGGTATTTATTAAAATTCTGCATAGTAACAGGTAGATTCAGTAGGTCGCCATCACCGTGAGTTACCTGTTAACTCAAACCCTAAAAGGGTATGTTGAAATGGTCCTAACATGAGAGGACCGATGGTGCTTGCGCTGGCGTCCCCTACTAGAAATAATAATATACATTGCATATAGGTGTACCTACGCATTTTGTTGCGTTTTATGTATTTAAATTAAAAAGCTAAAATAATTGATCAATGCTTAAACTTTTTTCAGCTCATTTTTGGCGCTGAACAATTTTTTACTCGAAGGAATCCGTAATGAGGATTGTGGTTTTATTATACCGTATACCGTTATTTTTATGAAGGCGAAATTGAATTCGAATTTTATTTGCATTTTTTACTGCTTTATTACTTATTACTCAAAAAAGCGTCGGGATTCATTTCGCGAGATGACTTAAATTTTGCTTTTATTAAGGCGCTTTATCACGTCGACGAGTTGTCGTAGCTTAGTCAACGAGGGCAGCTGTTTTGTTAATTGTTACGTTAACGGTATTTTTTTTGTTTTTACCCGACTACAGCGAAGCCAAAATGTTTTTGGTATGTATGTTTGTATGTTCCACCTTAGCGCCTAAACTAGTGAACCGATTTAAATAAATGCGATGTCAATAGATTCGTAATAATGGGCCGGATTTCATAGGCTATAATAGATTCATAAATTTTATATGACGGTATTTAAAAATTAGAAGATATAAATAAACTAAGATAATAACCACGTGTTTGATTTCAAAAGATACATCTTGGCGAGCACATTACAAATATTAGATACACACGATCGGGAAACGGAAAAGTATTAAATAAAAATAGAGCTTAATAAACTATAACCCGACGTTAAAAGGACAAAACTAGAAAAAAAAACAGAAATAAATTCAGAAATGCATATCTACAAAAATGATCAAGAAGAGCCGTGGTCGCACCTACTGTATACCTACTATGGTTATGTGGGTACCAAGAGCACTTCCATTAAACATAGATCATAGGTTTACAGTAAGCGCGACCACGGCTCTACCTTGACCATTTTTAGAGCTATGCATTTCTAGATTTCTATCTGTTTTTTTTCTTGTGTCGCCTTTTTTAGACCCCCTTTTCACGTAGTCGGGTTAAAGTTTTTAAACTGTTTTTTCTATATGTAGGTAGATAGTCTTTTCCTTCTCTCCGAAGGTATTGTAGAGAACATTCAAAAGAGGAGAGTTTCTCGAACACTGTTCTGCGAATTGTAGACCTCGCAAGCACTTAGCCCACTCGTGGGCAAAATACCCCATGCAATCAAAATCCGCCACGATTAAATTTTTCTACAAATTCAAAGTACCTATAAACTAAGTTTTGTGAGGAAACTTGGTCGGTATATTGCAATATAGAAAAGCAACATACTGACAGACTATTTTTTTCCCCAAAGTTAAAGCATATTTAACGCTTCGCTCGCTCGATCAATTACCAATTACAAAACTCCACTTTGATCTTTTGACTATAGTTAGTATATGTAAAGCAAATTAAAAACGAACAATAGGCCGTGCCACGTCGTCGGAAGACTGCCTACGTTGACAGTTCATTATAGAAGGCGAACGCGGCGCCTTAAATATACTTCCAATAAATCGACATAAGTGTATTTATCATGTGTATAGTACAACACATTGCAATCGTAAATAATGGTCGCTCATAGACTATTATGATAAAATTGATAAATTGTTTTTCGACATTTAGAAGCGGTTTTTCATTGATATACTTAGATAAATAGTACAATTAGGGTTTTAAACGCTTAGTTTTAATAACACCTTCAGCTTTAAATATAAACTTTATTCACCTTAGTCATCGATAATTGTTTTTTTTTTTTTTTCATTTTAACCGACTTCAAAAAAAGAAGGTTCTCAATTCGTCGCGTATGTTTTTTTTTGCAGTATTGAGTGCGATTTGACTCAATAACAACTTTTTTGTAGAATATAGATGAGCGCTCTCACCCGAGATGAGCGTGCTACATCCTAGTTGGTCAAAGATGTAGCACGCTAATATAGATGACATTATAGCCATATTCTTTTAAACCCGGGCTAAAGTGTACGTACGACATATAAAAAAGAGCCTTATAGATAGACCTCTTTATTTATATAATTAATGCGCTGCATAACCATGCATCATGTGTCTTTTACTGTCATGTGAAGTTTCAAAGTTGACAGACGGAGACAAACGTCACATAACTTAGACATGTGTAAATAATATTTTACAAATAAGGGAGAGAAGGTTACCATAACCATAAAAATAGTTTGAGTTTCCAAATTTTTCAGAACAAAAGTTGTTCGCTTATATTAAACAACCCCTTGACTGACCGTAGACCGTTAATATCATCAAACAATCACAAACAAGTAAAACCCAGCGTCAAGTCGCAACCGTCTATTTAAAGCAATCGATCGATCGATCGTTGTCATTGAGGCACGCCCGTTTGTAGTTTACCGCAAAAACTGGGTAACTCTGACGCCGGAGTTACCCGGGAAGTTTGCCGATTTCACCGGTTTTTATCCGGCTCTCGCCAAACGATATGATATTTATTGACGCCTACGGTTCTCTTATTTCGCGCCCGAGTTTTTGTTCGTCGGTCGACGATATTGTAAATTTTTCGTCGCTTTTCTGTCGTATTTTTCTTCAGTGTTACATATTTCATGGTGAGTAGAAATATTCTTTCGGGTTTCTGAACTTCCACGGTTTGGGTGTATTTTTGTGTTAGACAAAATGAGTTTGTTACCTTGTATGTCAGTATTATATGGTAACTTACAAGAACTTAATCATGGTGTCTCTATGAACAGTGAAAGAATTTGGATGGTTTGATCTTGTTCCGATGCTGTCGATAAGCAAGAAGGATCAGAATTCTTTCCTAATCACAAATCACAGAGATCACAATCACGATTTTAACGATATTATATGTATATGTGACGATCATTGACAGTTCTGTATTTACATTTTTTATCTAAGTTTCTGAAAAGGGTATAGTAGAACAAATACCTAACAAACTAACTAATATTGACATTATTATGAATAATTCTCCTGATTTATATTTATACCTTATAACTGACTGTATACCTATTATGGTGGGCCTATAGTACATCATATTTATTTTTATAACACCTAGTGCAAGCAGTTGTTAATAAATGAATTGAATTTAATAGTAAAGAGGAATCGTCTAGGTGAGAATGCTTCACCTTAGATCACTTTGTAAAAGGTTACTTGAAAGGGGGGTTAAATAAATAGTTTACAAAGATTCTGTGTCTTTCAAAAAACTTTCTATTACGCCCCTTTTATTTTATTCTCAACATTTGCAAGATAACTTACTTCTACTCTTTAAAAAAGTCTTGTCTTTCTGGCTAAAAAGAACTATTTTAATTTAAACTAAGTATCGCGCGAAGCATTTAGACAAAGTATTTTTATTATCACCGAAACTTTTGGACAGTCAGCAACTACAGCAGATCGAAATTTAATCCAAAAGCTTACGCCAGATGCTGCCCGTACAAAGCGACCAAAAAGTAAAACATTTTCTCAGAGAAAGACTTAAGAAGTTGTTAATTAGAGTGGTTCTTGACACCGCGTAAGTCCACTTGCATTCACAAGTGTCACTTAAACCTCTTATAAGAGACGTTTAAATTATTATTTTTTACTCAGAGGAAGATGCCCATAGAAACGCCTTCTCCTAACAAAATGGAGAATAAATTTGACAACAACTCTTTCACTTGAAATGACATAAGTACATTCTGCGAAACTCGCTTTTTGTAGCTATGAAAAATTAAAAAAAGTGCATCTAAAACTCCTACTTTGAAACATCCGTCGTCTTCGTTTTTGGATTTAGACATTTATTTTATTCTGTTTTTGTGGTATTTGATGTTATAGCGGCAACATAAGACATCAGCTGTTTAGCTATCACGGTTCTTGACACACATCATGACAGACGGACAGAGCGTTTTTTCTCTTTGGGTACGCCCTAAAAAAGAAATAGGAGTACCATAAGTTTCGTTAAGTATTCCAGTCTATTTTCTAGTTCTAGAGCAATATGAAGTCTTTGATCATGACGCATTTGCAGTGTAAAATTTCAGAATCAATATCAGATCGCGGTAATGCAGTTTTCCATCGTATCTGCAATGCGCATTGCTTCGTAGCAGTGTTACACCGATACGCACTATTACGTGCTACGATCTTGATTACCCATCTCGGGAATGTCGGCCATTACCGGGAATACAAGAGCCATTTACCGCCTACGTTAGTATACTAAAGCATTCATATTTAGGTGCGACGCGCGACGCTCACTTGGTTCGAGGCGGGAGGCGTCTTTTGGCACCAAATACAAACAAAATTGCATAAGTACAGAAGAAGTAGATACTTATCGTATATGAAGTTACTGCGCAAAGACATCAAAATATTATTGATTCTTGTTACGTCACAGTAAAGCTAAATTACAGCTATATTTTTTAAAGAATTTAATTTTTAAGAAATTAGATTATTTAATCTCAAGTAACAATTTAATTACTAATTTAATAAAACTTGTTGACTAAAGAATGTCTAGATAATAATTCCCGAGACGCATAACCAAGATCGTCGTAGTTTACATGATCGAACAGCAAAGGGCATGCACATTAGACGAGTTACCTCGACGTGTATACTCGGTATATGTCCATATATTTGTTGTATACGGAACCCTTGTTTACGTCTAGTGATCACGCCACGTAGCATCGGTAATGCACGATGGTCTTAATGATGTCTTTTATATTTCAATAAAACATTCTTATCCCCATATTATTCATAAGATGTCTCGATAAATTAATAACTTTATTTGCACAACATCAATATACAAATTGTAACTTTAATTTGTTAATTAATAATTGGCCCCTTTAATCCGAAAGTGGGTTGTTCTAGACATTTAGGCGAACACCTTTTTTTTTTTTAATTTTGAGATTATGTTTCACTGACAAAACAGCTGATTTTGAAAATAAGGGTAATTGAAGTTTTGATTGTAAAACATCAAACTAAATGAAAGGACAACATAAGGTCAATGACCTCGAACTCTCAGAAACAGCTGATTTTCAAGTAAACTTAACACTCAAAATTTTCGAAAAGTACTTCGAATTTGCAAAAGTCGTAGAACAAAAGTTGTTCGCCTAGACGTCTAGAACAACCCACTTTCGGCTTAAAAGGGCATACCCGTTACACCTTGTATATATTAAAAAAAAAGTGCATTATATTGCACACAGCTCAATCTAGCCCCAAACTAAGCACTAGGCTTGTACTATAGGTACTAGACAACGGATATATTATACTTTTTTTTTGTAAATACATACATATTATACATAGAAAGACCAGATATAAATATTTATTTTTAATATTTGCACCCGACAGGAATCGAACCCGCAGCCTTCCACCGATTTTAAATATTTATAATAAAATTCTATAAAATCGGTAAACATTCGCAATCATTAATCGAACGTTCGTATATTTCGAAAGTCGAAATGGAAATTCGGATACTGGTGTTCCCGCCCGTTTTCTGACATAAAACCTTTCAATTGGAGTTTTTATTACAGCCGAGTTTACGGCACGAGCCAGATCGCTCGAGTTTATCTACAGGGTTCAAGGCTCATTCGTATAAACCGTTCAATCATTTTAGTAAAAGGACTAACACGCCCTTATCATCAATATAGTGAGTTTTTCTTTTGAAATGACATGATTGTCCCTATAATATAAATTTTACGTTGTCATACAAAAACTCGAAATGTGCAATTAAAAATCTTACTAATATTTTAAATCAAATAGTTTGTTCGTTCTCTTCGTCACGATCAAACGGTTCAACCGATTTCAATGAAAATTTGCATAGGGATAGTTTAAGTGATGAAAAGTAAGATTGGATACTTTGAATCCCAATAATACTGCGGGATCGAGACTTACCCAAGTGAAACTGCGGGGCGCAGCTAGTAATTAATAAAATTTTATTTATTTTGGTACTACTTTAAAGCGTTAATCAATTAATCTATCGATAAAAAATAATGCCTATTGCCTAAAATAGTTGTAATTTGACAAACATATTTCTTAGGAGACTAATTAAGGGACCGTAGTAGACCAGAACTGATGTTTCTAGGGTAAATTACTACAAAAGTTATTTGAAATATAAGTTTTTGAAACCATATTTATTAAAGTCGAGAATATTTACTAACACGTGAATGTCGTAAAAACACGATTGCTGGAAATTTTCTCGATAGAAAAAAAAAAAAACTTCCCTCCAAATTGTACAAATAAGTGATATTACTCAGTCAATATTGTACGCAAACTTTATAGTAGAACTGAACTTAGCTCAATACAGGCAGTGAATATTAGGGGTTAAAGTATGAAATTGCCGATTTGTACTGAAAATCTTAATTATTTATTTTTTAAATTTTTAACAAATTTATTTAATCAAAATAGTTGCCATTATTATCTATACATTGCTGCCATCTAATGGGAAGGTTATTAATGCCTTTGCGATAGAACTCCGACGATCTAGACTGCACAAACTGTGTGAAAGCATTTTGTACTGCCTCCTGGGAAGAAAACTTCTTGTCACGTAGATAATTTTCCAAATCACGAAAAAAATGGTAGTCCGTTGGAGCAAGGTCTGGTGAATACGGAGGATGACGAATGGTTTCTAAGTGCAGTTCCTGAAGGGTCAAAATGGTTTCTCGTGCTGTGTGAGGTCTCGCGTTGTCGTGGAGCAATAATGGTGAAGATCGATTCATGAGTCGGGGCTGTTTTACTGCTAGTTTTGTCAACATGGTTCGGAGTTCGGCACAATAGACATCTGCCGTAATTGCTTGACTAGATCGAAGAAAACTATAGTGAATAACACCATGCTGAGACCACCAAACAGTTACCATTACCTTTTTATTGGTAAGTTTTGCTTTAGGACACTGTTGTGGCATTTGACCTGGGGTCAGCCATTGCATTTTTCTTTTCCGGTTATCATAAAGAATCCACTTTTCATCACATGTTACAATTCGATCCAATATTCCTTAATTTCTGTACCGGTTCAACAAGGCAACACAAGTTTCAACACGCGTTTCTTTCTGCAGATCAGTCAAATCATGAGGCACCCATTTTTCGTATTTTTTTATTTTATTGATTTGACGCAAGTGAGTCAATAAAGTGGGTAAGGTAACGTTAAACCATGCCGCTAATTCCTGGGTAGTTTGACTAGGATCGGCTTCCACTATCTCTCTTAATTCATCGTTATTCACCTGTGTGGGCGGTCTTCCTCGTGGCTCGTTCTTTAAGTCGGAATTTCAATCACGAAAGCGTTTAAACCAAAATCGCACGGTGCGTTCATTAGTAGACCCCTCTCCAAACGCAGCATTGATATTGCGAGCTGTTTCTGCCGCGTTAGTTCCGCGTCGGAACTCGTATTCAAAAATCACTCGAATTTTCGCAGTATCCATCTTTCTTGTCTAAATTGAATAACAAAAACAATTGAAAGTCGATATTCAAATGTTTCACATTTTTTAAAAAAAGAACATCACAGAAACCATTTGAAAAAAGTTTCATTCGAAAACCTCAAACCATGAAGATTCTATGTCAATTCAAAGAACCTATTGCAATAAAACGGCAATTTCATACTTTAACCCCTATTATTTTGAATTTCAAGATTAACGTTTAGTTAACTTGAAACTAGCAATTGTTTGATTTTACGCAATAAAATTTTGCATAGTCGCATCTTACGTCCTTTACTTACACATCTAAAATTCGCTAGCTTTATCCCTGTCACGCTATTAGGGTTATATAGGCCCTTAAGTGAACACTTAAAAAGGATTTTTTGTTAATCCCCAAATGTGAAAAAATGGGGATGAGAGTTTATATCATTTATTTATTCGGGGCTTAAACGGGTGAACCGGGCAGTGTTATCCAAAACTCGCTCTGCCATCAAACTTCAAGCATGCATATGAAGCTAGAACCCTGTACCGTATACGTTCGGATATATGTTTACAGTTCTCCGATACGTAAGGACGCTCTGACTAATGTTCTCGAGGTTTTTTACTCTGTTACTACTGCGGGTAAATTGAATTTTATGACGGGGATGCCTTTCACGAATTACGGTAAAGAGCGCCGTTTTTTAAGAGATGCCGTTTGTTAAGGCCGAGTAAAACTACTACTGTTGTAAAAGGTAGATGGTTAAGGGGTATATATGACCAAAAACTCTACGACCTTACCTTCTTATAAACGACGATTAACAAATGCATATATTATGTATCGTTTGACTTAAAGTTTCAAATTTGACAGAAAGAAACAATCTCCATCCATTCTCATCCATAATTAGGACCAAAAGTCATCCATCTGCTTGTTTTTTATTACACACAGCGTAATTCATCAAAACCGGTTGTGTAATACGACCTGTAGAAGAGAAGCAACATATATAGACAAAAAATTTGGCCAGACTTGAAGCAGATACGCTTCGCTCGCTACGCACGCTCGGTCAATAAAGAGGAAAGATTTCTTAGTTTGTAATGAATAAGCTTCGAAACCACCTATTAAACCGTTTTAATTTTTTTTACACCAATAGAAAGCCACATTATCGAGGAGTATTTATATATATATATAAATATATTATATTTATTTTCTCTTCGATATTTTCACGGGATCGAGACTAAAGCAGGTGATACGACATATAATTTAAAAAAAAAACTCAGTCAACTGATTCCACCAGTTAGGTACATAAATAAATATATTTCCCAAAGTAGGTGTCTTTTAAAGCTTGAAACTTAATATAATGCACTCAAATTACAAGAAGAGTTATTGCCCTCATTATATTTAATTATTAACGTTCATTATTTACTCCTAGCTTCACCGTTTATGCTAAAATTTCTGCGCTCGACACTGCTCTTTAAGAAAAATATAGCGCCGGTCGCGAAGCTTGGTTATTTATGTAGGTACCAGCTGCGCCCCGCGGTTTCACTCGCGTAAGTCCCGATCTCGGAATATCAGAATCTGTCATGAATTTTACTAACTTATAAACGTTCCTATTGAATGACTCTACTAAAAAAAACTGCGTCGAAATCCGTTTCACATATCTAAGCATACACCCAAACTGACAGACAAACGGAAGCGACTTTGTTTTTACACGACTGCCAAAGGATATTATATTATGTAATGATTGTCTAACTGAAAGTCAAATGGCGGTGTTAGTCCAGTCTAGTGGTAAGAACAGGAACCCGGACTTTCATGCCGAGAGTGGTGGATTGGAATACCGAATCAATATCTTTTTCTTTAAGAAACGCAGTTAAATGTGCTAATAACAATGGGCTCAACACGGTTCGAAGATATGGGGCATTCGTAATATACTCCCGTGGGGTCTTTGCGTAATCTCTCGAGTCCTACAATGGGACAAATTATCTAACAAAACAAAAATGCGCCGACTAATTGCATCCGGAAGCTGAGACTCTTCTTTGTCCTTCCTAAATTGTATTCAGGGTATTAGACCTAAATATTACCCTACGTGGTCGCAGTATACTGTTTACAAGTAGAACACACTGATTGATGACAGACAGTCTACTGTGCTCATAAAATAGTAATTACGTTTAAGAAGCCCCGTGTTTTTCATTAACCCTTACCGTACCGTACCGTTGAGCTGTATGTAGGGTTGTCGAGTCTATTTATAGTATCATTTGAGTCTATTTATAGTATCATATCAAATATAGTCCTAAATTTTAGCCTTATGAAGGTGTTTAACGTAAAAGTTAAAGTTTTTACTGTGTTTAACTTTCTTCTAAGTAAACTGTGCTATAGGTAACTAGCCTTATTTACTGGCCGTTTTGCGTGACTTTAAGTCACGGGTTTCCTCACATTGTTTTTCTTTCACCATAAAAGCAGTGTTAATAGACTACATATTTTTCTTAAATTAACCGGCAGGGATTAGAAATCACGAATTTATGTCTATCTTTGACATAAATCTTAGACAAATGTGTCCCAAATCTTAGTGCCTATTTCTCTTTAGTCTTAAACAACATCATGGTTTTTTTATTTAAGACATTTTTTTGAGTTTTTTGACATAAATAAATAAATATTAAGACTACTACTAGTAATAAGACAAATATATCCGAAATATGAATTATATGATAAAATCTTCTATTTTGTAATTGTTATGTTGAAGAAACCCAATGATGAGATTCTAGCAGCTTCTCATTGGAGGTAATAAGTAACACAATTCAGAACGATCATGTGAAATCTAAATAAATAAAATTACTTTGACTTTCATGGCAAATCGTGTACTTATATGCACTGGTATTCCCAAAGTAGGTACAAGCAATCATTACGCTCCAAAAACCGGAGCGAAATATTAACGAATACAAGCAGCCTTTGACCTACCATATAAACAAAAGGAAAACCAATTTATCTAATCCATATTTAGGGAAACAATATAAAACAAACAAATTTAACACGTAACATCTAAAGTGTAGGTTAAACAATGCGGCAACCCTAATACCCTCTGATTGCTGGGTGGAGATGCTAAAAATTGAATTTTCATCATCCGGCCTATCTATTCTGTACGCAATTTCACTTTATTTTCACGTCACGAATAAGTAAAATAATGACGTTTAAATAAAATGTGAACATAAAACATGGATATGAAGACAGTACATTTCTAAATATTTTCGTGATCGTTAACGTGATTACTGTAGCACGGAAGAGATCAAGGTAATGATTTTTTTTCCACACGCATTACCGATTACCCATCCAAGTAAATGGTCACCCATCCAAGTAAATGGCCACGCCAGGCATTGCTTAAACTACCATTAGGTATTATACAAAATCGCAAGGCGCAGTTGTAGACCTAGAAGTTGCCTACCTATTCACACGCGATTTTAAGGCCCTAAATTGTACTTGCCAAGAAATACAATTAGTTTTTTTGTATTCATAGTTGAAAGAGAATCCGGCCCATGCTGGAATTAAGGAATATTACTGGTGACCATTAACGAAATATACACTCTGTTAGCATGTTTGTAAGGTGCAATTTATTTAAACAATTCCGAGTCGTTTTAATTCAATGAAATGCTAAAAGTTTCTGGTCATAACTTTTGGGTTTTATTTAGGTTAGTTAATTTATATTAGGTACCTTTTAAATGGAGATAACAAGGATAGGACCAATAGACGTGAGTATTGTATGTACCCATTTCCTAATTTGAATTACTAGCTGTGTCCCGCGGTTTCACTCGCGTAAATCCCGATCCTGTGAAAATTTCGAAAACCCTGTGAAATTGCATGCAGCTACATCGTAAATAAATACTCTCCAAATTTCAGCTCTCTACCATCAGCGATTTAGGCTGTGTCTTGATCCATTAATTTACCTGGTGCAAGAACTTATGAATAAATGAATTGAATTAATCAGTTAGTCAAGACAAAGTCTATTATACTATACCTATATGTTTTTTTCTACTAATTGTGTTTTATATTGTTTCAGGTAAGTTATCAAGCAAAAATTCCACAGTATTCCACAGTCAAATAGCAAATGTGTTACGTCACCACTACGTCTCACCAGGTAATATTTTTATTTTATTAGATAATTACGTAGATTTTCGTAAATAAAACAAAGGAACTATTATCGGAATGTTTTATTCTTAAAAGTTATCGAAATAAACATCAAAATCCGGTCAAGTGTCAAATGTCAGGGGATCCTTGGGATGCCAGGAGATAGCCCTAATCCGCTTTCATAATGCGTTACCAATAACCCTGTATAGTCTTTATTCGTAGCCTGTGTTTCTAGCAGATACCTATATAGTCTCGATTCTTACCGTTTAATTCAACTTTCTTCCGGAACATTACCACTTCACCTGAGTTCACAATTCGAATTGCTATAAGCACTGAACTCGATTAAACTTCTACCGCACCTAAACGTGAAAACTTTATGCACTTAGAACGTAGAACCAATAATTACCGACGCCAATTGCCGAACACGGAGATCTACTAGCTTTTTACGAACGAACGAAAGAGTTTTACCCAATAAACGGTAATGTTGCATTGTTGGGACATCTGAGGCCGTATTCCCATAATGAATACGGGTATAATTATTTTTGTATCGGAGCACTAACTTCAAATCCATAGACAAATAAAGTAAAAGAACTGAAAAAGAAAGAAATGTCTAGATCTTTTTCTAGTGGTTACTTCGAATCTAAAGGTTGTTTCCGGCTTTTAGAAATTATAGTAGGCTTCTAAGATTATTATCTCAAACAATTATCGTGTAGAACCGTAGTATAGAAAATGCACAAACGGACGAACGATAACACTTTTTTGTTCGATACATAGTAGACCCCACGAAAAGTTTTTGTTTGTTTTATTGCCTTGTTTGAGAATATTAGCTTAAATTAGTTTAGTTAGACATTCAGTATTATTTGTGGCTTCGCTTTCGTAAGAAAATTGTGATTAAGTATTAGATTGGGCTATATACAAACTGCATGTTCTACGTTACGTGTAGTGATTACCAAATTTTTAGTTCGCCCCAAGACCTCTAACTTAACCTAACGACTGCTTTCAGAGGTTACTATCGGAACCGGGATAAAATTTAACGTGTCTCCCGAAGTACGGAAGACTTCGAGAACATGATTTTATGCCACACACTTTTCAGTCATCTATCCATGCAATGCTGCTTTAAAGACACTTTAAGAACCATTCTTCGTTTAATCATAGTTTTTTGTTTCCTTACTGGAAAATACCCAGGGAGGAAACAGTCGACTACGTTTGTATAGAGTAAGAGCCGGTATCCTTTCTTTCTAAGGGCGGATTCGACCAAACTTGAATAACACTTATTCAAACAATAAATCGCCGTTTTTTCGTATTATATTTTTACATTTTACCAATCATAATTTCCAAGATTAGCGACCCATGACGGAGTATAACCGCTATACTAATTATTTTGTCAGATGAAGAGAATTCTACAGATATCTCTTTGGCGGCCGAATGTCACTAAAATATGATAGTGATAAGACAGAATGACTCGTAACAGGTCAACATTTGTACTCGTATCGATATACAATGAAAAGCAATGCCTTATGCAGATTGCAAGAATAAAACACTTCGATAGTTTAGTCAAGTATAATGAACAAGTTAGGCAAATCGTTGTATAGTATACTCGAGAGTAAACTTAGGTTTGGTCGAACGTAGCCTAAGTCCCTCTAAACAGTAGACCACAGAAATATGCCAGCAATAAAATGCTACTGGTACCATAATATTCTAGACGACAATAAAATTCATTTTATGACGATATTTAAGTGCTGATTTAATGTAGTTTTTCATTGCGATAGATCCGCTGTTGAAATGTCTCTGTTTTTTTTATAGATTTTTATGATCAATCGCTTCTTTCCTCTGTTTTTGAAGGGGATTGTTTTGTGACTACTTTATGATGGGCTTTGGACTAGTTGATGAGTCACGCATAGCCAAAACCGCTTTGTACGGTTATAAACTGGCTGCGCCCCGTTGTGTTATACTGTACTAAATTTATTTGAAAGGTAACATTGGCAAGTCTTTTATTGTCCCGCTCATTTGTCCCACTGTACGATAAGGGCCTCCTCCTAAAACAATCTAGACTAGATATTTGAAATCTAGTTTTCGCATCTGTTTTAAATCCGCATCGACAATCTTTTAAAAATTTTCAAATAACAAAGCGAGAACCTGCCCGTTTTTCAAAGTCGGTTAGAAACACTAATATAGACCAAAATAAGGATTGAGTATACTATTAATTATTAATTATTATTAATAGTAAACTTATATTCCATACAAACGGTGCTATACAAACTTTCATAAGTTGAAGCGAGCTTTCATTGAACCGCCCTCTAGAGACGTGGCTCTATCGATTCACATCGACACTCGTCGCCGGTACTTTATCGATAGCTGCCCTTAGTGATGTGGTAAAACGTAAAACACAATCGGACATGGAATTGAACCGCTAGACTATATTACTTATTGTTTTTTTATTTCTTTTTATAGCAATAAAACAATGCCCGCGGTTACAGCGCGGAAAATCAAAATATGTGTTATTCCAGTTCAGCTATATACATACTGAGCTCCTGTTATGTCACGATCAACGGTTAAAAATTTATTTGCTTTTGTAAATACACACATATTATGTAAAGAGAGATATCCAGACCATAAACTTATATATATTTAAGGCATAAATACTTGTTCCCAAATCGAACCCACAACCTTCTGCATTGCAGTCGGGTAACCCAACACGCTACAGACTAAGTTTAATAAAAAAAACGTTATAACTGTATTGACCTCACTTGTGAAACTAATCTCGATTCGCAGTAGTAGGTATCGATCTTAGAAAAGCGAACACGTCTCAGGGGACCGATGTGACTGTCACTCGATAAACAAGAATTTGTGCGCCATTTTTATAGGCTATTTATTCCATGTGTTCACTGGTACACGATGTAAATTGCATTAGTTAAATTATCTTTTTTGAAGTATCTAAATAACGTTTAAATTAAATAATGTGTTATATATAATGTTAGAAAACCCCTTTTTACCCTATTACGGCAAAACCAAGAGGAAGAATAATGATTTTGGCAGTCTATGTATGTTTGTTCCACCATAACGCCTAAACTACTGAACCTATTTTATGGATGAGGTGCCAAAAAGGTTAGTTTAAAAACCACATTTTAGTTTATAGACTTAAAATTCGTGCCAAAACTGTAGCGACTATCAGGGCGTGAGAATAACTCGAACATGACGTCAGTGATATATTGATAAAACGTCAACGCTTGAGGTGTCCAGCTAGACTCTGCTAGACACACAAGAATTATTTAATTGAATTTTGTTACTGAATATTATTTCATAAGGGTACAAGAGTGCAATAAATTAATAAAACTCGAAAATTACCTAGCCAGTCGCTTGGCGTGCATAGAGGTAAACAAACAGTTTTTTTTATATCACGTGACGCGCCCGGCTCGCCTAGGTTACTCTTCAAGCGACTAGAAAACCTCCAGGCACTAAAGAAGCCTCCTAGCAATGCGGCTGCAGCCTAAGAAAGTGACGTAATTGCCCAAAACCCTATTTTTGACGGCATTATGGGGAAATACTTGACATACTTGCAAAGTACTTACATTTATTTGATCATATTCATTATCAGTCTCGCTCCTAAAAAAAATATCTGTTTCATACACAATTAGTTAAGTTTAATTAAAAACGCACTGCCTATTTGTGAAATACTGTCATCTATCAAATTGTCCCATAAAACGATTTAGCAATTTTCTGCCCCTATTTACCGTCGATCAGGTCGATACACAAAGTTCGTTACAACAAATTGAATGGCACAAATTGTCTTATACCTTGTTAGCGGATTAAAATTCCCGTCACGCGCCAGTTTCATGTCGTATGCTAATGCGCACCCTTTATTCTAGATCAGCTTGCCCCATCCACTTTGGACCGTTTTCATTTTCTGTTCATGCATCAATCATGTTGGAAGGCGGCGTCGTTATACTTGTTATTTCGGTTTTACTTTTCTCCTCCCGACCGACGTTTTTATTTGGGTTAAGGTTTTGTTGGAAGTTAAATTTGAATTAGGCTGTTTTAAGCTTCTTGTGCTGTGCAGCTTAGCTTATGACGGTATGAAAGTGTCTTATCTGAGCAATGTTTTTGGTTGCATACCTCTCGGAACACGGTAGGTAAGTTTTATTGACCACATCTAGTAAAAATACATATAGCTATCTTTTTACGGACACCAACCCTCCTTGGAAGCAATCATTTTACCCACCACCGCGCGGGAAGTACTCCAAGTTTGCTAATCTCCTCCAGATTCCTTAGTCGTATTTTACGATAGCCTCGAGAAGAGATAGGGTAGTCTTATTCTATGCCGCCGGGGCCTCAGGGCCATATGCGGTGTCATGCATGACAGTATGAAAGTATGGTGACTTAAAGAAATATGCAGCATAAAATGTAAATATTTAACTAACATTTTCATATTCTAAAATATAGTTTTATTTAGATCTACTAATATAACTATCCATTATTACTTTCTTGATCCAATCCTGATTTAAAATTGCCTGGAAGGCGGCCTCCTTTTTGTGCAAATGTGTACCTATTACAAGGTTTCTGTTTTATTTACCTAAATGTTCCTTAAATAAAAAAAATCATGCTATTCACGATTTGAGGCAGATTTATTCAAAAGTGCTGGTATATAAAGTTCATGAAAGATGTAACCCGAGAGTACACGGAAGGCCGGAAGGAACCACATCCCGCTTCAGATATGAACGATGCTATGCCAATCTGGAAATAAACAAGGAATTAAATCTATGAATGACTGAAAAAGCAAAATATCTGATAGATTTGCAGCAATTTTGCACTGAGTAATTAGCTTTAGGTCATTGGCTTCAAGCCAATTGGATCTGTAATCGGCAAAGTATGATTCTACTGTTCAAGTAGCTACACTTCATTCGCATGCTATCGTCACAGCCTATCATATCTATCTATCTATCATATCACTATCATACAGTCATCTAACGGCAGTCATATATTTATATGTCACTGTCATTTAGTCAGTACTAGCACGTACTGAGCTAAAACGCAACTGGTGGGTTTTGCTTACACTTGTGCTATCGTTTTTCCCTGTATCTTTTAAAACAAATGAAACAACGCTTCAAGCATTGCGCTATCGACAAATGAGAACGTCTGTATAAACACACTTTACCCAGTTGTTACTTGTAGGAAATTTGACACCCGACTTGTCAAAGTCCGTTTTCAGGAAACAGGTAAGTTAGCATACTATTACTTCGTTTTACTATGGTGTGTATGACACATGGACTGATAAAATAATATTGAGCTCACCAGTACTGGTTGGTTATTCCTATAAATGACAAGGGGTCCTCCAGAGTCGCCACCACAAATTCCAGTTCCTTCCAGACCATTGGTACAGATATTACTATTGTGAAGATGCTGTGGGTAGTATTCGTTACAGTCCCTGTTTGAGATTATATCGAGCTGAACCGACCTCAATAATTGATTTCTTGTCATAATTTCACCTGCAATTATAATTGACTAAAGAAACACCTAAATTATAAATTTATAAAAACGTTTCCTGTCTCCGTGCGACCAAGACTATGGTAATATAGTTGAAGTATTGATCGAGGTAAGAAAATAAATAATAATACGCGATCAAGACCCCCGTAAAATGTAACTATCTCAACAAATGGTGTGTATACACTTTAAAAAGTCATCGCAGTCACTTTAAAAATATATCAAAAATAAATCGTGTGAATTTCAAAATTTTAGTCAGGTAATAAATCTAGGTGACAAATTATATACCTGCCGGTCCAGCCTGTGTGAAACCATAACCAGATACAGTGGCCTTTTTTTCGGCAAAGACTTCATGAAGTTCAGGTCCAGTTGGTAACGCAATTGGAGCAATAGTGCCTATAATGCATTAATAAAAGTATAATAAAACATAATGTTTACCGGGTTTTACTCGCGTTTTATTTAAAAACGGCATTATTACAAAGTACCGAGCTTTCGCTAACTTTACAGTTAGCTTTATCTAGGTTGACAGAGATGTAATTCATGTATTTGAATATTCTAAAAAGTTACTGTGTTACGTTATTCAATAAAACGCGAGTAAAGCCGGTAAATATTGTGGTAACTTAAGACAAAATTATAATAAAAGTATGTTTAACATATTATGTTCACCCATAAGAGTGTAATGCTAATGACTGATAAAACTTATCCAGATTGAGTTATCTGCGTACCGAATTTTATCGCAATCGGTTCTGTAGTTTTTGCGCAAAACAGTAAGAAACAAAATCAATTGAGGAAGTCTTACCCCAACGTCGAGGTATTTAAAGTGATCTAATACATCCAATTGAATAAAAAATAATTGAATCTTGAATCCAAACTAATTATAGAAAACCAACTTACTAGAAAAGTTGACTAAACACGGTAAATACACAACAGCAATATCATTGGTCAAAGACGCGGACCAATCAGGGTGCACCACAACATGCTTTGATTCGATCCTTGTACCTCCATGGTACAGGAAGGCAGATCCTAGCACCACAGTTGTCCTGGTTCCCTGGTAGTTTATGCCGACCCAGCAATGTCCAGCTGTTACGACCCTTTGGTCGCTTATAAGCGCTCCTCCACAGACAGCCGTTGGATCACCCTCCTTGTATGTTATGATGAGTCCAGCCTAAAAACGAATTTCGAAATATCACATAATATGCTAAAAATATTTTACAGAAATGCAACATCAAAAATCCTCTCTTGACAGGATTTGAACCTGTGCTATTCGCTGGCCGGGCGAGTGCGTTAATCGGAAACCCGGTGAATTAACGATAATACGTCATATCCCTATTTATTTATTACATCTGCTGACAAAAGCGATAAGCGATAACATAATTATTGAGAAGTGAGTGTTAGACCACAACCATATTAAAATTTTTTTTTTTTTTTTTTTTTTTTTTTTTTCCCCTCGCGACCAAGATCATTGTAACATGATCGAAACGTCGAGGTAAGAGAATTTAAAAATAATTATACGCGAATAAGACCCGGGAAAAATAATAATCACAACCATATTAGTTGGTAAATTTCTAAATAGTCTAAAATGAAACTCGCATACCAAGAAGTGTAAAATGACGGCAGTGGATTACTTCCTCATTAGTGACAGGTTAAAGTACTACGAGACTTGCGCTAGGTCCAGTTTTCAACGAACACGTAGCGACTTAAAGTAGACATTAGAAATCTGCTTCGTTTTTGCATTGTTGCTGACTTACAGAGTCCCGCGATTTCAACCGTCTAAGTCCCGATCCCCAAAAACAATTTCTTTGTACACGTAGCGACTTAAAGTACCTGCACATCACAAAGAAAACACTCTTCTGTCTTTAGGACCAGTAGTTAGTTTTGTACGTTAATATTTCATTAATTCAGCCAATCAGGGCTTTAAATGCCGCGGATGCTGATGCGGATATTCACAACAACCCTGATCTGATCTACGAAGTTTTTTCATTGTATTTCTAGAGTTTGATCCGCGACTTCGTAAACAATAAAACAACCTCCTATCGAATACTTTTTACTTATAGTTTTCTGACTTGCCTGATACGATACAGCAGATGGTACGCCTCCAATGATCCTGCTTACTACAGAATCTTTTTCAACGGGACGGATATTATTTCCCAAATCGATACCAACATTTCCTACGTGCTCATGGCTCGTCCTTATTTTTCCCTCGTTATATCTTATCGATGTAGCAAATGTTACTAAAGTTGAGAATACTAATACCCGCATTATGGTTTTCACATTTATTTTATCTTTGAGTGCAATGAATAATTGCATTTGATTACAATTTCTTACCGCAATTTGTAATTTCTTCAAATTACCGCCTTTAATTTCAGTTTAGTAAGCGGTTCAGTTTGGTTGATTTATTCTTATGAATTTTCACGCTGAAACTGCAGTTTACTATATTTGTATATTATTGTATGTATGTTGTATAAATAAATATACCTATCTATCTAAACTGTACAAGGTCTGAACCGAAAATGTAATACCATCCTATTATGTATGCAAACAGTTTATGCAAATTAAACATTCATTTCAATTATTTGCTGTCTTTTTCGTCACCTATTTTGCTAAGGCTGCACACGACTCCTTAGATACAGTTTGAGATTTATTACCAATGGAATTTACTTTTTAATATTTCATTTTGTTACTGTTAATTACAAAGTCTAATTACGAAAATTCGATGTCGATTTTCTGCGATTCAAACAAATTGTTCTAATTATTGTTATCGTAACCACTTCAATAACACCAACCTCTCTAACCTTTACACCGAACCTTATAACTAAAGTAAAAAGATCATAAAGACGAGTATTTATACACAGTCATTTACAACAGTGTAAATTAAAAATGTAAACATATCGAAAAAGCTTATTGTTTGAGATCACTTTGAGACTTAAAATATTATTCCCCGAAAGGTTCATCCCATTGTTTCTACATTCGCAACGAATAACATGCCCTGTTGCAACGTAATAAACTGCAGAATGAATTGATACTGTAACATATGTATCTATGCAATCATTACATAAGTATTGGCAAACTTACCCTTCCTTAGAGAGATTGATTTGGCAAAGTTGGCGACCCTGTACCTACAAATAACATCAATCAATTCCTGCGTCTTTGTTCTTTTTCGGTGATATTTATTGAAATGTTCTCTGGATTAGTTTTGGTGACTTCCCTTTTTTGTTCCTGGGTGCTGATATCCGGATGGGGAAGGTTTGATGGCACCTCATAAATAAGGGGTCTGGCGACGGCGATGGAGTTGTAGCAATAAGTTAGGATTCGAAAGGGTAGCAAATTGGAGATCAATAATATATATAACCTAGCTGCGCCCCGCGGTTTCACCCGTGTAAGTCCCTTTCCCGCGGGAATATCGGGATAAAATGTATTCAACTACTTATACTCCAAGTGTCATCGCAATCGGTTCAGTAGTTTTTGCGTGATTGAGTAACAAACATCCAAACACACACACTTTCACATTTACAATATTAGTAGGATAAACGATATTTCACAGTGATTGGTGGCACATGATCCCCGGCTACAATTCAGAAGGTTACAGATTCTATTCCCGCCGGGTTAGAGTATTTATGCTGACCATAAATGTTTGTTTCTTGTTCGGTTGGGTTTTCTACTTGTGTGATAATAAATGTATGTACTACAATACAAAAAAGAAATGTTTTATTGTCTAGTAGGTACCTACTCATAGTACGCACTTTGCACTTCCTGCAATATTTTATGCAATTATCTATTTTAGAGTAGATCTGTATTTTGAAACAACTCATTTTTAATATTGTTTCAAACAAAATCCACTGCTCTACTTATAGTCCACTAACTCATTATCAGCGTTTGCGTTAAATACGGTAGATCGGTTTTTTTGCAGACTTGTGTGTGATCTTGGCCTAATGAATAATCCAAGCTTGTGACCTCGAGCGCCGAACGCAACATTGTCAAAAATTAAAAAACTCAGTTTTTTGCGATCATAACCCTAAAAGACTAGTTTTCTATAGTACCTTCTCAGGGCGTTTAAAAAGTATACTTACATCCCATTTATTCCGACGACAATTTTACTACTATTTTTATTGAAACGATTGCCCAACAGAAAAATAAATAGAAACGAAACCCTTAAAATCGACAAACATTATTGTCCTCATCATTCTGAATGATTTTTTTTGCGTTGAGTTCGCTTTTGTATAGAAAATTGATACGTATTATTTTTGTTGATGTTTGCCATTATCTGTAAAAATACGAGAAATAATAGGCGAAGAACAATTTTTCTTCACAAACTTTGAAGTGGACACCAAGTCGGAGATTATCCCCGTTTGCACTATAAAATAAAGCCAAGGACTACCACGGAATTGAATATAACTCTTGATAAATCTACGGATGAAAATTACTTGAGCTAAACCTAAAATGACAGACGAAGACTCGCCAATTCACTATTTGGGTTACTCTAATCAACTGAGTAAATTACAGCAAGGGGACAACAGGCACAGACTGAAGAATGAAGAGACCGCATTGGATTTTAATAATTTAATAGCAGTGCCCGCGATTTCACCCGCGTAAGACCCGATCCCGTCTGGATTTCGAAAAATCCTTTCTTAGTTGCGACAATGAACACACTCTTCAAATATCATGTCCCTAAGACCAGAGGTTTGGGCTCTGCGTTGATATTAACCCTTTTCCTCAACATTTGTCCTTTGGTCTATATTAATCTGTGAGTATGCTAGTCACGCTACGGCTCTTCAATCTAGCAAACTCGATATCGTATAGTTCAGTCATTAAGTCGTTCGGCCAACCAGTCAGGACTTTGAATTTTATATGTGTAGATTGTTAAAAATGTTAATCAGTTGTCAGAACAATATTAACCGTCTTATCGTCGGCCTCATCCGTGTCCTGTCAACACATAAAATTCGGCATCACATGTGACTGACCAATTGGAAGTAATATACGGTTAAGTCAACATCTCGGAATGACCCTTTATCGTAGGTACCTGACTTCCGGTCGAAGACCTTTACTTACCGAATGTCAAAACTGAGAGCGATGAGATCGGGTATCATTGCCCTTTTTACTTAGAGAACACGTTTAGGACATTGTACAGTTTTGTATATTTGCAGATCCACCCAAATTTCCATAGTCCCTTGTACGGATCTTGTATTTACGGCCTTTATAATAAGCAACGCCTCGCTTTTTCACTTGCATAATGTATTTGTATTGTGTGTAAATCCAGCTACGTACGTACATATATTCCAAGTTTCAATGCAATCGGCTCAGTACTTTATTGCGTAAAAGTGATACAAACTTTAAAATATTAGTAGATTAGGACAGGATCACCTCCACCACTTTCAGAGTTCCGTATCGAAAGTGTAAAAACGAGAACTTTTTACTAACACTTTACTCCGTTTGTCTGTCTATCCGTTTCTTCTTCAATTAACGTGGCAACACAACCTTCGCTTACATGCTACGAACACGAACATCATGAAAAAAACAGTCTTTATTTCCATCGATAGCACCTCGTATACACACCCCTTTTTACAAGCTTTTATTGTTAAAAAATAGCACAAATTATCACCAGCCGATTATAGGCAGTTAGTTAAAAGAGCACGTACAGGCGTTCAGAGAATGCTCAAGCTATTCGAACTGTTCTCATATTGTAACAATTGTACTAGAATTTTTCCAATATAAATTGTTGGAATGCCCACTCGATCTGGCTTTGACGTATTTTTCAACAGTTTTAATGAACATCACTCTACGTACACGTTCAAATAATATGTAGGTACTATTATTTCGAAGTTTAAACTTAGTTTGGTGAATGGAATTTAGTTATGGGAGACAAATAGTAATCTCAATTATGTTGTGACCGTTTTGATGTTTCTCTTTCAATCACGCAAAGCGGGTAAATTTATTTGACTGAAATTTAAAACAGAAGTAGTTTGTAACTTAAATCAACACTACGATATTTTTGTGTACCGGTTTTTTTTCGGGAACGACATCTACGCGGGTGAAAAACAGGGCTTTGCTTGGGTATGATAAATGATGAACCATACTGATAACGATCATAACAAAGAACCTTGTTCCTTGTTTTACATTATAAAGTAAGTAAATACAGTACCAAAGGAAAATAAAGTTGGTTGGTAAAGTGTACGTTATGTAGTTATATAATATGTTGGGGGTTATTTTCGAAATCACTGGACCGAATCCAAAATATATTTTACTATAGAAAGCTACATTATTGGGGCTATAATAATGACAACTAAAATTACTTATTAACGGGGTATTTACCATGTTTAATAATTTATTCGCGGAGCTCGATATTAAAATTAAATTAAATTTTAGTAGTGAAAATAACCATGTAATTTTAAAATCGTATATAATAATGACAGTCTATAAATTCATGTAAACAAAAGTGTATTATGAAAATTTTACGTTGATATTTAAATAAATAAATAATGACATTACACACAGCGCAATCTAGTCCCAAACTAAGCATTAGGCTTATACTATGTGTACTAGACAACGGATATACTACATAACATACTTTTTTTTTTAAAATACATACATAGAAAGACACCTAGAACAGATACAAATATTTATGTTTAAGCATAAACACCCGGCGGGAATCGAACCCGCAACCTTCTGCATTGCAGTCAAGCGTTCGCCCTACGCGCCACAGAGGTCGTTTTAACGATAGACGCGTTTTGATCGTGCATCTGAAACTTTCTGGCCCTACCCGAGCACGAGCGGCGCGGGCGTTAACCGGACAATTCATGTTGTTTTGAAAGGAGATCGTTTTCACCCTTTTTAACAAACTTCTTTGCGGTTTTGCCTTTTGTAATAAAGAAATTGTACGGTTAATGTACCCAAAGGTAATTGACAAGACCTAATTAACTTTATTTTGTTAATAAATTAGGACGTGTATGAGAAAAAAGACCCAATGCTTCTCATCATCATCTTCTGAGCGGTGTCCCCTCGGGCCCGGGGTTCGCGTTCCTACTTTTTTCTGTACTGCGCACGATATTTGGCATCCCTTGTAGTGAGGCCATTTGCACGCATACCAGCTCAATGATTCTCTTGCTATGAATATTATAAGAAGCAACAGTTGCAACAGAGGCGCGTCGTCGTAGCGTCGCATTTTTTTTTACACAACATTGGATCGGCAAAACTCGCCTTTGTTGCAACTTTCTATTGCGAGTATAGCTTAAAACGTCTTAAACATTTACAATTTCAGAAAATAAACCTAAATATAATTCTAGTATTATAAAGCTGAAAGTTTGTAAGTGTGTGTATTTGTTACTCAATCACGCTAAAACTACTGAACCGATTGCTATGAAACTTGGAATATAGATAACTGGGGACCTGGAATAACACATAGGCTTACTTCTTATCCCGATATTCGGGGATCGGGAACTACGCGGGCGAAACCGCAGTGCGCAGCTAGTTGTGAAATAAAAATTAACGTACAACTACAACCCTTTAAATTGGTAACGAACGATAACGTTTCGAACGGTAAATTGCTTTTTGATTAGTCTCATTATGTTTGTCAGTCGATTCATTGATGCGGTAACTCGGATGAGTTTTTACACAAGGTAAATACAGTTACAATTTGTAAAATATTTGTAAACAAGCTTTATTATTTGCTAGCAGCGCCCCGCGGTTGTACCTGCATAAGACACGATCCTGTGGGAATAACACGTCATCGGTTTAGCGGATTTTGCGTGAAAGAGTATAACAAAGACACATACATACTTTCACGTTTATAATATTAGTAGGATAGGATTTACTCACTATTGCGAAGCACATATTGGAAAGTCTTAACTTCAAAACCACAAAGTACAGCCAGGAGCCTAGCTACTTACGGCTAATTTATATAGGTATCTCTATTTCTGAAATTTTTCATTCAGTGTCGGACTTCAGCCGCCAGTGGTTGACACTACTCGTTGCATACGTACGATTCACACAGAAAACTTAGAAAGCAAGCTTTTTAAATTGCTTGTATCGGCAAAAGCGATTCAAGAATAGAGCTCAAGTTAAAGATTACTTTTACATTAGATAAATATACAATGGCAATTTATGCCTACTGACTGACGCCCCTTAAAATAAAAAGAAATTTACGCTCCAATTCGAAAAGTAATCGAAATCTTTCGAAAATAACTTTGACGGCTTCATCATATCTATTGTAAGTATTTGAAATTTAAACTGGTCATTAATCTGACGTCAGAGATTTCGGAAATATTATCCTCATTATGAAACTCCTGATAAATATTATTTAAATACTTAAACATAGGTTTTTCTTCTGTTTTCGCGATGCCGGATATGAAATTAAACTCATAGTTAGGTTTAGCAACACGATTAATTCCGCATTTTATACTTAAACATTTATATGTAGATAAAAAATACTTATAAGCCTATTTAACAAACTTATCATATGATGGTACGATATAGGCGGCCTTATTATCGCTTGAACGCCACTTGTTCATTCAAAGGATGACTGGAAGAGATTGCTTCAGGATAAATTCATCCTTTGTTTCATTTACATTTAAGATTTTCGTGTATTTCATGTGGTGTATAGAACAATAAAGATTTTATCTAACTAGTCATTTCATTAGACCATTGTACCTAATTTCCAAGACGCGGATTTCCTCGCGATGTATTCCTCCACTGTAACAGGGATGCTAATTCACCTATCTAGTATTTCTGAACCAAATCTTTGAAATATTAACCTTAACCGTTACCTTATTGTTTCTCTTTACGTTTCGGTAATGCGTTTAATTAATTATTCAGGACAAAGAGTGGTAGGTAATTACAGGTTGTTTGTGTGGTGAGCAGGTGTGGCTACTGCCTAATGTCGGTATAAATTGAGAGATGGGATTAGCGCCCGACACTGTCGTTTGAAACATTCGAAAGTTAGATACCTACCTAAGTTTTGTGTGTTTATTACGAAGCGTGGGCGATGTCGAGGGAGGGACTAGCGAGTCTTAATTTACGAGTGCTTTGATAATTGTATCCGTCTACCTGATTATGTAAAACTGTTGCTAACAAATCTCGATTTAAACAATTCAAATTGCTGTTTTATCGTTATTTTTCATGTCATTTAGCAAAAAAAAAATGCCATTACAATTAAATGCTAAAACTGGCGACTGTAACTGTCAAATTGTATATCCGAAAGCGCAAAAATTACGTAAAATTAAAAATTTCAAATGTTTCAATCGAGGTTTGTTAACAACAGTGTTACAGAATCAGCTAGCTGGCCTTTTTTTTCACAGAATCAACAGGACGCGTTGACCGAATTTGGTTATTCATTTTAATTTTCCTGAAACTTAGTTATGTTATGTTGACTAATTTTGGTGCCGTATTACTAAAGTTAGTTCCGCGAAAGATAGTACGAGTAAAAGTGAAAAAAAGAGAAACATGCAATACAATTCCAAATAATAACTTTATTTACTTTACATATACATGATATTGACCTCACTTACCCTATATTCGAACCCACAACCTTGTGCGGGTTGTGCGTTGCAGTCGGAGGGTTCACCCGACGCGCCACAGTGACTGTTTTCATTTCACGCTATTTAGCTAGATGATTTTACCAACAGATAAAGCTATGAAAACACTACAAAAGATCCACGTTTTATTATTTCGCCTTTGGTACCATAAATATCAAAAACTTTAAACGCGGCTGAATCGGGATAAAACCTTAATTATTTCCTTTATTCGTTCAAAAAAATAGTCGCGGCGCGGTTCTCCGTTTACGTTAGCATTTTTTCGAAATATTTCGAATGTAGCAATTTGGTTGTGGCTCGGTAGTTGGGTGCATTATTATGCAAACGAGAGAAGTGCCGCGGGGCACCGCGGCGCCGGTCTTACGACTCTACTGTCTAGAGATTATACATTTATTTTATTCATAGAGAGTACATAGGAAGCTTTCCTGTTCAATAACGGAACTTGTTTCATTGTGTCTTCTTATTTATAAGATATTAGCAAAGAACTAGTCTTTGAAATTTACAATTTATCAGACTGTTTTCAATTGAAGTTAATCAATGTAAAAGTTTAATGAGTTGCAGGATTTTAAACTTTGATTCAATAACAATAAAATGCAATAGAACACAATCTATTAAATTTACATAATTGCCTTTACGTAATGCATCTCTTCTTAATCCGGGACTAAATATCTAGCACTTAAAATCAAAATAAGATATATAACTCAGTTAATCAATTAGTCAGGCAATACTCAAAATAATGTAAGTAGCTCCACCTTAAAGCCTCGCCTTGTCATGATTTACCCATCTTTACCATTCTTATAGATAGTAAAAGTGGTATATCTCTATGATTGTATTATTGTGCTTTTGCAACCAACCGACTTCGGATTAATGCACATTTATTTCCACAGTAAATAATTTTAATTCACTGAAAATGAACATGTCTGTCATTTTGGTTTAATGTCTCGTTTTAATAATTTAATAATTATAAATAGTACCTACGGTGTAATAATAACTATTTTTGAAACGATCCCTATCATATTGATCACTTTAGGTACACGACAGGAACGCTTAGATTAGGTACCAACAACTTCTGTCCCGCGTGTGGAGTCATAGAAAAAAGTGGACTGCGGGCTACCGAGAGGAATACGACCGGGAATAATGATGTTGATGATGTCAAGACAGTCAAGACCGACTAAAACAGTACAATAATATCAGCCCTACCTCGAATAGCTAACTATAATCTACACAACACAGTCATATCCCAGCTTAAAGGTTGAACCCACCAACATTATGAAAATACATTTTCGTAAATACGATGTGACATAATCGTATCCTATACAAACAGTCGGGTATTTTCGTTTAATTTCCGCTAACATGAAGCTAGGAGGTGAAATTTGTCTAGAGGTAACTAGCGGCGATTAAATACTAGGCCAGCAGTATTTGCAGAGCTGAGAGTGGCTGACTTATGAAGTCTTCCTCTATTTACCAGTGGCGCTGCGATGCGATGTTTATTTTCGTAGATTATTTTGCAACGAAATTTTGCTTTTCACCGGATACCTGTTGGTTTCGGTAAATGATTACAGAAGTGATTGAATTGTTTGGATGTGGAAACGGAAAGTAGCGGCCATTTCGGAGAGAGAGAGTCACCAGGAAGACTCAGAACTTGGAAGTAAATAGTCGTAGTAAGATATTGAGTCCAAAAAAGGAGTGGACGATATGAGTTAAATAGAAATAATCAAGACATTGACAGGCAGCCAACAGATAAAAGTGGAGGAGAAAGACATGCTGTGCCAATCACACATATAGTCTGATAAGGACATGAAGGCAATAGAAAAAACACATAGGCTACTTTTTATCTCTATATTCCCGCGGGAACGGGACTTACGCGGGTGAAATCGCGGGGTGCAGCTAGTAAGATAAAAAAATCTCTCGCTGATTGTCCTAGTCGTTATGCAAAACATAAATGAATCTTTATAAGGAGCGTTTTCCTAGTTTCTCTAAATATATTTTTTAAAGCCATCAATTATACTGTCAACGCCCAAGCAATTAGACTTTCGGTATATTCTTTCTGAATCACAAATTTAAAAAATCACAGTGAAATTAGACAATTTGCATTCGAATCGTAACGCAAAATGGCGGTATGTTTGCTACGAGCCTAATTGAGTTTGAATATAAAACAAAATCGATTTGAATTGTGTTCAGTCGCAAATGTCGGTCAGTTATGCAATTCCATCTAGTTGCAATAACATAGTTTCGACAAACTATACGAATATGAAAATTGATAGGTCACGGAATCACAAAGACATGGGCTTTTGATTTGTGCACGTAAATAGAAGAAATGAAAAATATCTGATATCGAGGACGTAAAGTGATTCATAAGGCAAGAACTTTTTATATGAAAACAGCACGTACGCGGTACGGACGGTGCACGGACAACATGCACAACAAACGCTGTCTCCATACAAAAGTAGCCCGTCCCGCCCCGGCCCATCTTCATCCCGGTCTAATGAGAATCTTCTCTTATCTTCCTTGTTAAACACGTTAAGCAACTGGTCCCAGATGTTACCTATTCTATGGCGGAGTTACAAGTAATGTTAACTCTAACTAAACGAATGTTGTATCTATTAGCAAATTTGGGAACGGTAAAAAAATAATACATCGAGACGCTTCGCCTAGTACGGTTGCAATGTTTAAAACAGAAGAAATTTTGTTTTGAAATCTGTTAGGGTAGAAAATCGTGGTATAAAGTAACCTATTACTTCACTGCATTAAGTATCAACCGCAGCCTTCAATGCGACCAAACTACTGAATCGAATTATTTAAAAATACATTGCATTTGATCTATCAATCTCTAACTGTTTGCGGTTGTATAGAAAATTTCAATAAAACCATTTTGAAACTCCGAAACGAAAGCTCCTCTGCCAATACTACTTAAAACTGTCTGCTCGCAGTCGCAGCTCAAAACTTTTTAAATATCATTCGACCTACCAGCAGTCTCCGAGAAATGTCCATTGAGATAACAATGCAGAACTTCTACCGACTTTCTGCTGGATTCACTTTAAATTCATATTTCGAATGATTGCTTCTCTCCGAGCTAACGGAAATGTTTGGTTTTTTAATAATAACTACTTACTTATTTTTTTATTTGTTGATTTTGTGGCGTTTTGTTCTTTCCATGTCGGACTAAATAATGTGTAAAGTATTTTGCCGACGTTTTGTTAATCACATTGTTTTTGTTTTCAGGTAAGTTTCTAAAATGGAAGCTCTTCAGCAGACTCCAGTTTTTTTGCAGTAGTAAGTACCTTAACTACACTAAAATAAAATTTCATAAAATACGAGTCGGAGTCCCTTACCATCACTTTTGTTGTTTTGGAGGGGCTCCCAATATTTATTTTATTTTGTTTTTAGTAATGTTATAACGGCAACAGAAATACATTTATATTGTTGGCTAATCACAGTTTATATGATATACAGCCTGGTGACAAATATACGATCAATGGAGTCTTAGTAAAAGAGTCCCGTTTAACCCTTTGGGTACGGAACCCTCAAAACATGACAGCTACAAACTTTATCGACGTCATTTACTGTAACTCAGTAGCCTATCATTTAAGTTAAATATTTTTCAAAGTTGTAGTTCCTAAGTAAGTTTGACCTAAGTCGCTTTATTAATAGAATATCCGTCCAAACTCTTCGACATAGAAATACTCGGCACAAACAAATTTAATAAGTGAAACTAACCGCATGTGGATAGCTAGCCCGTATGTATACCTAAAGTTAGGTAACTTAGTGTTAGACTCAAAAGAAGTTGGAGCCTAGATAAACGGGTGATCTCAACGTAGCCTTATCATGGGATTGTGGGACGCAGTGCGGTCGTAAGTTCTAGAATAAGTTCGGAATTTAAAAAGTATTCTGGGAAAAGTTTAAGAGGAAAAGATACCTACAAGCTTTTTCCCCTTAAGGGAAACGTATGTATTTAACTGTGGAAATTTTCTAGTCTTAGACATTCTTCTTTCTATTTATGCAATTTTTGAAACTACCCATGTTATTACCTTGTTGTGGCTGTGTTGGATCTAGCTCAGCCCTAAACCGTCCTCTCAGCTTAACTGGTTAATACGTCTCGAGGCTAATAACCTAAAAGATTCATCGCGATGTTGTCCTTCACCGTAAGAACAATCTTAAAAAAGCAAGTTATAAACTTAAAAAAAATAGTTGGTAGAATTACCGGCCAGAATTTAAATAAAGTCCAAGTATTTACGTTGAGTAGACCATGCACCATCAAACCCGAATTTTATATAGTTATTTATTTGGAAAGTAAATATCACCAAAATAAACCGTACAAAAAAACTTAACCATGCCTCGTCATAATAAAACTTGACACCCAAATAAAGGCGCACAATTTTTGACAACTAGTTTTTTTTAATTGCCCTCCAATGACGCGCCAAACGTGGCGGTATGAAAACAATTCCATTCTGCCGGGCTTGTATCGGTAAATTGAGGCCGATATTTATGGAGTCGTTGCAGAGAGGACCTTTGTCCATGAATGTGTATGAGGGAGCTCCGCTTTGGTAGATGAAGTTGCCAAAGTACTTCGACGCTGTGTTCTTTAGGATATTTTGTGGATTATGATGAAAAACGTTTTGGTAATATAGGACGAATTGAAAATTGAAAGGTTTTTTGGGAAAATTGATTAAAAGACTTTGAACTACAATTTAGATTTTTCTTCTGTTTTCGCGATGTTGGCTTGAAATTAAACACATTTTTGACGCTTCGGTAGGCATGACATAACTTAAAACAATATACGGGTCGAACTGAGAACCTTTTTATTGAAGTCGTTATAAAGGTCCTGGGTTTTTTTATTGGTTTTGGTCCCATGACGAATTTTGATGACATTTTCGCTAACATTTAAGGCCACCAACAAGATAAATAAATAAATATAAAGTATTCCTTAATTAAAGTTTCCCTTCGGAACGCTCCTGACTGCGATCGTTAATCAAGAAGCAAAAGAAAATATAATTTTATTATTTACAGTCAAATCGCAGTATGTGGTCAGAGTAATAGCGCAGAGCTCAGCTTGAGATTTCAGTATTATATTACATAACTGGCTTCCCACGCACTGTTTAATAGGTAGAGTAAAATCTGATAGTGTTTGTTCTAGGCAATTTGGTCCTTGTCATTTACTACATTGCCAATAATGCCTAGGACATTTCTTTTTAGTTTTTGTACATGTATTTCTTAGGCGCGTCGGGCGAATACCCGACTGCAATTTCGATTTACTCCGGGAACAAGTATTTATGCTTAGAAATGAATGTTTTATTTTATCTTCGTCTCTTTCTATGTTTAGTATGTTACATACATATAGCTCTATCCTTTGTTAAAATATGGTGTAACTAGACGAAATAACTGAAGCCGGATACAAAGCGATGTATTTCATCATGATGTTTTTCTTTATCGTAAGAAAAGTCTTAATAGCTTACATCAATTTGCCGTATAGAAAAATACATTGTTGTGCGGCTAGCTAACCTTTAGAAGGAAAGTCGAGGTATTTACCGAGGTTTCAGTAAGAAATCATAACTATAGAAAACAAAAAGGAGCCCTCTCATTGGAGCGATGTTCTCGGTCGCATCCATCTCTGGAAATTTGGGAATCCAGGGTCTGCATAAACACAGTAGAGAAGTCTTATTGACCATACTAATTGCAAATAGATTTAGTAATATTTTTACCGCCGGACGCTTGCCTGAAATCAACCCACCTTGGGATCAAGTAGTTTAACGTGCTCCAGGTTAGCCACTTTCACAAGGATGGGGTAACTACTATCCGATGCCGTGGCTACACGGCAAAGAAAACAGTAAGAAATCTACTTATAAAAATCATAACTCTCCCTTTTGGGTACGCCGTAGTGGGGTAAAAATTTAGTTGAGCGGTCGCGGCGGGCGATACGCCAATACCTCTCGCTAGGTTTGGGTCTTTCACATCGCCAGTTTCTCTCGGGTAATGATAAATGTGTTGAAATCACTTTTGATGTGATGCGTCTGCCTTTTCGAGCTTTTGCCAACTCACATTCTGAACTAGAATCGGGGCCGTTTTATTGCCTTGCCACGATAAAAAATGTTACTGTTTTGACACTTAGTGCGTGAGGGCTCTTTTAGATTCTACTTGCGTGTTCCGTACCCAATTCAATGTTTTTTTTTTATACTGAATAAATGTTTTCTAAACTAGAGAGCAGAGAGTATAGCTATTAGAATGCGGGTGTAAAACACGGAAGCATATATTTTTATTGGTGAACTGTCAATACCTATGCCTATGGAAATCCTTTTTTTTCCAAAATAAACGTTTATTTGATTTGAAAAACATTTTATAACAGTAAATATAATATCGAAATATGTAGATAGGTATCAAATCGTCTAGTCGGTGTTTTTCTGAATAACTATTATTATTGATAATGTGAAACGGTGAGTATACTGTTTTTTCATGGAATTTTGAGTGATCAAAGTTACGTATAGTTTCATGTGTAATGCATTTTTTGCTGTTAAAATAAAATTTTAAACATTTCTACAAAATTAAAAAAGAAAAATATATAAAATGCTGTATTCCTAGGAAATCAGGAGCTTTTGTCCGAGTTCATTTATCGCGAGTTTTTATTACCTCTCCACTTACAATATTGTAAACTTTTCAAGGGAAGCTCTACTTTATGAACGGTTCCCAGAAGACCTTTTTACATTCAATTAACTAATGCACCTTTATTATTTTCTTTTAAAAACGAACTCTACGAGTTCTATGTACATAGGTACTATTTCTTCAGACAAACATTACCTTTGAAATTTCATATTAAATCTAGTCTACATACAACTAACTCGTTTGGGTGAAATATTTAAAGTGGGCTTAATATCTAAGGTACGTAAAGGAGTTACAATACAAAACTCCTATCATATCGATATAAAAAATCTTATTTAAAGAAACCCACGATTAAAACCCAAGTATTCTATACGTTCTGCAATAATAATCCCAAAACTAAGTTATATTTTCATTAGGACCACTTTATTGTCTATTTACATCTAAAAACATAAATCACAATTAATTTCAAACTTATCATATCGACCAAGAAAACAGCTAACTCTGTTAACTCCGTCACCAATATTGATAACTTGTCAAACGTCCGAATTTTACGAATGACACCGGCATCTCTCCTCGGGGGTGGTGATCCATCATCGATGAATTCCACAAGTTCGGCGATCGCTCATGGAGTGACGTGAACAACTGTGGTTTGCTGACATACTGAGAGCTAACTCTTGTTGTTGTTACATTCTCTAAACTAGCATTAGATATTAGCTCAACATTTAGGTTATAGTAGGGGAGACGAAACGCGGATTTGTAAAATCATTAAAACGCGTCAGTTTAAGATAAATATAATTTAAAAAAATATTGTAATAAATAAGTACACATCAAACTTACACAATAGGTAGAAACATTTTGCTTCAAAATACATTTTTACATTTTTGTGATAATTTACTGATTCCTAAACTAAGACAAGCTTGTATTATAGGAATCAGTTTTTAATAAAATATGACAAACAATAATTATCATGTACCCATTACTATATGATATATACATACCTACACGAGCTAAACCCAAAAACCATGTAGGGTTCATAAAAATTTGTTAATTATTTTTAAAGATGGTATGTTGAATTTTTTGTGTACCTATGGCTTATAGTTAGCATTTTTCCTACATTTTAGTGCAGTTAAGTCTCTACCAAATCTTAACCCTTCATAATTCAATGTACGAATGACACGGGCATCTCGCCTCGGGGGTTGGTGATCTATCATCTATGAATTCCACAAGTTTAGCGATCGCTCATGGAGTGACATCAACAACTCAAAAAAAAAAAAATAGTTTATTTCCTTTAGATGCTTGTACAACATTAAATGCACATGATCATTTGGCTACGTCTTAGGTGTATTGATTTTAGTGTGGCTTCGGAACGCGCCCTCCGATGATATTTATTTATTATTTATTATTATTATTATTATTCTCTAAACTAACATAAGGTATTATACATAGGTTTGATATTTAGGTTATAGTAGGGGAACGAAGCGGGGATTTGTGAAGTAAAGTACAAGTACAGACTTTTTGTCCTCTCTTCCTTTATTGTAAGTATAGATGTAACAAATTAGTTATTTATGGTGCTCAGAAGTTAGATGCCGAAAATATTAATAGATTTAAAAAATCTAAAAACCCACAATTTAAATGTCCTAAAAAGAGTAAAATAAACCTGCGAAAAGTAGGGGGCGCATCTTACCTAGGTGATTTTATTGGCATGCATGACTTCAGATGACGAAAGAAATAAGTCAGTGGCACTGAATGTGGATGTTAGTTTTATTCTTTATCTCTATCTTTCATCTGAGGGATGTTCCCGGTTGCATTCCTCTCGGGAGCCCGGGGTCAGCTAATACATTTATAACTAGCAGCTGCCCGCGGTATTACCCGCGTAACTCCCTATTCCGGGGTAAAATCGAGATTAAAAGTAGTCTATGTGATAATCCTCCTGATTTCCAGTTATCTACATATCCAGTTTCATCGCAATCAGTTTTGCAGTTGTTGCGTGAAGGAGTTAATCCTCATTCACTTTCACCTCTACAATATTAGTAGGATACAGTACGGTCTATAGTGTTTATTTCTTAAGTATTATACGTCTACGGTACCAACATTACGGAAATAGCTCCCCAACTAACTTTGTTATCCTAGTACTTAAACTCGAAACTATTTTGTAAGATGAATTGAATTACTTAGAGGTTGTTTCTTTCTACAGAAACAAAGATTTTGGTTGTATATTTTACCTACTTTTTCGTAAGAATTAAAGTAGTTGGTTTGAGTATCTTGAAACCTCAGACACGCGATGTACCTACGCCTTTTTGGCCGCTTGAAGAGTGGCTACTGATAGAGCACGACTGTGTTTCCATCTTCTCTATAATATATTGAGCCGGTAAATATAATTTGTCCCACTGTAGGGTAAGGGCCTCGTCTGAAAGGGGTTAGGAAGTAAGACGCCTCTGGAGCCTACTCGAATTGGCGAATGCCCCATGCCAAGAAAAAAAAAGAAGAAAAAACAAGCATCGAAATAACCAATCAAATTAGCTTTACTCAACACAAAACAAACACATTATCGTTGTTTGTTTCCTTTTTTAATACCATCGGAATTAAATTATCGTTCCCTAATAGACCGCCCTGGATCAACCGTCGACAAATCCGATAAATCTCGGAATAACGACGATGGAAAATGTTGAACGACACATCTGCGCGTATTCACAAACTTTTCGATTCGATAGCAACTTGGAACTTACAATATTTCTTAAAAAAATCGCCTCGGAGCTTATTAAAAATGAGCAATGCAGACAAATAAACAAAACGCAAAATGTAAACAACATAACTTGAGTCCTACACGCCAAATAAAGAAAACACAAAATGACCGCAACCCGCTAACTGTACAAAACATCAATTGAATAGGTAAATAATAGGGAATGCCCTTTACCTTTGGAAGAACTAACTTTAGGTCTGTTTTGTTCCGCCTCAGAACTACTTTCGTGAAAAGCTTCCTATCGAAATAATCGATTCGAATTTTAAAGTTACATATTTATTGCCGCATACCAAACCGATGTCGAATCAAAACGTCTGCGAATAAGCAAGCTTCAGAAATTAAACCATCAAAACAAAAGTAACCCGAACACTAACGGAAAGAGCCGAATGTTCCCGAACGAGGAAATAATGAGCAAACAGGCATTAACAGGGAGTGGGGGGGGTGATTAGTGCGAATAACGGAGACGGACAGGGTACACCTGCCTAGCTAGATAACTTGATTTGCGATGAGATTAGTCACTCAATGGGCAATGGATCGATAGTCGGTTCGAGGTTTAGTGAATTATCTTATTATCTTACTAATATTATAAACGCGAAAGTTTGTATGTATGTATGTGACTTTGTTACTCCTTCACGCCATAAACTACTGAACCACTTTTGACGAAACTCAGTATGCAGTTAGCTGGAGACCTAGATTAACACTCAGGCTACTTTTTATCCCAAAATTCCCGCAGGATCGGGACTTACGCGGGTGAAACCGCCGGGCGCAGCTAGTGTTATAATAAACCGCTGCTGCATCTCGATTTATGTTCCTAAGGGTAACCTTAAATCCAAATAGTAATAAGATAAACGAGTATGTTTGATAACTCTTCCACGCAAACTACTGAACCGATCGCAGATAGCTGTAGATCTGGATTAACACAAAGGTTACATTATATCCCTATAACGAGTATGTTTGTAACTAAGGTTTGTAACTACTAAACCGATTGCGACGAAAGTTTGTAATCTGATAGCTGGAGATCTGGATTACCAGATAGGCTACTTTATCACGATATTAAAGGGATTAAAATACAAAAAAAAACAATTTCACAGCCCTGGATAAAATAATGTCATATTTAAATAGAAAAAATCACGTCAAACATTAATGTTTTCCTACCACCAAACTTTTTTCCACATTCTCCCTTTATTCGATGACACGACGAACAAATTCAATAACCGAAACTAACATCGTAGATTTCCTGTCTATTCCATTCCAATATCTATAGATAGATAGATAGATTCTACTCTACTCTAATATTGTAAATGTAAAAGTTTGTGTGTAAGTATGTAGCGGCCGAAACCAAAAATTGTTTTTTGTGTCAAAAAAATTTGAGTGCTACTTAAAGGATTAAGCATTTGCTCAATTATTCAATTACCCCTTAAATTTTAAGAAGCGTTTCTGTATTCGGCTGTAGGTAGGTCTGTTACTCCTTCAAGCATAAACTACTGAACCAATTTGAACGAAACTCAGTATGCAGATAGCTGGAGACCAGGATTAACACTCAGTCTACCGTATACCGATATTCCCTCGGGACCGAGACTTAACGGATGAATCCGCAGGGCGAAGCTAGTACGTAATAATACAGTGTTCCCATATTTCAGCTCCACACTATTGCATAAGAGCGTGGCTTTCAAGATTAATAAGTTACCAAGTAATACGGAGTTGGGGGGATTATTCTGAAAGTTGCGATGTTTGTTCGACCGTGTGTAGGTACCCTGGGTGACTGGGTATAATCGTGTAATGCAGTTATTGGATTTTATATGGGTTTAGGTTAGTGCGTTAATGGTCTTAACAAGTACTTATGTTTAGAATTGAATGTCTTTTGATATTAAATTTGAAATGTTGTGATATATTTCTTAGGTTTTATGGCACCAAAAACCGAAAGCATGGGACATTTGCCAGTCCGAAGTAAGCTACCGTGGCGGCTTACTGCCTAATGCCCCTGATCAAGAGGAAGCCCTACCATGCGACAAATTAACAAGCCAAATAAATATTTTTTTTACAGTACGAAAGTCCTACCTTTAAATACAGGTTGTTTTTTATTAGAACCGGTTGAATATAAAAAATACCATTTGACTCTCTACTAAAGCTACTATCAAAAAAGAAAAAAAACTCTTGACAGTAACCATTTTATAGTATTGTAAACCCGTAAAAAGTAATCCTTAACATTCTTAAGTCGAATAAAAATAGGTATCCTCCCTTATAACAACTACGATTTTATCCTTTAAATAACTTAGAAGAACATTTACATAATCTTTTTAGTAATTCACGTGGTACAGGGAATTATTCGAAGGCTTTTCCGTACCCTCGAAGCCTCCAAGATACGTAGGATGTACCTTACCTACTGTTATTGCGACCCGGGAAGAAAGTTTGTGAATTTTTTATATCCCCGATTGCAATTCGACCTCCGTTTAAATTGAATATGTTGTAAGGAAATTCCGGTTAGTTCTGTACCCGTATTGTCAGCTCGTTTTTAGTTTTTTTTTGTAGTTGGATTTTTTACCGATTTAAAAGAAGGAGGTTCTCGTTTCAGATGTGCTTTTCTTTGTATATTGATTGCTCGAAGACGGTTTGTTGATGTTCTTTTTTTTTTTTTTTTTTTTTCAAATGGAGTATATGAATCATTGATTTATTAAGAAATATTTCTTATTATTTTTTATTTCACATATTTCTTTCTCAAATTATTTCTTCAATTGTTTGTCGATATAAAATAAAGCTTATAAAATATTTACAGGCTAAACAATTACTTATGCATGAATTGAATACTTATAAAATTTTGCAGCAACTGTTAAAACCTTTAACTCGGTAAAAAAAAACAACATTTGACCTGAAATAAATGCATATTAAGTACTTAATCCAAAAGAAGCTTTTTATTGTTAATTAGGCGTTAGGTCATTTCAAAGCTTCAGGCCCGGAAATTACCTAACGACAATTTGGATTAGTAGTGAGTCGTCATAAACGCAAACTCGTCATACTAGCGCAACTCGTCACAAACGCGACTCGTCATTTTTGCAACTCGTCATAAACGCGACTCGTCATTTTCGCAACTGGTCATTTTCGCAATTCGTCACACGAACCTTAAGCATTACATTTCTCTCATTTTACAGCTGTCCTTATATTGAATCACCCTGCATGATAGTCTTTCTATACTAATATTATAAAGAGATAACGTTGGTAACATGTATGTATGTATGTTGGGGATAATCTCCGAAACCACTCAACCGATCTGAGGTTAATAAGTTAATATTAAATGGTTAATATAATAATTTCCCAACAACATTTGTTTTTATTTTAGCACTAGCTGCGCCCCGCGGTTTCACCCACGTAAGTCCCAATCCCGTGGGAATTTTGGGATACAAAATAGCTTATGACACTCAGCTACCCCCATGCAAAATGTCATCCAAATCGGTTGAGTGGTTTCGGAGATTATCCCCAACATACATACATGTTACCAACGTTACCTCTCTATAATATTAGTATAGAAAGACTATCATGCAGGGTGATTCAAATATAAGGACAGCTGTAAAATGAGAGAAATGCAATGCTTAAGGTTCGTGTGACGAATTGCGAAAATGACCAGTTGCGAAAATGACGAGATGCGAAAATGACAAGTTACGAAAATGACGAGTCGCGTTTATGACGAGTTGCGAAAATGACGAGTCGCGTTTGTGACGACTTGCGCTAGTATGACGAGTTTGCGTTTATGACGACTCACTACTAATCCGACAATTTGTGAGCACACCACTTAATACAAAAGAAAGAAAAACAGGATCCCAACGATTTCCCTTAAGAACTCCATTGGTAAAAATAGCAACACAAACAAAATCCGTAATAGAACTAAACCTATGTATTTATACATGGGGCTTTTTATAGACAAGAGATTTTTGGTCGCCTCGGCTTGGTACAATTCTAGTTTATGGTTTCTGCTTCTATCGTTATAATCTATAATTTTGCCTTTTGAATACATAATATTCTCTAACCTATACTGCAGTTTTTTTAAGTTCTAAGTCTATTTCTTCTTGGAACTTGCAGGGCGTCTGAACTCAGCTTCACGAGACCCTAGCGGACTTTTCCTTTATAGCCATTCGCTTTTCATTAGCCTAACATTCAGAGGTGAAATGTCGCCAGTCTTTTGGGCCCCTTTTTTTAATGAACGTGGGGTAAGATCGGTCGGGGTACTGAGACCATGCTTTGCCTTTTTCCGTAACAAGAACTTTCAAAGTTGAGAGACAAATGAAAAGCGGAATAAGGTCGGAGTACGACCTTACTCATCTTTTATTTTTATTGGAGACGATGCCACGTAGGGATGCTCTTTAGGGATTTTTAGATATGTATAATTTTTTAATTTATTTTTGTTTACTTAGCTAAATCAAAAATTAATATTTTAATTGAATAAACTTGGACTGCCTTCTCGTCCTAAGTAAAAAAAAACAGAAAATTCAAGGTATATTTGTCGGGCAACGAATTATGCAACGATAAAAAGTCTCCAAATCTGTTATCACCCTCAGATAACCATTAAGTAAAGTTGGCACTATTCCATTTTCCTTATACACCTGAGGAGTGGTAACATTGTCGCCGAGTGGTCTCCCAAGATTCTTTATTTGTCGATTTGTTACCAGGACAAATCTGGTAGTGACGTTTAGTGGTAATCGATACTGGAAGAGATTACACAGGGTGGAGATTCTTCCAGTTTTAGATGTTTTTCATGGTTGCTTAATTAGTAGAGTAACTCCGGGATTCAAAGGGTCGTTGTGGGTTTGAGCAAAAAGACACTAAGGCTTGTTTAAACCGAACTAAAATTAGCGATTAATAACAATTTTATCCTCCGCATTGGCAAGTCGTAATTTTTTTCGCTGAACAGCTCAAACAAAAGACAATGCGTGAAAATGCTATTCGTTGCTTAGTCGAGTCGAGTCTAATCGTATAACACAAGATTAATTTGTTGTCCTGTCTTTGCCAATATTGTAAAATTTGGGCGTTTTCCCCTGCTCTTATTTTCTCCCATTTTCTTCAGTTTCATTTCCATCCGTCTCAATTTCTGGCAATTTTGCGTCTATGCATTGATTTTTGAGTCTTCCTCGAAGATGTGTATACCGTTTTGAGGAACTCAGTTTATACGAGTAACTGGGTACATATTGACACATTAGCTCATGCCGTTTTGGTTCTTCGGTTTATTCAAATGTAAACATATGGCTAACAAAATACCTACTTACTTCTGACACGTACAAGTATTTTACTTTTGTAATAAAACACAAAACTTTTATGTCACGTAAAACATTGAAATTTTCCAATATACTAACAAATTTTACACCTCCAAACCCGATTCTTCTCGTTTCGGTTCGGAAATAAAACCGTCTTCAGACATAAACTGGTTCAAATATTGTTGCTTATTGAGACGGTTCAGTTTAAGGCGAGGTTCTCGTAGGAATTTCGACCTTTCTTTGATTCAATGCTATGTAACCGTAAACTCATTATTTTGGTCGGATAATAAATATGTCGTAGTTCAAGAAACCTAATGAGGTCATATTTGGTCAAAAATACAGTTTAAGCAACCTCGCTCAGAAAAATCTCAGAAAACTGGCAAATTTTTAGGATACCTATTTTTGTGTGTATTCAGAGAATATTGGACTTTTATTCATAAAAAAAAAGTAGAATCGTATGTATTTACTAATGTTAACAATTCTAAAATATAAAATATGTTAAACAATTTGAAAATATATATTATATCAAATATTCTCGCATTCTGCTCTCTGGCGTCGTCCAAGGCAAAGGCATTTAACTCGGTACTGCAACAGGTTCTTAAGGATGAGTATCCACTATATTTTACTTCACTGTTATCAGAAAAATGTAACCATAGACACGCCTAATTCTAACAAATGCAGAACAAATTTCACCATGCGGCCACGCTCCATCAAAAGTTCTAACATTTAAAATTTAAACGTGAAACGTTACCTTATTTTGAAAACCATTTCCTCTGCATAGCACGAAACGTATATCAATATAAAATGAATCTTATGTTTATGTGCTATCCTACTTCCTATCCTACTTAATATTATAAATCCGAAAATCTGTTTGTTTGTTTGTTTGTTTCCTCTTCACGGTCAAACGGCTCGACCGATTTGGATGAAAATTTGCATAGGGATAGTTTAAATGATGAAAAGTAACATAGGATACTTTTGATCCCGAAAATCCCGCGGGATCGGGACTTACGCGGGTTATAATATTTATTAGATGAAAATTTGCATAGGGATAGTTTAAATGATGGAGAGTAACATAGGATACTTTTGATCCCGAAAATCCCGCGGGATCGGGACTTACGCAGGTGATAACTATTTCTTAGATGAAAATTTGCATAGGGATAGTTTAAGTGATAGAGAGTAACATAGGATAGCATAGGGATAGTTTAAATGATGAAAAGTAACATAGGATACTTTTGATCCCGAAAATCCCGCGGGATCGGGACTTACGCGGGTTATAATATTTATTAGATGAAAATTTGCATAGGGATAGTTTAAATGATGGAGAGTAACATAGGATACTTTTGATCCCGAAAATCCCGCGGGATCGGGACTTACGCAGGTGATAACTATTTCTTAGATGAAAATTTGCATAGGGATAGTTTAAGTGATAGAGAGTAACATAGGATACTTTTGATCCCGAAAATCCCGCGGGATCGGGACTTACGCGGGTGATAATATTAATGGATGAAAGTTTGCATAGGGATAGTTTAAATGATGGAGAGTATCATAGGATACTTTTGATCCCGAAAATCCCGCGGGATCGGGACTTACGCAGGTGATAACTATTTATTAGATGAAAATTTGCATAGTGATAGTTTAAGTGATAGAGAGTAACATAGGATACTTTTTATCCCGAAAATCCCGCGGGATCGGGACTTACGCGGGTGATAATATTTATTGGATGAAAATTTGCATAGGGATAGTTTAAATGATAGAGAGTAACATAGGATACTTTAGATCCCGAAAATCCCGCAGGATCGGGACTTACGCGGGTGATAACCATTCAATGAATGAATATCGACACAGGGGTAGGATAAGTTTAGTGATGTAGAGTGGCATCATCATCATCGTCATCCATCGTCATCGTCATCCATCGTCATCGTCATCCATCGTCATCGTCATCCATCGTCATCGTCATCCTTCGTCCTTCACTTACTGACGAAATACAAACTTTAACTTACTTCACCTACCTACCGCAGTGCAAAAATCCACACTTAAACGGACGACCAGGGAAGTACTGATGATGCTTTTTCAGTGACGGCTTCAACAGTACTTCAATGGGCGACCGTTTAAGTGTGGATTATTGCATTGCGGTAGGTAGGTGTTCGAACAACGCGGGATCGCGACTTGCGCGGGTGAAACCGCGGGGCGCAGCTAGTAAATGTATATTTTTTTTACACTACCTAAGCAACGACTTTACAAGGCATACTCACCCATATTACCTGTGACAGTCTGTATGATTGTCCGGATTTTGACAACTAACACAGTTCTCAGAATGGACCGCAAGCCTCATGCGGCCCGTGGACGATAGTAATGTGAAAAATGAAAATTTTAAAGATTTCAAGAAGCATACAATTTTACAGAGCTTTGCACATCTCGAAACGTAGGGTTTTGATAAAATGCTAAACAATAGTAATAGCATCATAATTGAAACTGGAAAAAATAAGTTTAATTTCATACAATTTAAGTTGAAAACGGCCTCAATTCATCCTAACATGAACTGAGCCATGCAAACTCATGCTGATTAAAACTGGAAAAATGAGTTTAATTTCAATTTAGCATAGCGAATACAGAAAAAAAATTAAAAGATATAAGTAGACGTAGTATGCATTTATTATATCGCCACATACCCATCCGACTTTTTCTATTCTTCACTCGACAGTTTTTGCAAACGAAGTCGCATGCACAACCTAGCATGTTTAATAAAGCAAAATAAACAGACAGAACATAACAACAAACTGTTATTGGTGTTCGTCGTCGGTGATTTAACTGGGTGTATTGTTTTACCTAATTTACTCGAGGCGTTTGTTATGTAAATGTGAGTGGCGCCGGGTGACGGTATTAGGCTCGTTAGATGCTCGCTTTCCCCCTACGCAAGTGTCGTTGCTAGATTTTTAGAGAATTCTTTAAGAGGATTATGAAAACCTCTTTGATTTTAGAGCGGTGTGCGATTGAATTGAGAGAAATTGTAACGTAACAATATGCTATGTATATGTAGTATGTATACTATGTGTAGGTAGTTATATGTATAGGTACTACTACGTATAGGTAGTTTTGTATTTGACTTCTATCTCAAAAAAAAAACACACCGTCATTTAAAACAAAACAATAAATTACTTTATATCTAGGTCAATAAACGAACTTATCTTTAAAGTTGATATCATCTAGCAAGCCTTAAAATGGAAAAGATTTGAAGATGAGGATATGTGGGTTGATTAAGTACCAATTTAGGCTGAACCTTCGTAAGTACATTTGTTTTCATTACAAAACTACGTAGAAACTAACACAGATCTAACGCCGCGCTTTAATAGCGTTCTGCCTTAATCTAATATTTGATATCACATATGATAACCTCTTTACAGAGCCTATAATAGTTCAAGGCTTACTCTTATCTGGAGAAAGTAGGACGCTGATAAATTTACTAGACACAGCACTACAATTTTACGCCTTCATATGTAAGCTAATATTTATCAAGTGAACAACAGACATTTTGTATTTCATATGGTTTCGCTGCTTTTATCGTTTTTTTTTAAATCTCTGAATTTCGAACGCATTTGTGGGTATATCGCATCGTATCTGTTAAATACTTTCTTTATCTGTGTTGTGTTTGATAGCGGTTTTAGATATTTCTTTCGTTTGCTATTGCTGTCTTTTATTTTTAAAGATTTTAGTGAAGTGTTTATAGTTTTAAAAACGAAAAATCTACTGAATGAAAATGAACTAAACAATGACATAGTCATATTCATTTATTCATTAAAACGTGTAGACATTTGGATCATTACTTGGAATAGTTTTATAACCTAAGTGATGTGTGTTTTCGGAAAGCACTCTCCGATAAGAAGAACAGATCTTAAGCAGGTATTCTTATCTTAGGTATAAAGTAAAAAAATCCTTAGCCTCAACACTATTTTTCAAAGTAAAATTTCGAACCCAAAGACTAAATTCCTTCTAAGCAAAATTGCATTCATCTCAATCACCCTTAAAAAGCTAACTTTAAAGTAAGCAAAAGCTCGCTACTTATGTAATAATACCGTTATTAAAGAAAACGCGAATAAAACCCGGTAAATATTATGTTTTATTATGCAAAATAGTGAAAACCTAAGCGTTTACCAAGCATTCGCTTAGCATTTTCTTTTAAAGCGTAGTGGAGTCTTTCACATACTTGCTACAATTTTGGTAGGTAAAGTTGAGAATCTTCGATCAGAAATGTAAACCAAAAACTCATACAATTATTTGAAAGTGACAGCTCTTTGTTTACGTTTTCCTTTGATAATTGACAGTTCATTATATGATATACTAATCGGGATAAGAAGTAGCCTTTGTTTTATTCCCGGTATCCAGCTACCTATATTCCAAGTTTCATCGCAATCGGTTAAGTAGTTTTTGCGTGATTGAATAACAAACATCCAAACACACACACTTTCACATTTATAATATTAGTAGGATATTCCTTCCAGTTTCTCATAGAACTAAAATGGCTTTATTAAAAGGTAATAGCATGTAATTGGTCCTTTAACTAATTTATCAATTGACCCTGTTTATTACACAGTAAAAAATCGTTTGAAATAGTGAAAATTGAAATAAATAAAATGTCACGAACCTGTTGAACTGTTTTGATAATTGAACAAAATGGTGCACCGAAAGGATCAAGATTGTTTTCTGGAAATGTTTGCTTTCTTGTGCGACCAAGGGAAAGCTGTGCAAAGGAATAGGATTAAGAAAGGTCAGTATCGGTCAATTTGAATTTAAATTTCATTCAGAAAGCCTGTCTTTATAACATAGTTTTACTTGAATGGTAAAGATAATAAAGCATTTCTTTGAATGTAGTCATCGAAGTGTAGGAAACACTTTAAAATATATCAAAGATCATAGTTGTTAATCATTGAATTAATAATTAAACATATTTTTAACCCGGTTGCAAGTTGCAAGGAAAGGGTTATGTTTTGTTTCACCAAAAAACAGCTGCTTTTGAAAATTAAGGTAATTTAAGTTTTGATTGTAAAACATCAAACTTAATAAAAGGACAACATAAGGTCAATGACCTCGAACTTTCAAAAACAGCTGATCTTCAAGTAAACATAACTCAAAATTTTTGAAAAGTTCTTCGAGTATCCAAAAGCCGTAGAACAAAAGTTGTTCGCCTAGACGTCTAGAACAACCCCCTTTCGGCTTAAAAGGGCATACCCGTTACATCTTGTATATGTTATTCTTAATTTACACGTATCTTCCAATCCAAACCTCTGAATGCATTTATTTAAGGTAACGTTAGATTCGTATGGCTTCGTCTAATTTCTGTAATGGTTCTAGTAAACGGTTTTTTTTTTCAAAAATTATTCAATGAAACTAGTAATTGAGTTTAACTTAAAGAAAACCTTTTTCCAAAAACACTTCGCATAGTAACGTGAGGGACATGTGCTCAAACCTTACTGGATTGCAGTATCTTCTTGAACAAATTCATTATAATAGGTATTTCTAACTGCTTATTGCTTTTCATTTCTTCATAATACTTACCTACCTGCGTAGTTCAATGGTGACCTATTTTCCCTAGCTTATCTCGGTTTATGATACTATTTGATAAGAATTGTACTTACAGACCTTGCGAGGACAACCACGACTTATTACCTCGACCTTGTTACTTGCAAGAGTATATACCTTTAAAAAAAATGGTACACCTACTGAGGAAGCCGAATCGAATCTTCTTCTACTACCGTCTTCCTATATCCTCAATGAGCGTTATGAGCTCAAGCACGGACCATCAGTTGAGGTCAAACACTCATATTTATAGAACACAAACCAAAACATTCATGCAGAAATGGTACACTTATTAATACTAAATTCATGCTCCAATGATTGCTATAACATTCATAACTATTTCTGTCTTTTTGAGAATCCGTCTTTATGAGAACAATCCATTTTCTGTTAAAAACTGTAAAAAAGTCAACAACGAAAAAGTTATATGAAACAGCCATATAAAACACAACCGAATTCAGAAACTCCACCTTTTTTGCAGTCGTTTATGAAAAAACAAACCGCTCTATAGTCTGTGCTAATGAATTCACAAGTCCAGTCCAATTAAAAAAAAAACAAAACCTAAACTGCAGTAACAAGCGCCTAATTATTGTTTGTGGGCGAGCCTTATCATTGATATGAGACATTGAACAATGATAACAACCGACGCTAACTCCAGTCTGTAATACTGCTTCAACAAACATCAACGATTTTATAACTAAAAGTGTTCAAAAATATACCCAACTACAAAAAAAGCCCCGAGGTTGTTATTGCAATAATCTTTTGAAATCAATTCGTGTGTTTAAGGTGCTGTATTTAAAAAAAATCTTCTGATTATGCGATTGTGAAATGAATTTCAACTTAATTTTAAATTTTATCAATGCCCTACGTTTTGAAGTCTTTCCAAACCTCTTCCTCAGGGGCAAGCAATGCAATTGAAACCGGAAGAAGAACTTTGAATGCTGTATTAATAAAATTGTAAAAACTGCAGCGCTCTTGACTCTTTGTTCAACAGACTCTAACAATTAAAAAAAAAACAAAACGCACTCTCCCATGACAGTTTTATTCATTATAATTGAAAGAATATAATTTAAAATAGTTATAGTGCATGGAAATGTGTTCGTTGATAATTTTGATGGCGATAAAATTTGTCGATAAACACTTGTTATGCAGTTCAGTGATGTGAACAATAGTCGATACGATACTGTGATACGATAATCTGTGCTGTGACATAGTTTAGGTTAATTCGGTTAAAATGAGTTCGGGAACGTTTTGGAATCAGTTTCTGGATGCGGCAGCTTCTCACCCTTTTTTTACGATGCCCATCGATTTAATATCGCCGTTTGACCTTGGAGGGAGTACTGAGTGTTTGTATATTCTTTGTTTTTTTTTCTTTCGTTTGTTTATTGCAGTGAAATATGAATAGAAACATACTCTATGAAGTAGCAATTATAGATTTTCAGTCATGATACGTAATCTTATCTCTTATGCCAAAGACTATAAATCTACGATTTGAAATTAATACCTATGCTTATTTTCATTACAACTATTATTTAAGAACGGGATATGAACCATGTTTTTATTCAATCTCAGTTTAATCTAACTAAGTAAAAACATGGTAAATATCCCGATCTTAAATGTCATTTGAAAAATATCTAAAGTATAAATCTATTTCATTTTTATAAACGATAGATAAGCGATTGACCACTTTCTCACCTAAGATGTAAGGTAAGATGATTCTTAGACCATATCCTATGATAGTACATATATGAATGGCTGAACTAGTACCAGTAAACTGGATTTAATAAACCATTTGACTGACCACCATTTTAGTCCAAAGTCTTTGATTATAATATCCCGGGCTCGTCACAATAGGGATAAAGAAAAGGTACCTACTAAGATTTACCCGCTATTCACATTTCAGTACGAAGATTCGCATTATGTACTTTTCGCAGCTAAACGCAAGTTGTTCTACAAACATTGCCCCTAAACAAACCTCACTGTGAAAGTGTAATTTAAGGTCGATGCAGACTAGTGATTTTTAGATTTTCTCACTATCAGCGGTTAAGGCTGTGCGTTGTGATCCATCAGTCAGTAAGTCAGGACAAAGCTTTAAAAATATACTTTGTGCTGACTGACTCAGTAATGGATCAACACACCGTCTAAACCGATGATAGTGAATGATAGTGAGAGTGGAAATTTGTTTGAGTGTGTCCTAAATATGATGTAGGTAGAATTTAACGGTATTTCCTCGGGGTCTTGCACTAGCGGCGTCCGCGATTTCACCCGCGTAAGACCCGGTCCCTTGCAATCCTTTCTTGAAAACCTACACGTGACAAAGAACACACTCCAAATTTCATTTCCCTTGGAGAAGCGGCTCTACGTAAATAGTTCAGTCATTCAGTTAGTCAATGAATCACTCAGGACTTCGAGTTTTATAATTATAGATATAAAATTCAAATCGTTTTATATTTACATTATATCGGCCGATTCAAATATCAAATTGTATCTCGTCTGCGTGCGCCTTTACGAATCCCTAGATTGTGTACCGACAACGACAATTTTCAAATTATCATTTCAAACTTCGCCCGCCTTTGTCAGATTTCCCTTTATTACTAAAAATAAACTTTCTGTAGATACCTCCTACGTTCCCCGCTCGGGGCTCGCGTCCGTTCAATACATTTTTATATTTCGTTCAACTTTCGTCCACATAATTGATTGGTGTTTCATTGGAACTTAATTACTTAAATGACTCTATTCTGTTTTCTTTTTTCACCAAGCTTTATTTTTTCAAATATTTATTTAGATTATTATAGAATTACTAGCAGAGTTCCGCGTTTTTTCCCGCGTAAGTCCCGAACCCGCGGGATATTCCAAAATTCCTTTCTAGTGGAAACTGTAGATTGTATTTGACATTTTGTGTTCAGAAATTAAGTAGTGTCAAATTGTAGTGTACTGTACAATTGAAAGACACGTAGTTTACATTTCATTTAAAACGTTTGAAAAATCCCCCTTTAATATCAAACAAAAAGACTCCTAGATATCATGCATTTTTATTGTTGACCTCTATTTCAAAGTAAAATTGCGCAAACGTACAGGATATCTCTACGTATGATATGATAGATAACGCATTCGAACGCTCGTTATCTTCACCATCGAGATATAAGGCTCAGTGACTCCTACGCAATGTACTTCATCTTCACAAACGTTATTGTTTTCGACGATCGCGGACGTTTTCGCCCAATCTTATCGAAATATCAAGTTATCAAGTAACATAAATATTTTGTGCCGTAATCACGCGCAATATATTGATCCTATTGGATGGTTCAGTATCTTATCTGTCTATAATAAGTATTGGGTTTGAGAAATTCAGTCGAAAGACGTCGGGCTGACGGTCTGTGAGTCATTGGAACTTATTTTGAACCGGGATAGTGTTGTGCGTTTTGCGTTGTTTTGGTATCGATATATTAATTGTTTACTTTGTGAAAGTTATGATATATCGTAGTTATTATTTCATTTTTAACGCTGAAGCAAGAACGTAAAAATGTAAACATATTTAGACCGAGATAAAGTTCTATGTGGTATCCAGATATGGATATAAAAACATTATGGTGTCTTTGAGACAGTATAAGAAGTTTATAGTTAAAAAAATCGACATTTAACCTCGAATATGTGGATTATTTTGGACCAGGACAGTGTTGTACGCGTGTCAATATTGATATAATAAATATCTAGTTAACGAAATTCAAAAGTAATTCCTAATGTAAAATCGGACGCGGACGCGGGCATGTCCTGACACATGTGAACAATTTTTAACCAGGATAGTGTTGTGCATGTTGTATCGATATCGAACATCGATATGAAGTTTGTAACAGCGACCTGCTTGAGCCAAGTGGTGGAAAGTGTCCGCGAGTGCTGTATACAGGCATTCTATTGCGGGATGGTGGCCAGTGAGAAGATAGCCATAGTTCATCCCATACAGCCTCCGGACGTCATCGTGCTCGGACCTATTTACCATAAATGTTGTTAGTATTTCATGTCTTTTGAGCTGTTAATTTTTTTAGGCCTGGTGAACAGTAAAACGAGTTTTAAGTTTGTTCGGTTTTCTGTCTCTACAATTTCTTTTCTTCAATAGATAAACTTACATTATAATGTTATAATTATCTTAACTGGATGCGAGAAGCCAATGAAGATAAATGGGAACATAAAATTGCGCACACACTAACACATAACCTCTCACCATAAACGCATATACCCTGCTCCGTTCCGTCGTGGGTAAAAATAGATCTAGGTGGCGTGCAATTGGAGAGGCCTATGTCCAGCATATGACTGCAACAGGCTGATTATGATGATGATTGTTACGATGCTATTTTAACGTTTTGCTGACTTTACAAACAGCTTAATCAAGGTCTACCTTCAAATTTTATGAACTAAACTAAACATAATATCGCCCAAAAATAAGCAAATGAATCGAGAAATATTTAAAATAGAAACATAATTTATATCTGAAAACAAATCGAGTAACGAAAGCAATCAAACGATGTAATTAAAAACGGCAGATGGCGCCCGATGTTCTTTGTTGTACTCATTATAAATACGCAGATTTCGTTTATTACTAACTGCGGCCCGCGGTCCCGATCACATGCGAATTTTGGTATAACAAACACAAATTCCAACTTATCCAACCACACTTAGATTAGAGAATAGGTTGTTATTAGTACCTAAGGTCAATCAAACATGTCTGTCTCTACGCTGCTAATTTCGGAAAGATTATTAGGAAAGACTTTGGTTTGGTTTCCGCTGATAAAAGAATAACTGATTAGTGATTACTAAATAGGCTGGCAATTACTTTAAATTAGAGCTTTTAGGAAAAAGAAAATTAGAATAGTTCTGTATTTCATTCAATCTTTCCGAAATATGACACAAGACTCATTGACCTTGCGACGCTTGGCGCAGTCGTTACATGGATGGACCGAAAATTTGTGGTACAAAAAAGCATTTTCTCAAGCTCCTCGGTGCTTCAAAGGCAGTTGAGCAGTTGGTCCCGGTTGTTATCTCTGATAGCAGTCGTTAGGTCAAGTTAGAGGCCTTAGGGCGACCTGAAAACTCTAACACTAGGTGAGTCACACCACTACACGAAAAGGAGAAGAAGAACGAGACTAGGTACTATTAAATGACTTCTGGATATTTAAATAAAAAGGTTGTGTTTATTAAATTTTATGGATATGGACAGTTTTCCCCGGGTATTATTCACGTCTTATTATTTTGTAATTCTTATACCCAAGAGTACTTGGCTGCAAGAGTATTCGGCTGCAAGACTACTGTAATATAGTAATATTACAGTAGTCTTGCAGCCGAATACTAAATTTAAAATCAATATGGAATGTATTGAGTTTGAGAGCTGCTTAATTGCCGTTTTTCTTGTAAATATGAGTACAAATCGCCTAAGTTTAAAAAGTTGCATGGCTCTGTATGTCTCTAAATATATAAGCACAAATGCTTACAAATAACCCTCAGTAACGAAATTCTGCCAATCCAATCAATAGCTACATTAACCACGTACAAAAACCATAAACTCTTCAGCGAACAAATGGGCAGTTACTTAAAACAGTTTTTAATTAACACCAGATGTAAATCGTGTCGACATTAACTCGTACTATACTTATCGGAATGGACCAACGAGGGTTGTTAATCCATGAGCGAAACGAGACGAAATGAGTCGAAATGTTGAATACAAAAGTAAAGCCGACTGTATTTTATGAACCACTGGCTGCTTGTCGCGATATTTTATTCTTTCTATGAAAATAATTTAGTTGAATAAAAGTAGGACTATTTTACAAGTATAAATGCATCATCGAAAATGTTGCCGTGACAGGATTTGTCTATTTCCCTCAGTTGACAGGTGTCAACTGAGGGAAATAGTTCCCTCAGTTGACACGGTGAATTAACGATTACTTATGTAATCTCTCTTTATTTGTTTATCGACAGGTTGATTTGAATGAACAATAAAGTTAGGAAATTTGTACGATTTTAAACTTACACGGTTATTTTCACTATTAAATAACACGGGGTATTTACCATGTTTAATTTTGATTTTTCGTTTTTCATACGGAGCTCGATATTTCGTCAGTAATTTCAACGGGCTTGTTCACGAGACTGGAGAATGCGGGTAGGTGATTGAAGACAGTTAGAGGCGTCCATATCGAACTACCTGCTTCTTGATACGACTGCTCTATCTTGTTATCGGTCCCCTACTACTGATGTGTCACACAGCTCACTATTTTCTCGATCCTGCACTTGACAGACGACACCCACTGTATGGTTTGGAAATCTCTTATAGTGTTCTTCGTGGGTTTACATAATTTAATCACCGGATTCCAGGCTCTCGACAATTGAAACCTATCTTCCCTGTCGAAATTTCTAAACTTAATAATTTCAATGGCTTCACGTATTATTCGGGGTGTATAGTGGCGTTGTATCAAAAGTACTTGCGGCTTGTGAAATTCAATCCAGTGGTTAGGTTCGGCCTCCAAACGGTGTTCTGCTATTATGGATGTGTCGCTATTTTAGACTGCGTCTTTTGGATATCGTTGTTCTTAACCGCCTTTATGTGTTAATACGACAAGCCACCTTGTGTTTTGTCTGTCAAAAATAGACCTTTGCACAACTACAATCAATTTTATACACCCGGGTTTTTCCAGGGAACGCCTCTAACTGTCATCACCTACCTGCTTTCTCCAGTCTCGTAAATAAGCCCTTTGAAATTACTGGCTAAATCGAGCACCGTGTAAAAGAACGAAAAAACAAAATAAAACTTGGTAAATACCCCGTTATTTAATAATATGTCTTAACATATTTAATAATACTATTTTGATTTAGATTGTTACTTTAGAATCCGCCCTGTTTCTTCGTTTATGAAACAATTGATTTCTACAATAATAACGCGAAGGGACAGACAGGTGTTCGAAATCCCTTGGCTCGTGCAAACATCGAAAGTTACGTCTCATAGAGAAGTTTCACGAATTATTCTAATATTTGCAATTCAATGTTCAATAAACAATGGGTATTTAATAATAATGAACATTTGATTTTGTTAAGTTTTCGACATCTGCGACGTAGGTATAGCCTATTCGCTTATATCAATAATATTGTTAAGTATTTCATTACGAATTGTGTTATCTATTACACAGGCTCCAAAAGAAACCGGAAAAGGTTATCTATTCGCCCCATATACTATGTATACTTAATATTATAAGGAGTCAAGATTTCTTTGTTTGTTGTAACGAATAGGGTCCGAAACTACTGGATCGTTTTAGAAACTTTTTAGCCAATAAAGAGCTACATTATCATAAGCGACATTTGATCCCGATATTTCCACTGGATCGAAACTTGCGTGGGTGAAAACACGGGATGAAGCTAGTTTTTTAACCGACTTTAAAAAAGGAGGATGGTCTCAATTCGTCTCGTAGGTAAATAAATATATATTTCATGTTTGTTCACCGATTACTCAAAAATGGCTTGACCGATCGAGATGGTTCTTTTTTAATGGAAAGTCCTCAATAATTAAAATTACGGTTTCAAGTTTCTTGATTTTTAGTGGCAGTCGAAAGTAGGCAGGTACACTAAAAAGGTAGAAATAAAAAATAATTTCACTATGTAAAATTAAATCAACTTAAAAAAAGAATTGAGAAAAAAACACTAAAATAACCTCTACATACAGCGCCACCGCTGTAATCTGTTTTGTCATCTGAAGTCGGGCACTTTTACTGACCAAATCCATTTATTGTAGTTTGTCTGCCCGACTTCAGATAACAAAACAGATTAGTCGCTGGCGCTGTATGTAGAGATTATATTGGTCTTGGTCTTTTTTTTAAATATTGATATCACCAAGGATATTATTTCTGGAATTCTGTTGTGCAAAATTTAATTTCATCATCATTACAATCGCCAACAATACACTCAAAATGAATGTTTATTTTTAATATAAATAAAATACTTCATCGAAGCGGTTCCTGGAACTACCTTTTCATCACAAACTCTCTTGAAATCTTTTTTTTAATTGAATATGGTTATGTAAATCAAATCCTATAATAAAGTGCTCACAAAGCAAGGTGCAGGTACCGTTCCCGGAACCACTAGTTCGGTACCGATTCTCATTAATCGAGTCTTACTCTCATTAAGATATGGCAACAGTACCTACCGCCATCCTGCCACCTCGATAATTGCAACTGAAAATCACGTCACTCGATATTGCATACATTTATGCTGGAGGTCGCGATCCAAACAATCGCTTAATTAATAACCTTTAACTGAGGATACAGGGTCTCACAAACCCCAGCCACCTCTTAATTTGGCAGAATATCTAACTTCCACGGTCTTCAGGTTCTCAATAGCTTCGAGGTTTATCATCAAAAGGCCAGAAAAATGCTAAATTGCACAATCTGATGTAGGCACACGTAGGAGTCGGGACCTGTGGGACATTATGTCCCTAATTCTCTAAGAACCAAATTATTATTAAGGAGTCGATTCTCATAAAACAACTCTTGCATTCTCTCATTAACACCAGTATATTTAAATAAATAGGCCGTCATCCTGCCACCTCGATAATTGCAACTGAAAATCACGTCACTCGATATCGCATACATTTATCTACACTACAACAATCGAGTTGAAAGATTAATTCGTTTTATCGATTTATGTATCGAGATACGAGCATTCGAATATTGTTTGCCGTTTCATTTGAAGCTGTTATTGAAATTAGTGGGTATTTATGTTTTAACTTTTTACACGACTACGTCGAAATCAAATGGAAGGTTAATATATATTACACTACCAAAAGCAGTATGTATGTTTCCTTCCCAAACTCACTTATATAACTACACATAGAATCCTGAGTTTCGATTCATTGGGCCCTGTTACATTTAAATCAGCCATAAGAAGTGTTTTAAGCCACAGATGAGCGTTTGACCACTATCCCTTCTGATGGTACGTAAGCGATAATCTGATAACTAAAGCGATTACCTCAGGCAATATTAGCGTCAATATTACATCTTAAGCACATTGTCTAAGATGTACTACGCTCATTTCGGCTGCGGTGGTTGCATCGGTCTACGTATCGGAAAATGGACACAAAGAATAATCCCTTTTCTTCGTCTTTTATGACGAGGATACTATAGCCTCTCGTTTAGACCCTGATGGATACAGAGTACAAGTTCGTCAGGGTCAAGGTTTAATATTTTTTTAGTATCTAGTCTATGTTCCACGTACAACAACATTTGAAATAGTCTTTGTTTCCACCTACAAACCTATTATGTTTTACAGTAACTGTCGTCCGAAGTTACAAAGGAAATGTCCCCGGAAACAGCCACAATCCCCCAAATATATATATGTAGTTTGCGGCGCGTACCTGGGCGTGTAGTGTCTATGTTGTTTACCTTTAATTACTGATTTAGTTTTGAAATCTGGTACGGCCTTGACGTAGGTAATAGAAACCGACTTTGAAAATGTTCGTCAAAATAGTAAATTCACAGATATCTAAGAAAAGAAACAGAAAAAAAGAATGCAAACAAAAATGCTTTTTTGGTGAGTTTTTTTTAAATACCTATTTGCTAACGGGCTCATCATCAGGGCAAATGATCCCTTTCGAATCTGAAACCAGGTACTGGACCCAGCTCTCTGGCTCCCTTCTCTAATTTAGTAGTTGTCAACTGGGCCCACGGTCGAAATCTACATAGACGGTAAAACTTTTTTTTTTATAATTGATAGGTAAACGCTTGACCACTATCTCACCTGATGGAAAACGACGATGAAAGAAAGAAGAAAGAAAGAATGAAAATACGTTTATTCAGACAGGCACACAACTTACACAGTAGGTACAATAAACACAACATACTAAATTATAATAATATATACAAATTAAATAATGCCAAACACATAAAAAAACAAACAAACAAACAAATAATTTAGAAATCAACAAAAACAAAGGACGATGTGGTCTAGGATGTAGCACGCTTACCTAGAAGAAACCTGTTCACTCGCGACTTGAGACTACTACTAAAGAAAATTTGTCAGAACTTGTTTCACTGACAAATTTGTAGCACCATAAGTGACCAATAAGTCGAGACACAAATGAAGGTGTTTTCTAAGTATGTGATCGTTCTATATCTTATAAAATATCTATATAGAAGATAATAATTAACTTTCATCATCATATCGTGATAGTCATGATAGGTAAGCTTGGCAGGTATCTTTTATAAGAAACTATAAATTATCTACACTACATGTAGACTACTAATCATTACACTTCAAAAATCTACCGTATAATTAGTACTTAAACAAAATACTGCTAGAACATGTGATGTGTTGTAAATATAATGTAGTCGCGCGAACGTCTACTGACCACGACCGCGGGTACCTACTGACCTAGTTAGGATACCTAGTACCTACCTACTTGAATAGACCTAAATGCGTATAAAGTCTAGTGCCGGCCAGACTAGAGTAATGATGACGAGGACAGACTTCTAGTGACATGCGGATTTCCTCACACACAGACGCAGAATTGCCCATACAAATTCTCAAAACCCCAAGTCAATTCCCCATGACATTAAAACTCTAATATATTTCTATAGAATGCATTTGCCTGACTAACTGACTCATTAACGTACAGCCTAAACCGCTAAAAATAGAGCTGAAATTTAGAGTGTAAGTTACTTATGTGATGTAGGCATCCAATATATTATGATATAGGAGTTACGCGGGTGAAACCACGCAACCCAACTAGTAGTAATAATAACCTCTTTAACGTAAAGAACACAATGTTACTTGTTACATCATTTAGTAGGTATACCAGACACGCAGCCTTTCTCGGGTCGACTAACGACCGGCTAGACTATCTAAGTCACGGTAGTGCCTGAATATTTGGTTAGATCTGGACCCTGTACTTTATGAATTGATTATGTCGGCCTACCTCCTCCTAGGAGAAGGTGGCTAAGTAATCATAGTAACTAAGTAATCATAGTAGTTGTAATAATAATTGCCCTTTACATCCAAACTAAATGATTTACACAGCGCATGCAACTTTACTCCACGCTATTATGACCCATGGGTCATATATTGCACTAGCAGTTTTACCCGCGTAAGCATCGATCCCGCGGAAATAACGAGATCAAAATTAACCTATGTCCTTATCAAAGGTCTCATCTATCTATACCAAAATACATCCAAATCGGTTCAGCGGTTTAGGTGTAAAAACATTACAGACAGACAGACAGACAAATATATATTCAAATGCATCCTAAATTAATAAATTACGCCGAGGATACTTAGGAAACATTCGGTGTTCCTTGTGAGTTTGATCCCACATATCATTTTACACAGCTGAACCGATTTCGATCAAACATAGATAAAAACAAACAAAACAACCTTTACTAAAATGTCTTCATCCATTCGTGAGCTAGAATGACAGACACATAGGTACACAGATACCACAAACTTATAACATCTCTTATTTTCCGTCGGGAATTAAAAAACTGGACTTACGAAGAAAACTACAGTGCACTGCTTGTCATAAAGAAAAACAGGATTACAACTAAATAACTTTAACAAAGTAGCGTCAACAACTCTTCGCTCAGTCGCCTCGAACAAGCCCTAGAATCGTCTTCAAAGACGCGAAAGGCGATTATTGCCGTTAAATTTTATACTCTGTGACATTAAAATAGAAAAGGAAACAATAAAAGATAGTAGAAGTACAAAAGAAAGCCAATTCGCGTCGCTCCCGAGCTTTTTTTTGTGGAGCTAATGGCAGTTTGAACGACCAGTGTACTTGGTGTACGGTTTGTTTACTAGCTGTCCGACCCGGGTTCGAATGGGTTTACTACTGATTGGACCTTCAAGGAGAAATACTATAGATTTAGAAATATTGTTGCATTGTTGATTTGACGCCGAGACGCGAGTTCAAATCCCGTCGCGAGTGAATTTTTGAAGACAAATAAAATATTTTTAGTAGATATGCCTTGAGCAATTAAAACAAATTACGAAATACAACAAATTTTATAAGTAAAATCCTTTGCTTGGTTTAGAAAAAGTTTGCGGAGAAATATGTGAAGTCAGCGACTTTGTTCATGCTTACTTATTTGCAATAAGTTTCTTTATTTATATCAATGGTAAAAAATCAAAGTAACAGAAAAGAGACGACAAATAATGCTTTTATTCGGTTGGAGAATCAAGGTTAGCATGTTTTCAATACTAAATATAAATCGGTATTCATCTCATTCGATTCTATAATATACTCTGTCTGGGAGTTATTTTTAAAATTAGTAAATTCATTCTTTCATGGACATACTCTTAACATATAAAAATACTTTCTCCTTTCTATACTATCATCAAAGGCTTCTGTAGTCTCAATGTCATTCACAAACGCGTGAAAAGGAATCCTTTCAAATGATTCTGAAGATACTAATGTAAAATAAAATCAATATCACTTATAAGGGACTTACGCATATCTGTCAGTCAATCAATATGTTTTCTCAATTTTCAATCATCAAACTCGGAATTTAAAGTAAATGCTTCAAATATAAATACCTAAATTAACACCACAATTGGTAAAAGTCCAGTAGCATTTTATAACGAAAAACCAGGCAAGTGCGAGTTGGCCTCGCGTACCATGGGTTCCGTACCATTATAACAATTGGGTACGAAACTGTAAAATGTACACAGGGCGAAGGGAAATGCATGAACGCAACGTTAGCATTTATGTTTACCACTTGCGCCAGTTTATCACTTGATGGCGCTAAGTGTGAATATAAATCGCGCTAACGTTGCCTTTACAATTCAAAATTCACGATTATTGTTTGGGAACCCCACTTAAATATTTATGTTATTCTGTATTTAGTAAAATATATTTATTTTTATAGTGGCAACAGAAATAAGTAAATCATCTGTGGAAAAATTAACTGTCTAGCTATCACAGTTCATGAGATAAAGCCTACTAACAGTCGGGCAGACAGACAGCGGAGTCTCAGTAATTTTGGGTGCGAAACCCTAAAAATGAAATATACTTCTATCATTTTCCTTGTAAAGGACCCTTGTCAGGACAATGACGGGTTCGGATACGATTTATTGTCTCTATATTGTGCATTTGTTTGTTGTTATTATTATTAAGGAAGTATTATTTTGGGATATTGTTGGGACTATCTTAATATGTAATCATATCATAACTGTTTTTTTAGTTTTGGGAATGACGCTAAAATGAAGAAAGACTGTTTGTCTTCGACGGAAAAAGAAATATGTTATAAGTTTGAGGTGTCTGTGTATCTGTCTGTAGCATCGTAGTTCCCAAACGGATGAAGAGATTTAGATATCTTTTTTTTTGTTTGATAGTTGATTAAGCTATAAAAACGCTAGCTCTCAGTCATGCCGATTCAGAACGTTAGTTCTGAATCCCTTAGTGATGATTGCCTATTCTGTGATTATGTTAAAGGAATCCGCAACGCTAAGGGACGCGCTTTCGCCGTAAATTATCAGTGCTCGTATATCCTTAGTGTTATTTTGCTTTCGATTCCCAGCTACTGAGAGGTTTTTCCACGCTAATATCCGAGTTGTTTTACAAAATATCTTCTACACACTTATTAAATAATTAAAAATTTGTAATTGCATTTTACTTAATACTGGTATTAGGTGGTAAAGATACGTGAGTGCTCCAATAGACTTTGCGGAAATTTCCACATCAAAACACTACTCCAAAGTTTGATCTTATAATTCCATAAAGTCACAATTGAGTTTGTATCTGCAGTTTCATCACGCAAATAGACTATTTGAATTAGGTGGCAAATATTTTGGTTGGCGACCACAATTTGGCAACACAACGAGCAAACTGCAAACCTAACCGTGTATATGTATTGTCGTGAACAAATTCATTTTATACCAAAACGCTGTTGGTTTTCTGCTGCAGAATCATTGTGAATGGTTCGTTTAGAGTTTTACTCCACAAATTAGAATTACCCACACATGATGATGTACATAAGTGTTTAAGTATGTCGCAGACAACCAACTGGTTACGAATTAGGTAACCGCCTAGGTAGCTGTTCAATTAACAGCGTAGTCATTAAGGGCCTTACACTGGACTTAACTCTGGACTGTCTGTCCAACCTGAACTTAACTTTAGCCTTCATTTATACTCTGGCTTACTTACAAATTGTCAGCCTAGGCAATGCCAGAAACTATAGTAGAACATACTGAAGCAAGAGAATCTGATCTTTGTTTCATCGATACCACAAATATCAGTTCCAAGAACCAAGTACCCCATTAGAGACGTGCATGAGTAAAATAAATCGAAACACAAACGTATCTTTCCGCCGATTTCATACGAAGAGGACGATCGCATTAAAGATCCAATTTACCGATGAAACCGATCGGAACTAAGTAGTAGAGTTGCTTGTTTCTCCATTTTATTGGCGCACTGGGTTAAGACGGTGAGGCCAATGTGTCGAGATAACGTAATCGGTGTGGGTTACCACTAACTATAGAATAGAGTCCCTCAAGTTCTGCTTTTTATACTGTCTATAGAGTCTAGGACCAGTGGTTTGAGCCGTTTCTGATATATAGTTCAATTAGTCAGAACTTTGAATATTAAAAGATCTTTATTTTGAGAGATGAGAGTTAGAATGTCCTATGTGAATGACGGAACGCGACATAAGAGACTAACGCGAAATAAATAATATTTATTTTATTATTATAAATGCAAATACTCACAGACTATCAGCCCATGGCTATACGCCTGGAGACTTAAAAATATTATATTATTTTTCAACACACTTACTCGTAAAGTGGGTCTAATTTTACCGGTTTTAGTTATAAACGCAAATCGTGAAGTTATATTCCATAACTCACACCATAACCGCATTATTTGTTTTTTTTTAATCAGTCAAGGGTTGTCATAGATACAGTATGTAAATGTTTGTTTTATTGCAATAATCTTAATACATTCGAGTAGCAAATAACATAAGTCTCATACAGCCAAGTGTTAACACCATCGGTTAATAAAATAGGTATGCTTCTTATTATGATTATTATTATTTAATTTTGAATTGACCGCTATGCCGTGCCCGCTGATTTAAAAAGTAAAATGGTGGGGAAGCAATGTGCATCACAATTTTATGGAAAAATATAATATCATGATTTTTTATTGATTCCTCGCAAGTGTTGAAAAACTTCGTTTGATATACGTGCGTATTAAACACATTCGGCTCTATTACGCCCTCGCCTTCGGTTCGGGCTGAAATTCTGCCTAGTGTGTTACAACCATCATAACGTAATTATATCGTAATGTACTATTTACCACCACTTATTTAAACCACTTTCCCGAGCCTATCCGTGCTTCGGAAGGCACGTTAAGCATTTGGTCTCGGTTGTTTTCTCTGATAGCAAGGTAAAGGCCTTAAGGCCATCTGAACACTTTAACACAAGGTGACCACTACACGAAAATAAAGAAAGAAGAGAAAGAAGTGAAATCACTTACTAGATTGGTAAGCTAGCTATAGTACTATAGTGCTAGATGGCACTATGTCTTTCAAATAATTTCTTCAGTATTTATAAACTTAATGGATTCCATTAAAGTATATGTATAAATAGAACACAAGAAGAACCTGCTACGGTCTTAAATATCAAACTTATCCGTACGTTTGAAATTCGAGAAGCTTTTGGTTTAGATTTCTTATAAAATATTGTTTCAAAACGGTTCCTATTTAAAATATTCTACGTTGAAATAAACTTTCCAAACAAATTCGTCGAATTCTTTAAATACTGTATTTTGCTTTTAAAGTGGTCCTTCACTTGAAAATTAGTATATTTTATATGAAACTATTTTTTGTTTTTTTTTGAGCTTTCTCAAATTGGAGTTTCCTGTCGAGTGCAGATTTTTTTAAATATATTTCTATTTTATTCAATACATTTAAATTTCGTGTTTTTCTTCTGTGCAACTTAAGTAAAATAAAATGTTTAGAAACTGTAAAAATGTAAACTGTACCTAGCGCCATAGCCAAGTACACATTGCTGTTCAAAGCCAAGCGTCTCGATTTCACCTTTGACCGTTCCCAAATGCAAATTTGTAAAGTCCACTAATAACTTAACCAAACCTAACGGAAAAACGAAAAAAACTCGAGAACTGCATCCTTAAAACAAATAAGTGCCTAGGTTTCTACAGATTTCTAACTCGAGTGTGCTTGTAAAAGCAACTTTCAGGCATTCACTAGCAGCTCTGAATACGGACCTACTATTTCAGTATCCCATTCGCCCGTCCTTTGATATCTCGGAATTTTAATGCAATTTCGGTTCTATACCTCGTCCTTTACTCGTAGATAGAGTACTTTCGACCTGCCTAGTTTTCTTTTAAGATTTTTGTTTGACTTTTTAAACGGATAGAGAGATACGGTTTTAAAGTGCTCTTAGTACTGAATTTTTGAATAGACAAGAGTTTTTAGTCCACTTTTTAACGTGGATTATAAGATTTTTTTTTGTCATAATTAACAAACAGAGTTTTTGATACTTACAATAATATTTCTTGATTTTTCTCTAAATATTATCCGTGTTCGTCTATTTGTGACAACGTGTTTTGATAAGCAATTCGAATTATATATATTTAAATAGTTTTTGATGATTTTTGAGATGGTTATAATTGTTTGTTTTTTTTTTTTTTTTTATTGTTTTCTTTGGGTAATAATTATATTTTTAACAGTAGGTACCGAATGTTTTTATAAGTTTTCGCGTTCTAGTTTTTAAAAATTTTAGCTGTCTAGCTATCACTGTTTATGAGATAATCTAATGACAGACAGATGGACAGTGGAGTCTTATTAAGGGTCTTTGGATACGGAACCCTAAAAACTACTTAGACCAACTAACTGCCTTTGAAATTGACCACCTCTTAAAATTTAACTCTTGTAATTATATTCTTCTATTACACTATACACAATGCCACATCTAACAGCTTACCCGTACCCACTTACCTGGTTACGTATCTATGACGTTACTTCCTAGCTAATGCGCCCACCGGCGAGCCAACTTTGCTCTCAGCCTTCCTCCGTACCTCTATACTCTATACCTCCTTCCGTCGAGATAAACATAGTAATATTATAAGCCTTTATAACGCTTCGCACTAACGATAATGCTACCTGAAAGATGGTTTTTGCACTTTAGATAATACCTAACACGGCAGTTTATTAATTTTTGGTAAAAGCTTTACGGTCGAAATCTGTTCACTTATGTTTTCTGACTGTATACATGTATGATCTGACTAATTATGTGGTAAAACATTTTCTCGAACTTCTCCGACATTCAAAAGGCACGTTAAGCAGGTGGTACCATCATTTATCTCTGATAGCAGTTGTTAGGTCAATTTAGAGACCTTAGTGTAAACTGAAAATTCAAACACCAAGAGAGCTAGACCACTAATACACTGAAAGAAGAAGAAGAAGAATGCATATTAAAATGCATAAAAATAGTATGCATTTTAATAACCCTGTACAGTTAGATCTTTAATATCTTTGCTTTCAACACAAAATATCGAATGTCAATCGACTGCTTTGTTATCAAAGGGTTCCTATTCAAGTGATTCGGAATGCTCGGAATGCTCGGAGTGCTCGACATGTCCTCTATACAAGCACAAACACGAGCGTAACAAAAGCACTTCGTTCGCCGGCCAATATCAAACAATTCGGGAGAGCAAATATGGGCTTCTAAAGCCTACTCCACAGTGAGATTAAATGCCTATTCTACAAGTATTATAAGAGTGAATGTTTGTCAATAACGCTTATTCATGTTCTTTTTCGTTTGTTACGTTTTAGTTTGGGCCAATTTTGTTAGCTAAAGCAACATTTCTCCCGTGTCTTACTTATTGACTACAGGAAATTTCCTATTCGGAAATTTCTTAATGTTTACTTACAGCACACATGAACAAAAATTTGTAAACCCATCGACAGTTTGTGACGTAGGTATGAAATTGAGATTTGGACAATGTAAAGATTGACGGCAGCTCAATTGTGTATGGATTCAATCTCTTACCTTGATATTTCGTCAATATTATCTATGGTCGCGAGGAGACTTGTGCTGGAGAAACGGTCGAATTTCAAAAATTACGCGATTAAGACCCGGGTAAAAAATTGTTGCTATGAGTATAAATCGTCGGAGTTTTAAAAATTGATTCTGTTAATTACCGCACGATATATATTATAACTTAGAGGTTTGTTTGTGCTAAACTTTAATCTCAACCAAAACACTACAAATAAAAACTTGACTGACATCCTCTTTTACTCCAAAATCTTTATTTAGCGCTCGACCGCTGCACACAAAGTAATCTCACTCAACTCTGAACTATATTCCCCTAGGAAATAGACTAAATATTGAATTATCTTGTATCTATTTATCTTGATTCTTTGCCGGAAGAGTAGAATGCAATTTGGTTAGAAAAATAAACGGTACAGAAAGTCGTGGCAATCGTTTAACTAAGGGTTCGTGTTGCTAGAGTCTGTGGGATTTAGACCTTAGTTGTTAAATGTTGCCGAAATATTTTTAATTCAATACAAATCATTTATTGCGAATAAAGGTGTACATAGATCTTACATTAGCAATTGGATTTTTGCTTTTGCTAATGATTTTAAACGCTTACAGGTACTCGCCTGTTTCGATTATCTTCCAGCATAAGTGCATGTTTGCCTATATCGCTGTTTGTCTATTGCGCATAAGAACTACTTCGACAAACACTTTCATCTTACATGGTCTACATAGTGTTATGCGTAAACAATCAATTAAGTTCATAAAAAACCTACGGGTCATTCGGTTAAAATCCCATGGGACATACATTTACTAGCTAATATAGGGAAGAACTTAGGTTAAGTTTTTCAATACGAAAGTAACTTGAACAAAGTTAATAGTAAAACAAAACCATTTGCTATCGTCTGCATATCGTGTTCAGAACACATTAAGTTAACTTACGGAACATAGAATATCAATTAAATTCTATTTTATTCGTAATGTACCTAGAAGTAACTAGGAAAGGGCCAAATATAGTTTATTAGGTGTATCGTTACCGCTTTCAGGTGTTCTATGTCACTTCTTTTTGTATAGTGGTGTGTCTCACCTAGTGTTGTAGTTGTTTAGGTCGCCCTAACATTTCTAACTTGACCTAACGATTGCTATCAGTGATATCAACCGCGACCAATTGCTTAACGTGCCTATCGGATTATGAAGGAGAATAGAAAATGATTTTTCATGTCCACGTCAAGCGGTGCTAACCCCGCACGACCATTGAAGATCGGCAGGTGCAGCTAGTCCAATGAGCTCCACCTCTCAAAGGCTTTCACGCTGCACGTTTTTGATGTAACGCCTATGTCCTTTATATTCTGATGAGATAAAAACTTATCACATCCGAAACTGCGAACTTTCGCTTGTTTAGGTAAAGTTCATAACGACACATTTGAAAGCACAAAATAGGCAAAACATAGGTCGTTCGATCCTTTTGTTTTTACCAGAGATGTGAATAGTAATAGGGTCAAAATGTAAGCTTATGTTTCGAACGCTTTAGCTTTATCATGAACTTCTTACTTAAGTTTAACTCGTTTATTGTAGAAATCTATTATATCTGTATTTCTCCACAATTACAGAACAACTATGTACTAAAGTACATATTTATACATATATGGTAGGTACTTATGTACGTACATAGTTCTGGCGGCTCAAGAAACAATTACTTGCTGGGAAGGTTCAGCCACTATTTCTCAGCACCCAGAGGACAAAGTTCTGTAATCTATATATTTTCAGATAAAAATCCGATTCCGATCCACTACTAACTGTACCTATTATAGGTATTTAACATTTTGGAAAAATCAATATTTTAGTCTTAGAGGCTACTAAGCCGTTTCACGTTGCGATTGCAGATTTAAGGATATACATATATTCCAAGTGTTAGTTTTACACGAAATCATTTTTAGTAAATATGTCCTGTCACACCACTACACGACAAGCACTACACTTTCGAATGTACAGTAATAAAGCATGTATGTATACCTACCACACGTATCTATATTTCTTTTCAACTTCGTTTGTCTGTACACGATAAGTAAAGTAATTGAAAAAGGGGGAACTAACGTGCAATCTCTGTTTGTTTCAGTTTTCCCGAATGTGCCCGCTGCGCCCGGCATGCCATGTGCGGGTGAAGACAGTAAGTTGTTATTTTATTACGTCCTTTTTTTATACCAGTTTAGAGCAGTACCTAAGATAAGATATATTGGATTTTGTCTAACGGTGGACAGATTTAAGGCGAGGTTCTCGTTGGAATCTCAGTAAACTGACAGTTTTATTAGTATTTTTTCGTCTGTATTCAGAGAATATTGGACTTTTATTTATAAAAAAAGTAAAATCGTAGGTATAAAGGATGTGTTTGGTTAACAATTCTTAAGTATAAAATATGTTTAACAATTTAATAATTTATATATTAAATATTCTCGCATTCTGCTATCTGGCGTAGTCCAAGGCAAAGCAATTTTACTCGGTACTGCAACAGGCCCTTAATTAGGGCACCATTAATTATTTTCCACTTTTCAATATTATTCGACTATGATGTAATTTTGTGTACTTATTATATCCCAAAAAAACATTTATGGCCTTATTGGTAGAAATCGAAAACTAAGCAATTTACTACACTCTTAGAGGCCTGTTCATCACTCCGAAGATACACGTCCGATTTTCACCAAATTAAATTTTACAAAGCAAATTTAAGCGACCACCTGTAAGTTGTTGTTCTCCATTCAAACCAAATCAGTTCAGGCGTCTCCGAGTAATCGGGCAACATACATAGATAAAATATCACGACGGATTAAAAAGCTCCCCCTTCTTGGAAGTCGGTTAAAAAAACACCGTAATCGGATAATGTTACGGGATGGAAAATGTGGTTTTAAAACCTAGTTGCTATAGATTACCGTTTGTTCAACATTTTTTAAGAAAGCAAAAGAGCCCAAAAAGTTGTCATCCCATCGTAGTTTAACACCTTCGTTGCCAGATTAGGGAAGTACCTACATATCAATAGACTGAGTTCCCACTTCCACCCGGTGTGTGACCACGATATTTGAACGAATGTACCGCATGTCGCTCTCTGCATTACTATCCTCTAGGGCTGGCACTCGAAACTATTACATAGATATTTCATATTGTTGAACATAAACTAATGTTTTTTCTTTTGAGATAAGAAACCTTTAAAATCAATTAGATTCTTTTATCGGGTGTTAAAAATACTGTTAAATGTATGAAACCGAAAAATGAGTATAATTTCTATGGTTAATTCGGTTATTGATAATAATAAATAATAAATTCTGTTTTTCATTCTTAGTTTCAACTCTTTAACGAGCATATTCAAATATGGAAAGACACTTTATAGGGTTTCGTTGTCAACGAGAAACCTGTATCGTTTCTTTATGACGGTATGTCTGTCCGCGGCCTAGTTTATTATATCGTGTGTCAAAGTGTCAACCCTATTCTAGTAGTTTACAGCCGGTCGATTTGAAGCGTTACCTCAGCAGTTGGCGACTAAACTACCTCACAGATTGTTCGCTACTGTGTGTTTACACCATTCTGATGCGTTGACTGTCTCGGTTGTTGTCATACGCAATATCAATAACGTATGTAATATTACAGCATTATCAAATTAACCCAAAGAGACATAAGCATTATTAAATTAACCCGAAGACAGTTTGTACCGTATTTTTTAAATAGGTTCATAACTTGATAACATTAAATGTAACTGAGGGCTTATTTGCTTTTTTTTCGACAGAACGAACGATGGAATATAGTTTCAGATGAACTATAATTTTACTATGACCTTACTATACGTAAAAGCTACTTTACGGTAGGTAACTTAAAATATCTCCATCACTAGCAAATTGTATTGCAGTCTGTCAGTTCTTATTCTTTTCGAATCCATAGACGACGTCAAATAATCATCGATTGTTTGCAATTGCGGGATGGTATAGAACCGTTGGAGGAAATAGACGAACGATCGAACAATATAACGTTTTTCGTTGAAATAAAGTATAACCCCAGCTACATGGATCATTATAAGCGCCGTGCAAATTCACAAAAGAAATGACTAAATAAATCCCAAGAAATCATCGTTTCTAATTCCTATGAAACGACTTTTCAAGAATCGATTCTAGGGAGTGTTTTTTAAACCGATAAGATAGTAAACCGATAAAAGTTTAGTATCGCGGTCGTCGTTGGGCGCGATGACACAAAATGTGATATTATTTTATTTATTTAAAGAATCGTACAGCTAAAATATAAAAGTAAACAATTTATTAAATAAAACTATCTAAGTTAAAACTAGCTTTTTTGATGTCGTGCTCTGCCGAAGTCTTCAAGTATTTGACAGGTGAAGTGTTTATTTTTTATATATTGTTTCCAAACCGACAGCTGAAACAGGAAATTGCACATTTAAAGGCAGTATTTATTTACTTGGTAATCCAATTTTTAAAAATAGACAAATCTAGTGTAACAAAATAAAGCCATTTAAAGAATGTTTAATATTATTTTTAACACAGTTCAACAATTTTTCATGGATATAAATAACACTAGTGATGTAAGACGTTATTGTCGATGCGTTTGCGCCAAAATATATTTTTGACAATTGAATCGCGCGAGTTCAAGTCTCGCGGTACAATTTTTGAACCCACTTTTTTATGTGTGTGTCCTTTTTGTGAATTATATGAAATTAAAAACTCATTTTTCGGTTTTAACGTATCGGCTAATCGGCTGTTGACTAATTCTTAAACTTTTGAGTGCTACAACCCCACATTATGTGTGTGTGTTTGCAATGTTTCGGTTTTGTATTTGTGATTTGCGATTTCAACGTCAGCAGTCAAAGAGTTGATATAATAAAAACAACGCGATATGTCACCTTATAAATACTAAACATTAATCCATCTCTGCCTACCTTATATTTTCAGTTCAGTTTAAGGAAGTCCTTTTTATGTTTGAAAGATGTCGAAAGAAACGTCTCAGATAATAAATTGCCTTCAATGAAATTAATCTTTTGATAAATTAATTATTAATTATCAGTTACTCAAAATAGGCCATCATTTTATTCTAACAAACTGAATTTGGTCCAATTAGAACCTCCCCTCTTGTTTGAAAATTTGAAAGTTGGATCAAAAGTTTCGTTTTGTACGCTTTCGAAGGCTACATGAATCAATTCGTGATGAATTTGAAATTAAATTTACTATAATACAAGTGTAATACAAGGATTAATGATTTTTCCTATTAAAAGATTAGATTTTTATGAGCTTTCCTGTCATGTTAATTTAATTTATGAAGGTTTCTAAATGTAGGTTCAAGTACCCCAAATAAATCTTATAATTACATTATAAATAAGAATGTTTTTGTGTTAGTATATATCTGTTTATTACTACAAAAACTACTATTTCGTTTGTGTTTTAATTTAATGTGTGTCTTTTTAAAAATTATACGACAGCTTTTAATTAATATTTCACTAAATGGTTAATGACAAACTGGTATTAGATGTAAAACTCTTATCTAGAAACTAGCTTTGTCTCGCGGTTTCACCCACGTAAGTCCCGATCTACATACTAGTGGATAATTACACATTAAGGAACACACCCTCACAAATTTCAAATCACTAGAACCAGCAGTTTAAGCTGTACGTTCAGTCAGTCAGGACTTTGAATTTTATATGAATACCTGTTTTCTCCAGACTTAATATATTAATAGACCATGTTGATCAATTGATTACTGCTTACACAAGTGAAACCGCGGTTCACAATCACACCTAGTGATTATATACTTTCTAATAATTCATAAGTTAAAAAAATCGGTTAGCAAGGTGGTCATGCGAGGTATCGTATTTTTATCGCGTGCATGAAGATTAATGGTTCGCCTGAAAATGGTGTTACATTTGCCCCTTGGCCCAAATCCGGAGCAAATGCGCCTTTTGTACTCATTATGTTGTCAAATGATCAGTGCAGATCAATATTTAGGTCGGGTTTCAAAACGCTACCTACACTCAGGTTATTGTTACGTAATTTAATCTGAAAGGGGGTAGTTCTAGACGTCTAGGTGATCATTTTTGGAAATATGAACATTTTTCGTAATTTTCAAGATTGATTTACTGAAATAAACCGCTTATTGTGAAAGGAATACCAATTAATACTGATTTACAAATATAAACTCTAAATTTTCGAAACTACTTTAAATATATAAAAGTCGTAGAACAGAAAGTTGTTCGCTTAGACGGCTAAAACAAGCCCCTTTCGGCTTCTTAAATCAGCGTATTCGGACCATGCTGTGTAGACACGACATTGCCTTGAATAAAGATCGATAACTTAGAATTCCTTTGTATTTTTTCAGGAAGTATATACAGGAGAGGTGCTCGTCGGTGGCGTAAATTGTATCGCGTCAACGGTCACATATTTCAAGCGAAACGGTTTAATAGAGTAAGTATACTTATTCTTTTAGGGTTCAGTACCTCAAAAGATGAAATGAAACCATTACATAAGTTTACTTTGTTGTCGGTCTGACTATTTAATTTTAATCTCGACCAAGCAAAATTAAAAAAAATTGTTTATTGAGATAACATAATAATAACATATTAATTGATGGTCATTATTAAGAACGTACTGTTTGTTTGTTTGCCCTAGTGGTAGGACTAGAGGTACTTTCATTATGTATACCATCTGTATAAACCTAGATATACAGACAATAAATAAATTTAAATTCTCAAACATCGCTGGTCATTTATAGTTTAGTAAAAATCGAGAATGTAACCCCTTTACCAATTTTGCAATTTCTTCTTATTTACATTATGGCCTTGAAGGCCGGTCTAAAACAATTCACCCATTTTGTTTCCAGCGTGCGTTTTGTGCCTTCTGCCAAGATCGTATCTGGGGTCTCGGCCGGCAAGGGTTCAAGTGCATCCAATGCAAACTTCTCGTCCACAAGAAGTGCCACAAGCTCGTTCAGAAACCTTGCTCCAACGAGCACGTTGACCCCGTCGAGGTCAAAGACGACGCCAATGGAGAGAGCACTTTGGGACGAGCCTCGAGTGTCAGGTCAGATTATAAATATAGTATTGAAAATATAGTATAGCAGGTAGCTTGAGTTTTTTTCATTGAAATAGGTTCAGTTGTTAGTGGGCTTCGCAAGTTTGAAGGATTAAGGGATACGAGATCGAGACGCTTCGCCTTGCACCGCCCGGCAACTTGTCCTTAGCTCAGGTCCTTGACCACTTCAAATGTTAAACTAAACAAACTTCGATTTACTAGCCGCGACCTGCCACTTCACCCGATCTCGCGGGAATATCAGGCTAAAATTTGTTGTCTTAGAACTTCATTTAATTCAGGCATCCAAGTTTCATCTCAATCGGGTCACAAGTTATCGCGTTTATAGCAGTGTTATATTTATTTGAAAACTCTTTAAAATATCTTTTCCTCTGTAGCCAACCCTGGGTGGACTATTATAGGTCAAAGTCTACTCTAATATGGTCTGCCTAAGGGCTTTATCATACTAGCGGTTTGTGAGCGGTTTAGGTTACAGCACGCGACGATATCGCGGCCTCGTGGCAAATACGCAACGTTTCGCTGCGCATGCGCGACGTGTGCTTTGCGCACCCGCGCCTTTTTGAGAACGCTCAGAAACCGTAAGAAATTTCATTTCTTGCGAATAAGGGAACCTTTAAATTGATGTTATACAGTAGTCCTTACTCCACTAAATTTGGCAAAGCCTTACTTGAATCTGTCGTATTTCAGGTCTAGGGCAGACGAGCCCCCGCTACCTGAGACCCCGCCGGCGCCGGCGCCGGTGGCGGTGCCGCGTGAGGACCTGGAGCCGGGCTCGCAGCGCCAGTACTCGCTCGAGGACTTCGAGCTCATCAGGGTCATAGGACGTGGATCCTATGCTAAGGTAACTTTAATACCAATAAATAGGGTCTCACCGGTCTCATAGTCAGCAGTAATGTCCTTCTGAGCTTAAAGGAGGCAGTAAAAGATTCAGAGATGGGGTCTGGAGATGACGAGTAGACGTATTAGCAGGAACTTTTTTAAGTTAGCCTACAATCCGAAAAAAAACTATAAATTACTTTAGCATGACTGACTGACGAATGGCTCAATGCTCAGCCTAAACCGCTGCTAGTAGAGACCCGATATTTGGCCAAATATCGGCAACTGTAATCCAAAGGTTTTTCGAAACTCCGACGGAATCGGGTAATACGTGGCTGACACCGCAGGATACTGCAAATATACTATAGCAACTATGGTTACATAGGTATATGTATGTATCCATAGTTGTTATAGTAGTATATATTACATTATGGACCAAATCCGAATTTTAATATTAATTCGTTTTGTTTACATTACTGTAAGTAAAACCGAGGGGTGTAGTCAGCAACATTATAACAATTTCAACACACTTAATATTCCTTAAATTTCCTTCCTTTAACATAAATAAAAATACTACATTTGTACGGTAATTCGAGCGTAGTAAGTAGTAACGAAACGACTGGTCGACGTGTTTCGATTCATGCGATAGATATAGACAGAGTAAACACGTGAAACACCAATTATATGCCAATGACATTGGTTTTACTTTACAACATTTTGATATAAAAGTACTTGGAAACATTTGCGTGAGAAATGAGTGAGTATGAGAGGGATGAGGTGCTTGGTTATTATTCCTTATTCGCTCTGAAAATCACTTTGAGTAATATTTATACTTATTATTTTCGCGAGTGAATAGATTATTAAAAATGATACCCCCGATGACCCTTCTATAGGTAGCTTGCATCCCACTGCATAGAAGTAGTTTGTCAGGACGATGATCACAGGACATAGGTTTAAATCCTATCGCGGAAAGTTATTTATTTTGAAATTCAATATTGTTTTATTTACCATACTTGAAGTTGATCAAACCTTGATGGACTATCATTACTCATCGTAAGCCATTTGGTGTGATAAAGGTAATCAATTTACCTGATTGTCTGACGGCATATAAATATATGATAATGCTTGTCCACAACTAACTTAGTTTATTTAATGCTCCAGGTGCTGATGGTAGAACTGAAGCGAACGAAACGCGTGTACGCAATGAAGGTGATTAAGAAAGCCCTCGTGACGGACGACGAAGACATCGACTGGGTCCAGACGGAGAAACACGTATTCGAGACCGCTTCGAACCATCCCTTCCTCGTAGGGCTACACTCGTGCTTCCAGACGCCCAGTCGACTGTTCTTCGTTATAGAGTTTGTTAGAGGAGGGGATTTGATGTAAGTGTATGCCGCAATACTAAGTATTATTTTAATGTTATATTTTCCCATGACTGGGCAAAGGCAGTGTTTGATCAGCCTTCATCGAATACATCTAGCTAGATCGTCACGCCGTCTACCACTTATAATTGAACACAAAGTTTTAAATCTTGTTGTCGTATATTTGAACCTTTGGTGCACATGTTCTTCTCTTTGTGTAGTGATGTGGTTTACCTAGTGTTCAGTGTTCAGATCACCTTTAGGCCTCTAACTTGACCTAACAACTGCTAGCAGAAGTAACAATCAACACCAACTTAAAGTGCCTTCCGAAGCTCGGAGGAGCTCGAGAATGTAATTTTTTGCCACACAAATTATCGGTCACCCATCCAAGTAATAACCGCGCCAAGCGTTACTTACCCGCACGACCAAGGTCGGCAGGTGCAGCCAGGCCAATGAGATCCTTAATGGTGCCCTCACATGGTAGGACTATTTAGGAATATCTCTTCATCCACCGATTTAAGTCGTAATGCCAAGCGAGGTTGTCCTTGTCCTGATACGTATTCCGGCGCAGGTAGACAGGCCGGAACTCGTTCTAATGTTGACTTTCTATTCCCTTCTTGACTAATAACTATTATCACGCTGCATATCTGATGAGATGTCACTCGACACACTGCCCTATAATATGTACCTAAATGAATTGAACTAAGTGTGTTGTTCCCATGGTACTTACATCATTGGAACCTTGGCAGAAATATGACCTCTATCTATCCTTAATCGGATTGTTTCCGTTCCCCAGGTTCCACATGCAACGCCAACGACGTTTACCGGAAGAGCACGCGCGGTTCTACGCGGCGGAGATATCGCTCGCGTTGCACTTCCTGCACGAGCGCGGCGTCATCTACCGCGACCTGAAGCTGGACAACGTGCTGTTAGACCACGAGGGACATATTAAACTCACTGATTACGGCATGTGTAAGGTGAGTAAGGACTTTGAGATTAAGGTAGGCAGACTCCATATGCAACGTTTGATGCGTTTGAATATATTTGTAGTTCGGTTAGCTACCACATTATTTATGATCTATCTGAAAAGTATCCGCGGTTTTAAGTGGCGGGAGGCGGCTTTTCTTTTAGTTCTTCTTCCTTTCAGACACCTAAAATCATTCTTAATGCAATCTTTGACCTGAGTTTAATTATGTAGCAAGAGGCTGAGGCTCGTGCAAGGAAAGAACCTGAGGCCATGTTAATATCAGTCTACCTTAAAAAAAAAGAAGTCTGAAATAGGCTCCGAAACGTCTTACGACATTGTTCAATAGCTCTAAAGTTCACTTAACTTATGAATTTCTCAAAAATACCTATTTTAATGCAGCTTCACTTATTATTGAAAATAAAGGATTGTTTCCTTTTAACACCAAAAACAACCATAAGCAAGTTTAAGGGTACGTTTCTTCCAACCACGGTCTTTTTTTCTACCCTGTATACCCTTAAACATGAACTAACGCCTCACTTCACTCTTTCAGGAAGGAGTGAGACCCGGCGACACGACGTCAACATTCTGCGGGACCCCCAACTACATAGCGCCGGAGATCCTCCGCGGCGAGGAGTACGGCTTCAGCGTCGACTGGTGGGCGCTCGGAGTGCTGACCTACGAGATGTTGGCGGGGCGGTCGCCCTTCGACATCGCACAGGCCGCTGACAACCCTGACCAGAACACTGAGGATTATCTCTTCCAGGTCCGTCACATTTTCATCTAGGTAACTACAACGATTCATGAGATACAACTAGTGAAAGACACTCAGACGCACAGCTGGAAACCTTATCTGTGGAGATGTGTGAAGACGTGAAAATAGGAAAGTTTATCCCGAGCTCCCGAGAGGGATGCAACCGGGAACATCGCTCGGAAGTTGATGACTGTAAATATCATATGTCGGTTCCAGGTTATTTTAGAGAAGACGATCCGCATCCCGCGCTCGCTGTCGGTGAAGGCGGCGTCCGTGCTGAAGGGGTTCCTCAACAAGAGCCCGGCGGAGCGGCTCGGTTGCGGGGACCACGGCTTCATGGATATCGTCAACCATCCATTCTTCAAGAGCATCGAGTGGGAAATGGTACGTACACGTTTACATTGTTCGCTCTTAGCTGGCTATAGCAGACCACTAGAAATCGACAAAGATGATCCGTCTGTTTTCTTTATTAGTATTGAACAGTTCTTCCCTCTGGGCATGGGCGACTAAGCTGAGAGGGTGGTATAACTGGGCATGTCAACTCCGTCTAATATACTATGCCCTAGACAATATTTTATAATTAATTACATAGATTAAGTTTACTAGAATTATTTTCATGGAAAATAAATATTCACTACTGGATCACCCGGATTTCCTTATGCCTTAGAACTGACTTTAAGAATTATGTCATATCCCGATGAACTCCTGTGAACCCTAAAGTTTTTCAGTCGGCTTAAGACCTCTAACTTGACCGGTTCGTTAGATCAAGTTACCATCTCATCCAATTATTGACCGAGCCAAGATTTACTTCAGCCGCACTATTCAAGATCAGCAAGAGCATCTAGGCCAATGATCTCCAGGCTGGGCTAAATTTTCGATTTGACCATTTAGACAAATTATCTTATTACCCCCTCTACCTCAGTTGGAACAGAAGCAAGTGGTCCCACCGTTCAAGCCCCGCCTAGAAGGCGAGCGCGACCTGGCCAACTTCCCGCCAGAGTTCACGGACGAGCCGGTGCACCTGACGCCGGACAACGACCACGTGATCGCAGACATCGACCAGTCGGAGTTCGAGGGGTTCGAGTACGTGAACCCACTGCTCATGTCGCTCGAGGACTGCGTGTGACGTCACGCCTGTCTGCTGCACCCGCACCACGATCCCAACCAGGTATATATACTTGTATACTAATATTATAAAGAAAAAAGATTAGATTGTTTGTTTTTTCTTAAATTATATCCACACATAATACACTTTTGTTTCGTTCAGTATTACGCACGCTTGACCGATGGCTGACGATCTTTGATAATGTTCTAACATGGCGGGGCGCGGAGACGCGCCGTAGCGATCTACTGCGATAAAATAAAATAGGCTTTAAAAATGAAGGTTTCTTTCTTATGGCCCTGATCCTGATCGACGGCCCCGTTCGCGATGGCCACGATTTTCAAATAAGAATTTAATTTAAAACAATAAATAAAGAATAGCTTTAAGGGGGTTGATGCTATTTTTTATTTTTCTATTGTTGAAAAATAGTGTTTGAAAAATATAATCAATGAAAAACTGCGGCAGTTATGCGAGATTAAGCTAAAGTAACTTAGATTAATTTTTCGATCTGCAGCCGAGGGACTCCTGTATCTCATTATAATATATCTTATGGGTCTCAAATACCTTGTATCTCATATGTGTACTGTGTACTTATGTGTGTGATATAATTTATGTGTCTCATATATTTTGTATCGCATATGTCTAATGGGTCGGGCTCATATATCTTGTTTGTCTCATATATATTTAGCCTCAAATGTCTATCTTACTCCGCAGGTATACTACGGCGTGGAGTCGTCCTCATCGGACTACGACTCGGTCGCGTCGTCGGTGCCGCCGCCGCCGCGTAAGTCTAACCTGCTCCAAAACATGTTCTGTCTCCCTCTCAACTGACACAAGCCCAAAGTGAAGGCCAAGCCGGGGGGACATGACCAAGATAGCAGCGACATCTAGACTGTCCCCTGAGGTACTACTGTTGCGATGAGACCGATTGTGGATGGGTTTCTTCTTTGAATGTAGGATGTTGAAGTTTTGCTTTTCAAAAGAAAGTTTGCATGAGTTCGCTTTGAACTAAAAAAGTTTTGTTAAGCATTTTTCGTACTTGCGTCCGAATACAGAAACGCCATTTAAAATTTAAGTGCCATTTATAAAATTAAACAGCTCTCAAACTAAAAAAATCGCCTACTAATTTTGAATTTAAAAGCTGCTTAGTTATTAATGTAACTCAAATTTTAAGTGGGGTTCCTGCATTTAGTAAAAGACATTGGTGCGTGGTCGACTGGGATTCAAAGCTACGACCTTCGGAATGAAAGTCGGGGTATCTACCACTAGACCAATACCCATTGCTTTGATTGCTCTAATATTTACCTTTCAATGAAGAAATCGACTTTAAGGTAGGAGTTTGTATACGAAGTCACGCGACAATTCAACTTTATTTTGTATTGCAAAATCAGCGTTATCTCAATTACTAATGCTTCTATGTATTTCTATATACACGTATAGAATGTGTAAATGTACATGTAAATGAGTTTGAATTTGCTGCGTATGTTTTATCTAAAATTGTCGTGTGAAATCGCCTACCGACTTTTACTTTTACGCTCAAAATTAATATGCTATCTATGGATCAAATCGGCTTATTTTTTTCTCTCTCTACGGTCATTAACCGATTATGGCAATTTGGGAATATTAGCCAGTGTCAAATATTTTAGTACCTATAAAAAATATTTGCAGATACAAACAGAGTCAAGTTGTCGTATGTATATAAGTCAGGTCGATGGCGGCTATTTTACAACAAGTCTTGTAAATAGTTTCACAAGATATATTTTAAAAAAATTACCATGACAGAATTCGAACCTGTGCCCCTTCGCAATCCAGGCTAATCCAATCCGGGAAATCCATCCTTTTCTAAGTTCAAATATGCCATGAGCAATAAAAAACAAGAAATAATAAATTGGAGTGACAGCGCATCTCACGTTGGGAGTGTCTACTGTAAAGTTGACCACCCGAGCCAGTCAATAGTTGTAAAACTTAACTGGTAGATGGCGCTGAAACCAAGCCTCAGTTGGTAAACAATTTGCATTGAGATTATGTTCGAGAATTTACAACGTGACACGTGTAGCTCAGTGGTTAGAGCACTCGCCTGGATTGCGAGGGGGCACAGGTTCGAATCCGGTCATGGGATTTTTTTTTAAATAAATCTCCTTGCGAAAATATTTCTAAATTTAAATATGCCTTGAGCAATAAAAAACAAGAAATATTAACAAGCCTTGCTTTACAATAGCCGCCATTTTTTATAATATTATTTTCACGTGATTCTGGCCCAAATTGTCGTCCTATATTGCTGGCAGACAGACCATCACTAAGAAACTGAACTGAACTGATCCACAGATAGGTTATTATTTTGAATTCCGGGTTATAGTTTTATCATCGTTTGTGGGGATCTCATCGCAACAGTAACGGTCGTGTCTAACTTATCCTTTTACTTATCCCTTACTTTTAATAATTATTTAGTAAATATATCTCTCACAAATTCCTAAATATTTAATGAATAAATAAAACAGTATTATTTAACATTCCACAAAATGTAATAGAATTCAATCTACATTATACTGTTGATAATTATATCTGCATTCACGATATTTTGAGTCTGTTTTTATAACATTCGGAACAACAACTTTTTGTAAGTCGATTATTTGTTTCTCCTTTGCATTTAAAACTACTGTATCAATTGCGATAAACCTTGATCTATTAACGGCTGGAGAATAAAAATAGGCTTACATTTACTAACTCTTTAAAAGTAAACTAGCTATAGTACAGCTTTTTACTCGTTGCACATACCTAGTCGAGAAACGTGAGAGCGGTGCAGACAGTATTACGCTCTATCTCTCACTCATGGGTCTTATGGACGAGCGTAGTGCTGCGCATTATTGCTATAGATAAACTCCTTCGATATTGCAATATTATCAGCGTTCTGACCTTACTATGATCTATGACCAGCGTACAACGAGTGAAAAATTGCGCAATAGTGGTTTTGCGCATTATTATTTGCCGCACATAACTGTGAATTTTGTTTTATCCACAATGTTGCTTAAAACAGAACTCAAATTATATTTTCTTACAATCTTGTTCAATGGAATTGATCATTCAGTCCCTTATATACACAAAAGTATATGAAAAGCTTCTTATTATATTGTTATTGTATAAATAGAACCAAGTTGGTGCTCATAAAATGAGAAATGTTGACATCTTGGGTGCAGCGAACGATCATCGTCATACATTTTCTTGAATATATAAGTAAAAATATATATAGAAATAATTATAACAAAATCGCTTTGTATATACAAAAAAGTACATATATAATAAAAAATAATTATATAAGACTTAATATTTTTAAAATTATTGTAGCGTCTATCTCTATCTATGTTATTATTGAATGCTGGTCAAATATTGACGAAATTGTTTGTGCTATATTATACCTTATTACGTTGTGATACAACTGAATTTTCGTTGGTAAATGATCGGTATTAATACTTACTATTACTGTATTATAATTGTTAATATATAAGTATTTTTGTTTATGTATAAATAATTTATTTATATTGTAAGTTCGAGAATGGACACAGCCTCACAAATGCCTGAAAATATTTATAAACCTATTTCTTGTAACTTATAACATTCTTACTGTACTTAAATTTGTATATTACGTGTATGATTTTGTATATACAATTATAATAAAAAATCTTATTCATGTTTATAAATTATACGCGGTCCATTCTCATATAAAATATTATTTTACAAACAATAAATGTACTAGTTGTTATCTGTCTAAAATATGTGTATTGTGTACTATATCTATGTTTTTCATATATAAAATTATGTGTATGGTATAAGAAATGTATGGAATACACAAATTGTATGCAATGGTGCTAATTGTAACCAGTGTATGACCAAATGAATTTCATTTAGTATTCTAACATTAATTTTAGATGTTATTTAATTTACAATAATTTTGCATTTTTTAAGAAAGACATAATATAATTGTATAAATATTCAAACTTTAAACAGTTAAATACAATGGTAAAATACGGTGGATTTATTTTCCACCAAGCTGTCTTATGTATAATATCCTATCAATGTTAAAATAATTACGGATTCCATACATTTCTTGTGACATTTTATATATATAACTTATTTACGACGAGGCAAGACAATGATCTGCTCGGGGCACGTAAGGAATTACAAGTAGATATGAGACCTTCAAACATGGGTCTATGAATAACCATTTCATGTTAGGTATCCCTAGATTTTAGACTAAGCTAGTGAAATTAGCTGACGCGCGGAAAGCTATGCCATATACATATTGATTTAAACTCATAATTATGCAATTGTATAAACGAATATACAAATTGAATAAATGATGTTACAAATAGTAGAAATGCATTTACAAGTTATATATTGATCGTTTTTTTTTTGAGAAATTGATTAGCATTTCTCAGATAAATAAATGTCAAAATACGCACATTTTAGAGAAATCATTAAAATATTTGTTTTGTAAATTGTAGATTTATTATATAATGGTTTGTGCTGATGTAAATTCTAATATTTCTATTGCAATATTAATATTATTGCATATAATTAACTATGCGTATGATAAATAACGACAGTCTTTCAAAAAGCAATCTCAAAATTACATAATATTTAGTAAGAAATCAATTACAGATGGCAAGATATATAGTATAGTAAATATTTCATTAAAATAATGTCTTGTACCCATTAATTGCAAACTAAATGTCATAAATGAATGTATCAAATTATATATAAAACATAGCATCGCTCGTGTTACTGTAAATCAATGCGTATATGTCATTTCTGCTAGAAAGTTATATATAAAACATTCGGCGTCACAGAAAATCGTATTCTTCCAAAAAAATAATTGAGTGAAAAAAGACCACAAACTAGTCGCTGGCGATATTCTGGTCGGACGATAAGAAAGTTTGCAATCTAGTTTTCACTCTAATTTTCTGTGTCTCGGTATGTATAATTATCCCAATTCCTTATAATTATTGTAGTTTACGTTTCTCCTATAGCTACATTACCTACACACTCTTAGGTAGCCAACGAATTTTAAATTAAATAATTAATAATATAAATATATAATTAGTTATATATAGTAAATAATTATATATTAATATTTATATTGAGCACTGATTGAATGAAAATTGAAAAGAAATTGTATAATATTCTAAAATTGTATTGATATATTAACAAAAAAATATATAATTAAAAAGTGTTAAATGTAGAATGAAGACTAATTCGTCTAAACTTTAAAGTGGAGGTGCTCAACAGATAGAGCTCAACAATTCCACGAAATCTATTCTAAATAGTGCGTAGTTGAACTATTAGACATTTTGCACAGATATTATATAGATATTATAATACCTACACGCCAATCGGTTTCCAAGAAAATCTTCCCTTCTATTATTATGCGCGGTGGAGTTAATTCTTCGAGATTTGTTTCATAATGGCGCTCAAATCCCCTTTGGGTTGTACTCAAAGAGGTTTCATGTTTGGAATAGAGAGAATGCTGGTTTCGCGTTTACCATAATGTTTTAACCGCAATGAAAACTAAATTTTCGAAGAATGCGTTCAAATATTTATTTGCATAAAATATAATGTTACAAACTACTATAAAACCTATATAATTATGACGTTTCACTTTTCTATCATTCAAAATGCAGTTCGTTCTCTATATTCCTCTAAAATTGAAATCTTCTTGGGTACATTTTAAGTATTAAGTATTAAAAAGAGAATGTTAAATCCATGATCAAGTTCTATTTGTTATTGAATGTTGCATTTCAATATTATATTTTATCGATGCGTTGCCAAATCGATGTGAGATTATAGTATACCTTACTTATTGTGCTGTTTTGCGGCGGTGGCTTTAGGCCGGCTGGGATTGACTACTTACTTATTTATATTTAGTTTTATATCCAGTATTTCTTAATATAACTTTAGATATACATTCCAAAATGTAGGACAGTCGATCTGTCGTGTTTTTATTCAATGACATCACATTTCATTGTTATTAAATCGATGATTTATGCCTGGCTTACATGTACCAGTGACTCGGTCCAGTAACATAGAATTTTCCGACTTTGGGCCCAGTTTCTGGTATCGTATAAACCGTGCATTATTGATTCTCAAACGTTAAGTTTGGTTTACCAAAAAATGTTTACTTAATAATTGTAAAAATAAATTGCATGACAAACTATTCTTACCTATACCTTTATTTCTAAGCGAATAACTTCGAACAAACTATTAGTTACGCCAGTCCCTTGCTGATAGGATCGCGGTAACGCCTTTTTTAACGTCGCAGTTGTGAATGCGTAATTTCAAAATGCGATAGATCTCGCATTTAATAGGTTTAATCCGATCGGTGTAAAGTCGGGAAGTTTGTTGTGGCGTCTCATAAAAACAGACAGACAGACTGGACGGACAACAAAGTGATCCAAAAAGTGTTCCTTTTTACCCTTTAAAGTACGGAACCCTAAAAACTTAATCATTCATGAACAGAAGTAAAAATAGATACTTCGCTTTTTTTACCCGATTTCAAAACAAAGGAGGTTACCAATTCGTCCGAGTTTTTTTGCCGAAATCGTTTAAAAATGGCAGTATCTCGATTCTATTACTACCTTTATTTCAATTTAAGTTTATATTTAGTTTTCACTAGCGTGTTACACCGACGTTTATGATGTTAGTTTGTAAGCAATTTATTTAATATTTCGTTTACTTAAACACCAATTGTATTGAATGAGGACTGCTTGTTGTGTGAACGGAGTCTCTTAGGCTCGAGAACTTGATACTGTACTATTCTATGCTTAACTAAAGAATAAAGAAGATTAATCCGATCTTTTGTTTTATTAAACAAGACACGACTTTACAAAAAGAGAAAGCTCTTTCTACCGCTTAACATTTCTGTTTTGGCAGAAATAGACCGCAGGCCCGGGGCAAACATTGATGGGTCACACAAACCACCAGAAGACTTAGGACAATAATAAGATTCAGCATTATGCCGTCAGTTGTTGTAAGCTGTCCAACACAACAACGGCATCAGTTCCGGACAGTTTCAATACCTCTTTTTTTATTCATTATTTCGCAATGCCGTACAAAAATATATGACCTCTTTGTCTGTACTCTATATCTGTACTTTCTATCTCTCTACCTCTATCTGTTCTTTTGAATTCTCACCTGCACTCAGTTATACAGCTTAAAAGTTGATGGCATGGTGCTGAATTTAATAGTTTATGTCCTTTTATCTTTCTAAATGTCTTCTGATGATTCATATGACCCATCAATTTTTGCCCCGGGCCTATAGTCTAAAAGGAAGAGATAACTACTAATATTAATGTCAAAGTAAACAAGTGTGTTTATTACTTCTTGACGCAAAAGCTACTGACCGATTGCGATTAAAATTGACATGCAGATAACTGGAGATCTGGATTAACACATAGGCTACTTTTTATCCTGATATTCACGTGGGTTCGAGACTTACGCTGGTGGCCCCGGGGGTCGCAGCTAGTAATGTAAAAAAAGGAATTTGAATAACAATACGAATTAGTTAAAACAAATTTATTTAAAAAACACGGAACTGGATACATATTTAGATTCTGTGTTAAAGAACAGTCTACCAACATTTAAGGCATTACATTGATGTGAACAATATTACTACTAAACAACTTTTAAGACCAGTCGAAATCGAGATTCCATACAAATTTTCATAATCATTCTTTAACAATTTTTTAATGGAATATTAAACCTCCGTAGCCTCTAATACTTAGGAATTCTGATTGATAAAAATTATAGACTGGTCAATAACGTAACATAAAAAAAAAAATAGTGATAACATTTTTAACTATGACTTTTATGCCCGTATCAGAAAAGGTGATTTAAGCGGAGATCTTGCCTTGATACTTGATTTATTTGTCAAATTGACGAGAGCAACATGAAGGCATTTAGATATTAGGTACTGGTACGAACTCGAATATATATTATGGAAGTGGCAATCATTTGAATGCATGTTCCACGCAAACGGTGGTTGCAGGGCCTAGAACGATGATTCGACCGCCAGACTGTCACTAAAGATCGTCCGCCATTGGTCGATCCGTAATACTGTACAGAACATGTCATTGTGTGCATCTGCTGCTGTGTGACCGTGGAACATGTTTTATTCGAATAGAGAAGTTAGATCTCCATTCTATTTATTTATACTAGAGGTCTCAAACTTAATCCACGTTCAATTTACGCGAAATAAATAATATCGCTCGCTGCGGGCTTAAGATAAATGACGTTAATTAAATCGTTTAAAGCATCATTGAGTTTGCGGTAGCCTTACCGCAATGGCTGTTACAACTGTCTTCTGATGATGACATCAATGCATGATGGCGTCTGTAAATTTTAGAATTTCGCGAACGACAGATCACGTCTTAAGTCAATATCTATGCTTGAGTTGCTTTTTATAATACGGGTCTAAATTGTAAGTTCTACAAATTAAGTTCAATGCTTAAAATAAGTTTAATATACGAAACAATACTACCTCAGTTATTAAATAACTAAGTTAAATAAATGCAGAGATCTAATAACAAAACAATAACATTCTAATACAATTTCACACTCAGAAATGTTGCTTAGCGAACCTATATACAATGGAAGATATCGCTTTTAGCAAAAAGGCCTCCCATTGTAACCATCTACGTTATCTATCTTCGTTAAGTTTTTACACAAGATAGATGAGCGTTAGTGATGATATGGTCTTAGAAGTAGCATGCTCATCTAGAAGAAGGAAAACGACAGTGGAACAAGATCCCTAGTGCCTGCACCTCTAGTATTTGTTTTACAAAGAGTTACGTATAACCTCTCCCCAAACTAAGCACTAGGCTTGTACTGTAACCGTACTGTACTAGACAACGGATAATATTTTTTAAATAATTTTTTAAATAATTCGTTAAGTAACATTTTTGAGTTTGGGTTAAAAATTATAAAAATATTGCCACTGTAAATTAAATGAACATTTCTATTATTATTACAAAATATATATTATATTACAATATCAACTGAAATTTTGAATATACCCAAAAAATGTCTAAGTAGGTACATACATAAAACGCAATTTACTTTTAGTATTTAAGCACATTGAGAATACTGACAAATTCCACAGATCAATATGAGATTTTATAAACAGGAACAGGAATGTTTCCGAGAAAGATCTTGTTTAACTGTACAGCGACATCTAACAGTCAAACATACAGAAAAATTCGGCTTGTAATTAAAATAAAATTTCTTAAACTGAGGGTGTAATACTTAAATACAAACTGGAATTATACCTACGAGTAAATATTTTTATAATAGTATTTATTTATTGTAAACGTGACAGATCCCAAAAATATTAACATTTAGGTACAATTAAGACACTGGGATTTTATAAGAATATGTAATAGGATATTTTACAATTTGATTATTTCTACTTTTAAACGAATAAAATGACGTTTTCTTTTATTGCCAAATGGGCGTAAATTGGAAGTGAAGCAAGGCGACACTTATTTACAAAATTATATATTTTGTTGTAGTAAAGTTTTTCCAAACGATATATGAGCGTTTGGCCACTATACTCACCTGATGGTGATGAAACGATCGATACAAGATGTATGCAACACGTTCATCTAGATTCTAGAAGAAGGAAGACGGTAGTGGAAGAAGATCCGACCCTTCTTCTTTAGTTGCTTGACTTTAAACTTTACTCCGTTTAGATAAAGTTGAAAGTGACAAATAGCGACACCACTCCGCTTCTACTTTGTCTATTGTAAGTGAATAATTACCTCGACATATTAAATACATCGGAACAAAATCCTTATTTCTAATAAACTTTGAAATCAATATATAAAAAAGTTCATAAATATTTTGGTATGAAACAGCGCCGTATATCCCAAACTTAGTAACTAAGCTTGTAATACGGCGGAACAACTAATAGAATACTCCCATATAATTCATACAATTAAAAACAAAACTATTGTTATCACAGTGAAACTAAAAAATAATACTTGTAAGACAAAAACAATAAACTTCAAAGTCTGTAGAGAGGGATTTTAATCAAAAAACGTTCTAATAACTTTGTACTACTTAGTACAAAAGTTTACAAGTTTGGTTGAAGTACTTGTGTTGAAACATTTAAGCATTTATAGAAAAAACATGTAAAAAAACTAGTCTATAGATTTAGAAGTTTATATGCTGAGGCAACGAGTTGATTTTTGTAAAACAAAGTAATATCAAAATTATTTCCATTTAATTATAAGCAATAGGGTTTTAAAGGCTATATAGTGTATTAAACCAGAACTGTCCAATAGTCAAAAACAAATTTGAATCAGTTTAGCAGATTATAAGATTATTATAATATCCATAAGTAACAGAGATATAATAGGCATGCATTTTAAAAACTATAAAATCTTGTCTCACAGTTTTCCTGCAACCTACATTTTTTTTTTATTTATCGTCAAAGTACAGACTTTTTGTCTTGTCTTTCTTTTTTACAAGTATAGCCAGCGATTATTCAGATACAATCGGCTAAGCCGTCTTCAAATCGGCAAATATCCATTAGCAAAATAGCCACACAAATCAATGATTACTTACAGGGAAGTCTCCAACGAAAATGTCTGTAAAGATACTTAAGTCAATAATTTTTTTTTTTGCATTAAAAACCTCTTCCTTTTTTGGAGTCGGTTAATAAGTTGGATGTTATTTTGATATTACAATTATGGATAGAAAAATCAACCCTCAAACATAAAGATATTTTTGTTGTAAGATAAAATAGAATGGCATATAAATAAATACATTGAGTGGTATGTAACTGTATGTTTGTGCCGGCGGCTCCTTACTTGTCCCCGTTCTCATGTGCCACCTTCACCTTCTTGTAGGGGGGAGAGTCGGCGAACATCGCGCCCGAACGGAGCTCCGACATCATGAACGGTATCTGGAGAAGGGGAAGTAGGTAAGTGAGGGGAAAGCCACACAAAGGGTAGACCTATCAGTACATAGCACAAAATAAAGCCTGTAATTGCGGTATGCTTAGATTTTGATGTGGTTTTTTAGCAGCAGCCCTAGACAACATTCTTATCGAATAACGAAATCGCCAATCGACAAGCCAAAGCCAAGCGAAAAGTCACGTTACTTTTCGCGAAAAGACAGATTTTTTTTTGGATAAAAAAACAAAAAAAAAACAAAAACAAAAAAAAAACTGTCGATTGCGATTTCGTTAATCGATAAGAATGTTGTCTAGGGCTGCTGATAAGAATGATTCAATAGAAAGGTTTATTATGTACTAGCTGCGCCCCGCGGTTTTACCCGCGTAAGTCCCGTACTTATATCGGGATAAAATGTAGCCTACGGTTATTCCCGGTATCCAACTACTTATATTCCAAGTTTCATCGCAATCGGTTTAGTAGTTTTTGCGTGATTAAGTAACATCCAAATACACACACTTTCACATTTATAATATTAGTATGATAACGCATCCTGATATTTTCTCGCGGCATCGGGACTTCCGCGGGTGAAACCGCGGGGCGCAGCTTGTATAATATAAAATATAAAACGGCAACATATGAAATTATAACTCTAAAATCTATTTCAACTAATTAATGTCCGAAGAGGTCGAATTACTAGTTTTGATTGTAGATTAATACATAAAATTACTTGACTAACACCCGTATACAGAAACGTTATTTAAAATTTGAGAGGTTATTAAATTATTTAGCAGTTACTAAATTAAAAATTAGTATGGCAATTTTGGGATTTGAGAGCTGCTTCTTTGTTTAAGTAGTTCTCAAATGTTGAGTAGCCTTTCAGTATTCGGCCGTTAAGCTCATGCTTGTGGACTGATATAATATATTTATAATATTCTTATGTTTTGCCCATTGCCCAAGGCTTTTTATTAGGAATATTTAACAAAACATCATCAAGAATTTTCGATAAACCATTTCTCCTTGTAAATATTTCTAATATTATCAGTGAAAAAGGGATTTTGTCCGTTTTTATCGAAACTATTTCAATTCGATTCTTTCGGGCAACAACAACAACAAATTAATTTATTTTCCAAATCAAGGTCAGTTGAATAAACGGTGTCAATCAATCAGTTGACAATAAACAGTGGATCCCGCACTAGGGTTAAATCACGGGGTTAAATCTATATTTATCGAAATCGAGTTTGGCTGTGATATTGACACTGGGGTTTATTTAAAAAGCAAATATGGACAGACGAACAAAAAAAATACGTTATAAAGATTCCTTAAATAAAGGAATCAAAGATTACTTTCTTACAAAAAAAAGTAATCCCTACAAACAAACAATTGTTTCCACTGGTTTTTTAGGAATATAATATAATAATAAATATTGCACTACATTGTACACAGCGCATTCTAGCCCTAAAACTAATCACTAGGCTTGTACTATGGGTATTAGATAACGGGTATACTACATATTATACTTTTTTTTGTAAATACATACTTTTACATACATACATACATACATATTATACATATATAAGACACCGAGACCAGAAACAAATATTTATTTTTAAGCACAAATATTTGTACCCGACAGGAATCGAATCCGCAGCCTCCTGCATTGCAGTCGATGCGTCCGCCCAACGCGCCACAGAGGCCGTCAATGTAATGGATGTAAAAAATAAAATATGTATGATGGTGTACCTACTTTAAAAATATTGTCGAACACTTGAAATAAATCTTTTGGAATGGATATGGGCCTAGTTTTACCTTACGGTATAGGCAGGCGGTTCGCTTAGCGCCTAGTGGCTCACATTCTGACAAAATACACAGCTAGGGTCGTTTTAGTTAGGCGACTCGCTAGGCTCCATGCTAGGCGCTAAGCGCGGGTCGTGGGTCGTGGGTCGTGGGTCGTGGGTCGCGGAGGGTGCATCACCTTATGTTCGAACTGCAGATGATGGTTGGGTTGCAGCGCGAGACAGGCGCGCAGCGTGTTCTCGACGGCGGCGCGCTGCTTGAACAGCGCGTTGACTACCGGCGCGCCGCGCGGCACTAGCGGCGCCTTCAGCAGGTACGACAGCGCCGATAGCACCGAGTGCATGCCGCTCCATTCTGGGGAGGGGTTAGTGCTTCTTGAGAATTAGGTTTATTGATGCGCCCCTTGCCCCTCATCTAAATATGTTGATTTGATTTGAAGAAACAAAAATATTTTAAATATTTTTTTTACAGGGTGAAAAATTTCGATGGGTTTTCAGGGTGATATCCCAAACTATAAGAGATAACATAATATGCTGAAAGGAAAGGCGCCTCCGATTTTGACAAAACCTAAAATGGCATAATTAGATTTTTGAAAAATTTGTTATCTTAGTCACGTAGCGAACCTTGTCTTTTTGTCTTATAAATTGTAAAAGAGAAAAGAAAAAATAATACACAATCGCATCCACAAGCCATCCTTTACTACAATGTAGAACAACTTTTAACCAATTTAAAAAACCGAGTAAGTGCGAGTCGGACTCGACCACGTCGTTGTCATCAAAATATCACGTTTGCCGTACGGGAGCCCCTGTGTTTACATATTATGTATATATATATTTTAGGCTTAGTAAAAGGGTCCAGTTTTTACCCGGCTGCAAGGAAAGGGTTATGTTTTTTACCATTCGGGTTCGAAACTCTACAAAATAGTTTATTAAAGCAACCCCTTGCCTCATCTTAGCAATTTATTAACAAAACCAAACAGGGTTTTGAAAAAAAAAGCAAATTGCTTCGTGAGTCACCGACGCGACGTGGGAATTAGTCACGCTCGGTCGTGAGAAGTAAACGTTACCTCCATGATGTTCGAACTGTATCCTCATCATGAGTTCAGCTAGCACGACGAGGTCGAGGATGATGGGCACGGCGAGCAGCGAGTCCTCGCACGTGTTGTGTACGGCGATCGTGTTGGTGCCGTGCAGCAGGATCTCTGACGTGTACTCATCCATGGCGCGCTTCGAGTCACCTGGAGGAGTTAAGAATACTCGTCAGGATTGTCTAAATAACTAACTTTGCTGTCGATATCGACCCACCGGCATATTATATTATTTATTCCGACTGTACGCATGACACTCCTAAAGACATAGTTTATTATGCCATCTAAAAATTAAAAATACAAAATGAAGATTCAATTTGGTCTAAGTTTAGTGTATTAATTTATAAGTTATATTGTATTGTATTGACTGTAGAATCTTAGTTAAATAAATAAATAAATAAATAAAAATCCTATAACATAAAATAAAAATCTTAATCTAAAATAGGAGGTCTTATACAACTGAGGACGGTCTCTTCCAGGCGACCTCGTTATAAAGGAGCACATGAATCTCCACCTCACACTTTTACTTTTTATTTAAAAGTATCTTTGAATTTAAGGTAACGTGACTTCAGTGGCTTGTTACACCATTCTTCCTTCCGACGCGCGACGCCATATTTACTGACCTACATAGGGCACGTATTTGATGACGACCACGTGGTCCGGCGTCTCCCCCGGCGCGTACAGTAGAGAATTGGACTCCACCATGTCATCCACCACGTTGCTCTTTGTTATCTGTGGACAATAGCATTTGGTGAGCATTTGTTATATCTCACGCCTCTATGTTCTGTTTCTCTGTCTTAAGAAGGAAGAGAAAGAAATGGAATATTTGTCTCTATATCAGTAAAGACCTCTGTGGCGCGTCGAGCGAACGCTTGGCTGCAAAGCAGAAGGTTGCAGGTTCGATTCCCGCTGGGTGCAAATATTTATGCTTAAAAATAAATATTTGTATCTGGTCTGGGTTTATTTCTATGTATAATATGTATGTATTTACAAAAGAAATATAAATATAAGTAGTATATCCGTTGTCTAGTCACCGTAACACAAGCTTAGCAGCTTACCATGGGGCTAGATGGCGCTGTGTGTTGGTCACAGAATTGATTTATTCATTTATTTATATCAGTACCGATACCAGCCGGTGAACGTTTCTCATCCGCAAACCTAAGAACGGCTGCGGAAAAATAAGTATATAAACATTTTGTCGATCGAGAATAACGTATCTTTGTTTTAAACGAAATAATATCCTTACTTAATAATATATCCTAGTATGATAAATTTGAAAGTTTATTGTTTGTTTATTTGTACCCTCCTCACGGTCAAGCGGTTCGACCGATTTGGATGAAAATTTGCATAGGGATAGTTAATAATCCCACAGAATCGAGACTTACGCGGGTGATAATTATTAAACTAACTGAGATCTGTATGAAAATCGAACAGGAATCTGTTAGGGTAAGGAGTGGCATCATCATCGTCATCATCACTTACTTACGTAGAAACTTTACCTTTACCCACCAGTACTTCCCTGGTCATCCGTTTAAGTGTGCTTTTTTTACACAGCAGTAGGTAGGTGTTCGAACAACGCGGGATCGCCACTTGCGTGGGTGAAACCGGGCGCAGTTAGTATTAGATATATTTTTTATAGAAATATTATTGACCTCTTAGTTTTTAACGCCTTGAAATAGAAGTTATCGTATTGTAGGTGTTAAAAAGTTACGTGCTCACCTCTTTAGAGCGGAACTGTTTCGGTGCGGAGAGATTCTTGCCGTCGTTGTTACCGAGGTGATTGTAGCTCACAATGGACACCGGCTTCAGACCTGACCACACACATACACACTATAAATATTAAAACGTTATCTTAAGGGCCTATACAACCCTAATAGCGAGACAGGGATAAAGCCAGCGAATTTCAGATGTGTAAGTGAAGGACGTAATATGCGACCTTGCAAAATTTTTGTGCGTAAAATCAAACAATTGCTAGTTTCAAGATAACTAAATGTTATTATTGTAATTCAAAACATTCACTGCCTGTATTGATCTAAGTTCAGTTCTTATACAAAGTTTTATTAGTTTTGGTACAATATTGACTGAGTAATATCACTTATTTGTACAATTTAGAGGGAAGATTGGATTTTTTTTCTATCGAGAAAATTTTCAGGAATCGTGTTTTCACGACATTCACGTGTTAGTAAATATCCTCGACTTTCATAAATATGGTTTCTAAAACTTTTATTTTAAATAACTTTTGTAGTAATTCATCACAGAAACATCAGTTCTGGCCTACTACGGCCCCTTAACAAATGTAACCCAAAAAGCTGCTGCCTTAAAATGGAATTGGGCCGGCCATGTTTGCCGAATGCCGGATGAACTTTGGGCCAAAATAAGCACCTTGTGCTCCCCCGCCAATGGTAGACGTTTACCCGGCAGACCCCGTCGAAGGTCGCGAGATGGACAAGTCCGACACAGATTGGCAACCTCCGCACCAGACCGCGAGCTATGGAAGGGGAGTAAAGAGGTCTTTGCCCTGCAGTGGGACACTACAAGCTCCTAATAATAATATTTTAACATAGCCAAAGTTCTTCTTTTTCCCGTGTAGTGGGGTGTCTCACCTAGTGTTAGAATTTATAGGTCACCCTAAGGGGTTCTTCACATGAACCACGACCACACCACGTGGCCGGACGCAATTTTGTATTGAACATGAATAGGACTATTTTCGGGTCTAGGTCTAGTTTAGTTGATTTGTTATATCTTTGTTATTCATGTATAGATTGTATAGTGAATCAAAAATAAATGATTTTCTATTCTATTCTAATAGTCCTATTCATTTTGAATAAAAATAGTACGCCCGGCCACGTGGTGTGGTTGAGGTGTGGTTGTGTTACGTGTGAAGAAGCCCTAAAGCTCCAAGTTAGAGGCCTAACCATGTGACTGTTATCGGAGATAACCGTTTACTGTGCCATCTCAAACACGGAGCACAGATTTGATATTGTAGATTTTGGATCATATTCTATTTAAATAATGCCCAGAAGATAATACTTACACGGTTAGATACCGGCTGAGAAAAATAACTTCGAATATTATAAACGTGAACTATACGAGTATTCTCTCAACTTATTCATGCAAGATCTACTGAACAGATTGCGAAATTTCAAAGTAGGGGTATATTCACCGGCGGAGATGAGGAAGTCGACCAGCACCGATTTGAGCTTGGTCTGTCCGGACTTGAAGTCGTCCCCCGCCACGAAGACGCCGCGAGCCTCCGCGCGCTCCGCCACGCCCGGCACCAGCGTGTTCTGCGGGGACCCGTTGATGTAGCAACACTGGGGGGGGAGAGGGAACACGTTATATTCATTCATTCATTTATTTATTTGCATAGAAAGAAGTACAATATAGTGTTACAAAATTTCAAGTCCAACAATAGTAGACGTGGTATAGTAAGGGGGTGTAACCCCGCATACTACAGGGTTACTCCATTTCCATTTGACGGTCTCTGTGGCTCGTCTGGCGAACGCCCGGCTGCAATGCAGAAGGCTGCGGGTTCGATTCCCGCCCGGTGCAAATATTTACGCTTAAAAATAATATTTGTATTTGGTCTGGGTGGCTTTCTATGTATTTACAAAGAAAAAGAGTATAATATGTAGTACTTATATCCGTTGTATAGTACCCATAGTACAAGCCTAGTGCTTAGTTTGGGGCTAGATTGCGCATAGTGGTTTGAAGCAAGATTACCTATTACAGAAGATACTTTTCACTCAGGAATGATTCGAGTGCGGCTAAGAATAACGAAAAACTAAAAAAAAAAAATGAATAATTACTCCTTCGTCGATCGCAGCTAGAGCAAAGATGATGGAAGGCGATATTTCAGTCTCTTTGTTCTGCAACGCTTGGATCAGATTCTCGCTTGTGTCGTGCACGCCCGCTCGTACTTCACAGAACCTGGACGTAAAAATACAAGGTAAATACATACATATATTTTGTAATTTGTTTTTATTGCTCAAGGCATATCTACTAGAAATATTTCTGTCGCGTTTCTGCGTTCAAACCTCGTCGCGAGTAAATTTAATAAGATGAATTTACCCTTAAAAATATTTCTATGTACATTAAACATAAAATTCTAAAACTTTACAGATCTTAAGTAACAAGTAGAGGGGTAATGCAACCAGCATTCTTCCCAACAGTGGTCCCTAGGAGGGTTGGTGACAAGCAGGCGGCCGACCGTAAAAATATAGCTAAGCCTATTTGCAGTAGGTACTGTCAATGATGACTTCCCTACTGTGCCAGCTCCAGGTATTTTGGTGTTTTAGCGGACCCGGGGGGTCACGAGAGGGATGCAACCGGATACATGGCTCAGATGAGAAGGAAGATCAGTAGCTCACCTCTCAGTGTTAGCGGTCCACAGCACGATCACTTTGTCCAACTTATGTTTGTTGCGGAAGTCCTGTATGTCTGCGCGGACTTGTAGATACTGCTCGTGCTTCGTACCGGGGATTAGATTGGTTGCCCGGTCAGCCTGTGAACAATTTAACAACACTGTTAAAGGTCGATTAGACCAAACTCAAGTCTTCGAGTCTAAGAGTGACTGAGTGAATAGGTTTCTGCTAGGCAAGCTTATTGCACAGTCGACCTCATCGTCGCTTCTCCGTCAGTTGAGATGAGGTCAAATGCTAGCCTACCTCATGTTCGAAATTTGAAGATTTATGCACAGAATTGTTTTTCATATCCTAATCTAGCTTGCTCGAATGAAGCCTCAGAATTAGATACAGTCCCTGTAAGCTATAGTCTAAAAGATTATGACAACTGTATACTTGTCGTAAAAGGCGAAGAAAATTATTGGTGGGAGGCTCCGGCCGCGGCCTTAACCACCCACCAGGCTAAGTTATAGCGCCAGACGGACTAGTCCGTTTTCCAAATTGCGTAGACCAGTGTTTGAGATACGTAGACAATGTTATTTATACCTTGCGAAAGTTTCACGCTGTTTTCCTTAGGCCTAATAGATGGTGGCAATCTATGACCGAAGCTACCCACCAAGTAAAGGGCAAAAAAAATTTAAAAGTTAAAGTTTTAACTGTATGTTTTCGCAATCAGCCCTACTGTTGGGCCTTTCTGCGTGATTTTAAGCCGTGGGTTTCCTCACGATGTTTTCCTTCACCGCAAGAGCGATGTTAATAGCACACATACATTTTCCTTAAAGAAAGACCGGTGCGCGACCGGGATTCGAAACCACGACCTTCGGAATGAAAGTCGGGGTATCTACAACTAGACCAACAGCGCTCACCCATGTAAAGGGCATAAAGCCTGGTAAATTGCCCTGTAATTTCATAGTACATACATGTTATAAAGCGGTCGTATAGGTATTAATAGCGTTAGATATTGCCACTCAAGTTTATAGCCGTGTTTACACATGTCGTGTAACCTTGGCAATGGAGTTTTATTGTGCATTATTGTGTTTCGTGCGCGGCTTACGCACTAACAACAAACATAGGTATATACATAGTTGATAAAGTCATACATAACGTTATTATGTACAATTGTACAAATTGCCAATTGTCAATTGCCAATTGCTTGTCCAATTGTACTAACGATTAACAGAGCTATACTTTGCAACAACACAAATATGATTTCGATCTGAACTATACGTGCAAAAGGTTGTAGATTTTTATACTTTAAAGAAATGCTTTCCTAAAATTTCGCACCCGACAGGATTAGTAGGAGTTGCAGATTATTTACAACCCTTTATTTTCTTTTTTAAAGGACAGGCTAAGTACCTACTAGCCGGTCCTTTAAAAAAGTACAGGCTAGTAGGTTACAAAAAATTAATTACAAATTAATTATTGATTGATTGACTAATTGAAAAACACAAATGACAACAAATTAGAAAGAAAAACTAATTAATAAGAAGTAGAACTATTTTTTTCAGGTTTAATGGCATTGCTTGTAGTGTATTAAGCATTTATCGACCTATGATGAAATTTCGAGTTCTGGAAAGAACTCAAAATGTCGTCGGAGGAAATGGGTACTCCTGGGTAAATTAAATGGTCATTTTTAGACCAGAAAACCGCACATTATTAGATGCCATAGCATAACGGTCACAGCGCAATCTAACTTCAAAGTAAGCTGGCTAGGCACAACTATTACATAATACTGTAAAGGTTTCATTAATATTGACATAATTTCAATTGATTTTGACAGTGGCAACCTTTTTAATGAAGGTTGACGGCCGGAAAGGAGAATAAAAAAAAAAGACAGAGATAAAATGGCGCCTAAAAGCACTCGTGTGTTTATGTTTGAAAAATTGGTTGTAGACTTAAAAAAGGAAGGTTTTTAGTAAAGTCAAGCAATGATAAAGATTACGATAGTTTAGTTAAATGTAGTGGTTATAATATCTGAGTTTAGTTGACAAGGAATGTTGTACTAGTGATTAATATTAAGATGATCTATTGTTGCAAGTAAACAGGTATTATTGAAGACATTATGTGAGTATTATTTACTTGAATCCTACTAGGAAAGAAAGATCATAACATCTCAGAAGTGACAAGAATCCAAGGATATAATATACGCCCACAATTATTTAATTTTCAGACGTGTTTTAAGACGATTTTAATAGAAGCAAGTAGATTAAACTTTGGTATTGTACGTACAATTCTAAATAACGTAGTGATTACTCGCTTACTGATAAATATTAAGGCATATTAATGTCCTTTTTGGTAATTTGTACTGGTGGTGGCAGTGGACATTATAAATTAGTACCCATGATAATTAGTATGAAAGTTCCCTATGATTTTACTAATGAATAGAAAATCTATAAATTCAAAGTACATTTACACCAAATTTTGTGAAGATCGATTAAGAAATGCTATCTAAAGAGGATAAACAACACACTGGACTGTTGAGAGGTGCTTTTGCATGCTTGTTGGATTACCTGTCTTTGAATAAAATAAAGTTAGTAAGAAAGATAGGTATAGCTTAGTTCCTTAACTTCAAAAATATTCTATTGGACTTATATTTTATGTTTATCTAGATTGTAAGATGTTTATTGTGATAGCCCATTCTAAAATGAGTATAAGTATCTCCGTAAATTAAAAATTAACCTAAGAACGGGTAGTATGAGTGTGCTTCAAACTATGTGAACTAGAAACCATTTTTAAAATTCAGTTGATATAACAAGAGAAGTTGAGATTTGCAGTCTATATGTATACACAACTAGAACTTATTGAACTAGGAAATGCATTATAGACAACACCCTCACCGTTAGGGTTAGGATATAAACAGTTTTTATTGAATTTTATAAAAAAAAAAAACTGTTTAAAATGTTTTAGTGAATCTAATTTCATGAACTATGAAACTTGATTATTTAAATATACACTTATTTTGTTTCGGGGTAGAAAAATTTGAGTGAATATTATGAAATTTGAGGGAATTTAATGAAATTTGGCTTAGCTGTTAACCAAAGTAAGTACAGTAAAACGATTTCAATTAGTAAATTGACCAAAGATAGTACATTCGGATTCTAAACCTAGTATAGTGCTTATGAATTGAATTTAAGAAGCACCGGATCACTACATGAGTATTCATTTTGTCATCTGAAGTGACACACAATAACTAATTAATTTGCTTTTGTAGATATTGGTAAGAATAACATTTTGACTGTTTAACGTTATTTTTGCGACTGCATAGAATACTTAGGACATTAGTCACCACAATGCACATTAGTCAGGTTAGCCAAGCCACGAAAGAGTTTATCAGGTCTTTCGATTCCACTCGATACTCTAGACGTGAAATTGCACAGAACTATAAGATTTTATCTTAGGTATAGTTGTTAATTGGACTGGAACAAGTTTTTGTGAAAAGTTGATTAACCCTGGGTATGTCTCACGCAATTGGTCTTCCTACAGTGAAGCACAATTAGTAATTTTTTTAAGGACTTATAGTCGTCCGAATTGAGGAACGCATGGCGTGGACATTGAAATGTCATCGGAATAATAGATTTAAAATTTTATTTTATGACTTATGAGTGACCAAGAGTGTGGTTAACAATAATAATTTCGAATCCTCACGTGCTTCCGATGACATATTATACAATTGATCCCTGTTGTTATCTGTCAAAAATCATAACAGTTGTTAGAGGATTGAGAACAACCTGAATATTCTGAGACTAGTGGAGCTACTTTAATATTTTACCAAAATAATAATATTGATGTACGCTTGTGCAAGTTACCCAGTACCCTAATAATATTATAGGGTACTGGCAAGTTACCCAGTACCCTATAATTAATAAAGATTATTGAATACTAAATCTAAAGTTATATTTTGACTTGAGCATTGACATAATTTTATGTTTTATTTGGGCATGATTCTGTGCAGTGGATTTTGTTTGTTTGTCTAGATATTAACGATGAAAGTAAGGAATTTGATACACTTGACAACGTTCAGAGTTGAATATGTTAAACCGCAGCAGTAGCCACCCGGCTATGGACGAACGAGTACAGTTATCAGCAGCAGTAATTGATGGCTCTAGCTTGAGTCCAGTTGGCACAGATGAAACCAGGTAGCTGCAGATGGGGCTATATCGCCGGATTGACTTGGGTAGACTACGTCCATATGATTGGGCTATGTCTGCCCGATTGACTTGGGTGGACTACGTCCATATGATTGGGCCATGTCTGCCGGATTGACTTGGGTGGACTACGTCCATACGATTGGGCTATGTCTGCCGGATTGACTTGGGTTGACTATGTCCATATGATTGGGCTATGTCTGCCGGATTGACTTGGGTGGACTACGTCCATATGATTGGGCTATGTCTGCCGGATTGACTTGGGTTGACTATGTCCATATGATTGGGCTATGTCTGCCGGATTGACTTGGGTGGACTACGTCCATATGATTGGGCTATGTCTGCCGGATTGACTTGGGTGGCATACGTCCATGTGATTGGGCTATGTCTGCCGGAATGACTTGGGTGGACTACGTCCATATGATTGGGCTATGTCTGCCGGATTGACTTAAGTGGACTACGTCCATATGATTGGGCTATGTCTGCCGGATTGACTTGGGTTGACTACGTCCATATGATTGGGCTATGTCTGCCGGATTGACTTAGGTGGACTACGTCCATATGATTGGGCTATGTCTGCCGGATTGACTTGGGTTGACTACGTCCATATGATTGGGCTATGTCTGCCGGATTGACTTGGGTTGACTACGTCCATATGATTGGGCTATGTCTGCCGGATTGACTTGGGTGGACTACGTCCATATGATTGGGCTATGTCTGCCGGATTGACTTGGGTGGACTACGTCCATATGATTGGGCTATGTCTGCCGGATCGGACGATACGATACGATACGATACGATACGATACGATACGATACGATACGATACGATACGATACGATACGATACGATACGATACGATACGATACGATACGATACACGATACGATACGATACGATACGATACGATACGATACGATACGATACGATACGATACGATACGATACGATACGATACGATACGATACGATACGATACGATACGATACGATACGATACGATACGATACGATACGATACGATACGATACGATACGATACGATACGATACGATACGATACGATACGATACGATACGATACGATACGATACGATACGATACGATACGATACGATACGATACGATACGATACGATACGATACGATACGATACGATACGATACGATACGATACGATACGATACGATACGATACGATACGATACGATACGATACGATACGATACGATACGATACGATACGATACGATACGATCCGATCCGATCCGATCCGATCCGATCCGATCCGATCCGATCCGATCCGATCCGATCCGATACGATACGATACGATACGATACGATACGATACGATACGATACGATACGATACGATACGATACGATACGATACGATACGATACGATACGATACGATACGATACGATACGATACGATACGATACGATACGATACGATACGATACGATACGATACGATACGATACGATACGATACGATACGATACGATACGATACGATACGATACGATACGATACGATACGATACGATACGATACGATACGATACGATACGATACGATACGATACGATACGATACGATACGATACGATACGATACGATACGATACGATACGATACGATACGATACGATACGATACGATACGATACGATACGATACGATACGATACGATACGATACGATACGATACGATACGATACGATACGATACGATACGATACGATACGATACGATACGATACGATACGATACGATACGATACGATACGATACGATACGATACGATACGATACGATACGATACGATACGATACGATACGATACGATACGATACGATACGATACGATACGATACGATACGATACGATACGATACGATACGATACGATACGATACGATACGATACGATACGATACGATACGATACGATACGATACGATACGAAACGAAACGAAACGAAACGAAACGAAACGAAACGAAACGAAACGAAACGAAACGAAACGAAACGAAACGAAACGAAACGAAACGAAACGAAACGAAACGAAACGAAACGAAACGAAACGAAACGAAACGAAACGAAACGAAACGAAACGAAACGAAACGAAACGAAACGAAACGAAACGAAACGAAACGAAACGAAACGAAACGAAACGAAACGAAACGAAACGAAACGAAACGAAACGAAACGAAACGAAACGAAACGAAACGAAACGAAACGAAACGAAACTTCGTCGAAACGGTAAAATAGAGGTGGTGGAAACTCCTGGGATGGGTCAGAACCCGATACAAAATTCTTAGTTGTATATTATTTTTCTGGACTAAATGACAAAAAGTTATTATGAGTAATTCCTTTTGAAAAGTTATATCCTGGAGGATATTGATGATTATATACATTACTTCATAAAAATATAAAAAGTTAAAGATCACAGATTACACCTCTTGATTTAGTATAAATGTTCTACGTTGCTCTCAATCAAAACGCCAGCATCTTGGGCACCGAGCCTCTAGTGGGCGTTGCCGACAACTTCTTACGTATAATTAATTTTACTAATGTTTTACATATACTTATGTCAAGTAACGAACCTGTATAGTTTTGGATATAATAATAATTGTATGATAATTTTGCTAAATGAAAGTACTTGGGTTTTAACATACAATGCCATTTTTTTAAATTGTCTATTAAAATGAATAATGTATTAGAATACCTGATCCGATTAATTGAAAGCCTTTGTTATTTTGAATATATATATTTTTTTAATATTTAGTTAGAATTTATGAAGTATATGTCAATGAAACAATTTCAGATACGACAAACTGTCGGCGAATATTATCAGAACTCCACCTGAAATTATCTATAATGATTTAATATAAATTGTATACACGTGAAACTGACCTCACTTCTATTTTATGAAGATTGGAATTTGTAGTTTTATTTACTGTAGAATTGACAGGAGTTATTTTAGCTAACTCTTTTCTCTAACTCTAATTGAAATTAAGTACCTTACATTTCCAGAGCATTTTAAAGAGTTACCATTGATTTTTTTTTAAATTACAAATCTGTTAATGAATTTGAATCTATTTAACTTTATAATGATTATTATTATTTTCTTTTGATTTAGACATATTTTTGAATTCAAAATATACCTAATTATCATTTTATATGATACTGTACTTGTACTTACCTATAATTAAATTTTTATGAAACTAACATTTGCATGCTCTATGAAGCATAGTACAAGGACATCATGTAATTTTTAAAGACCTGCTGTAATAGTTACCGCTTGACTGTATTTTGGCAAATAAGTTCTGAATCTGAAGCTCAATAACCCTATTATATTAATGGCAGAGAGGTAAGTAATATTTAAGCAATGAAAGTAATCAAGTACTTTTTCTTTATTGTTACTATGTTGTAAATGTACTGTCAAAAAGTTGTGATGTTTGCTAAAACACATACTTAATTAAAATGTGCAATGGAAATCTTCTGATTTAGAGAATCTGAATTGAAATTAATTATATTTTAAGACAGCACCTACTGATGAAAGAATATGAATAGCTTTGACATATATTCATAAAGTCAAAGTCAATAATGCTTTATTCATTAATACCGTGTTCTCAATAAGTGTGCATGATTACATTTAATTGCCTATGATTTTAGTTGATTATTAGTTAAACAAAAAAATTTGATAATTAACTCAATTAAAGTATTATTAATTATTATATTTTAAATTTATAATTGGTATAATTTTGTCATTCTGGTAATATAATTGATATTTGCATATAAATTCAATTAATTAAAATCTGTATACTACTAACATAATCTTATCTAGAGTCCATAGATGAAATTTCTTGTATTTGTCATAAATGAATGGTTGGTTAATATCTAATTGTACCTAAACCTAAGCCACTTCATTGACCAACCGTCTCGAAAAGTAATGATCTGTTCAGGAAAAGTTTCTGTATCTGTTTGTCTTGATTATAATATTGATAGATAGATAATGGCTTTATTTGTGCAACACAAAACAATACAACAAAATACAAATATTTACATTACATCAAGTAAAGACAAAGCTTATACCTAATGGATTTATAATTATTATGTTGTGTGATATCATGTTTAACTGGCCTGAATTGCAACTGAAAAACAAATGTTATTTTATTTTTAAAAATACGAACCAGGTACCAAGTGTAGGTAATTAAGAAACGTAAGTTATCTGGTAAAAATAAAAATAATGTTAATTTTATGAAATCTAACATAAGATATTATGTTACAATGTTTCAACTGTGAATCAATCTATTAGGTGTACTAGAAAAATGTATACTAAGGTGATATTTTTGTATTTTTTTTTTCTTTTCCTTTCATGGCCGCACACATGTTTCAAGTGTAAAGGTTTTAGCCCTGATGTCACATGGTGTGACATTATTATGCGTGCATGGGGACATGCACGGTGCCAGGATGGTCGAGTGTAAAGGTTTCATTAATATTGACATAATTTCAATTGATTTTGACAGTGGCAACCTTTTTAATGAAGGTTGACGGCCGGAAAGGAGAATAAAAAAAAAAGACAGAGATAAAATGGCGCCTAAAAGCACTCGTGTGTTTATGTTTGAAAAATTGGTTGTAGACTTAAAAAAGGAAGGTTTTTAGTAAAGTCAAGCAATGATAAAGATTACGATAGTTTAGTTAAATGTAGTGGTTATAATATCTGAGTTTAGTTGACAAGGAATGTTGTACTAGTGATTAATATTAAGATGATCTATTGTTGCAAGTAAACAGGTATTATTGAAGACATTATGTGAGTATTATTTACTTGAATCCTACTAGGAAAGAAAGATCATAACAATACCATCCTTATGTATAAATCATCTGCGTGGAAATGCCCTAATTGGATTACACTATGCGTATTCACAATGTATTATCTGTGTCACAACAACGGACTCAGTGGGCGAGTGTCTCTTTCGACGACGCTTAGGTTGCGTGTTCGATTCCCACGTTGAAATTAATATTTGGTAGATCTCAGGTATTTCTTGTCTGGGTGCATATAACTTTAAGTTTTTAGTGTCCCATGTACAGGAAATCAAATAACTGTTACGCTTTATCTTACTTCTTACCAATATGAAAACGTCAAAGTTTGCAAGTACGTAATGTAAATGACTTTGTTACTCTTTCAGGCAAAAACCGCTGAAACGATTACGATGAAACTTGGAATATATATAGCTGGAAACCTGGATTAATATAGCCACATAGGCTACTTTTTATCCCGATGAAATATTTATAATTTATTTATTACATTTACACACACTCACACATTTACTTAGTTATGAATTTATTTTTAAGTGTGTTATCCCACTAAAATTATAAATGCGAAAATTTAGATGTTTGTTTGGATATTAGTGTTTCAATCACGCAAAAACTACTAAATCAATTGCTATGAAACTTGGTATGCAGATAATTGGAGATTAGGATTAAGACATAGGCTACTTTTTATCCCGATATTCTCACGGGATCTGGACTTACGCGGGTGAAACCGAGGGCGTAGCTAGTATTTTATATTTATAATGCATTTTGATGTTGATCAAATAAACTATATTTATCTATCTTATACGGGAGAAACCGGGACACAGCTAGTATAGTTGACAAAGCGTTCTACCTCTGTGGTTCAACTCAAACAGTCCTATTCATAGAGTTAAGTAATATATCCCTCGAAATGTATTCTACACATACGTCCGTGTAGAATAAAAATGCGCGTGACGTGTATTCTACACGTACCCCCGTGTAACATTAAAGTGGTCTACTTTTGTCTATGATTGTGAACGTTTCTTTTTTGCATGAAGGTAGTAATTGATGTATATACGTCAGCCACATCATTATTTTATAAGTCCCATAGATAATTTGCGTAAATTGGAATGACAAACGGAAATAAAAGAAAAATAAACCACGCTTCATTAGTGTTTCTGTGTCCGCCATTTTTTTCACATTGTGAGGTGAAAGTGGAAAGTAATAAAAAGTGAAAAAAATGTTTAGAAGGACAAATCGGTGACTTTTCTTTTATAAAAATACCAGAAAAAGACAGTAGTTTATGTGTATAGTGTTATTTTGTCGAATAATTGTGAAATAATTAGTGAAAAAAGCCAACAACTTTTGAGCCGGAATAATGGCGGATGTCGATTTCGCGATTGTGTTTTGTTTTAAGTTTATTTCTAAGTGATTTATTGTGAATTGAGGGTAGCATAGTTAGTAATATGATTAGAGGTGAATATTGTAAGTGAAATAAGTGTGTGGTTTGAGTGGTTGTTCGTAAAATATGGAAATATGATGTGAGAAACCCGTTGCAGCAGCGTTGCAGCAGATAGAAAAAATCGAATTCTGAAATTGTCATCATAATTAGAGCAACAGGTAAATAAATTCAGTTGTTTTAGCTAAATTTAGTGTATCAGAAATTTCAAGCCCAATACAATGATGTCACAATTATATATCGCTAAATGTAAAATAGTGCTGAAAATAAGCATTTTTCACGATGCCTACCCGGATCGATTTGCTTTTGAAAAACCAGTATCATTTTCCGTACCTAGGCCCCAGGGAGCCCGTACATTCAACGGGATATACATACGTCCTATTCAAAAGGCACGTGTATGTGTCAGATTGAATGACAGTTTAATATATTATGAGGAAAACTGATACGCATGCCGTAGCGTTCATTTATTTTTAGCACTATATTGGATTTGCACATATATCGAACTGGTTTACGTAAGTTAATGTTTACTCGGTTGATTCCAACTAGAGTTTAACGGAAAATTTTAGGATAATATAGTTTTAAGAAAATCGTAAAAGACGAAACAGACAATGCACTAGTCTATGAAATTATGTAACTAACATTTAAGAAACATAAAGCACAAGAATCGGAAGTTTTTTGAAGACAAAAATGTAACTACCTACGCTTTTTTATTAAGATTAACATCATTTCAATCCAATTTTAAGATAATTAGCGAAATTGATGTCATTTGCATGATATATCTAACTAAACGGATGCATTTAAAGCAAATATATTATGTAATATTATTTACACACCTACTATGCTCTACAAAGTTACTTTATTTGACCAAAAAGGTCAACGTAAAGCGACTCTTTATTCCCTAGGTGCATAAAGTGCTCATTATACACCTAGGGCATAAAGTAATTTAAATTTGGAACTAAGGTTCTGGTAGCATACGACCATTTCGAACTGGCCACCTAGACATAACACATTAAAAAAATAAAAACTGGGCTATTTTTTTCTATTTTCACGGACGAAAGGGTAAAGCAAAAAGTTTTGGTTAGTATAAAGCCCCAACTTTTTTTTTTCATCAGCTAAGGCCGATGTGTGGTTTCGTCATTTTGATGTAACATTGATAAATTTAATTAATATAGAGCTGTCAATATATTTAATATACGTTGCATTAATCTATTTTTTTTGTTGTTAGTTAAATGCTTATTTTTGTAGCCCTTTTATTGTCTCGCAGTAGATGTGTAAAGTAGAGTATTCACCTCGGTACTAAAGCCTGTCTTTATCTTGGGCGCTTGAATCCCACGCTTCACTCAGGACTCTAGGTCCATAACTCCTTCGCTTCGCTCAGGAGTTAAGTTTTTAACACCCTCGCTGCGCTCGGGAGTTAACCCTCTAGAGTCCTTCGTATGCTTTGGATTCAATATGACGCCCGCTATATAAAACAGGACTTTAGTACCTCGGTGCATAAACTACTATTAGTTAATCTTTAAGTTAAAAATAATCAATACATAATATTTTGCGTAAATACTTTACTTATGTAAGTATTTCGACAAAAAAGAGTTGACAACGTAGCATATCCTGAAGTTTTTCAATTAAAACACATCAAAAACATAAAAATATATAATGTTTTAACATTAACCCATTATCTAGGTACGTACCTTCAAAAAAAAGTTCATAAACAGGATATCAAAAACAATATATAACAAGGAATATCCTGGCACATACAAAACATTATATTTTTCGTAAACACATTACGTTTTAAAAAAAGGCCCATAAAGATATTTCATAGAATATTTAAACAAGGAGAAATATCCTGGTAGAAAATTCAAGGTTTTTTTGTAAATACATTACGTATTTGGAAATAATAAAGTCTGTAAAGAGGAGAAAAAAAATATGACCACGAAGAGGAATAGAAGGCGCCCTGGCAGAATACATAATTTTTTTTTCGAAAACGCATTTTGTATTAGAAATAGAAAAAGGTTTTAACTAGAAAATGGAGTGTAATTAGAGGTAAAACGAGCATGTTTTGTAACCATCACTGAAGCTGAAGGCTGTTATAATCCCATGCAGGCGACCCGTGATCGAGTCTTATACCAGTGGTTTCTAAACTTTGATCGTAACCAACACATCGCAAGCATTAAACTAAGATAACATATTTCTTAGCTTATAGCTCAGGGCATTTAAGGGCCTATATAACCCTAATAGCGTGACAGGGATAAAACTAGCGAATTTCAGATGTGTAAGTGAAGGACGTAAGATGTGACTATGTACAACTTTATTGCGTAAAATCAAACAATTGCTGGTTTCAAGATAACTAAATTTAATCTTGAAATTCGAAACATTCATTGCCTGTATTGAGCTAAGTTCAGTTCTTATACAAAGTTTTATTAGTTTTCGTACAATATTGACTGAGTAACACTTATTTGTACAATTTAGAAGGAAGTTTGGTTTTTTTTTCTATCAAGAAAATTTTCTGGAATCGTGTTTTCACGACATTCACATGTTAGTAAATATCCTCGAGTTTAATAAATATGGTTTCAAAAACTTTTATTTCAAATAACTTTTGTAGTAATTCACCCTAGAAACATCAGTTCTGGCCTACTACGGCCCCAGTAACTAGAAATATTTTACATTAAATGCATCATCAAACACGGTCCATCATGGAGTCCCGTGTAGCGCAGTGGTAAACGGGATCGAGCGTCAAGCGAGTGTCACAGGTTCGGAGGATTTTTTTGATGATGCATTTCTCCTTGTTAAATATTTCTACTGGGATTGCACTTGAAAATGTTAATTGTTCTCTTATTTATCCAGTTGTCAATTAAAAGCGTTATTTAATTTTTCTTCATGTTTACACAGATGCGAAGATTTTTCGTTCATCGAGCATGAACATGAAATTGATAATTTTTCAGCAAAACATTAATTATTTTTACACACAATAGATGAGCGTTTGACCACTATCTCACCTGTTGGTAAGTGATGATATGGACTAAGATGTAACCCGCTCATATAGAAGAAGGCAGTGGAACAAGATCCAAAACGTGTTTTTTTTTGGAAACAATTACATTAATTTCTTCTATGGTTTTCGCGATTTTGCACAACCAACCTTTTGTCAACCTTGAAAAAGCCAACTGTAAAGTTGGCGAAAGCTCGGGTCAAATAATGAATAAAAACGCGATAAAATCGGATAAATAAAGTGTTTTATTAAACAATTACATTTATTTAATTAAACTATCTGAAGTTGTATTAATTGTGTATTTAAAATGTTATGATTTATGAATTTATGACATGACACATAATATTTTTTGTATGAGGTTATGGTTCAGACAACTTTGGGAACCACTGTTAAACAATCACCTAACTGACCACATGTTACAATGCTGTTTTTGAAAAATAAACCTTTGTTTTGAACATGTGGAGCTGTAAAACACATGGTCGACCTTGAATCTTGAATCTAGGTTTCGCATGAGTACATATAGGTAAATAACTCTAATTATATACAGAATGTGGCATAATTAATCACTGATTGTGTGTAAGTAAGCAAGTAAACTAGAATGCTTGTTGCTCCTTCACGCAAAAACTACAAAACCGATTGCGATAAAACGTGGTACAGATAGATAGGAGACCCGTAGGCTTTTAATCCAGCGGCCTTATTACCTATCTAGCAATAGCCAAACAATAGCAAAAATTGTGCAATAATCGCTTCAAAACCACAAATTCGTATTATGTATCAGCAAAAACCGAGCCATAACAATTTAGTGCCAGTGCTGCCTCTACCGAACAATTGAAGAGTTAAAAAGTGCATTCAATCGAATAAAATTCTATAGACTTGTCAATTTTTTCGTATTACGTATGACTTTGGCAGCAGAGCGATAGCGATCGGCTAGCAATTTGAAATGTCAAATGTGCAATAACAAAAAAGGTTATTTTTTGTCAATTGCTCTGCTATCGCTGCGTATTGTAAAGTTTTATTGTACGAAATTCGACATGGCACGTGCTGTACTGTTGTTAGAAGCATTAGATATCGAGTAAAGAAGAGCTGAAAGCACAAACACTTCAAGATTAAGGCGTAATCCCCGTGACCAAGCTAATGAATTGGAACTCTGCGACTTTGAGTTCAGGGCCCACTATAGACTCAGCTGAAGCCCTACATGGCTCACTCAAGAAGAAAGACTAAAATCAGTGTCGAAAATAAGGTAGGAAAGTTCCTTTCTAACTACTTACGTAGTTCATCGTCATCCATCATAAGAGTTGCGAGTAAACAATTCTTTGCATTTCAGATTCTCACGGCACTATCTTTTTTTTTGCCACGGGTTGTTATCAAAAGCCTGAGGTTATGAGTTACCTCCATGGGCTCAGCCAGGCTAGTGTATGCAATCTAACAATCCTAGAGTACCTACTTGTCAAACATATTTGTTTTCCTCAAAAACATCACAAGAGAGAAAGTGATCAATGTGATTTAATGTTCTTAAAATAGTATAAACTGTTTGTGTCATAGTGTTGCATTATAGTAGGTAGATATGATAGTAGTAACCTAAAGTATTTCATTTTGCATAATTAATCATTAATGAAAACTAGTGCTAATACTCAATACCCCACAGGTTGTATTTTATGTCATGTGTAATCAATCACAATAATTTTGTTTTAGTTTCTTCGACAAATTTGGAGTTTTGTCAATGCAGCCCGCATTGATGGCACTCATGTGGCTTTAATTAGGTCAACAGAGCATGAAGAAAGATTTTTTTAACATAATACATATTATCCATTCAAGAAATGTTCAAATTGTAAGTATTTTTGTTCATTGAGTGTACTAACAATATCTAACCCCGAACTACACTTGCAAAATGGGAGCCCCAGATAAGTGGATAGAATACATAATAATCAATTTACCTATAATTTTGAATTTGTACATGTCGAAATTAAGACAGAGAACAAGTTGTATGTAAATCATAATTATTCATTAAGTACTTGTACTAATATTTGTTCTACAGTAGGCATCAAACCCGCTACCATCTATGTTGCAGGCGGGTTATTCTTGCCTCAGTACACAAGTTGTTCATAATAATTTTCTCTTTTCAGATTTGTGATAGTGATCTAAACATTATGTATGACTGTAGATGCTACATTTGGTGGAGCTACGCATAATGCTTATATTTGGAGAATGTCTGAAATACAAAGCCATGTCCAAGACTTGCATAACAGAGGATAAGCCGTCTGACTGCTTGGTATAGTACTAACTACTTCAGTATTGAATAGATTAACATAAATAAATGAAAATACATTGGTTAAAATTTAAATTTACAGGTGATTCTGGGTACCCTTCAAGGCCATGGCTCTTTCTAGTTGTGAATGCTGAATCTAATAGCGCTGATAAATATTGCACCAACACCCACTTTTGAACCAGGAATACAGAAGAATGTTGCTATGGTGTTTTCAAAGTTCAGATGTGATTTATTGCAAAAATTTATTGGAGGACTCCGAGCAGAGAGTGCTACTTACTATATCTCGTCATCTTGCTCATAGGTGCAACATGTATATATTGATATAATAAAATTACATGATTGAGACAGAAAAAAATGTTTTAATTTCAATCCAATTTTGTAGAATAAAGTTATGTAAGTGTAGTTTTAGTAAATAATAAAACTAAATTGCTTAGAAATCTTATTTCTGAATATTATCTTCCAAGTTCCCATCTATCTCCATACCAAAATTTATCAAAATCGGTTCAGTAGTATAGTGAAAGTATAGCAAACAGACTGTAGTTACCTTTATAATACTAGTGATAGTTAGTGTAGACTCTGTAGATAGTAGAGCATTTCTAAAGTCAGTACATTTGGTGTCTGTTACTTTTTTACAACTTAACTGCTGAACCGATTTTGATAAATTTTGGTATAGATAGATCGAAAATTGGATAAGAACAAACGCTACTTATGATCCATATATTCCCACTGGATACTGGCTTACGTGGGTGAAACCGCAGGGCACAGCTACTAAGTAATAAATAAAAGCAATTTTAGGTTAAAAATTAAAATTGGACATTGTGGTGTAATGGTATTTTTATTATAGTTATTTTTATTTATCGTTAAGCATCACCAGCAATGCCTTGATATCATTTGACTGCTGTCGCACAATGTCTACCAGCTGGTGTGTCAGGTCACCGTCCTGTCTCTGCTTGTGCCCGGGCTGACTGCCATTATGAGAGCAGCATTTGCCAGCTTGGTTTCAGCCTCAGCTCTGCTCTTTTCCAGTTCCATTACCCAATGGGGGTTGGATTCTGGGTGGAACTGTAATAAATAAGGGTTTATTAATTAATTTAGCTCTACAATTACTTCATACAGATTCATCGATACACAGGTAAGTTGATTGCTTTCTCACTTGTAGTGTTAGCTGTTCTAGTATGTGAGGCTCTGAGCTGACATCAGGCCGAGTGACAGGACTCCCCCTTCCTGTAAAAATAAATAGAATAAAATTGATTTTCATTAAATCATGAAAACATATTTTATTTGATGAGCCTGTTGGAATTTAATTTTTCAATATATAATTACCAGAAAATATTGTACCAGTTTGTAGTGGTGTCTCTCTCATTCTAGTATCTGTGAGGTTCTGTGCATATCGTCACCAGACACTGCTTGTTCTCCAATTATTGCCAAGACTTTCTTGTCCACTTCGGGAAGATCATCTTGGCTACTTAGATTACCACCAGTACCCAAATCTTACTGCTTCCGTTTAGACAATCTTGTTTTGCTCTTCTGCTTGAGGTCAGCCCAATACTAAACAAACAAAAGCAATATAAGAATGCAATTTTTATGCAGAAAAGCAAAGAAAAGTAACAAATTAGGGAAGCTTACCATCGTTCGTCAGATTTAGTTGATCCATTGCCAAAGGAGTTGGAGCTTCTTAGCAAGGTCCTTCTACTGTTTATCTACTTCTTTAGACCTCGCCCCAAGGCCAAGCTACTCCTTTGGCTATTGTTCGATTGTCGGCTAGGAAATCCAACAGCGCGTCCATTTGGCCGATGGATACTTTGTTTGTCATCTGAAAGACGACACATTCAGCCAAAAGTTTTATGCACTAGTTCGCTACATTTTTAATTAATGTATTATATTTCCATAAACTTACATTGCAAGAGAATTTGATCACCGTAAGTTACAACTCAATTTGCTCATCACTTGAACACATAACACGAGAATGCGAAAATCACAACCTTTAAAGGGATCGAGAATATTGTAACCACATAAGTTTTTTCATTTTACTTTACACAAAAAACCAAACTATTTGGCGCAATAACATTTAAAAACTCGTCATTTTCCCATTCCAATAGTTCTTCTTATTGCTACTTGATTGTTGTGGCGCTAGTGTTGCAGCAATAACAAAGCAAAAATGCATTAAAACCATCAACAAGCCATTGGCGCGCGATCACATACGTAATACGAATTTTTTTGACGTTCAGCAATCGATTGCGCGTCGATCGCGCGATAGCTGCGCAATTATTGCTGATTGCTGATTTTTAGGTAATAAGGCTGCAGTTATTACAGCGCCATCGGACCTTACGCTGGTGAAACAGTGAGGCGCAGCTTGTTTATCATTATTCTATTCATTCGACGAGCCGAGCACTGTATTGATTTTCTAATGTAGGTAGGTAAATATGTTCCCTATTCTTTATCTTTCGTCCCTTCCTGTTATGACAACTTGACTGTGTGCCAAGGACGTGAGTGTTGTCCATTGAAACCATTGAGATATTCAGCTTAGACGTAACAATATTAAATGACAATATTGTTACGTCTATCAGAGGGTGATTGCGTAACTTGTAATCCAATTTGTTGCAAATGTCAATCACCAAAATTTGAATTTGACAATTGAATTTCATTAGAGATAGAATACCTGAGGCCCATTTACGTAACTTTTTCTGTAACAGATTACAAACTGAAAGCGCTTTCAATCTGAAACATTGCTTGCATAAATTTTGCGATTCTGTAAGCAATGTTATAACCTTGCAGCGCCCTTGCTATCGACATTTACTACAACCCAACACAACACTAGCCGCAGATAACCCGACTTAATTAAAGAGTCAATTTTGCGGTGCTGCGTCATATGTTATGGAGCGTATTTAATTTAACAGTGTTTTACATCTGTTTCAAATGTCATTTTCGTTTGACGTTGGCAATTTAGAAATGGGCAAAAATCGGTCTAAAAAAAAAGAAGATCATCTGTTGTTTGAAAACAATGGAATAGTAAATGGTTATTTTAACTTAATTTTGAAGCTAAAAGAGTAAAAGTAAGTGCGAATTGTGAACATTTGAGCGTTTTACTAACTCATAAATGATTATTATTCACGTCAAGCTAATTATTAACTTGTTTTTCAGCAAATTGTCTATACGACTAATAAACGAACGAAGACTGGTTTATGATCTACATTTTTGTTAAAAGACAGTGATATTTCCCTCAATACACAGTCCAAGAGCTCTAGGTCTGCTACGAGCTCATCAGCCATAGAAGTAGAACCTCGAAAACACCCGAAAACGCTTCCGAAAATCTAAAATGTAAGTTTACCGCACATTTGATATTTTGAAGTTTTAGTCGATATAGTAAAGCAAAACTTCGTTGTAACCCAAGATAAGTGGGATATTTTTGACTAGACAACTTTATTCTTTAGTTTTACATCTCATCTATGACTTCATTGATCAAACTAATTTTAAGAATCCTTAAGTTAGGTTATAATAAAAATCTATTATTGCCCTTATACTTACTTGCCTGTAATTGGATGGCCCCATGCATGGTCATCGTAATGGTATAATTTTAAGACCTGCCTGCCAGCGAAATAACTCTGTCTGTCGCAATACGCAATAGCATATTCACACCAAAACTGACGACGAACGAAAGACGACATAGTTAGGCAAACGCGAGTGAAACTGTGGGGCGCAGCTAGTGCCTTTTATTTTATGTTTACTATTTTACAAACTAATTGTAATTTTTTAGATCACGATGTAAACTTGCTGTGCTGGACCTTGTCCTGGAGGAGTAGAACGCATCATGATGTGAAGGAGTGATCGGTGTGAGATGTTACCGGATTGGGAGCAACCAACATTGAAATCCTGGAGTGATTGCAGCAGCTTGTTGTATGGCAGAATACAGAAAAGCTACTCAAAATTTAATGGTTATTACGGAAAGCAAATATAAAATAAAATTGAGTTTAAAAACTGCTATTTTATTTATGTAGTCCTAGAAAAATTTAATGGTTATTACGGAAAGCAAATATAAAATAAAATTGAGTTTAAAAACTGCTATTTTATTTATGTAGCCCTAGAATTTATTTATATAACTGTCTCACAGTAATGATTAAATCTCAATTATTAAAATATGTAGTACTTAGTTGTTTTTTAAAATCCAAAATATCAGAGAGATAATAGGTAATTACATATTTATTTATACTTACCTTTTTCAAGTGTAGACACCCTACCTCTCACCTTTCTTAGCTTCCTTTCCATTCAAAGGTTGCCTGGAAGAGATTGCTTTCAGCGGCTGCCCATTGTGCCTCCTAAATGAAAGCTGTATTTGTTTCTATCTGTGTATATTGTAATTTTATATGGAGTGTACAATAAAGAATTTATTCATTTAGGCAGGTAGTGGTAAATTTAATATTGAAACAATATTCTAATGTAAGGAAAGTATATTGTATATTTTCAATAATGCTTGTTAGGGAATCTCTGCACAGGATGTTCCTGACATCTCAGTAGTGTCTTCATTATGTCACTGTAAAATAAAAATAAATGTATGTTAAGACAAGATAAATAATCACCGACTAAATCCATTAATATAGTTAAACTTAAGAGATGGTCTGCTAAAGTAGGTAACTTTTGTATGCACTGTTGGCACTTACTGTAACTTTTTTATGAATGACAATAAAAATGTGTCCTATGAATGCACTTAATTCTTTCAGACATTCCAGACACTGAATCATATTGATGCTATAATAGTTATAAATAAACTAAAAAGATTGTTGATATACTAATTTCATTTGTTCTTTAAAATTTAGTCTGTAAAGATGTGTTGAAAAATAATGATGTGAGCGGGGTTCAAACCGACTCAGCATGCTATGGCTAGCTAACCAACTGAACTATAAATAAATAAGATTTGTCAGTGTATGTATAAGTACATAGTCACAATGTAGAGTTGGATAGACTGCGTTCTTTGAGTTCATCTCGTATTTTTGTACTTCATTTGGAAGCTGACAGAAGTGTGATCACAGTGTTTAACATAGCTTACCAAAAGTGGATTTTGTATGGCGGAATCGCACTAAACTCGTTGTGCAGCAGTACCAAAGGGTCGCTAGCATCCCTTATTCTACACAGACAGGCCATGAAGGCCTTCTTTTACCGTCACTTCTTGGTAAAATTCCAAAGAACTGGCGCTTGCCATTATTGCTTCTGAAATTGTTTTTTATTTAACAAATAACTCTTTCTTAGGGTAAAACACAGAGAAGCACGTAAATATTCAATTTCCACACTATTTTTTCCAGGCTTTCAGACTAGAAAAGGCCGAAAACTAAATGTTTCAATGATGAGAAACAGCCTCGGACCTCTTTCAATAACATTGAGAGTTGATAGTGATCCTAGTTGTCACTTTCATTGTAACAACCATACGTGATCGCGTTTTTCATACAATTAGGTTGTATCGATATTGTTTCTCTTTCAATAAGGTTCTTGCAGTAACACAAACTGTCAAATGGTGCGTACACAATCGCAAATGAGTGAAAGATCGTGTGTCAAACTCAAAAATTTGAGTTTGACACACGATCTTTCACTTTGCAATATGTTGCAAAAAGATACATAATAGGGCCTCTGATTGCAAGTAAACATTAGCTATGCCACAGGCCTTTATTTACAAAATATTTTAAGTTGCAACCTTACGGTATTATTCAAAGTTATTTGACAAAGTCAAATTTGAAATTAGAGATTAGCTGCAATGATATTGAAATTATACTACGGATACACGTAAACAGGCCGTAAAGCTCATACTATGCCTATTTTCTTTGAAGAATTCAATTTTACATATACATTTATATGAGACAATACAGTTTCGATTGCCGTCCCGTCCATATTTCTAATTGCAATAATGTTGAAACGAAATTTTAGACAATTCTATTAAAAGAATAGTCCCCCAGAATAGGAAACATAATCAATCAATCAATGAAACCACATGCGTATCTACCTATAAATTTGACGCCGGTAACGATTATATCATCTAGGCGCCACTACTACCGTAACTTCATTCATAAACTCCAACTATCTATCTATGTTAATCGTTTTACGACCAAACTCGCTGAGACAAGGCTAGTTTATCAAAACTGGAATTAGAGGCCGTTATCTGACGTCCAGATGATTCAGAGACTCAACTGTTGCCACAGTGACTGTACGGTATTCTGCGTCGCGTTTACGTAAAATGGTCTGATCTAATACGTCATAGTAGGTGTAAGTGCGTAAGTATGTACGAGTAGCAGCGCCTCGCGGTTTCACCGCTTTCGCCCCGGTCCCGCGGGAATATCGGGATCAAAAGTAGCCCATGTTAATAATAATAATAATTAGCCTTTACATCTAATTTTAGATTATTTATACAACGCAAGCAACTTTTTAATCCATGCTATTTATGGCGCTGTAGTGCCCGGGACGTTGTCAGGTGGAGTAGGCTTGCCCAGCACCTATACGGGTGGTATAGGTGCTGGGCAAGCCTAGTCAGCCATGCCCAGAGGAAAGAACTGGTCAATACGTCTGGAGCTAACTAAGCCGTGGGTTTCCTCACGATGTTTTCCTTCACCGTATGAGCGATGTTATTAACGCACATAACTTTTTCGCAATCAAAAAGACATTGGTGCGCGGTAAGCCGGGATTCGAAACCACGACCTTCGGAATGAAAGTCGGGGTATCTACCACTAGACCAACACCGCTCAGCCCATGTTAATTCTAGATGCAGCTTTCTATTGGTGAAAGATTTTTTTGTAATCGGTCCGTATCGGCGCCTATTCATTACAAATATCCTACTAATATTATACATGTGAAAATGTGTGTTTGGATATTTGTTACTTAATCACGCAAAAACTACTGAACCGATGGAATATAGATAGCTGGATACCGGGAATAAAACATAGGCTACTTTTTATCCCAATATTCCCGCGGGAACGGGACTTAAGCGGGTGAAACCGCGGGGCGCAGCTAGAATACAAATAAATCTTACGTCTTCATAAATTAGTCCAGAAGTAAAGATAAAGACTAGTGCTATAGGTGCTATAAAAATTAAATTGAGGATCTCTGCGCGCGTTCAGATGTAGTCGATAAAAAATGACAAAAGTATCATTGAATTTGGAGTAGCGTTACTTCAATGGCTTGTTTCAATAGTCTACCTACTGATGCCATATCAACAGTTAATGAAGTAAGTATGACTCAGAATTAACAACCAATTGCTTATGTTCTGTATACTCAGCGAACAAACATTTGATTAATACATAGCATCCACATAAAGATCGTCGTTATTTTTTTAAATATGTACTAAAGATAAATTTTTTAAGACCATTTCTTAGATGCAGACATTTTCAACGATAATTACAATAAACATTTATAACTGCTAGGTCATTATGTGCTAATTAAATTTAAAAAATTTAGCAACAAAGTTACATAATCAGCTCCACATAAAAACTAATTATTTTTTTAAATTCATTTTAAATATGTAGGTACTAATGATAAATTTCATGTCATGTCTTTATAGATTGATTGGGTACCTACCACAATCATAAAGTATGACATTCAGTTGTACACTATTAAATTCAAAAAAAAAATCTTATAAGGGTTACTTTTTACCTTTGTGGTACAGAATTCTAGAATTTACTATTATTTTGACTTCGTCTTACATTATTAAAAAAAAAAATAAACCTAACGGTCCGCGAATTTCTTATTTTTAGTTATAATTCGTATGAAACTATTACAATTTGTGTGAGTTACATAAATAAGTGTAAAGCAGGCTACAGACCATTAGATTTTACTGAGCAGTTTCAACTGTACAGTCGATCTTCCCAGTTAAATCATACATATTTTTGATCCCGATAATCCCGCAGGATCGGGATTTACGCGGGTGAGAATTATTTGACAAATCGAGAAAGATCTGAATGAAAACCGATACATGGGGGTAGAGTAAGTGATGTAGAGTGGCATCATCATCGTCATCCATCGTATTCGTCATCTATCGTCATCGCCATCATTATCATCACTTACTTACATATAAACTTACCTTCTCCTATCTACTGCAGTGCAAAAATCCATACTCAAACGGACGACAAGGCGCTGCCGCGCTTGACATTATCAATGCTTCCCTGCGGTAGGTAGGTGTTCAAACAACGCGGAATCGCGACTTGCGCAGGTAAAACTGCGGGGCGCAGCTATAAAATATAATTAGATGAAACTGTACAGTTAAAACTGCGCAGTTAAACCTAATAGTCTGTAGCCTGCTTTAGGTGTTAGATCTTACCTGATTAGCAGCGATGAAATCTGGGTCATAAATACCAGGTCTCGGCTTCATGGTGGCCATTTCTTTACGCAGTTTCTGTTGGAGATCGTAGTCTATAACCTTTGCTCGGACCATAGCCTCGTTCAGATTTAATGGGCTTATGTCCCAGCCGTCAATCACTGGGGGAATAGATAAATAGAAAATTGCTTTATTGTACCCTAAACTTAAATTAACCAATGAATTGTTTTTGCACTTGAATAAAACACTTCAAGTGGTCATGCAACAAGTCTTTTTTACCTAATTGTAAAGCAAACAACAGTTGTGCTTGTGCTGGCATCCCCAGAAATAATAATGGTAGCCATTCAATGTATAATTTTTTTTCCAGATAACTTAACTAAGTACTATTATTGAATACCATTGCTTTTGAAATAAATTAAATAGAAAAAGTTGCCCCTTACCCAAATCATCAGGATGTACCATTGGGAGTAGGTTGCACATTGGTACGAAGACATCATTGCCTTTTGCATCAAGACCCAGTCGTACAGTTGACGCTTGAGTTATTGAACCATACCTGACAATGAGAGAAATTAATTTATTACAAACTTCAAAATTCATACAGTACAAGAAGAAATAAAAAATATTCTAAACTTTATAAAGACTAAACTCACTGGCAAGCCTAAGCTTAAGAAAAGGCTTGGTAGAAAGCAAGATTGTGGTTTCTTCTTATTCTTATTTTCGTATAGTGGTGTGACTCACCTACTGTTATAATTCTCAGAACCCCTAAGACCTCTAACTTGACCTAAACACAGCTATCAAAGATCACAACCTAGACCAACTGCTTAATGTGCCTTCTGAAGAATGGAGGAGCTTGAGAAGGTGATTTTTTACCACGCAAATTATTGGCCACCCATCCAAGTTATGACTGCGAAAAGCGTTGCACCTGCACAACCATTGCAGGTCGGCAGGTACAGCTGGCCAACATAAACTAAAGCTAATACTAAGGGAGAAGGTATTAGCTTTAGGTTTACGTCATTTCCCTACATAGGTAGTTGAAAGGCTGACAGCAAATAAAGGGATAACAAAAAAAATGTCTTTTTAAATCTTTTTACCTACCAATTAGAATCCATAACTCCATTCCTGGTGTTCCATGTGAGCTGGTACTTATTTGCGAGGACAGCAGCTGTGAATGTGGAGCCATTGTTGCCTCCCCAGCCAACCAGCATCACACCAACCTTACCAACATGGCGATTGGTGCGGATTTGAAGTGACTTCTTGTATGGTTTAGCCTTTTGAAAGTAATACATAGAAAGGATCAGACCGAATGCTAACAGAGGTAAAAAATGGTAAGTTATGTATAGAGAATTCAAGTAGTTTGGAATGTTTGAAGGTTGGTGTTCCAATTGGATTAAATTTGGAATACTTATTAAACTTTATGCCAAAATTATGCATTTATGCATTATACGCAAGCAATCTTCTGGATGACTTAGATTATATCATCATCACTGACATGGTGAGTTAGTGGGGTAATGCTTGTCTATTGTTACCCGGCTGCAAGGAAAGGGTTTTGTTTTTCGTGACTATCTTGTTTTTTAAAAAAAAATAGTTCAATCTTCATTGAATTTTTAACTCATTATCAGTAATTTAGAAATTAAATGTATAACCACAAAATGATGCCGATATTAATTGACTGTAGTTTAATTTCTAGAACAATTTATGTGTTTATTTATTAATCTAAGATGTAAGTAGTTGATGTTGATAGATGCAAATAGTTGAATGAAATCGATGTCCAAATGTTCTGAAGTTTGTTTACCAACACCCAAAGTGTAACTAAACTCGAAACTTTCCATGTCTTTCTGGAAGCATGAAATCAATAAAGTTTCCGCGCCACCCGCCGGGCTAAAAAGTTAGGTTATGGTTATAATTATATGTTTGAACAAAAACATACCACAAGATCATCACCGTTCTTGGTAACCAAAGTTTCTTCGTAATTGTAGTCAGCAACTATGTAATCATCAGTATATTTCAAATAAGGGCTGTTTACAATTAAATTCGGTGACTTCTCCATGTTTCTTACAATTTATTATAAAACAATTCTAGGGAATAGTGTTTCAAGTAAATAGTTATTAAATACAGAGTTTTTTACACGTGGCACCGATGCTAACAGACAGGGATATTTGCTGTTTATTAGTTTCGGACACCTTTTTATAAATGTTCACCGACCAACGACGAAGAAAAACTGACAGCTACTCAGATTATTAGCGGCCTTAACCGAGCGGGAGGAAGGAAGCGGTAAGGGGGAACCAGCTGACAAGGCAGACATTGACATTGGTCATTCTTCTTCTATAATATGGTTATATTCTATTTGGATATTAGCCAGTGTCAAGTTTTAATATTTGCAAGTTTTTTTGCAGGAGTCTTGGCGGGAACTCCTTGAGGAGATGTGGTGCTAAATTTTCATTTTTGTGAAACCTAGCTCATATGCGTGCAAATTGTTTAATTTCGGGGGCATATTAATCAATTTAGTTTCGTGAAGGTGTACAAGTGGAATGAAAGTGAAAATCGGTGCAAAACATTGACTTAGTGTTGTCTCCAAGGCTCCGTGAAGATTGTTTGTAAATGGCCGCCGTGTTTACAAATGATTCCCTAGACTTGACTTTAACTATGACGACTTGACTGTTTCGATGCAAATAACTTGCATAATAAATTAGAATACATGACACTGGCTAATTTCCTAATGGCCATAATCGGTTCACAACCGATAAGAAATAAAATAAGTTTTTTGCAGAGAGATTTGGCGGGAACGCGTTAAGGATATGTGTTGCTAAATTTTCATTTTTGTGAAACCTAGTTTAAATGCGTGCAAATTGTTTAATTTCGGGGGCATATTAATCAATTTAGTTTCGTGAAGGTGTACAAGTAGAATGAAAGTGAAAATCGGTGCAAAACATGGACTTTAGCGTTGTCTCCAAGGACTGTTCTCCCTAGAACAATCTTTGTAAATGGTCGCCGTGCTTAATGATTCCTTAGACTTGACTTTAACTATGACGACTTGACTATTTCGATGCAAATAACTTGCTTTATAATTAGTAATACTTGACACTGGCTAATTTCCAAATGGGCATAATCGGTTCACAACCGATAAGAAATAAAATAAATTATTTGCTGGAGTTTTGGCGGCACGTTGAGGAGATGTGTAGCAAAATTTTTATTTTTTGGAAACCTAGTTCAAATGCTTGTGTAATTGTTTAATTTCCGAGGCAAATTAATCAATTTAGTTTCGTGAAGGTGTACAAGTGCGATGAAAGGGTAAATCGGTGGAAAACATGGAGTTTTAACACAGAGTCAACTACGAATGTGTTATTTTTGTGATCTTTCTATGTTGTGTTTTTAAGATGATCGGTTTACAACTTTATCAAACCGGCCAATCTCCATCGTTAATTTCTTTACCAATGGACATTGTATTTGTTATTCAACGTACTGTGCGCAAAATACCAATTACGCAAATGCGCAAAAAAAGACAATTAAAAACGTTAGACGTATTAACAAATGGACACTTTATCCGTGCTTTATAATTTCAGAAAGCATTTCAACCAATGAATTCAAACAAATTTGAAAATACAGCACAGACAACTGCATCTTCTTCTTCTTCTTCGTTTATATGGCTTATTCCATTTGGATATTAGCTAGTGTCAAGTATTATTAATATACGGAAGTTATTTGCATTGCATCGAAACAGTCAAGTCGTCATAGTTAAAGTCAAGTCGAGGAAATCATTATAAAACGGGGGCCATTTTTTATAACGTTTGTTCACGGAGCTTTCAAGACAACGCTAAAGTCCATGTTTTGCACCGATTTTCACTTTCATTTAAACTCGTACACTTTCACGAAACTAAGCTGATTAATATGCCCCCGAAATTAAACAATTTACACGCATTTGAACTAGGTTTAATAAAAATGAAAATTTAGCAACACATCTCCTAACCGCGTTCCCGCCAAAACTCAGACAACTACATCTTCTTCTTCTTCATTTAAAATAGCTTTTTCCATTCGGACATATGCCAGTGTCAAGTATTATCAATATTTGCAGGTTATTTGCATCGAACGAAACAGTCAAGTCGTCATAGTTAAAGTCAAGTCGAGAGAATCATTGTAAAAAGGGGGCCATTTTTTACAATGTTTGTTCACGGAGCTTTGGAGAGAACACTAAGCTAAAGTCCGTGTTTTGCACCGATTTTCACTTGTAAACCTTCACGAAACTAAATTGATTAATATGCCCCCGAAATTAAACAATTTACACGCATTTGAACTAAGTTTCACAACAATGAAAATTTAGCAACACATCTCCCAAAGCGTTCCCGTCAAAACTCCGGCCTGAGACCACTCATCAAATATCAAGTCAATATAAAAAAAAACTGACAGTGACACTAACAGCAACGTAACTTTATCTGACAGTCGGCTAGTGATGGGACATGTTGTGTTGTACTCACCGGTTGTACTGTTTTACCGATTTCCACAATACATTTTCTTACCGGAACGCAGATACTTGTCCTGCATTTAATAAAATAAGTTACATTTAACAACATTATTTTTATTTAGATGCAATGTGTAAAAGAAGTTTCATATATTAAATTTTTATAGCTAAATTCTTACACCAAACCAGTTTTTAAAAAAATAGCTTCAATGTTGTAACCTAATATAATTACTTGCTTGATACCTAGGAAGGTAGGTAGGTAGGTATAAGTAAAACGTAGTGATTATATTCTCTTTGGGTATAAGTTTAGAAGTTTTCCGTGGGGAACCCTAGTGGGAAGGGGTGGGATGGAATGGGCGAGTGGGTGGTTCATCGAGAAATTACCTACAGACTATAGAAACAACATCTATTTGTAACTATAATTTAATAAATAGATCTACTACTAAATTTTAAATAAATGAAGTAGAAGCTTACTGCTGTTATTTTTGACTCAACAGCTCAATAGAGACTTAATTATGCAACAAGACAAAATAAAGCATGCGCGTTGACTTTTTTAAACGAGTTTATCGTTGAAATCTTCCGTAAACTTCAGTAATATCTTAGTTTGTGCAGTCTGCAATAGGTAGGTCTGCATACAAAAGAATGGGTATGGTATTATAATAAAAACAAAAAGTCCATCGGCCCCAGCCTCCCTAGCTTTGTATGTGTGAGTGTGTTACAATGAAAGAAAATGATTGAAGTTAATGTATATGTACGTACGTACACAGTGTACTTTTTATTACTCACTCACACAAGTTTTATAATGCCGAACCCACACACCAATACCTACTAAAATTAATAAGAAAAGGGGCCCGGTTTGGGATGCAGCACATTTTAATTTTCAAAAATGTAAACAATTTATATTTATTGAGAAATTTTAACAATGTCTTAATTTAATTATTTATACTGACGTATGTAATTTAATAATAAACATTACTTGTTACACAGACAGACTGTAATTTTTATAATATAGTAAGCTACACTTCATGTAGAGGTACCTATGCATTATTATTTATATTATTTTATATAAAATTAACTCGTTAGTTTCCTTTAAATATATAGTAAATAAAGTCATTTGAGAACTAGAGTTTAGCTAAATATACAATTTATAAAGTTGTTATATATTAATTACCGTATATTATAGCATGCGGGGGACGAGAGGGGGCGCGCCGCGCTCTCATATTCCGTATATTGATTGTGTGCGAGGGGGCCGGGGTAAGAGGGGGGCTTCGGCTTGCCCCACTCTGTTTTTTACGACACGGCTTTCTGTGTAACATAATTATTGTATTAATTTTGTGAAATGTTTCGGTGTTATATGTGAAAAATCGGGAAGTCGGAAACGTGAATAAAGGTAAGAAATTAGTGCCGGCTCGATCAAGTAGAAAATTCCGTGTTACCGAATAACATTTTACAAAATTTTATAGCATAAATTCCGTCGTCGGTGCGTACCTACGGTATATTACACTGTCATACCGCGTACGTATAGTGTTTTTACGGGCATCGTTCTAAAAATAAGTTGTAATAATTATAATTTTATGTAGCGGTCGTAGCAGAGTCGGTTTTCTGTAAAATATTCATCGGTCGTGAAAAAGTGTGATTGATTTGTGTGTTATCGTGTGATACATGAGTGAAACGTTCAGATGCAGGGGTTGGTGAGTGATAAGACGTTCCACTTGAAGTGGAACAACCACCTGCAGAACCTGAGCCAGCTGTTCACGACGATCTACTCGTCGTCGGCGCTGGCAGACGTGACGCTCTCCTGCCGCGATGGAACCCTCAAGGCGCACAAACTCGTGCTGTCCGCCTGCAGCCCTTACTTCGAACAAATATTCAAGTAAGTCACCAGTCACCACTACTCTACTAAATGGTAGGCATACATTGACTTTCTAATTCTACAACCTACCTACATAATAAAATTACCACTTGGTTATAATGACATCATTATTTTTCTAGTGAAGTTATTTATAACATATTTAGTAAACGGACAGCTGGTAGTTTTCATGTTCACTGCAATTTATTATTTAAAACTAGTTTAGTTCAATCGCTTTTTAAAATTAGCATTTTTTTCATGATAGATATTAGAAAAATAATTGTAAAAATTTAGGTAGGTATACATGCATAATTAAAATCCAACTGCAACATTGAATATACTGACAAAGACTCATTTTTCTCTAGGGACAATCCATGTCAGCACCCCATTGTGATTCTCAAAGGGATTCCGTTCTCAGAGATCAATCTCCTGGTCGAATTCATGTATAAGGGCTCTGTAGATGTCCAAGAGCTTGACTTACAGTCGCTGATGCACACAGCATCGGAACTAGAGATACGAGGACTAGCTTACGAAGCCAGAGATAATGCAGCCCAGCTTCTCAATGTCAACTTGGAGTACCCTGCTTATGCACAGACATCGGCCTCTGTGTCCACTCCATCGCAGCCTCAAGTGCAGGCGCAAGTACAAGCTCAGGCACAGGCTTTTCAACAGGCCCGAACTGATGTGGAAAGACTAAAACAGGTGAGTTTTCTTTATTTACAGTTTATTGACTGCTTCCAAACAATGGATAATAGATGAATATCTTTACAATTCTTTGTCTTTTGCTGTGGTCTGAAGTTTCTAAGTTTATTGATGAAACAAAACATTTTGGTTTGTGACTTATTAATCCCTTATGCATTGCTTTAGGCAAGTAAATGTGATAATTTTTACTTTAGATGATAATTATAAAGTAGTTGATTGTCATTTGTCTAAGATGAGACATAGAGATGTATTGAATTTTGTATACAAAACATTAATTTCAACTTTTTATTGACTTAGAAACATTTGTTTCTAATGTCTGATGGAAGCTAGTGTCTCAAAAAAGGCTTTTAAATTCTGTTAAAATTATCTTTAATAACATCTTCTGAGAAAACATTTCTACTATGTTTTTCAATCAAATTTTGAAGAAAAAGCCATGTAAAAAACCTAAAATCCATCAACCAACCATACAATCACAATACAATAGTTATTTTAATGAAAAGGATTTTGAAAAAGGGTTTAATATGGAAGGCTCATTATTATATCATATTAAACCTTAAAAAAAAACATTAAAAATTGAAAATTACAAAGAGTTAACAGTTCATCCACATATGCATCTTTATTGTGTACTATTTATTGAAGCAGAGTCATAACAGTCTAAGTACTAATGGTCTGATATTTATAGTACTATAAATCAGGGGATGGTACTATTTTAGTGCTATACTTAATTTATTAATGTGGTACTTAATTAAACTTTAATGTGACTTTGATGAATTTAATTCTCTATAATCTAAGTTTGATGATTTAGGTTTTTATTAATACAGCTTCCGTTGTTCAAATCCTACTAATATTTTAAAGTTGAAAATTGGTGAGTGTGTTTGATAGTCCATGCTAAAATCTCTGAATCGTTTGTGATAAAATTTTGTAAGTAAATAGCTGAAGACCTGGAATAATATATATTTAATATCCCAATATTCCCATGAGATTGAAACTTACTCAGGAGTAGCTGTGGCACACTGATAATGTCTAACCTCCTTACTTATAAACAACTAGCTGCGCCCCACAGTTTAATTAAAAAATTCTGGCATAAAATCCTTCTCCTGATCATAACAAACACAATGCAAAAAGAATTATCGAAATCAGTCCAGACATTCATGCGTGATGCCATGACCACAGGAAATAGGGATTCTTTTTTATATATAAAATGATGATTAGCAGATGTCCAAGTTAAGTAACGTTTGTCTCTGTCTGTCAACTTTGAAACTACATGGCACAGTAAGACAAATGATACAAAGTTATGCAGCTTTTAACGAGCATTTAAAAGTAAGGGGGTGAAGAAATTAAAAGAGAACCTGGAAATATGGCAGTTTTACCTGCTTTGATTACTGTCAGTTCATAAACCTTACCCTGCTTCTTGGTTTAGTTAAGCCCTAAATCACTAGGTCTAGTGTACCTACTGAGTAATTGCTTAATACCTGATTAATTGAGAAGTCAGTTTAATAAGATAGGGTATTTAGAATGTTATTAAGTAGTAGACAGGAACATTTGTAGAAACTATTTATTTACTTGTTCACTGTAGGCCATGTAACCCCAACTCTGAAAAGGGCTGCCCTACGTCTTATCTTGCGTGGGTATCCTAGGGTGACTAAGGAATCTGGGGGAGAGAATCTAAAGTCATCTCATGCGATGGTGGGTAAACTGCTTGCCCTGAGGAACTTTGGTGTCAAGTAGGCAATTGACTGTAAAAACATTGGCAAGTATATTTGATCTACCAATAGATTTGCCAATAGTTAATATGGTCAATAAGACTTACCTACTGTGTTTAACCCAGATACAAATGCCACAGTAGAATAAGAACAGTAGCTTCACTTCATACAAAGTAGCTGCCGCGGTTTTCAATTTATGCGTGAGCAGCGGGCGCCGTATACGCACGAAAATTTCACGCACACACTCGCATAGTCTCGACCGACCTCGACCGGCCGCAGTACAGGCTGCTCTGTGCGTCTGATCGCGCGCATTTACGTATTGCGCCGTTGCACGCCCGCTCTGATTTCTTCGCCTAACTTTATTGGTTTCGTTTTTTAATTAATATATATTAATAACTAGCCACGCCCCGCGGTTTCACCCGCGTAAATCCCGTTCCTGCGGGAATATCGGGATAAAAAGTAGCCTATGTGTTAATCCAGGTCCCCAGCTACCTATATTCCAAGTTTCATCGCAATCGGTTCAGTAGTTTTTGCGTGAAAGAGTAACAACCTCACATACATACAAACTTTCGCGTTTATAATATTAGTAAGATTAGTAAGATGTATGACTTTCAAAAAAGCCAAAATTTATTGTAGTGTCTAATAATACGCAAATAATATTTAATTAAAAATAAAAGTGACAACCCTAGGCGTCAACGCTGGAGTAGGTAATTGTAATTAACTGGCCGATCGCCCTCAGTTGGACTACTATTCCTTTCTTTACAGACATATTCTTTTTAGATACTGTCCATTATAAGGACACCAACACTCCCCAAATACCTGGATAAATCCAGGTATGTGGGCTATAGTCTGTAGCAGGTGCCACTATACCTGGGTTAAGCTGACCCAGGGGTTCCAAGAGTGATGCAATTGGGCACTTAGCTTAGATCAGGGTGTACTTGTTTCCTGTGGGTAGTCTGACAGCTTCTGTGGCGCGTCTGTAACGCAGAAAGTCGTCGGTACAATTCCTACCGAGAACAAGTATTAATACTTTTTTTTTCTGTGTAATTTTCTATATATATGCTATTGTATTTATTCATGTCATTCTTTCAACTGAAATTATGCTGAAATGAAATTTTCCTTAACTTCATTACGAGAATCGAGCAACTGAATGCGAAATCTATGGTCTTCAGTCATCTTGGGACAGTCACATTTTCCTGACTTAGGTCCTTCAGTGTGGACTGTGGACTCATTGTATGTGAGTGTTAGCTGTGCTGTCATTCCAGCCAACCCAGTTTTTCATGGATAACAAAAGATATTTGGTAAGTACCTACTACTTACCAAATATCTTTTATGTGACAATAAGCAATAAAATTAGTTTTTTAAGACATTTTTATTGTGATTTGAAAATATAGACTGGAGGATGGGGGGGGGGCGCGGATTTTTTGTTATGGTCGAAAGGGGGCGTGGCTCCAATAAGCTTGGGAACCCCTGGTCTAACTAATATAAATCATCCCTTAGACGGCCTATGTACCTACCCATAAAATACCCGAAATCATCATCATCATTTTCTGCGTCGTTGCTCGCTATCGAATGTTAGTCCACTGCGTGCACCGCTGTGCCGATATACAGACAATCTAATTAAATATCTCAGTTTTATCTCAATTCTAAATCTCTCATTAACTAAAATAGAACATTTTTCAGGTAACTTTAAAATAGACACATTTCGAAACATCATAAAATATCTTAAACAGTTTTACTGTGTATTGTTATTTTTAAGGCTCTTTGCAGACCCAACACATGCCTTCTGTCCTATTTTTTTCCTATTTAGGGTTACAATAAATAAATAAATAAAACATGATTGCTAGGCCGCCATTGTAAAACATATATCAAAATTTAAAAAAATAATGAAAAAAAATACACCATGAGGTCACCAATCATTATGTAATGAATAAAACAAAGATTTTATCATGAGAAAAAACATGTAGTACCTTTGAGATAGCATTTACATATGCAAATGATAATAGGAACACGAATTATAATTTGTTTTACTTATTTATATGCATATGAATTAATATAATACTACGTGTAACTGTTACTTAATGTGTTAAGTTTAAGACAATGAGATGTGTGGAAATTTATTATGTTAGTGTCCATTCATAAGAATGTAATGGAAAAAATCAACTGCGGCCGTTCTGAGTTGGTTGGCTAGAAATTATGGAGAATAGTGAGGTATAATTTAGTAGTATTTCCTTTAAAAGTACAGCGTATTATACAACATTTAGATGTTTCTTATGTTGGATGTAAAATGCATCTCAGAGTCGAATCTATCCTAAAATAGAGACCAGCTCCCGTATTATCTATCCAGTGGACGTCGGACAACAGTGAAAATTGACAGGCACTATACAGTACATTGCTGCTTTGACGCAGCGTGGTTATTACCGGTGATTACCTTAAAGCAGTAATGTACTGCATAGTGCCTGTCAATTTCTAATGTTGCCAGACATCCACTGGTTATATGATATGGGTACTGGTCTCGAAACGTTGAGCATTAACAATATTAAAAGTAAAACACACCATGAGACTAAAACCTGAAAAATAAGTTTAATTTCAAGACATAATATTACTAAGGGCTTCTTTACACGTACTACAACCACACCACAATTAAAAATAAACAAATAAAACAAGATGCATAATATAATCTTTGGGCTTTTTAGTCTCGATACTTCACTAAATCAGGACCTGTGCGGTGGAAACCGCGGAACCCAGCTAGTAGCTGAAAATGTCGTATCCTAATAATTTGTTTAGTGAAGCATGATTACATTTAAAATTTCTCAGTAAGATCATTGACATAATAGGTTGAGTCATAACTCGTACCAATCTAGTTCTTTAACTGTTAATAGAGTAATGATAGTTCGCTATTGTGCAGATTTTAACAGGATGTCTTTATTTGAATGCCCAACAGTTTTTCTATTTTACAAATTATAAAAATATTATTGCAAATTTCAAAATGGAAAATTGAACTGCCATAAAAAATGGGAAATACGTTTGTGTAGGGGAGCACGAAATATGCTATGATCTTAAATCTCACTAACATTTTTAGGGTTTCATCCCCAAAGGATTTCTACCAAGACTCGGCTGTCTGTCTGTCTGTCTTTTACCAGGCTGTATCTTATGATAACACATAAACCGTGATAGGTTTGCAGTTGAAATATTCATAGTTGATGTATTTCTGTTGCCGCTATAACAAGAAAACAGAATCCTACTATAATATTATAAAGCTGAAAGTTTGTGAAGATGTGTGTATCTGTGTTTGTTACTTAATCACTCAAAAACGGCTGAACGGATTTGGATGAAATATGAAATGTAGGTAACTGGGTCCTGGAATAACACAAAGGCTACTTTTTATTCCGAAATTCTCGCGGGAACGGGACTTACGCGGGTGAAACCGCGGGGCGCAGCTAGTATAATATAATCGATAACGCGAGACCAGAATGCTGGAGTTTACTTGGCACAAAGAATAAGCATTGCAATTCAGCGTGGCAATGCGGCCAGCATTTTGGGCTCGCTGCCAATCTATTTCTCTGCCTGTTCGTTATACAATTTAAAACTACTTATCCGATTGAAATCTGGTTTTCAAAATTGGATAGTTCTATTTTCGAGGAAGGTCGTGGTATACTTTGCATCGAAACCCAATGAGTAGAACTCGAGTAATGAACGATAGAGTGCAACCGCTCGAGAACCGTTCGGCCGCCCGCGCCCGTGACAACTGACAACGCGCTTTTCACTTCTAGTTTATTAAATTTAATTAATATTTGAATTCTAATCCTACTACATTTTTTTCGTAAGCCGTTATCGTCCCACTGCTGGGCAAAGGCCTCCGTTAATACAACATACGTCATTTTTTTGTGATAATAATACGGAACCGTATTATTATCCGACCTAAACTTAGCCGATTTTTCTATCCAATTAATTTAAACGCGTAATCCAGCTCTAGACATTCTAGAAATATTAAGGAAAAACGCATAGCCCTCAATTAAAAAAAAGAAAATCACATTATTTTTCCACGAAATACGCGCGGTTTTTTTCAAGGTGCGGCCTAAGCTTGTACCCTATACAGTATTTAGCAATAGGTGCTACAAGTACGTATAATACAAGTAAGTAGCTTAGGTAGGTAGGCTATTGTTTCGTGTCAGACTGGTTTAGATTTCATATCCGCTCTGTAATTAGCCTCGGAGTGAATAATTAATATTATACTGTCAAATTGACTACAAAGAACGGGTCTAACTTTAGATGTATACACTGTACAAACTGTGTTGTTGGGTTGACCTCGCCTACCGATTTTAGAAAATAGAGATTTTTTAAACATGATCCCCCTTATTTATAAACGTTTGTTAACAGCTGCATAGCTATGTATCGTTTGTCTTTTACTGTGACATGAAGTTTCGAAGTTGACAGACACAGACAAACCGTCGTCGTCACATAACTTGGTCACCTGTTAATCATCGTTTATAAGTTAATGTAATTGAAAGTCATGACTGTTTGACTACACTAAAATCAACGCAGAGCCCAAACCGCTAATATCCGTAGCACCTCTCATCCGTGTTCTGATACGAGTAGCTACTAAGGAAGACGGGTAAGATCTTTTTCCACTACTGTTTTCCTTCTTTTAGATGAGCGTGCTATTATCATAACTTACTATCATGCTGTATAAAAAAACCGCGAGACTTGGTTACTAAATTATATAACTGCCATTGTTGCCCCATTTTAAAACAATTTAACCAAAATGTAGAACGATTTTTCTTCAATTTTAATTACGGCCAGCGCTGCTAATTTTTCTTTATTACACCAGTCAAAATTACTCAAAATGATGTAACCATTTGGCAACCATATACTTAGAATAGAAAGAAACTAAATAGGCTCAGACAAACTGCTATAAGTAACAGCTGTAAAGTGAAAATATTTCGCGCAATATTCAACGACACCCCACAAATATAAGGTAACCAGAAAAAAGCGCCCCTCGTGACGTGGGGAGGGGGGACGATATTTTCTTTTCTTTTTTGTTTCATTTTATTCGCGTAATGCTGACATATACAGGAAATCAGCTGGATTCTTTGATCTTTTTTTATGAAACAAATCTAATACATAATAATACTAAATACTAAGACGTAACATATTAGACGTGTCGTCTTGCCTGACATGTCTCACCCTATCGCCCAGGCCAGGCCAACACACTGGCAAAAAAACACACCTCAAACTTAGAACTCCCCTCTTTTTACCTCGGGTTTAAAAAGTAAATGCCCTAAGCACCTTTGGTAGCACAGCACGTTGTTGTAGCGATAAGGCCGCCTATTTGTTCAACATGTATTTAGTTTTAATTTTAATTTTTTAAATCTGTTGTTTTTGTAATATTTTGTTGTTTGTTCAAAAAAAGTATTATCTATCTATCTAGTCTCACTATAAATAAAAGGAGAGCTGGCGGTCTTCGTAATATTTAGTTCAATACAGCGAGGTACCTAGTCCGAACAAACGCTAATATTGTTAATCTACATTTTTTATCGGAAATGTAAATATTTTCAGTGACGTCATACTCCTAATGAATTTCAGCTAGGTACGTTATTCTGAGTCATTTTAATATAGTCATCGCTTACTAGGGTTTTTAAAGAAAACGCAAGTCGTAAAATATGTTATTCGGCCCTGATTTTGTTTTAATATTCAATATTGCAGAGGTAATAAACATTTTTTTTCTTCAATATAAACTTAAATGGGTCGTAAAAATGTATTTTGCCCTGATTCGTTTGGATGTTATAGAGGTGTTCAACCTTTTTTGCGAGATATTTATGAAAAAATATTCCTAAACGATAATATTGTAAAAAAAAATGCCTTTACAGTCTAAGGCACCGGAGTAATAAAGCCACTTACCACTCGGACCTCAGTGAGGGGCTAACGATGGTTATCGTTGGCCCCTCACTCGATGACCTCAGGGAGGTTTCCCAGAAGCCAGCAAAAAACCAATTCCCACATCTCCAGTGTGGTACTGGAGCTGTAAAAGACTGCGACAGTTTACAGTTTAAACATCAATATGAATGCGACTTCTCTCGTGCCCAATTAACGCAGTAATGTACTAAACACTGCATAAGCCAGAATTATGAATAGTGTGTTCTGAGACGGTCTTTAATACTCGTATTATAATTTTAATTGATTAAATTCACGGTCCACGTGCTAAAGTGCCATAATGTATGTAAAACGACTGTAAAAGATGCTTTCTATGAGATATTCATGTTATGAGGTTGTCTACTTAGAATATTCATTTTTATAGTGACAAAATGATGTATTTTTGCATAATCTATGGTGTTTATATTACGAATTTTGTTTTAAGGTAGATTTGAACTTAGATTTATTTTAATAGATGAGTATTTTTCCTTCTCCTTAGACGAGCGTGGTACATCTTAAAGTCTGAGATGCCGATCTGCCTCGATTTTCTTAGTGGCTGTACCAGTCTGCTTGACGCTACGACTTATGCTGGATACGAGACCAAGAAACCCCTTTCGGTTGCTTTTTACGACTGACAGTACTGTAGCCATATTTTTTTAGATCCGGGCTACGGGACCCTGGATACAGAATAGTATGAAGAAAAAACGTATATTTTTCTGTTTTTAATTTTCAATAGGTTACCTATTATACCACCTACCTATAAAAAAAATATTCGCTTGAATATTTTTTAGGAAAATTTTAAAATGGTATTAAGTAAAATACAAGTATACATACTTTTAACTCGTTTTATATTTATTTTGTTACATACCGTTATTATGATACAACGAAACAAACGGTATTTTCATCATCAAAGATATGAACTTCGTACGCCATTGTAATGATATATTTTAAATAAATGGTTAAAGTATACACTTCGTGGGAGAGTTCTGAGATCGCTCAATTTTGTACCAACTGCGATTATTGTGAAGTAAATTATAAATAGGTACCTGAGTACCTACTACTCGACCGCTTAAGATCGGATAGTTTAATTTTGAACCGATTTCTATAAAAGAGGCGGTTCTCAGCTGTTTTTATGGATGTCCGCTGATTAAAACTAGTCCAGCTGTGGTATCATCTAATTAGCATCCACCGCTGCCAGTTGCTATTTGCTGTCAAAAAGCATATTTTGTATTGTACATTGCTGTTTGAAGTAATCACCGGTAACAACCACGTTACGTCAAAGCAGCAATGTACTGCAACTTAGCCACTGGTAACGGTGGATGCTAATTACATGATACCACAGCTGAGCTAGAAAAGAAAATCATGTTTTGTCAAAGTTTTATTTATTAACTAGCTGCGCCCCGCGGTTTCACCCGCGTAAGTCCCGTTCCTACGGGAATATCGAAATAAAAAGTTGTTTGTTATTCCCGGTATCCAGCTACCTATATTCCAAGTTTCATCGCAATCGGTTTAGTTGTTTTTGCGTGATTGAGTAACAAACACATACTCACAAACTTTCAGCTTTATAATAATAGTAGGATATTTTAAAATCTTTGTCAACTGCATTGTATGCATATTCTATGACGCATTTTCACAAACAAAAATAATTCCCCAGTCGCAAAATTAAGGAAAATACTTTTTTTTAATATTAGGGTTCCACACCTCAAGAAGAAAATAAAGTTTAACTTTCATGGGTAGATAGCCGGGTGGAAAGTGGCTCATTTTATCTCTAGGGTGGAAAGTAAACTTCATTTTTTAATTAATGCTACCATTTGACACTTATTTCTATTGAAAAATTGTGAAATTCAAGGGACCTAAACTTCATATTATAGTCTGAGTTTAAAAAATGTTTTTTTTTCGTTGGGTTATGATAATTGAATTATCTACTCTTCTATTCTGCCACTCGCTATAATGCCATGATTGCTTACTACTTCTTTTTCTCGTGTCGGCATGGCCGCTTAGTTAGATGAACATCGTCATGACCAACTACTATTGTAGCCAATAGATAAGTTTTTGGAAAAAATTCTAATGTTGGCAGTAAGTGTATATCTTTTTTTAAATCTAGGTATTGAAAACAATTGAATTTAAATTTTACAAATTGTTCTAAATTTACTCGATACTATAATTGATTTTCAAAATACCTGTTTTATGAAATGTGCGAGTAGTATTTTAATTTCCTCACAGTCGAAATGAAAAGTAGAGTGTTTAACTCGGGTGAATGTCACGCATTTCACCCTCGAACTATTGGCGCTCTCACTTCGTTCGGGTGCCAAAAATATCTCAGGTGAAATGCTTGACTTTCAGCCCTCGTATAACAATCTACTATTTAACCGACACGCGACTGGGCGATACACAAGATGCACAAAGAAGGATTATGTCCCTGGGGTAGTTGGGCCAGTCTATATTATGTATGCCTGTAATAGCTGCGCCCCAGTATAAGTTTTTATTTTACCATTTTACCAGTGTAAGTCCCGTTCCCACGGGGATATCGGGATAAAGAGTAGCCTATGTGTTATTCCAAGTCTCCAGCTATCTTTATTCCAAGTTTTATCGCAATCGGCTCGGCGGTTTTAATAATTAGTAGGATATTTGTTCTGTGATGTCTATTTGTTCAAGAAAAGCTTAACCCAGATACAGCGACATGTACTATACTATGGCCTATATGACATATACCTGGATTGATCTAGGTAGGTATCTGAGTTAATAGAGATAATCCCTCGTATTTCAATAAAAAAAATGTTTGAAAAAAAATAGTATTATGTACGGAACTCTCAGTAAGCTATTCCAAAGCGCACATGCCAATTTTTAAGCAAATTCGCAGAAGAATTGCGAAATAAAAAATAGTAACTAGGTAACTTAACCTAACCTAAACCACCTACACGTATTCACTATTTCTTGAGATTTCTTGTAAAAAAAAATAAAGACGCAAATAGGTACCTAACTATATGATGTAAAAAGGAAGACAAATAACTTTTTTGAATTCCGCTTATTAGTTTTAACATTTACGTCATCCTAGATAATGTAAAAAATGATTTTGAAATATAAGTGACAAATTTAACGTGGGAGCTGTGCACTATGCGGTCTCTTTATAGCAAAGTCTTGAGTTAACTTTGTCCTATTAATAAGTACTTTATACAAAAAGTCTGCGTAAATAACATTCATGGTTAAAAAACACTTCTTGAACTATGAGTTATTATTATTTTTTAATTCATTTTGTATTACATTTTTTTGTTAAGCATTAATTTATCATTGTCATTGTAGCTATGGTCGAATAATTGTGTTCCGTGATTTGCCGACTCTGTGGCGTTTTGGGTACGACGTCTACAGTTTACGGGTTCGATTCCCGTCTTGATTTTTATGACAAAAAATATTTAATAATATACTTGTCTGTATGTGGGCATTAACGCTTGGATGTTATTAATTTAAAATCGAAAAGAATTTAATAATTCTGCTGGCAACACAATAGTGTTTAATCGTGAAATTTTATACAAAATATTTTAAATACGAAGTGACACGTACATTCTTAAGGAAGTAATGGGGGATTTTTTCTTTAAATTACTTATTACCATCGCCCTGAGGTTGTACCCGTGTAAGCCCCGATCCCGCGGAAATAACGGGCTGAAATGTAGCGTATGTGTTACTCCATATATTTAAATAGTCAGTCATGCTACCATCCATAAACATCCCCCTTACTTATAAACGCTAATTAATACGCTGCACAACTATGCATCGTTGTCTTTAACCGTCATATGAAGTTTAAAAGTTGATAGACAGAGACAATCGTCACATAACTTAGTCATTTGTAAATAATCTTACTAATATTAATAACGCGAAAGTTTGTATGTTTGTAAGTATATGTATATGTGAATTTGTTACTCTTTAACGCAAAAACAACTGAACCGATTGCGATGAAACTTGGAATATTGGAACTTGGATACCGGGAAGTTATTCCCGGTATCCAGCATATGTTATGCCTATGTTAACACATAGGCTAGATTTTATCCCAATATTTCCGCGGAAACGGGACTTACGCGGGTGAAACCGCGGGGCGCAGCTAGTATTTTATAACTTTTATAAGCAAGGGAGTAAGTCAGGGTATGTATGAAACCATCCTAAATTTGAATGCAGCTGTAAAATTTACGGTTTTCGGTGTCATATCATAATCTAGTGTATAGCAATTTTAAACGTGTAAAAAGAGTTTTAAATCATTTTAAATGTAGTAAATTAAATACAGTAGGTAGGTAGTTTGTAATAATTTCTATGAACCCATTGTACGTCGGCACAATTAGCATTCTTAAACGTTTACTCCCACATTTATATCAATTGTTTTCGGTCAGAGATATTGCGCTTAATATTATTAGTCAGTACATTGTTATATGCAGGGTGAACCATGTTTAAAATTATGTATCTTAAACTCCTGGCTATGGTGATGAATTTTTAAAAGTCAAAATATGTCATTTTAGGTCTTAAAATCTAGAACTCTACAGCATGTTTCGCAATATTTTATAGTTTCGGGTATTCCCCTTCAAGTTAAGGATACGGGTTCAATGGTTTGACCATGTATGTATGTATAATATATATAGGTACAGAGTGTTTCAGCTTGGGCCCCAGATATTGGCGCAAATTTCGTAGATTAAGGTATCCAGACTAAGGTATTAAGCAGCTGGAAAATAAAGACCTAGTTTGGTTATTGCAAAATAGAATTACATTTCAACGTTCAATAATTTAGTTGTTATTTTTGCGAAAAAGTTGTAAAATAAAACTATATTCGCACCCAAGTATTTCGTTTTCAACTAACTGTAGAATTAGACATATTTTGATGAACCTTTAACCACTATCTCACCTGATGGTAAGTGACGGTCTAAGATGTAGCAAGCTCAAATACAGGAAGGAATTCGGCAGTGAAACTTTTTGGCGTAAAATTTAAAACCATCTTGGTGAATGCAACAACGTATGAATAATCGTTGTATCCAACAAGCACGATCCTTTGAAATGAAATGATAATTGATAATGTTATACAGCCTTTGGCAATGCATCGAGTCTATACTTACCTTGTACTGAACCGCGCGAACCTGCTGAGATACATTGTATGACAATAAAAATATATCCTACTAATATTATAAACTAGCTGCGCCCCGCGGTTTTACCAGCGTAAGTCCCATTCCAGCAGGAATATCGGGATAAAAAGTAGCCTATATGTGTTATTCCCAGTATTCAGCAACTTATATTCCAAACGTGAAAGAGTAACAAAGTCACATACATACATACAAACTTTCGCGTTTATAATATTATAGTAAGATAAGGTACCTACGTACATTTTTAAGTGCTTGCACTTGGCTATCTTTTTTTAAATCCAATAACTCACGATGCGATTTTAACTCGTGCAAAATGCGAGATCAGTTACACCGGTGGTTTTTTTTATAAAATTAAATCAATACGAGATTTATTGCACACGTTTTAGGAACTTAAAATATAATCAACACTCTCTCGAACATAGATCTGAATACATATAATATTAATACGTTATTTTAAAAGTGAAGTTTACGTACTTTAATAACGAATGTCATTGGCCAGAACCAAACCAATGTAAAATGTTAAATTATGTGACATTCCACAAATTGCTTCGAAGCCCTGCTATTTAAATATAATAACCACAATCTACATTTTATTTTATGTATCTGAATAATAATATATTTTTTTAATCGTAATTATCTCAATTATTTTTATTAAACATTAAAAAATTCGAGATAATTCTATATTTTCAGATAGCTACAACTATAAAAATAAAAATTGTTTTTTTAATCGTAATGATAACTTTATTTTCCAAGTACTTAGGTACTATTATTTCATTATCAAATTTTAAAAACATTCAAATTACCTTCTACAAATAGACTGCGATAATGGTTTTTAAAAATATTTGCGTTTCACAATTTAAATAGTTACCTACACATGACATTTACATAAAAGTAACTACTAACTATTATTTTAGGCGCAAAAAAACCAAGTATATATTTTTTTGTAACGAGTTTCACGATAAACAGTTCTTCTAGACCACGACAGATGGCAGCAAAAATTGTAATGGTGTCTGTCCCATTTGTTTTTTAGAGTTTCGTGGTCAACAAGAAACCCTTAAAGTTTCGTCATGTCCGTCTGTCCGCGGATTAGCTCAGAGACGCTTAGTACTAAGAAGCTGTTATTTTGCATGAGTATACATATTGTTCACGGCAAGAAAACAGTACCATAAAAAAATATTAATGTTTTTGGGGTAAAATGGGGGATGATCTTTTTTTTCTTGTTCACCTCAACGTATGAGATATCGTTAGATAGCTCTTTTTAAATCATTGCAATCGGTTCAGTAGTTTCGAAACCTATTCAATACACAAAGCGCAATCCAGCCCTAAACTAAGCACCAGGTTTGTGCTATGAGTACTAGACAACGGATATACTACATATTATTATACTTTTCTTTTGTAAATAAATACATATTATACATAGAAAACACCCAGAACAGGAACAAATATTTATTTTTAAGGATAAATACTTGCATCCGGCGGGAATCGAACCCGCAACCTTTTGCATTGCAGTCGGACCTTCGCCCGACGCGCCACAGGCGCCGTCAATCAACATACCTAATATTCCCTCCATATACTATTAGTGTAAATAGACTATATTGGAGTAATGCCTAGTATTAGTATAAATAGTCTATATTGGAGTATGCCTGGAGCCCCTGGAGGCAGCGCCTAACAACTGACCAATCCAACAGATACACATGTACCAACAATCAATGATGCGCGCCGAAGAGATCCGGCGTCGTCGCCGTGAAGACCCGCCTGGTACACACACAGCTGTGAACAACATCCTAGCCGCGGCAGCGAGGGAAATGGAGGAGGCGCGGCATGCGGCACGCTCCGATAGACCAACCTCGATCAGTGTGCTGCCAGATCAAGAGCTAGGTGAATATCTAGGTGAACTTTTGCATCTATTTATTAGTTTAAGATCACTGCTTCCTCAGTTTCATCATTCGATCACTGGTGAACATAGGCAACGGTATAAATGGCGTTCCCGAGCCACCTCCATTCAACGATTCCTCGTGACCACTACAATGTCGTCTGTCCACCGAGTAAGGTGGTCTTCCGACACTCGAGGACTTTAATCCTTCGAGCTATATGGCCTGCCCATCTTCACAATGTTTCTCCACACTTTTCCCACCGGTGAAGGAGATTCCAGGATTTCTACAAACTCTTTATACCTAACCGGAAAAGAGAGGTGGTATAAGTTTGAGGTCTGTGATTCTGTCTGTGGAATCGTATCTCCCACATGGAAGAAGCGTTTTTGATATTATTCAAGGTGCATGTTCATGTCATTTTGGACTTTTGCCTATAATGTCGTTTCGAGGTCTATCTAGACCTATTCCTCATTGCTACTAACTCACATAAATTTTAAGACTAATCCTAATTCGAACTTCGTATTCCCCTATAGCTCACGCAGCATCATCGACCACATCAGAATCGAAACGCGAATCCATCGACGAAGAGCGTCCCAAGAAACGAGTCTCAATCCTCTCGCCAGAAGACGACAAATTAAGGGTTAAGAAAAAGCCAATGACGGTCCGGTTTTCGGACGATAAGCCGGACGACAGAGAGAGGAATAAAGTTACTTCGCCTGGTGAGTGTTTTAAATAATTGAATTTTATTTAAGGGGTAGGAGTCCTCGAGTTTTTTCGTTTTTTGTTTAGTTGTTAGGGGACGGTGAAAGCAAAGAGTTAGACAGGTCTCTTAAAAGGACTAGAAGGTTAATGGTTGGTTGATAGTGAAGTATCAGTTTCAAAGTCAAGTTGTTGGGGAATTACGCTCACACCTTTTGAAAAGAAGGAACAATATTGGAACGCTGTTGTTAGAATACCCACTATCTACGGTAAACTGAGGGTCACAGGGTTTCCCGAGAAATCCGATGTCTCGGGAAATCAGAATATCTGATATCTTACCACTTTACTATTATTTCTAGTAGGGGACGCCAGCGCAAGCACCAGACGGGTGATCTGTCCTCTCATGTTGGGACCATTCCATGTTACTCCACCTTCTTGGAAGCGCACTAATTGTTGCGACACTTATCGCCAATTCACTAGTCTTAGGGCCAATCTTAAGAATCGCACTGAATTTGCTTACAAGCAATATATGAAAGATATTGAGAAAAACCTAGAGATTAATCCCTGGGACTTTTGGCGCCACATCTCAAGTCTGCGTTCCAAAGGAGGTTTGAGCCCAATGTCATGTACAACGGACAAGAATTATCTGGTGTGGATACAGCGACTGCTTTTGCTACTTACTTTGCTTCCGTTTTCTTACCTAACACACCAATTTTGGACATTAAAACTGCTCAGAGCTTTGAAAACGGTCACAATAGCAATTACGTTGATGTCCCTAAAATACTGCCACGTGATGTGCTGGCTGGTATCAATAAACTTAAACACAGCAGTTCCGCAGGCCCTGATGCCGTCCCTTCTAGTTTATTGAAAAGGGGAAAGAAGCAGCTTATTATTCCTCTTTGTCACATCTTTAACCTGGCTCTGGAAACCGGGATATATCCCGCCCAGTGCAAGATGTCTCGGGTAACTCCGATCCCTAAAACATCAAATAAAACCGAAGTTGAAGGCTATCGCCCAATAGCTGTCCTATCTGCCCCGGCTAAAGTGCTTGAAAGAATTCTCTACAATTACATTTTCAAACAAGTAGAAAAATTTATTTGTAATGAACAACATGGCTTCAGAGCTAAGAGATCCGTCGAAACTAATCTCCTCACACTGGTCGATTTTGTATCAGAAAAGTTGGACGCGAGTTTCCAGGTAGACGTACTATACTTCGATTTTCAGAAGGCATTTGATAGGGTCAACAATGACATTTTGTTGACAAAGTTATGCTCCATAGGTTTTTCTCCTAAACTGCTTCTTCTAATCGCCGACTACCTTCGCGATCGTCAACAGTTTGGTCAAGCTTGGTCTATGAATCGAAGCCATACCATACGCGCTCAGGGGTAAGTCAGGGTTCGATACTCGGTCCTCTCTTGTTTCTGCTCATGATAAATGATCTACCTACAGTTCTAAAACAAGCGAGATGCTTGTTATACGCTGACGATTTAAAGCTCTTTGTGGAGGTAAAATCTGAAGCGGACTGTGAACTTCTACAGAAGGACGTAGATGCGGTTAGTCAATGGAGCAGAGACAATGGGATGACATTTAACCCTGATAAATGTCACGTAATGACTTTTGGTCGGAAGCTGCACCCAGTGTGTTTCGACTATAAGATTAACGAGGTTACTATAAGTCGTGTTATGATTATTAAAGACCTGGGTGTTGTTTTCGATCGAAAGTTGACGTTTCACGATCACATTGCTGAACTGGCTAAGGAATCCTTTCGCAGGTTAGGTTTTGTCCTGAGAAACACACGTGACTTCCAAGGGGCACCGGTTATACGCTTGCTCTTCGATGCGTTAGTTAGAAGTAAATTGGAGAGCGCTATGTGCGTGTGGAACTGTCACGAGAGCAAATACGTGCTTATGCTCGAAAAAATACAAAAGGCATTTTTAAGATACCTATACAAAAGGGTTAACGGGTACTATCCATACATGTATCCGACGCCGTATCTCTTAGGATGCCTTGGATACAACTCACTCGAGGTCAGAAGAGCGAGGCATCAACTTATATTCGCACTTAAAATATTTAGGGGGATGATCGAAGCTCCGGATCTGCATAATGAGTTATGTCGATTATTCACACCGGGTAGTTATAGTCGTGCGAGAAAGCACAAATTATTCGCAAAGCCTAGAACGCGAACTAGTGCCCGACTTAATTCTCCTATTCCATGGACCCTTACTACGTTCAATGCTCTCCTAGATGCTTGTCCTGATACTGACCTGTTTGCAGATGACTGGTCTGTGTTGATGTCAGTGTGTTTGCGTTTTTGTGAAAGTACCTTCACCCGTGAGAGTACCTGCATGTAGCTATATCTCGATATTGTTACTCAATTTATCAGATAGTTTAAGTGTTTTTAATTAATTAATGTAATTGGTGTATACCGTATTAATTAAACAAATAAATAAATAAATTCCACCCAACTATACTACTTTAATATGATGTAGAGAAACATAATTATTATTTTTACCGTAATTGAATCTGGTTCATCTCGCTATTGCCTTCTGCGGGCCGAGGTAGAGATTGTTTGAAACTGAATATTTTCAACTAGGAAAATGGATAATATTATGGAAATTGGCTTAGAGAAATCTTATTTTATGTTATAAAAGTGAACATGTATTACTGTGTTTACTTTTACAATTATATTGAATGTGCTCCGTGAAAGCCTTAGGCTACATTTATAATAAAAAATAGTCTATTACTTATCCATCCACAACTTCAGATATTTCCTTATTGTACAAATTTTCATTTCAATCAGCAATTTTATTAGTTTTTATCGATAGGCTGGCATGAGGTAGCTCAAAACCGCTACCAATAGAAGCAGATGGGGATGACATTTGCCCAGCAGTGGAACAGCATTAGTTTTTTGTCAGCCCGCTAATTTGTTCCACCGCAGAGTAAAGGCGTCCTCTTAGGGACCGTCTCCACGAGCGTTAGATTCGCGGCGATATTATCTTATTTCTATACAAGGCACCGCCGCGTTAACATCGCCGTGAGAGACACGTTCATAGAGATTGTATAGAAATAAGTGGCTCCACGACAATATCGCCGCGATCCTAACGCTCGTGGAGACAGTCTCTTAGAGAAGTTAGGCAGTAAGATAACACTGGTGCCTCCTTCATATTGGCATATGTTCCGTGCCTTCGGAGTTGGGACCGTAATGACTCTTAGGACACGGTTTTCTAACAATGTTTAAATAAAACAGTACAGTAGTTTAATTTATTGGCACCAAATTTTTCCTAAAAAAAATAATCTGTAGGTAAATGTATACTGTGCCAATAAATTGGAGTGGAGTGCCAAAGAATTGCTATCTTTACCATAGTCGGTAGTTTTTTTGTAACTTTTTAGAACAATAAAATTACAAATTACATCGCAGTCTACCCTGAGGACGAGTACTGTAATGATCTCGAAACGTTGGGCATTGATAAAATGTCGTTTGAAAAATGAAGAAAAATCTAAAACTAAGGCTAGATTTTATAGGTTAGATTTAGAAAACAGAATCTTTCTTTAAATTTGTATTTACATTAAAGAAAAAACCTATTAAATATTTGTTTCGCAAACTACCTGTTTTCGCACCAAGGTCTCCCCTAAAACCTTCCCGTAATATCCTTATATTTTACACCCGGCGTCCATAGGCGGTTGATGAATAAGAGATCGTTATGAGTTACGGCGCCGGTTTACGTACGTAGCTATATACGTCCGTCGGTTGCGTAACCTGAATAATCAATACTTACAGTAAACATGGCTAGTTTAATATTTCTTATGTATATTGCTCAAGGCATTTTACTAGAAATATTTTACAAGGAGAAATGCATCAGCGAAAATTCGCCCGTGACAGGATTCGAACTTGTTCTCTCTCTCCTTGTAAAATATGGCAAGTTTAGTTCATTTAATATATAGTCCTACTAATATATTAACATTATTTTGAGGTTGTGTCTTTCAATACATGGTATATATTATGAAAGTCAAACAAAAGTCAAATGGAAACTTAAGGGGGCAGTTCTCGAGTTTTGTGGTTTTTTCGTTGGGAGTGCTTTATTTCATTATTATTGGACTTAACATATTGGTTTTTGGGAACAGTCGAAAGAATTCAACGCTTTACTTTGATTAGATGCTTTACATTGAATGGCAACGTGTGCTAGATACAGTCGCAATGTTTAAAACCTAATAAATTCTGTTTTGGATATTGAAGTTGCCGATCAAGGCGCAGCGTCTCGATATATTATTATCTTGATGACCGTTTCCATAAAGTAATGTACGAAGTCTACTAAAAACTAAACTAAATGCCAACAAAAAAAAAATCGAAGACTGCACCCTTAATGCGAATACTGCTTAATTAATTAACAAACTGACTATATCCACAAATGGTGTAACGCCAAAAACCAAAAAAAAACATAAAAATAAATACACCTGCTCTTTGCATTTCGAATTAACAAAATCGTATTTATTTTTAAATCCTATATTAAAGCAGAATTTTAAAAGCATTTTTGTATTATTATTTATGAATTTTATTATCTTGATTAAGCCGGACTTAGGTATTTTTGATTAAAATATTTTATTTATTTAATAAGTCGTTTTGGGTTTTCCATGTAGGTATAGGTAGGTAGGTGAATGAGTCCAATGCCGAGAGATCCGATTGGCTATTAAATATCACTTTATATTTATTCCCTTCACTTATTCTGAGGTTGTTTTTTGCAATAAATTAATATGATATATTTAAGTTTGTTTGCCTTAAAATTAAATGTCAGGGACTCTTATTATTTACCCTCTTTGCAATATAGGAGGTTGTGTCAGGAAGACGTGTCTCCAAAAATTTAAATCGACAGTTTTCAAAAGAGGCAAAACTACACATTTATTTGGAACTGTGGTATTTCGCAATTAAAATCAGTACTTTTGTTGATTGTCAATTATAGATAAAAGTTGTTTTACCTATTGGAAATCTCACCACGCCTAATCACTGACTCTATATTTTTTTTAAATGTTCTCTTGTTGTGCCCATGGTAACTAAAATATAATGGAACAACGTTACTTATCCTACTAATATTATAAATGTAAAAGTGTGTGTGTTTGGATGTTAGTTACTCAATCACGTAAAAACTACCGAACCAATTGCGATGAAACTTGAAATATAAGTAGTTGGATACCGGGAATAACACATAGGCTACATTTTATCCCAATATACCCGCGGGAACGGGACTTACGCGAGTGAAACCGCGGTGCGCAGCTAGTATACTAATAAGTCTTATTGCGATGAAAAGATAATTCAGAGTTATTTCAATTTTTGTATTTGTTTAAAACGTGTATCACGACTTATCTCTTTTCAATATTAAAAAGTAAATACCAAAAAAAGGACAATAAGACAATTTTATTAAAAAAATCAAACAATATTTAAAAAAAAACAACTCTTTAATCAATGTGATGCAATTACTAATTACAATAGGTAAAGACAAAAGTAAAGTAAAGATACCTACAACTGCTCCCCTGTACCACCAAATTATTAAACCTTAATTTGAACTTCTAGTCGTAGGAGTCCGTGCCCAATGGTTTTGTTGTGCTCGAATTATCAATCGTAATGGATCATGATCGAATCCCGGTAAGCTCGAGCTATTTTCCTCTTTGAGAAAAAAATGTATACCTTATTATTTCACAAAAAATACTTATTTATAGATTTTATTTTGATAAGCTTACTGAAGCTTAACCTTAATACTACACAAATAAAATTAATAACTACCTGTTTGTTTCTAATAAAATACTTACATTGTAATTGAACCAACAACTTAATTAATTCATTAGAGACATGCATAACCAAGATTTACCTCTCATTTTCTAATCAGCTTCATGTATATTTCCGAAATATCTCTCTAGTTTTTTAGTTTCTAGGGGACATCGGGTCCGTTTGTCTAAGCTGCTCTGGACGATAATACCCATGCACATGTTAAAAAGTTGACATCTCGCCTGCAGGCTAGTTTTTGCGTGATCCCATTCGATCGACTTCAAATTAAAACCACTGTCGAACGACTTCGGAACAATACATTGGCTCTAAATAAATTCCGAATATATTTTCTACTCATTTTAGTCTTTAAAAAGAAAACCACTCGCGGAACAAATTAAATCGGTAACAATTTGTAGGAACAACAAAGTAATTATTTTACTTTCTAATCATTATGATTCTTGCATGTACTTAATTCAAAACTTATTTTTATGTGAAAACTAGCTGCGCCCTGCGATTTCATCCGCGTAAGTCCCGTTCCCACGGGAATATCGGGATCAAAAGTAGCATGTGTGGTATCCAGCTATGTATATTCCAAGTTTAATCCAAATCCGTTCAGCCGTTTTTGCGTGATTGAGCAACAAACTCACATACTCACAAACTTACAGCTTTATAATATTAGTAGGATAACCACACGGTCAACGAGGGGGGTAAAAAATCCCTCAGCCCTGGATTCAAAAAAGCGCCCTCGCCGTAAAAATAATAATCTACTCCCGTATAATACAATCTACTAATTCCACGCCTAGCGCTCGGTTCAAAGGAATCTTTCGGCTGACTGTATGTTTACTCAATTACCCACCCAGTAAAGTTTATTGTAAAATCATACTAGCATACAAACGAAGTAAAGATACAGTATTAATCATCCTGATTATTCCCTTTGGATTAACTGCATTTATTCTTGTTTATCTGTAAAACGTATTAGATGCTTGCATTGTATACTGCCACTGGAATAATGCTATCGTGTATGATAGTATTTTTTGGTTTAATCGGGGTTGTGTTGTTTGAGTTGAAAAAATTACTTGACAACGATACATGTTATAGTAGTCGAGTTATGCCTTTGTTGTGATTAAAAAAAACTAAGTTAGGCTTCATTTAGAATTATGTCCTTTTGATATGTTATGCAACACAACACATAGATTGTAATAGCGCAAAAAAGAACAAAAAGCCATAATTCAAGTTATGCCTTTATAAACTAGAGACACTGTATATCTGCGAAAGTAACTCGTGTCTGTCTGTTACGCTTTCACGTCTAAACTGCTGAACGGATTTTGATGAATTTTGGTATAGAGATATATGGGACCTTGGAGGACGACATAGGCTACTTGTTATCCCGATATCCCACGAGAACGGGACTAACGCGGGTGAAACCGCTAGGCGCGGATAGTTTAAAATAAATTAGAGTTTTTTCACTCGAAACCCTACAAAAGGTAATACAGTCAACTGGTTAACCTATCAAATAGTACATTTTTGCTACTTTCACTACTTAGCACTTAAGTCATACCGGAAAAGTCTGTACTCACATTTATTGAATAACACACACATAGTTTTTACAATCCTTATATAGTCTAGCGGCGCACCGCGGTTTCACCCGAATAAGACCGGATGCTGCTGGAATTTCTGGATAAAAAGTAGCCTATGTGCTAATCCATATCTGCAGCTCTCTGTATGCCAAGTTTCATCGCAATCAGTTCAGTAGTTTTTGGATTAAGAACTAACATACTCGTTTACGCAAACTCTCGCATTTATAATATTAGTAGGATTTGTGTAATTTCTAAATATTTAAACCCAAAATTAATTTGTCTTTGTTTTTAAACAATTATGTGTAAGCCTAGTCATCATTCTTTTAAAAATGCCAAAACTTCGTTTTTTTCTGTTTAGGTATTAATTATTTATTTCGTAAAAAGAAATATTGCTCAAGGCAAAATGCCAGTTTTATTATTAAAATATTTTTAATAGATTGTGTAGTAGAGATGTATTTTTTTTTTTTAAATAAGTCAATTATTAAACGTATTACGTAAAATCTACAAACACACACACCAAAGACCATAACGAAAAAAAAACACAAATAATCCTATAACACTTAAAAGATTGAAGATCTAAAGCTCTATGCGGGCAGTTTAACGAAAAAAATCGACTGCATTGTCTATTGAATAAAATTGTAGTGTATAAATGAGTCATAAGACCTTGGGTGAGGTCAATCCCTCTAGCTTCTTTCTTACAATGCAGCGAGGATGTATGGCTGGGTATTTATAGGTTCGAACTTGTAATGTACTTTGTGTTTTATACCTTGCTTTTATTTTTCTTGACGGTGCCGTTCAGACTGGTAAATTAATAAATAAATATTGCACGACGACGTTACACACAGCGCATTCTAGCACCAAACTAAGCACTAGTGCTTAGTTTGTACTATTGTACTACAAACTAAGCACTAGTGCTTAGTTTGTAGTACAATAGTTGTTTGTTGTATCCAATATACAACGGATAAATACTACATATTATACTTTTTTTTAAATACATACGTAGGACACTTAGAATAATAATATACAAGTTTTTTCTTATGTTTTTGTTGTTCTTCATTGTAATACTTAAACACAATATTTACCGGGTTTACTTGCGTTTTCTTTTATTATAAACTAGCTGCGCCCCGCGGGTTTGCCCGCGTAAGTCCCGAACGGTACATTGCTGAACACAATATTTTAAAAATAATTATCTATAATTAATAATAATGATTTTAAGTAAGTACATTAAATAAAATGTTAAAAGGAAATCGGAGGTAATTATTGTTTATGACAAAAAAAAAAACAAAGAAAATGCGTACCGGTTTTAAATGTTAAATTGATTACAATTTTTAGAATGTTGATAAACGGGTTCACTTTTATTTCACAAGAAAATTATAATAAAAACGTCATATAAAGATGTTTTTTATATGTCAACTTTATTTAAATTGGGTATGCTTTTGATGGATGATTTTGTAAATTATTATTAATTTGTAGGACTAGTAGCGCCCTGCGGTTTTACTCACTTCTGTCCATATCCCTCGAGAATATCAAGATAAAAAGTTATAATATCTGGATTAACATATAGCCTATATGTTCATTCAGATCTTCAGCTTTCTGCATACCAAGTTCTATCGCAATCGGTTTAGTAGTGTTTTCGTGAATCGAACACAAACAAACCTTTAAACTTCCGTTTACTTCTACTTTGTTTCTTAAAAAATATCAATTACTGATGAAAGTTTCGAAAAAAAAAGGGGCTGAATCATACTTGAAACATTTTAAATTGTAGAATAGGTGTCTTATATGGTATAAACTCACTTTTTTGTTGTACAAAAAACTAACCAAGTTCATTCCAAAAAATCTTGACTGATTTTAAAACCATTTTGATGTTAGTAATTATTTCTGCTGAGCCATTTTTGATAAAAAGTTAATTGATGCTTTTATGAGTCATGGTTTCCGGTTAGCAAACCTTGTTTTAAGATTTCAAAAAAAGAAAAAAAAAACAATGATACACGCTGTTAGTTTAATATATTTTTAATGACATGGTTTGTTGTAATCTTAAGAAAATGTTGCGTCTGTACTTTGTAGTGCTTGGGTGAATTTACATGGCTGTAGCGCGTTACACGAATACCTGATTTCAATGCGGGGTTGCGTCCTTGTGGGTTCGATTCCCGCTGGGGACAAGTATTCATGTTTACAAATAATTTTATTTATAAACAATAGGATTTCTTTATTTATACGTTATATAATTATACAATTTTGTTCTACTACTTTTCCTAAGTCCCCTAGACAACTTTTATTTTAATTTACTTCCAAGTACAGACTTTTGTCCTTCTTCCTTTATTATAAGTATAGAAAAATGTATGTTTTTACAAAAAAATCTTTTTACGAAAAAAAAAGATTTAAAGTCCCATATTATACCAAGTTTTGTGAAGATCGGTCGAGAAATGCGACCTGCATATAGAGGAAAAGAAACATACTGACAGACGAAACAAAATTTTGCCAGTGAGACAGTCGCTCGCTCCGTCAACCATCTAAATAATACAGATTACCGACTTTATAATATTTATTGGATGACGTAGGTATGTTTATTATGTTATGTACTTATTATGTGTTTTAAATTCATGAGCAGATATAAAGTATTTTATTACAAAAAAAATCGTCGAAAACCAGATTAGGTATGTACCTTTGTATTTAATTTTATTCTAAAAAACTCCTTATATACGGACGTGGTCACGTGGTCGGACTAATTTTATGTTTTTTTAACGCGTTTGATCCGCCGACTTCGAAGAATATCTTTGTAATGGTATTTTTAAAGCTGCATTTCGTGGAATGCGTTCGTCATTAATTTATTCGAAGGGGAACTAACGACGTTTTTATTAATAAAATTGTAAAATATACACACACAATAGATAATGCAAATAGCGCTATTTATTCTCAAGATTTATTTGGCTTGTGTTATGGTGACCAGGGACTCTATTTTTTAAACGCGTGTACCGATGCGAACGATTTATTAGTTTGTTTTCTATTGGTTTTTGTTAGATCTCGGTTTTTTAAGTGAATCGTATGATTGCAACGAATGATCTCAAGCTCAACCACTCAGCATAAGAGTCCTACATTGTTCGAAAATTAACAGATATTAAGATATTTAAATCGCCTTATTTGGCAGGAGTGCTTCAAAGATAAGACTTCAAAATCAAAATAGTTTATTTCCTTTAGATTCTTGTACAACATTAAATGCACATGATCATTTGGCTACGTCTTAGGTGTATTGATTTTAGTGTGGCTTCGGAACGCGCCCTCCGATGAGAAGAAGCCACAAGGCACTCATAGGGGTTTTTTTTTGTAATCATGTGTTAAATTACACTCGTCATAATACAGATATTATCTATAATTCGAACAGGAGCAATCAATAAATTATGTCCATAGATTTTTTTCATAAAGATATGACGACGTATCATTATAGTACGCCTTTTTGCACAATATATTTTTTGAATCTTGTGATGGATATGTCACATACGTCTTTAGGTAGTTTATTATAATAAAGAATACTGGTGCTACAGAACGACCTGCTTATTTTCCGGAGCCTACTATAAGGTATAGACACTTCATCCTTGTGTCTTAAATTACACTGGCGGACATTCAGAGATCAGAGATCTCCATTGGTTAAAAACTTGCTGTTCAATCGACTCAGCTTATAAGTCTTTTCTCGATTTCCCGCGGGATCGGGACTTTCGCATGTAAAACCGCAAGACGGTTTTTTATAAACCTTTTTTTTATTTCTATACCATACATACAGACATACTTTCACAAATAGGTAAATATTAGTCCGATTAATTACCTCTAAAACAAGAGAAAGCTAAGTTAATTAGTGAGGTTGTGCACCGTCAGCGCTTTAAATTAAGAAGTAAATAATAAAGCGGTTCAGAGTTCAGCGCTGTATCGATTTGTACTCGAATGACCCCTGGAAATTGTATTAGGTATTTTGATTAGGGCTTTTTTGTATTAAAAAGGTTATTTATTCCAAAAGTTATGTGCGTTATTAACATCGCTCTTACGAAAACATCATAAGAGCGATGTTAAGAAAAACATCGTGAGGAAACCCAGCGCCTAGTTAGCTCCAGACGTATTCACCCGTTCTTTCCTCTGCACATAGCTGTCTAGTCTGGGAGGGCGGTGGTATAGGTGATAGGCAACCCTACTCCACCTAACAATCCGCCCTACCATCTCTTATAGTTCGTCACTAAGTCGCCGTTATTTAGTTAAACTAAATAAAAACCCATGAAATAATAAAAAAAAACTTGAAATAATTACAGATTTTTTAATTATCTGTGGTTTGTAAACGTAGTCGGGGTATTTTTTATTTAAAATTTACTTTTTTTTTGAGCGACAAAAGGACGATATAGTTAACTAGAAACGATCATGGTACGGCAGATTATCCCGGGATTCTCGGGCACTATAGCGTCATAACACAAACATAGTATAAAAATTGTTTGCGCTGCCTGTTTAAATTTTCTAAGATTAGAGGTCTTTTTTTTAACTTAAAATCATGTAGTTTTAACCGTAGATTGCGCCACGAGCCACAGTCGTAAATAAAAAGCGTGGCTTGAGCCCACGTAGCGCTAGGTTTAAGTGACGATACCTGGTATGTTCCAGACGAGCGTGATACATCTTACACAGCATTTTATAATCTGGTTAGATAGTGGTTAAACGCTCGTCTATTCTGTAGGAATTTTCCCCCCGTTATTTTTATTGCGCTCGTAAAAATGCCATTTTGGGAGGTTTTCTCCAGGTTTTTTTCACATTGTATAAGGATAATAAACTACGACGTTGATGGATGTGGCCAAAAAACCATTATCTTAAGATGGCTCGAGAACGCACGTAAAGCAGTTGGTCCTGGTCTGGTTGTTATCTCCTATAGCATTCGTTAGGTCAAGTTAAAGGCCTTAGGGCCACCTAACAACTCTTAACACTAGGTGAGCCATACCACTCACAAAAACACACCAGCAAAACATTAGTTTTGCCTGAAGGAGTAACATATTCACGCATACAAACTTTCACCTTTTTAATACCGACTATATAGTATTCGACAAAATAAATAACCCACCACTTGTCTCGTTTGCAAAAACTAAAGAAAAATAAACAACAAATTCTCACAATGTATTTTTCCGACAAACATTAGTGTGAAGAGAAAATTGCTGTAAATTATGGCCTCAGACATTCGCTATTGTTGCTTTGCTCGTGTGTATTATATTACCTATGATTACTATTTCCTTTCTTATACATAATGTATGTATCTATTTGCCTACACGTTTGTGTCGTAACGCTTTATCGGTAGGTATATTATATTTCTTAGAAATAAATTGCTTATGTACAATGTACATTATTGTGATATTAATTGAATGTTTTTCTATAGGATTCCATAGTTACAATTTGTAAAGGAGTCTACCAAAGAGAAATATTTGCGTGGCTTACAACTTAAGCCTAATGAAGTACAATAGGAGCATATAATATAGTATACTGCAAAGTACTTTAATTGCTTTATTGTTTTTGGTCAATGATAATAGAACAAAATTTCATCTTGCTATAGGATTTGAATAAAAGGCTTGAACCCACCTTGAACCCCAAGCTCCCATCATTAACTTTCAAGTCAATGTCAGGCTTCCACTAGGAATACCCGGTTGCATCCCGAGAGGGAACCGCTCTCTTACTTTTACTTCTTCACTTCGCACGATCTTCGGCATTCCGTGTATTGAGCGATTAGCACGCATATTATTCAACTAGACGTCGAGGCAGCATTTTTTGGGTCTTCCCAATCTGCCGCGGCCGGGCGGGGGCGTCGTTGCAAGGCATTTATTTCCCACGTAACTCAAGTCACTTTCGCAAGATGTGGCTGTACCACCGTAAGCGGCATTCTTGCAATGTCTCAGACATCAAACGCGTCACTTCATACATCCAGCCCAGTATATTTATCTTCCTGCTTATGTCGCTCAAACACTGGCCACGCCTCACAACCATACAAAAAACTTAGTACGCAATAGTATAGTATAATATAAACCCAATGTTTTTTTGTTCCAGGTACAACCAGCAACAGCGAGCCGAAGTTCGACCCAAACGAGAAACCTTCGATCAAAGTAGTCCAGTTGGCTGTCCTGCAGAAACCTACGAACAACGACCATGACGACTCTGATGGTTAGCAATGTCTCTGTTGAAACGTGCAATATTGATTTATGTTATTAAGAAACCAGCCAAGTATAGCTATAAGTTATAGCGGCAAAGAAATACATCATCTGTGAAATTTTTAACTCTCTAGCTATCACGGACTATGAGACCCTGATGAATGATGACAGACAAACACACTGACGAACAGTGGTGTTTTAGTAAAAAGGTCCTGTTTATACTCTTTGGGTACGGAACCTTAAAAAATACGTAGAGAATAATCATTACTCGTACTCATTATTATACTACAGTTACATTTTAGAGTTATAAAAATTATTTTTCTATTTTGTTGCAGAAAAATCAGCTAAAGGCGGTCTTGAAGACGACGAGGAAACTGACTCAAGTGGGTCAGTATCTGACTCGGCGGCCGCTGACTCGGCCGACACACGTCCCCATGTTTGCGAAGTCTGTGATTTAAGGTATGTTACCATTTGTTTAGTGGTGTGGCTCACTTAGGGACCGTCTCCATGAGCATTAGAATCGCGGCGATATTATCGTATTTCTATACAAGGCACCGCCGCGTTAACATCGCCGTTTGGAGACACGTTCATAGAGATTGGATAGAAATAAGTGGCTCGACGATAATGTCGCCGCGATCCTAAAGCTCGTGGAGACGCTCCCTTAGTATTAGAGTTGTTAGGTCGCGCTTAGGCCTCTAATTCGACCTAATGACTGACTGACTGAGTGACATGACTGTTATCGGCGACAAAAACCAGGACCAACTGCTTCACGTGCAGTCTAGAGCCATCTTGAGATAATGTTTTATTTATTTATTATTTATTCTTTCCCCGGATGATGGGAAGTAGAATCTGCACATCCTTTTCCATCGATCGTGATAATGGAACAAACAAACTTTCGAATAGTTTCGATTAGCATAGTTTGGATATGAAGGTTTATGTGTCGTCGTGAATGTCCCAGGTTTCAGCGTTCGTCCCACCTGAACCGGCACCGCCTGACACACACCGGCGAGCGGCCCTTCACTTGCGGCGGCTGCGGCCGGTCCTTCGCCAGGTCGGACAAGTTGAGAGTGCATACAAAGATATGCGAACGGGTATGTACTATTATTTTGTGATTTTTATGGTTTTTTATCTCAAAAGACAAGGTCCTTTTACTTTTCCCTAAGCCTTCACTGTCCATCTGTCTGTCTGTTTTCTTACTTATAATGATCTAACTAGCCTCTAGCCTAAAAATTTGTTTGAATCTCGTTCGGTATCCATCGTTTAGTATTTTGCTATAAAAACATTGTAATATTGTTTTTTATTGTAGTTAAAGCCCTGTCTTATATAAGTACTAAAGCCCTGTCTTATATAGCAGGTGTCATATTGAATCCAAGGTAGTGGTGTTTACTACTAGTTTACCCAGATCTTAAGTCACTATGTAGGGCCTAAAATTGAATAGCTTTAGGGTATCTAAAGTCGAAGGATGAAGATGCTTGCTTCTATTCATCCCATGACTCAATATCTTCGTCGTCTATCTCAATATCTTCTTGAGTCAGTGAAAATTGATTAACCATTGATTAGCAAATCACTCCACTTGCAAGCCTAAATCTTGAACTGTCCTCGTTTACAGGAGGACCCGACAGTGGACATGGCTAATGAAGTGACGACGAAACGCGAGAGCAACTCCGCAGTGATGTCCGGCATGGTGCGGACTACGCATCGTGAGTCCGGACACCTCGTGTTTACTGCCAGCGGTGACGTCATGCTGCCTCCGCGAGCCATACTGGTATGTAGACGTCTACTAGATGGCGCTAGTAGTATCAAGTCCAGATTCGCGCATGCAACTTTATTCCGCCATTTCAATGAATAAATTTATTTGTATTTGTACTAGCCGCAATCTGCGGTTGCATCCGCGCAAGAACGATTTCGTGGGACTTTGGGATCAGAGTTACTCCTTAATAATGTGACTTACTATGAGCTAAAGAATTTTTTAAATCGATCTAGTAGTTTTAGGGCTTATTCGTTGTAAACCAGTAAATAATATTCCTTTGTTAATTTGCTTGCATGTTTAAACTTACAAATATTTTTCGCAAACAAATATATTTTTTAAAAATGTCTATGACAGGATTCGAACCTGTGCTCCCTCGTTAACCAGGCGAGTGCTCTAACCACTGAGCTACACAGAATCACGTGTCATGTTATAATATTTCGACCATAGCTCTCCTTGCTAATTGTTTACCAACTAAGGTTGGTTTCAGCGCCATCTACCAGTTAAGTTTGCAACTTATTGACTGGCTCGGGTGGTCAAACTTTACAGTAGACACCCCCAACGTGAGTGAATGCGCTTTCACTACAATTTCATTTTTTTTCTTTTTGAATGAAATATTTAACATTAACCGCTATTATATTAGGCAAGTTTTGTATGCAACTGTGATCTGGTTTTATCTCCATCTTACTGTTTAAAACATTTGCCTAATGAATCTTAAAGTACAGATAGAGCATGTCATCTATCCACACTGCTAACACAATACGCTCGGTGTTGCAGAAAGCGGAATCCCGTGAGAGCAGCGGCGGAGGCGGGGGCGGAGGCGGGGGCGGGGCGGGGGACGACCCGCCGCGGCGCGGGCGCGGGCGGCCACGCAAGACACCGCTACCGATGACACCCAAGATAAAGAAGAAGCGCGGACGCCCGCCTAAGACATCACTCGGTAATACACGATCCTTATCATTCCTTCTCTAGAAATATTTTAAAGGAAAAATTTATCTTCAAAAATTCACTTGCGGATTTTGAGATTTGAACTCGCGTCCCTGGATCAGTAAATTTCAAGTCTGTTTGCTCCATACACAATTAAAAACTAATCCGATTGAAATGTGATTTTCAATGTTGGATAGTTCTATTTTCGAGGAACGTCGTGGTATACTTTGCATCGAAATCCAATTAGTAGAACCCGAGTAATGAACGAAAAAGTGCAACCGCTCGAGAACCGCCCGCGTCTGTGATTACGCGTTTTTTGCACTTTAACCGCGGGGCGCAGCTAGTTGTTGATACTGGCAAATGTCCGAATGGAAAAGCCATATTAAAGAAGAAGAAGAAATATAATAATGGTGTTTACTCCCAGACGGCATGGAGGGCTGCGTGCTGACGAGCGGCGCGGTGCTGGGCGGCGGCGGTGGTGGAGGCGGCGCGGTGTCGTCACTATCGCCGGCCGGACAACAGCTGCTGCTCAAGCGGAAGCGGGGACGACCGCCCAAGAACTACTTCTTGCCACGGCAGGGTGAGTCCCGAGGCTACTCTCCTTTATGAGAACAAGTCTAGCATTGGGGACTAGATCCGTCTTAAACTCGATCCCTGACGTCGCCCTTAGGGGTGTACGCTCGGGTACAGCGGCCCCTGCTGCTATTCCGAAAGGTGGGACGGTGGGGACGCTATAACATATACAAGATGTAACGGGTAAGCCCTTTTAATCTGAAACGGGGTTGTTCTATACGTCTATGCGAACAACTTTTGTTCTACGACTTTTAAAAATTCGAAGTACTTTTCGAAAATTTTAAGTGTAAAGTTTACTTGAAGATCAGCTGTTTCTTAGAGTTTGAGGTCATTGACCTTATGTTGTCCTTTCATTTAGTTTGGTCTACCACAATCAAAACTTCAATTACCTTTATTTTCAAAAGCAGCTGTTTTTTCAGTGAAACAACATTAAAATTTTCAAAAAAAAAAGTTCGAATTTTTAAAAGTCGTAGAACAAAAGTTGGTCGCCTAGACGTCTAGAACAACCGCATTTCGGCTTAAAAGGGCTTGCCCGTTACATCTTGTATAAATAGCTTCGAGAAGGACGGGCAGGGTGAGTCCACATACACTATCACACTAAATAAATAAATACGTGTGGCACTCGGGGCACTGCCGCGGTAAAGCTATTGCATAGCAGGGCCGCACCGCTGTGCCGGTCGGAGCGGGATGGTCAGGTTTATTTTCGTTACGGAATTTCTTGATTCGATCGCCACGCTCAAAGCCCGCGATATGTAGCCGCAGCCTGAGAGATAACGAGAAATGCTAAAAGAAAAAAAGTTTGTTGCTTATTATAGTAGATGATTTGAAAGAAATAAAAAAAAAAAAATTTAAGAAAATTTTGTAATATGACCATTAACGACGGTTGCAACAGACCGATCGACTGCTCGCCGAGCAATGGACAACAAAGCTCGGGCCAGTGATGGTCTAATATAAATAATCCCTTATAGCTATAGGTTATCCAATATTATTTTTACGTGTTTTTGCTTGATTTCCCAGCTTTTGCCGCTTATTCTACGTAATCAAATGCTAAGTTATAATAAACATCCTCTCATCGACTTTGTATACACGAATGAATCGCGAAATACCCATATTTTGTATACAATAAATACAAAATTTTGAATAAAATCTTGCTATTTTGGATGTTTAAATCTACCCTCACTTTTTATATAGTACATTTTTAATTCATATCTCCCTATTTTTGCCATTTATGCTGTTATTATTCCCTATTGTTTTGTTTGTCTATACGTCAGTCGCTTTGCACGAAGAATATTGTACATTTACTTCTGTATGAGAGGTCTCTCGGCCGAATCCAGAAACACTACTCCATAGTTGAGGTCTACTTAAAAATTTAAGCAACTTTTAAACTCCAAAATTACAATACTAATTTAAAATTTAGAAGCTGCTCAGTTACCAATTTTTAAGTATCTTCCAAATTTTAAGTGGCGTTTCTGTCGTTCCTTAGTAAATACATTCTCACGCTCATTGACTATATATTCTTAGTGCACAGCGACCGAAGTATACATGCTGTTATTTTATATTTATTGTTGCCAATAGGTTTGGATTTGGATGTGCCAATACCGATCGAGCTTCAACTACAAGATCTGAGCAAGATTTGTTAGTATTTACATCATTTTTGGCATGAATTGGCAAATGGATGGTTAACTTTGAGACTAGCAAAAAGTATGGACTGAAATTTCTTTGGTGCTAATTGAAAAACTCGATCGGTTTTCAAAATTGGGGAAAAAAGGGGGTAAATTAACTATCTATATATTAACCCTTTAACCGCCAGACTTCATATCAGTTGTCGTGCCTCGAGCGCCAAGCATAGTAAACAAAAAAATAAATACCTACAATAAAAAGGGTTGTGCAATACTTTAGTTTTTGAGGTCGATATTCCGTTATAATGTTAATATTTGCAATTGCGATCGTTGGGTCTATCGGTCGATTAGTATCCAACTACCAACTACGTAGGTACAACAAGTAGGTAGTACTTACCCTACGAAATTATCAGGTATTAGCTCTAACCCGTCGGTTAACCCACGTGGATTGTGCAAACTCACAAATTTCAATGAATGAAAGTTACATCTTTTATTAAGTATGATGATGAGTTTTGGTAAGCCAGTAAAACAAAAAGCCTTTTAATGATTTTGAACGATTTATTAATAAGTAGGTACTTAAACTATTGACAATTACTTTCCTCACAATAAATAAAATCAGTTCAGAGAGAAACCTTGTCATTTTTATTTCTCAATACTAATCACCTGTAATGAGTTATCATATGCATTCATCTATCTTTATCAAACATAGCTAAGAACACTCGCGACCAATGTACGTTTCTAATGAAACAAACTAAATCAAAATAATAATAATAAAGTTTATTTCCAAGAGAATTACGTGATACATTACACAAATCGGTTCATCCCTTCGGGAGCTATGTTGCCTCAGACAGACACACAGACACGTCAAACTTATAACACTCGTCTTTTTGGTCGGCGGTTAAAAACAGATCGGGCGCGCACGCTTTCTCATTGCGTCGCGCGCTCTCGCCATCTCACTCACTCACTCTAATAAAGTTTGAAATTTTCTACCTGGGACATCTCTGCTCGGATATCAAGTCACCGCACACAAAACAAGTAGGAACAGGTTTACAAAAGTGAACCAAAATGGCGACACCGTTCTCGAGTTGAAACATGCGGACGGCGGACAGATAGACCGATAGAGGGACAGACGGACAGACTCGTTATATAACCCTTCTAAATTGATTTTTAGAAGTCTAAAATGAAATCAGCCTTGATAAAGTTTCGCATTTTTAATCATTTGAAAGTGAAATAAAACGATATAAAATAAAAAATACCTCTTCATCAATGTTAAGCTCTTCGTCTAATTCAAATTCTTCATCTTCATCGCCTTCCAGAATTCGTATTAATTCTTCAGCAGTAGTCATGGTGAATTTCAATAACGATAACCAATATCGATAACTCGAACGTAAAACTACAAGCTATCACAACACTAATAGAAAATTCGAGAATTCGGCACTCGTTTATGACGTCAGAAGCGGTCGTCTTTCTCCGACAGTGGCGCTGGGCGTACTGACAACATTAGTTTCTATACTTGTAGACTAGGGATGGGAACCATCAATTCAATCGCTGACATTTTCACTAGTTAATTAACTTATTTTTAAGGGAATTAAATAAAATACACACAAATATTTTAATTTTTATTTTATTAATAATTGCTTTATTTGTTTTATGGCAAATTAATTAGTTAATTGAATAAGAAAATATCAAAATTAAAGTCGATAATTCGGATTATCTTTGCATATGTCCCGTCCCTACTGTCGGATTTAACCGTCATTGGCGTTGGACATCAATGCAATTTTCTAAACATAAAATCAGGAATTCATCGAACTTCGGACATTATTTTTAGGATAACTAATTAAGAGAATGAAGTGTATAAAATTGTAAATGACTACTAGATTAACTATTTACCTATTATGAACCTCTTTTTAAAAAAATACAGTTTCACGAAATAATAAAAGCAGATTAAACGAGCGTGGTATTTGGTCGTAAATATACGACCTTGGCGGAATTGACACGAAAATATTTGTCGGATTAATCCGACGTTGGCGGTTAAAGGGTTAAAGCCTACCTTTAAAAAAACTTTTCGATTCTAATTCGGCTCGATAGGTAAAAATTTGTAAGAAAAGTTAGCTGTTAATAAATTTGAATAAATTTGTCAGATACCTTTCGATCATACTCGCACTTAACCCTCGAGATCAATATTTACTTATTACTTATTTACTTGTAGTAACGCTATGTACCATTCAATTCACTATTTGTCCTCAGGTTTTGCGATGCTTTTATTTATAAATAAGACTTTATCAACGCCTGACATTTCGACATCTTTCAGGCCTCTTATTTATGGGTAGACAACCTGATTAAAACCGAGAAATGGAAAGTTGCTGTACAATTCCGATTTGCTCTGATTATCGGCTAGTTAAATGCGGTGTGCAGCAGGGTAGCGTTCTCTGTCCTTTGCTGTTTAGTATTTACATTATAAATATTATTTTGTAAATTCCGAGCCAATGTCGAATAGAAAAGTTTGTGAATAAGTACGCTGGGACGTTTTAACTTGACCGGCTTTTTCGTCTATACTTATATGCAGCTATTAGGATGTATTTCTAATATTATCGCCCGATTCTTAAATGAAGCTTTACTTTTGGGTCTTACAAATCTATTATTGCTTTCTTGGTGGGAACGCAGCCTCAAGACAAATCCTCGGTTTCTCGAAATTTTCAAAATACCGTTAGACTTTTGACAATTAAATTCGTTACCCCAGTTATAATCGCTTTGCTTTTATTATATCGAAACGACCGACGTTTCGAGCTCTTTAATGACCTCCTGATCACGGGTAGAGTAAGATGTAATTTGTCATACTCATTTTGTGGAATGGCTTCAGGACTTTCTAATAGATAGGTTCAGTGAAATTCAGAAGATTTTTATCGACCGTTAACTTTAACCGTAAATATCTCTAGAATGTAATTGTGCCTCTGCCAATAGGTTATAAACTTTTTCATATGTAAGTGTGTAAAATACTTGTCTTAACTTTAAAAATCTCGAGAAACCAAGTGTAAGATTTTATTTGCGACATCTGCTCTATAGTATTTTGTTATTAGTGGTGATTGGCTTTCTAACTCATTCACAAACACTGCAACTAACCCATGTCAGTAGTCAGTAGAAATATATTTATAAAAAAAAAATATTATTATTCTTGTCAGGGTGTTGGATGTTATTCATAGAAATAGTTTATTTTTATATTAGATGAGCGTTTTACCACTATCTCACCGGATGGTAAGTGATGATATGGTCTAAGCTGTAACACGCGCAGATGCGCGGTGGAACAAAAGCCGACCCGTCGTCCTTAGTAGCTTCACCAGCCAACGTAACGGAACATGGACGATCTTATTATTAAAGGGAATGTTTTAACATGTGACTCTCATACAAAAAGAAAGATCTTTGTGGCGGACGCCCACAGAGCCTACTAGATGCGTTAGTAGTATGATGTCCTGAATCGCACATATAACTTTTTTTTTCTGAGATAAGTTCACAAATCAACTTTTGGCCTACCGGACAAAACCATCTGCCCGGTGGAAGATCTTTCCTTTGAGGGTCTTTCGGAAGATCTTTCCAAAGGGAACTCCTTCCAAACCTCTTCTCCACCCCTTAACATTCTCGGGTTGTTTTTAATTTGTGTGTACTCTTTACTTATAAGCTTTTCTATGTAATTTTCTCATGTTTATTAACTGTAATATTTTCTTGTGCAAATAAAGCAGTTTCACTATCAATACATTCTAGACGGTCGTCCCAACGAGAACTACAACGCAACAAACCTACCTTTCGGCGATTTCTCCTACCTAACCGAGATGATATACAACCCTTTGGCATATAACTACGGCGTCACAAGCGTAGACCCCGACCGAAACGTGGACACGGATCAGAGCATGAATACAGAAACGTCGCACGATCGCACGATAGACGTATCCGACTCGTCATCGGACGACGAAGATTCCCGAGTCGAACCAGAAGAGAACGTACCACCAGTCGCGATGGAAACACAAATAATGACTGTCGGTGACTGCCAGATCGTCAAACTACCACCGAACGGCGAAGAGAAAGACGACAAAGTTGAACTGTCTCCGGAGAACTCGACCGTGACGTCATCGACTAACAGCGCGGTAACTATAACACCTATAACGACGGTCGGTGACTGCACGATACGGCCTGTCGAGAACGCATAATGAGGATTGTTTGTCTGCCCCGTAGTGATGTATGGTGAGTCTACTGTAAAGTATATGTTGCTTAGACGAGTTTAGGCTCGGTTGAACCTGATCGGTCGATCGAAATATACGTGCTGCTGCTGACTGGTTACAATTTTCTATACCAAACCGGCCTACTCGTCTAGTCTCTTTTACAGTTGCGTTTATTATGATTAGTTTTAGAACGCCTCCATTGATTACTATATCCGCCTTGATGATGTTTATTTAATACTCGAATTGTTCGAACAATTCTTACGACATCGTAGCTACTTATTTCAGTGATTATTTAAGGTGAATCAAGGTTATTGTGAAGCGAGGCGAATGTAACTCTCTCAACCTTTGGAAAGCTTCCGGAAGCCGGATAACTATGAAATTTTAATAAAAGTTAACTGAAGTAGTTTTCCTTCAGGAAACTTCTTAGGTAATAATGGCCTTACCGTATAGCCTGCCCGAAAATAACCTTTTCTCCGTTGTCTGTATTGAAACATCTAGTTCCAAAATTTTGATTGCCTTAGTCACAAAAACCCCGGTTCACCTAACTTTGATTAGGTTTAGTAACATGTTCCAATATAATAAGAGGACTACATCTAACCCATTGGTACTAAATCTATAGTAATAATTCGCTTCTTAGTTATAATTTTAATAGTCAAGTCTGTGACGCGACTTGCAACTAACGCGTGCCTAAATAATGTTGTATGTGTCATACGTATGAATGAGGGGTGGACATTTGAGTTTATTATTGTGGTAGCATTATTTGAAATTGGTGCTTTTTAACATCAATTTTGTAACATTCCCGGCTTCGAACGATATATTATGATATCCACCATACGAAAGGAGTGAAATACTAGTTTAGATTACGATTTTCTAAATCGTGTACGCATTTGAGTGTGGTCGTACGTTTATTTGCGTCTACGTAGAGAAAGTTTGACATCTTTCTCCGTTTCGTAATCTTTTTTTTACGTCTGTGTACGTAAGGGTTACGCATTTTACGTATACGTACGTACGTGTGTACACATAGGTGAGGTTTTTTCACAGTTAGATTTTAGAACGTTTGGACATGTAATTTAACGTAATATAAAATCAAATTATAAACAAGATATCTACTCGGTCTCTATATTTTAAAATATCCATTAATTAGTAGACTGCACTATAAGAACAGTAAGTTTTGTCGACACGTACACGTTCGGACTATATAAATATAAGCACGTACCTTCCTAATATATTATAATAATCGTGAAAGTAATTCATAAAAAATCCCAAAAAAATATCGATGTCTAATATACAGTTACTCCTTGAAGTAAGATATTATACGACCATGTAGGAACACAATGCTCTTCCTTGAAATTAACACTTCTTACAGTACATATTATGTAGGTAAATCCAAGATTTCTGACAAGACTGGAAACGATGTCCGCAATCTTATTGATATACTACCATTCTCACAATCTACTGTCAGTCCTTGGCTCTTTTAACAAGTAGTTGATAAATGGATCAATGTCACGACACATTATAAACCCTAAACATCAGACGGACGGTCAAAAGAAACGCAGCGAAATATCTGGTATCTTTGAAAAAATGAAAACTCAAGGAAGATCGTTGTTTATATCAAAATATTATATTTTATAAATAAGCCAAACTTAAAACGGTGGTCATAATCATTATAATGTCTTCCCATAATCTTATATAATGCTACTACAATGATGTCGTCAGTATATATATAAAAATATATCTTAAACGACTGTCGTTATGCATTTAAAGAAATTGGCGGTGATTAATTTATCGGTATAATTAAAAAGTTAGGCTACGTTCTCACTTGCTGTGTATACGTCTTTTTAATTGTAATTAACTTGGGGTCTTATCAAAACTAAATTAAATTGAACATTTAGATTTACTATGATTCTTTCTTAAAATTTACTTCAGTTCCAAGTACTCTTTCTCGTTTTATGTCCATTGTTTTCGTTAAGTCACTTACAAAAAGTGACCAAGACTCGTTGTTCAACTAAAGTGTCTAACTATGCTTTAGCTCTCTTCAATTTCATTGGAAATCGTGCAGCAGCTATTTAAAATTTTGCTAGAAAAAATTAGCACAGGAAAAGCTTTAACGAAACTGCGTACTTCCCCAAAAAATTATGACCTCTCTATGTGTGCGCAGGCACTTACTGAGAAACTTTGAACAAAGATAAGGGATAGTTAGATGAGACATATTATTCGTAGAAATATGGACAATATCTCAGAATTCCTTGAACTTCCATAACGCCCTTTTCCTATTTCTCCGCTCCGAAGATTAGTTTGAAAGTGGTATTTATTTGAACATATTTTGGAAAAGAAATTGTGAAACTAAAAGTTCATAAGATACATCCCAGATAGGGCCCACACATTAATATATTATCAGTCTGTCAGTTCTGTTCATTGAATGTAACAAATATTTGCAATGTATGGCCTGACAGGTTGATATCCTATAATGTGTAGGGTCCATTAGACCTTAAATTTTTCTGTCTGCAAGTGAAAATGTCTTAAGCTTTATTATATTAAAAGTGATACTCATAAACGACATATTAAATGTAATGAACAAAATATAATTGTCACAATTATAATGGCAATGTTTTACATGAAAACATCACAATTTAAACACAAACAGTCTTATACATAATATCACATATATTTAATAATATTTATACTAGAGGGTGATTCAATGCGAGATACTTTTTTATAACTAAATTTATAAAATACAAAATTATTGAACTAGTTTTGCGATCATGCAAATATTAAAATTTGACATTTACTTTAGTAAAAAAAATGGTTTCAAATGTTCGTATTTGTAGTTCTTTCTGCAATTTAAATGTTCTCGAGCACTAAGACTCCAATATCTGTCAGTCACACCAGGCTACCAGTATCTCGTGCACCGTGATAACTACACAGTTGAAATTTTCACAAATGATGTAATTCTGCCGCCGCTATAAGAACGGAAAGAACACAAAAATTGTATTTTCCTATTTTTTTAGTCTTATAAAAAAGTACCTAATCGCCTTATGTAAAACTTAACCGTGAAATACATCTAGATGATCTTATGACTTGATAATATATTTATATTTTTAGTATTTAGATTTTAAACGACACATATAATAAAATATTTAAATAGATTTAATATTTTTCATGTAGAACATTGTAGAATGTATATGTTATAGACGTACATATATAATATTTTGCGAATATCTACTACATAGAGGCAGCGTTATTTACCTACAGCATACATGCAATACATATAATAACAGTAATATTTACTAGATACGCGATTTTGCACCATGTAAAACTTTAAAGTTTAGTATTACACCGTCAAAAGTGATTTTATGGGGATGGTGACCGAGATTCGCAGGAAATCAATGTAAAATACAAAACGAAATGTAATATCATGTTCTTTTGTAATCTAAAATTTAAGTTTTCAAATGCGAAAACTTTTATTGATATACGAAACTGTGTTGTGAATTATTTGAACAGTTTAAACAAAACGAGATAATCATGAAAAAATATTTTAACACTAGATAGAACAGAAAGTCTTTTCTGTTCTATCTAGTGTTAAAATATTTTATAAAGGACTCTAGCGGAGTTTAGTCTGGTTTTTTATGTTTATTTAAGACGACGAAGACGTCCCAGATTTTCTAAAATTTGGGACATTTCATAATTGAGATATCCTAAAGGAATATCTGGCTGCCCAGAGGGGACCCTACACAACTAACTACCTTAACTATCCTTAGTTACAATGCTTAAACTAGGTTAGTTTTATGAATCACAGATTAAAAGTGACTTTTCTGATTGTACAATATTAACGTACAACCAATCCTTATTAATTCTCCGGCTTCCGGTTACCCTCCCCTCAAATCCGTCAATGACAGGTGTTAAGTATGATACATTTATTTGAAATCTCTCGATAACGATCTGATAATTTTAATACGAGAGACTGATTTTTTAATTTAATTATTTGTTCCTACTTGTACGCATTTGTCCATAGAGGTTTTATGGCATTGAATATGAAAACTGTTGCGGACACACATTCCTGTGCAACCACCAGGTTATACTTGAGAATCCCAACTTACAATATAAACACGTATTTCCGCGGTTACGATCAAACAAGAAACTATGTACAGGAATGTGGGCCCGCCGCAAAAACAATAAGCCATCATTTAAGAAAAAACAAGGAAAATATCTTGTTCTGATACCACGGTCTACCCACGAATGCTAGATAGATAACAAATAAGCTATTAATCCGTGGTAGTACTTATGTTTCAAGAAGCGCCTTTATTCTACGCCTTATTAAATGCCTTAACGTGCTATAAAATCTCTATGAAATACGACATTAAAGTGCAGAATTGTATCTTTTTGAGAGCTGTATTGAGTCATATGAGAGAGAGGTTATAACTATAAATTCTTCATTCATCACTACCAATCAGTATAGAATATACAAATACGTTATCTTTGTGATTTTGACAAAAGCAACTATAAATCGTCAACTAGTCTCAAGTCGTCATCTCATATTGAGTCACATTCAATAATACAGGCCTTACGGCTGAATATAGTAACGCTATTCTAAATTTGAGTTCTACAACAACTAAGCAGCTCTCAAACTCTAAAAACCCTACTTAGTTATGAAGAATTTTTAAAGGTAACTCAAAACAGTTCTCAAAAAAACCCAGCAGCATTTTAAAAGCCTCGATTATTATGATTTTTCCTTTAGTAGGATCGTTGTGTAGAGTACGCACGCTATATCGCCTTTCCATAATCTTTGTCTGTACTCTGTGAATATTAGCGAGTAGAAAGTAGTGTCTTAGATAAAAAAAACTTAATATTCTAAATATTAAATGTAAAATTCGACAACACCACATAAATGAGTGATACGACTTACATTATATTTGTGTATTTCATGTTTATAGGCTGAGAGTTGGCGTTGATAAAAGTACTGTTGTAAATGTTATGCGGTTATGTTCATACTGATTCTTGTAGGATTTTGTGATGCTAAGGTAGCTGCATATCGTTCGCTGTTAGTATCCTAATTTGCATAATAGAGCTGATTGAAAATTAGGCGAAATTATAGTTTTAATCATTTATTGACGTAAACTCTTTCCCCCTTACTTATAAACGAGGGTTAACAGCTGCATAACTATGTAACGTTTGTCTTTTACTGTGTCATGAAGTTTCAAAGTTGACTGTGACAAACGTCACATAACTTGGTCATCTGTTAATCATCGTTTATAAGTAACGGGGTTTATTTATAATTGATGATAAACAGATGCATATCATTTTTCCTTTGTTGTCGCGTGACGTTTTAAAGTTGACTGACAGATACCAACGTTACCTAAAGTCATCAGTTTATCATCGTTTATAAGTAAGGGTTTAACTGCCGTACTCAGAGACATTTAAGGGTAACTTTAAACTATCACTAAGTAAAGATTTTTTTTTTAACTCTTTACTAGTAATAATTTAAACCTCTCTGAGTGCGGCGGTAAGTGTTTACCACTATCTCATCAGAAACTAGATGACGATCCTACATTCCAATACACGGTCTACATCTTAGATAGTCTGAAATGTCGGCCAAGCCAACGTATTGGAATACGGACAAGTCCGCTTGGCAGTTGGATTCTACCTAAATTTATCTCTTTTTAGAGTCTCATTACCACCGCTTACTCTCTGCCTACTATAAGCCTTTCATCGTAAAATCAATGTTTAAGAAACTCATTCGCAAAATTTTCTACAAAAAAATAAATACGAGTAAATCTATAATAATAATTATATGATAAATAAATATAACGAGTACTTATTATTAATTTTTAATTAATTCAGTTAATACTGTATTTTTCTTTACTAAAAAAGAACAATAAAAAATATTATTTTTTCAGTGAAATAAATTCTGAATTGAATTCATTCAATTGTTTGTGAAACCTAATCAGTTCGAAGTTCTTTTTTTCTTGATTTCCAGAAACGAAAGTGTATATTTTTTAGAAAATTTTGCGCATGGGGCTTTTTACACATATATTTATTTGTTTGTATGTGTACCGTAGACAGCTGTAGCTATGTCCGCTGTTTGACAGCCGTAGCTCGTAATCATTTACTAGTAGTTCCTTAAGTTTTACGTTCTAAAGTATTATTAACTCGCTACCTATTCATAATTTCATTTAGGATCAATTACCGCCGCACTCAGAGACGTTTAATGGTTACATAAACAATCACTAAGTAAGGATAAATCTTTACTTAGTGATAGTTTAAGTAACCATTAAACGTCTAAGTGCGGCAGTTAAACCTTAACAATGTTAAGTTAACATGTACAGTAGAATAGTTCCTAACATGTAATCGATAAATTAACCCTTGAGATAGATTAGGTATTTCTTAGTTAAGTTGAAATGAAACGATCAAAATGTTTTCTATAGGTTTTTTTTTACGTTGGAAGACTGCTCGTAATTAGTTTTCTGTTAACTTTAACGCCTGTGTTTATATACAACACTATGTTTGGGCTCGGTAATTTGTATAAGCAATTTTGGGCAAAAACGTTGTCAAGGCATGCGCAAAGCCTTTTCCCGCCACAAAAGAAGAATTAAAAAGCAAACGTCATAGTCTCTTACACCCGAATACAGAAACGTCATTTAAAATTTAAGAGGTACTTCAATTATTGAGCGGCTTCTAAATTCAAAAATAGCAATTTTTGAGTTTGAGAGCTGCTTTTTTGTTTAAGTAGTTCTTAAATGTTCGGTAGCGTTTCTGTATTCGGCCGTTAGTTTCTGCATAGTCTCTTTCGCAATCAGAATTCATTGTGTTTTTCACTAGTGATTGCGTTTAGAGCCTGGCTTAGTAATATTTAAGGCGCACAAAGCGCATCGCAAAATATTCGTTACTAAAATTATTATGATTCTGATAATTTCACAACAAACAGAAGTCACGTTTTGGTAAAGATCATAATTATATAACCTATCGCTCATTTCGAAGCGAAATGAGACTGAATATTACAGTACCTAATGCACTTTTTTGCGCCACTATTGCCCGTCAGAAATGTCAGGGCGCCACAGAAAAAGTGACGAAATTGTGACGTTTACGGCTGGATGGCCAAATTACGGTCTTACATTTTGTTGTGTCTAAATTCAAGCATAAGCCTTAAAGAGGCAATGTGAAGACTCACGGCAAGCTATTGAGAATTACTACTATTATATTATTATTAAAAAAACTGTATTTTTGTAGTGAAGTTTTTTGTAGACTCCGTATTTGTATCGGTGCAGTAAAGCCAAGCCGAATGAACAAATTATACTTTGGTTTGGCATTTCTATATCGAACGTCTAACCCCGAATTTTAATAATCTTCAGTACTATTTAAATTATGATCTTTGTGTGTCTGTGGTTGGTTCTTACAGACTACCAATTTTCTATCGCTTGATAGTTCACTTGAAACAGTTAAGTAAATGACATTACTTTTCGGATCCAAACCATCGGTCGATAGAAAGTTAGCAGACACGTTTTTAAATGTATAGTGTGCCCATATGGGTGACGTATTACATGATCGTCCCGCCAATATTGTGTATACAATTACTTGATGTATCCCAGTGTATTTAAAGTGTTAATTTAAGTGTTTGGTTGTTACAAAACATGACATGATGCGAGTTTTATGTGCTTTGAAGGTACAATCAATTTTAAGTGTATATCTACGTTTTATATTACCAAGGAGTCGGTTGCTCGAATGGAAAGAATAGTTAGTTGAAACGAAATACGAGCATTATTTTGTCGATCGTTGAATCGATTTTGTTCATATGTTACCCTGCAGTGGTGTAAAAATTTTGTTCTGCAAGCAATTCTGTTAATTAGCAGTCACAATAATTTGTGCACCTGATGTAGATGAAGCAAGCGGTAGTTGCCGTAACAACTATGACAGATGGTTAAACAGCAGAATTGCTTTGCAAATCTTCTCTTATAACACCAGTTTTCACCTTAAACTGGAATTATTGGAAGTCGCTTGTGCAAGGCTTTACAGGATTTATTTTTTGGACAAGTGCAAGCGCTAGAACTCCTAGTGCCTGCCACTTTCAGACACTCGGAAAGTATTTTAATTTACATACCCACGACATTTTTCCGTTGCATTTTTGTATTTGAATACATTTTTATCAGATTGTACCTTTCAAAAATGCTGTGAAAGTTGAGATTTCGTTTGATTGCATTTATATTTATTTCTCTGTATGCTGTCATGCTTTGAGATCGTAAAACTGTTTGTAAACGTATATACAATGTTTATGGGGGCCCGATTCCAAAGTAATTGACACACAATTCTATAACTTTCCATAGAATCGGACCCCGTTGCTTTTCTCATTTATTTTTAAAACTATTATAATCATTTATACCTTTTTATTACTTTGTTTTTCTTTTTACACATTGAGCCATGTAACAACTTTTTAACGGCAACAAATTTTTATTATAATAGAATCAATGTTAGTTTACGTTTTTATTATTATGCTTTTATATCCGCAGTTATTCTGTAGGATTTGATGTTTTAACGTTTATACTTTGATTTATTCGTGTTTCATCATCAAATAGTATTTAAGTTCGATCCATATTATTGTAATATGTAATCTTTAGTTTTTTAATGGAAAGTTTTATATTCCTGTATTGTGAAATGTGTATCATTTTACGTTGTGATCATGTGAGTGCAAAATTTTAATTTTATATCCAGTTTAGTTGATTTGGGCAGCAGATGTGAACCCGTGGTTTTGTTCTGCCGCGTCCGAGAGCAGTATTTTTTAGATGTAATCTTTATTATAAACTTTTTTTTATTATTATTATAACATATGAATTCGATCGTTAGTTTATTTCTAACAATGAAATTAAATATTTAATAAAGAAATCACAAAGTAATATTGTTGTTTGATTCGGCATAAAATAGTACCTAACCCGAAATAAACGCTAGCGCCTGGCGTCGATGACAGAGAGCTGAAATTTGGAGAGTGTGGTCTTTTTATACAAGGTGTAACGGGTATGCCCTTTTAAGCCGAAAGGGGGTTGTTCTCGACGACTAGGCGAACAACTTTTGTTCTACGACTTTTGGATATTCGAAGTACTTTTCTAAAATTTTAAGTGTGAAGTTTACTTAAAAATCAGCTGTTTCTGAGAGTTCGAGGTCATTGACCTTATGTTGTTCTTTAATTCAGTTTGATCTACAATCAAAACTTCAATTACCTTTATTTTCAAAAGCAGCTGTTTTTTTCAGTGAAACATAACCTCAAAATTTTCAAAAAACAATCGAATTTTCAAAAGTAGAACAAAAGGTGTTTGCCTAGACGTCTAGAACAACCCCCGTTCGGCTCAAAAGGGCATACCCGTTACAAATTGTATAATGTAGGCATCTAATAAGAAAATTTGATGAAACAGCGAGACCCAGCTAGATTAACAATAAAAGTAAAAAAAAATTCGTATTAAAATTATTTATTACTATATAAATATGTAGATATTTGGATAACACTTTAGTAATTATAAACGGTTAAATCTAAGACTTATCTAAAAAATGAACACTTAAGTGCCTGGAGGAGGGGGAGGTTCGGTGTTGACCCATTGAGGTTGCGGACCGGGCATCGAGCAGAACGGTGCGCCGAATGTGGGGGCATTGAGACCCATCGGAGGGATCGGCATTGGGCCCCTCATTCTAGGATATTGGTACATGAAAGGGGGAGGTGTAGCAGGGTTGAAGGGAGGAAATATAGGATACGATGGGGGTTGCCCGAATTGGACATTCGGATCCATGGGATGTGGTGGAGGAGTTCTCACTTCAACGAAAGGTCTCGGGTAGCGAGGGAACGGGTTGGGGTTTCTTCTCGTGCCAGCGGAGAAGGGATTCCGGCCTCGACTGGGCCCGGAACCAAACCGACTGCTCGATTCTGAAGGCCGGTTGTTCATTCTAACAGGTCTTCGGTTCTTGGAGTTGTCTGCTTCAGGGTTGTCTGTGTCTTGTCTTTTGGCCTCACGTCGCGCGCGGCGTTCCTGCTCGTCGTCGGAGTAGTCGACGTGGGAGGGGGGAGGCTCCAGGTCGTTCTTCCAGGACGCGTCTGAGCCTTTCATTCTGGAGAGAGATTATATTTAGTAAGACTAGGAGAGCTATCGAGCTGTTGTTAAACAGTTGGTCGCGGTTGTTATCTTTGATAGCAGTCGTTAAGACAAGTTAGAGGCCTTAAACCAAAAGAAGAAGGGCGATCTTATAGCTTAAAAGTTGGTTTCGAAGGAATCCTGACAGCAGCCCTAGACAACATTCTTATCGAATAACGAAATCGCCAATCGACAGATTTTTTTGTATGAAAATGACATATAAGTTCGCGAGAAGTCACGTGACTTTTCGGTTTGCGATTTCGTTAATCGATAATAATGTTGTCTACGGCTGCTGTATGTCTTACTTCATCAAGTCAGGCAGGAATACGTAGCTGGTGTGTTGGCTTTCAGGCGCGATGAAGACATCTGCGCCGACAGTAGCGCCGCGCGAGGCCGCGTGCGCAGCTGAGTTAAAGCGGACGGCGTAGTGAGGCTCCTTTACCTACGAAGTTATACACATAGTATAATATAGGTTACAAGTAAATGTATAAAACGTTGGAATAGGCTATTTGACACTATTAAAAATATACCACGAAATGTGGTCATCCCATTAGTAATATCATAAAAAAACATATTTATCTTTATTTTATCCAAAAATATTTACAAGTTTTGAAAAATAAATGCAAATAATTTTTACAAATATTTCTGTTAGAAGAACGCAATTAAACATTGTTAATTATTATTATACACTTTGAGACACTTGTTTACTTGGTAGTGACGTCGCGCAGATCATATTATGGCGTCCGCCATTACAGAAACAGCGTAATATTGTACAATATTGTAATATTGTTGAATATTGTAATTAAAATTTAAAACTATACTACTACTATATACTGGTGGTGTATTAATTATATACAAACGAATAATTTAAAACAATTTTTCAAAATCAGTCAAATATAGCCAATTTCGAGTCTATTTAGGTTATGTGTCGACAAATTTTAATAATAAATATCCTGGGAATTGTGTGTGCCTTATACGTAATATACCTGGTACCCTAAGTCTTTTGCAGACTGTACAACTCCTATAAGGTACTTATAAATATTAAATGAAATCATTTACAATATTAAGTTAAAATCAGTCACAGGTCCGATATTTCTGTGTCAAAAAGGATTTTTCAAACACCTAGAAAAAAATACATTTTCGATCACTGTTTAGGAAATGTATATAATTCCTAGAAAATGTTGGATATATAATTTCACACATTAGGATAGGATTTCATACATTCTCTGTAATACATACACGTGTTTAGATGGCGGTCATATAGGCTACGTCCGCATAGATAGGGGGCTGGCTTAGCGCCTAGTGGCTTTGCTTCGCGCTTCGCGGCAAGAGATGTAGGTCTCTGTTTGTTCACTTTGATGCACGCAAAGCGACTAGCTAAGGTGCCAAGTGCTCGGTGCGGTCGGTCGCAAACAATCTAATTAGGTACTCACTAGGTGACTCGCCAGAGTAAGCCGCCTGTTTATGCGAAAGAAGCCGTCCACGTCTAAGGGATGAATTATATTAAACCGTCATGGGCCGTTGATTAAATTTTGTAATTTCGTAAATTCAATTTTACGAGGCACGGGCGACGACGCACAGACGAACATTTTGTATGATGGATAATACTTGGTATTCGGCAAAACTACATTTAGCGCGCACTATATTTACAGATAAACATCTATACTTACGGGTCCAAAGACATCGAAAACTTTTCCTAATGCTTTCGCGCCGTTATCTAGGAACAGCACGCTGTCCAGATCCACCGCCGGAGTGCCTGGATTTGCTTTTACTATTACTGAAATTAACAATAGTAGATTGTATAAAAAGACTATTTTTACGGCGAGAGTGTTTTTTGAATCCAGAGTGAAGCGAAGGATTCTTGAGTAGAATTCTGAGCGAATTGAGGGATTTAAAGTACCTCACTCGAGCTGAAAATAGTATTTGCTCCTGAGGTAGACATTCTACTTTTCATTGCCCTCTATGAGAAAATGAATACATTTAACTTGTTAACCCAAATGTTTCAAAGACTATTACTAGTCTATTCCAAGACTATTCCATGTCTATTCCGAGTCTCCTACTCTACTATTAGTCTACTCCTATTCTACTCCTGTTCTATTCCTAGTGTATTCCTCTTCTATTTCTATTGGAACTCTTTGGTGATTGAAACTTTTAACAAATATACACGTTCTAAATTCAAATCTCCCCCGGCCAATCAGTAGCCGGAAAAGTAAAATCCCTGCTAAGAGGGAGGCAAAACGTTTTGCCGGCTAGTTAGCGTGAGCGCCAGCAAAGGGCTAGTTCCAGCCTAGTTGACTGAACGAGCGAAGCGAGTGAGGTCCAGTGTAGACTGGCCTGGCGCCATCTTTGTATGTTTGTTCGACGATAACTTGAGTATCGTAGCTCCGATCTTCATGAATTATGGTATGCGCGTAGTTTAGGTCAATAAAATTTATGAGTTCGAAGATGAGCCGGATCGGTTAGGGGGTTGGCGAGATAGGGGGTCGTGAGGTTTCAGTTCGGGGCGAACTACTAGTTTACAGGGATTGGATTAGCTCTTTTCGAATAGATGTGATGAAAAACAAATTATAAGATATATACATATTATATACCTAGGGTGAGGCTTCAGCCGCAGTTTGTCACCTCTTATATTTATTACTGACCTACAGCAAAAGCGTAGTGAACGGTGTTGCTATACCTATCTAGTGGTAAATGTCTCGACTTTAATTCCGAAGGTCTTGCGGTCGAATCCCGGCCGACTGCCTACCAATGACTTGCCTTTGGAAATAGTTATATTTGTTATTAACATCGCTCTTCCGGTGAATGACAACATCGTGAGGAAACCCACGGCTAAGGGAGCTCCTGACGTATTGACCCGTTTTTTCCTCTGGGCATGGCTGAGAAAGCTGGGTGGGTGATATGGGCTGGAAAAGCTTATCTCCACTTAATTTCCCGGGCATCGCCATAAATACTGCACTGTATAAATCATTTAAAATGTGGTATTTTCATGACAACATGAAAAGTGGAAACGCGGAATAGAAGCGATAAAAAAAGACCTAACCCTTCCTTCATCTGGTAAAAACTCGGTAAAAGAAGTTAATAATAAAAGAGATAGGAAGTAATCAATAAGTTGCAAAGAAAGGTCGCAAGTAGGTATTGATTGTTAAAACACAAGGTCATTGGTCGTCGGGGCAGAACGAACCAAGGGCATGTCGTGTCTGAATGCATGCAAATATACTAACCAGGTAAACTGTTTTGCTTTACTAATAATATTTTAAATGTGAATGTTTGTGTCTATGTATGTTTGTTGCTCCTTCACGCTTCACGCAAAAACCGCTAATGATTATGCAGTTAGCTGGAGATTTGGATTAACAGTTTTGATTAGATTTTTTGCTATTTTGGCTAATTTTATCCCGATATTTGCACGGGTGAAACCGCGGAGCGCAGCTAGTACCACATAACCTACTAGCTTTTTAGATTTTCGTTTTCGTAATAGGTACCACTTTCAAAAAATATGTATTAACAAACATCTTAAATCTACTTAGATGGCAATAAAGGTCGACAATACCACATTTTAAGTTTGGAACAAGTTTCTGACAGACATAATTCTGAACTTGCACCCTTGTCTGGTTCAGACGAGTATTTGCTCAACCCACTACCATAGATGAATGATTACCACTACAGAGGTTCTCTTTTAAGCGATGTTCCCAGTTGCATGCCTCTTGGCATTTGGGTAAAACCCCAATTTATTTGGGGTTGGCACAGTAGGGAAGTCATCCATCATTGACTAAAACTTCAGGGACCAACGAACCAACCACCAACCCTCCTAGGGGCTAAGAAGTTTATCTACCATCGCACGGATGAACTCCAGGTTTAATAGTCTCCCCTAGTAACCTCATATGACACCCACAGGCAGAGAAGGGGGTAACCCTATACTGTGCTGGGGCTGCTCCCCACACAGTTTACCAAATTAAAATATTGAATAATCAAACACAAGTGCAGGAGTCTCACCTTACAGTTAACCGTTGGTGAGTAAAAGTTCTGGATAAATAAAAGTCCATGATGCAATGTGAAACAGAGTATTGGAAGACCACCTACTGGAGGAGCGACGACATTGTAGCGGTTGTAGGGAGTCGTTGGATGGAGGTAGTTCGCGATCGCTATTTATGGCTTCGCTATAGGGGAGACCGAGGGTGGATAAAGGCTGAGATGTTGATGATAGAGTCTTACCTAATTGTTCAATAATGCTAGAAACTGTGCCAATCTTGACAGTCTCCTGTGCAGGCAGACTGATGGCCAGGTCTTCTATCGGAGGCAGGTCTTCCAGCCCGAGTTCTCCGTTTACCTTCGGAGCTCCTAGTTTGGTAGCCTTGTTGGTGCCTGATTCTTCATCACTGGAATATACATATAGATGGATAGATAGACAACTTTATTTGTACAAGATCAGAAATGATAATAAACACAACTACATAGAATAAAAACATAGCTCAATTTATTTTCTTGAGAATAATTTAATATCAAGTAGTAAACAAGTGAAGTATGGGTGTGTATTACTATCTCGTTGATAACCACAACTGCCTCTGCGTAGAAGTGCTAATAGTTTGTCAAGCAAAAAATCACATTTGTTAAATGGGAATCCCAATTAAATATATTATTTTATTTTGTTTTTACAAATATTTCACTACACATACAGCCTCGTGACAGACTGACGGACAGTGGTGTCTTAGTAAAAGAGTCCCGTTTCCACACTTTGGGTACAGAATCCGAAAAAGATATGGGGAAAATATGGGGAAGCAACACAACAGATACCGTAACTTATTAAAAAAACACCCAAAACTAGAAAAAGAACAGGTGATTGTTTCGTAACTGACTTGCCTTGAATTTTATTGTCATAATAACTACATAATTAGTGAAGTTGAGTAATTTTATCAGTCATGGGAAAATCAACATCTCTGTTATAAACTAGCAGCGACTTATCTCTAAGTTATATAGTTTATTAACATAAATGTTAATTTTTAAGGTTCATAAGGTTGTCAAACAGAAATATGGAACCCATAATGGACAGACGAACAGACAACAAAGAAATCTTATACAGGACTTCTTCCTTGTCTGTCTATCTATCTGTCTGGCTGAAGTGTAAACCCTTTATCTCAGGAAGTTTTTCTTACCCACTGGATATTTCTTCTATATCTTTAACAGAGTCGATATCACTGTCGCTGTCGCTCGAGGACGTAGAATCCGAGTCACTTTCGTCTTCTCGATACAAAGTCACCTCGTACCCCACGTCTTCGCCTTGCGCGTCGATTATCATGGTCCGAGCACTAATTTCGTCATCCTCACAATCAGCCCGCGACAACGGCCCGTGAGCACAAGCGTTTATTATATTATTTTTCAACACCATTTCACTTAACTCTGGAGCGTCCGAATCGTCGTTCACGTTTCTATTTTGATTTTCAGGGTCGTCAGACTCACTGTCCGAGCCTCCGTATTCGGCTATTAGGCTCAACGACACGTTTTTATTATTGCTCTGATTATTTTCCATTGTGCAAATTATTTACGACCACGCGCGAGAAATGTGCTAACTTGGTGTTGATATGCGAGCCACTTGCAACAACATGGAATCTATCACAAGTTACTTTATGTTGAGACTGTTGAAAAACAAACACGATTGTTGAAAATAACAAATAATATTTTAATAAACGCTAAGTTGAAATGCTGCACAAAACAAAACCATTGAGCAAATTGCAAAATGAAAATGAATGAATGAATGACAAGCAAAAGCCACAAACCGCATTACAGTGACTTTGAAGTTTGACAATAATTTGAGAAAACATCGGGATACCCACGGGACATCCCAACGGATGCCTTCTATTCTCAGAATAAAAAAAATCAAAAAAACTCGGAGTTTTTGCTGGACGACAAAACGCGTTGAGGAGATGTGTTGCCAAATTTTCATATTCGTGAAACCGAAGGAGTTCAAATGCGGGTAAATTGTTTAATTTTGGAGGCATAAATTTAGCTTCTTTATACAAAACAAAACAATCGAAACCAAGAAATATCTTGCAATATTTGTAAATTATTTTTCATACAAATATTATAAATACTTGACACTGGCTACTTTTTATTCGGTCACAATCAGTCCTGATTCTTCTTCTTTAAAATGGCTTTTCTATTCGGACATTTACCAGTGTCAAGTATTATCAATATTTACAAGTTATTTGCATTAAACGAAACAGTCAAGTCGTCATAGTTAAAGTCAAGTCGAGGGAATCATTGTAAAAAGGGGACCATTTTTACAATGTTTGTTCAGGGAGCTTTGGAGACAACACTAAGCTAAAGTCCATGTTTTGCACCGATTTTCACTTTTATTTACACTTGTACACCTTCACGAAACTAAATTGATTAATATGCCCCCGAAATTAAACAATTTACACGCATTTGAACTAAGTTTCACAAAATTGAAAATTTAGCAACACATCTCCTCAACGCATTCCCGCCAAAACTCCCAGTCCAGATTGGTCCAGATAAAATTTAAATAACTTTTTTTTTCTTATCGGTTGTAAACTGATTATGGCCATTAGGAAATTAGCCAGTGTCAAGTATTTTAGTATAATATGTAAGTTATTTGTATCGAAACAGTCGTCATAATTAAAGTCAAGTCTTGGGATCATTTGTAAACATGGCAGCCATTTATTTACAAAGATTTTTCACGGAGCTTTGTAGACAACACTAAATCCATGTTTTGCACTGATTTTCACTTTTATTCCACTTGTACACCTTCATGAAACTAAATTGATTAATATGCCCCCGAAATTAAACAATTTGCACGCATTTGAACTAGGTTTCACAAAAATGAAAATTTAGCACCACACATCCTCATCGAGTTCCCGCCAAAACTCCTTTTAAATAACTTGACAATTAAAATTGGTTGTCAGTGTCAGTCAAATATCAGAACTTCAGCAGTCAGCACCTATTGCTATGTTTTGCATTTTTTTTGTGAAAGTTCAAATTTCCAGAATTTAAAAGCGTACAGCTACAATTGATAGCACAAATAGAACTAATCAAAGTTCTACCACTTCCACGCTAAATAATTTAAATTCTTAAAAAGATGTTGGAGGTTATAAATGGGTTATTGCTTGTATATTTTTTAATTTTATGTACAATAAGTGCATTAGTTCCAGTTCTTGTGAAGCCTGTAAGTTTTAATGCTAAAATTCTACCCTATTTTGTAATAAATTTCTTTTAGACTACATTTTCAAGATATATTTATCTAACTCTTGCTTTGGTAATTTTCTAATTATTCTTATATTTCAGATAATAGCATGCTTCGCCAGACCTTCGAACGTAGAAAAAACGCTATGGGCAGAAATATTGACACTCAAAGATGAGCAAAAAGGCATTTCGATGAAAGATGAATTTGCAGCATACTCAAAAGTGCAAAGAAAAATAAACAAACTAGAAATAGAACTCAAAGAAAACTCACAAAGCAGAATGAGCAAGAGTTTAGCCATTAAAAGCACTATACAAATTGCAATGCAAATTGTAGTTGGATTTCTTATGTTAATTTCAGTGATTTACTTCAGACGGGAGCCAATTGTGGCCCTCAATGGAAACCTATTCCCATTCACTACCATGTTGAGATACCCCAGTGACACATCTAATGCGATTTCCACACATATGTGGGTTTTGATATCAAATCTTTCAATTAGAACTCTGCTAAAGCCTATAATATAATTAATCTTATTATGCCAATCAATTATGTAATTTATTTATTTGAGTAAACGGTTGATTTCATCATTTTTATATGCTTTTTTACTTAACCTTTTATTTATATTTGGTTTTATTCTTATTCTCATCTTGTGGTTTTATAGGTAAGTACCAACTAAATATTTGATAGCTACTTAGACAATTAAGCAGCTCCAGATTAAAAAAAATTTAACATCATATTGACCACTCGTTTACCTAAGGCCGGATCCGGTTTTAGGTAGTCGTCTAACGAAGGCCAGATCCGATTAGTGATTTGGCAAGTTAACACGGTATACGAGTGGTACAAATTTGGTTCTCTGGGATCCGAGAGGTTAATGAAGTTTGAGTTTAGGAACTGCATCAAAAATTAAGTTGAGTTATCAATTATTTTTTAGTTTTTATCATATCATGAAAAACTAAATAAGTAAAAGAAAGAGTATAATTTTATCATGTATTTTATTAATTAAACAAATTAATAGTATTTCATACTCAGTCCGACATACATTCAAAGTGTCTACTAAAATTACAATAACAAACAAGGCTTCTTGGAAACACTATTAAGCTTAATAATTTTAATTCAATTTTCTACTGCACTGCACTACCATTTCAATCAAATGGTATAAATTTACGAAAAACGGCCGTAGGGAAATAAAGGAATAATTAACATGTCCGCAATGTGCGTACAAAAGGCTAGTGTTGATGACGTACCAAATTCCGCTATAAAACGTCAATTAGGATTGAAACTGCATACCCATTGACTGCTGATGCTGAAAACAAAAAGTTTATTTGCTATGTTGATCAGCAATTTGCGATTTTAACGTCAGCAGTCAAAGAGCGTATATATGTCCCAGAGATGAGTTTGATAATAATTAAATCACGTCTATTGCTTTGGTCGTTTCAGCTTAGCAGTTTCAGGGCCCATAGTATGCGCGCGCGGAGACATTTATGGCAGATAGATACGCCATCTGGGCACGTATCCTATAACTTATTATGTAAACACAGATATACAGCGTCGTTAGATTTTTCTCGAAAACGATTCAACAATGAAATATAACTAATTTTGATTATAACATGCTTTCAACCGATTTGGCATATTTATTTACATTCTTCATTATGCAGTTTCAAACAAAAGCTTTTCAAGTGTTGCAAACACTTGAAAAGCTTTTATTTTACGTTTCTTGCCAAATTGTCAATATATCCTGAACTATTTTCAAGAAAAATCTATCGATGTTGAGACGAATTAGTTATAGGGTACAGTGCCATAAACAATCACCAAACTAGAAATATGCATGCACAACATAACAACTATAGCTAATATTTACAAGCTCTATATCACAGCTTACTCTTTCTATTTTTGTGTAAAACCTATTACACAAACACATGTACATTCAAAACTGGCAAAACACATTAATGATAAAGACTTCGGACGTATCTTTGCACTTTATATTACTCGATGACTTAAAAAGAGATTGATTGATTGGCGTAGCATTTATATTGATTTCAATACCTAAAATGTGCTTGAATTCGAGCGAAATTGAATATAACACTTTGACACATCACAACCTGCGTCATCGCCGCATATGATGCTTTTCGTTATTTCAGGTCGAGCAGCTAAAGTGTTAAAAAGCAGATATTTTTATTACCTATTAAATTGTGCGACAGTTATGATTTTGTGCTGTATAGTTATAAAAGATTTGGCACATAAGTAGTTACAAATGTGCAAAATCACTAGTGCAGAGAGACAATTTTATCATAAGAAAACCGTTTGTATAAACAGCATTGTGCAAAAACATCACTTCAGCCAAAAGGAGGTTCAAAAATGTGGAATTTGCATCTGTATTTGATGTCAGCAGTTATTTTAATCCTATTCAGATTATTATCTGAATGGGGTTAAAATGGACTACATTTAGTCGCAGGTATTTTGTTATATGGTATTTTCTCATAAACAGACAAGGACTAGAAACTATGACTAATGTATCTAATTTTAGAATCATATAAGAAACATTTCCAAACAAAAAAATGTATATTTCAACACACTTGCTCTAAATGACCAACTGACAAATATCCTAACATTTTCATTACCGTTACACACTAGTGCGATAATGTAGCAAAATCTTTATGCTTAACCAAGAACTGAATATTTACTATATCTGAATATTTTTTTAAACTAATTAAAACTGCTTTTTAATTTATTTTTCTTCACAAGTGTGTTGGAAAATGTCGTATGATACACGTGAGTGTGGATGATTTCAGTCGTGACTCTCGTCTACGGCTCGGGACCTAAATACCGCCACAGCAGTAATCACCAACATTACACATTTCCCTTTGACTGCTGAAAACACACATGTTGTGTCTGCTATATTCAGCGATTTGCAATTTTTTTGGTTATGCGATTTTAACGTTAGCAGTAAAAGACGTGTTATCACGTACTAAGCGATCATAGCAAATATAGCTATTTTGCAATTTTAACGATTTTAGCAGTCAAAGACGTCATAGCGTACTATTAAACGTTAAAATATACTGACATTAACTTGAAAATAAGTAACTTCTGAAACATTACCATTTGTATAATTTTGTATAAGAACATACAATCTACAAAAATTACACATACATATAATTTATGATGTGTAAAATTGTATACACATGTATTTGATAAATACAATCTATTATTATAATATTTTTGTATTATTTCGATTACGTTTTAGCGTTCATAGTATAAATTTAAGCATAACTATATTTATATTATGTTAAGTTAAACTATCACAATTTGCGACACATTTCTCTAATTAGAAGAAAAAATGTGACAATTTCTGATTTTACTCTTTTAAAATATTTTAAAGGAAAAATACATCAACAACAACACAACGCATGGCTCGAACTTGACCCGAACCCGCATCTCACAATTCTTGTGACCAAGCGACTTAGCATTCGTCCATCCACCGTGAACCGTGCCGTGAGTTTGCAAGTGGATTTTCCCCATCCGTTACTCATTTATTATTATATATATTTATAACTGTACTAATAATATTATAAATATTTTATAGTTATGGCAAAAAATGGTCATTACATGGACAAAATGAGGATTTAATTAGCTAAAAGACAGTGACGTCTTTAGTAAATGTATATAGTGACGTCTAGGTATTAGTCAATGGCAAATACGTGGAGAACAAATGTCTTGCTAACGTCAAGAGGGCTGATATCGTGCAGATGGTCTGCACCAGTAAAGCCGACCCCGAGTCTGGGAAGGATGCAAACAGGAGCATCGCTCGGATGATGATGATATAGCCAATGGCAGAAATAACTTGTGAAGTCTTTAGCTAATATTATTGCGACGTCTATAACTAAAGGAACAAATTGTGACGTCTTTAGCCATAAGTTTTCATAATGAAGTGTAAAGTATTTATAAAAATATTTTTGTAGTTTCTTCTGTTACCTTCAACTGGTCTTTACTTTTCAATTTCGTTACATTTCAAACACTAACATATAAATATTATAAATTCAGTCAATTTCCACATTTGGATACGATACGATCAACATTTTGGTTTCCACAATAAAGAAAAAAAGTTAAACATTTTCGATCAATGAAATTAAAAATTAGTATGATTATAGTAAATTTTTTTACTCGCTGCACACAAGGTCGTGCATCATAGTAAGGATAGAGCAGTAGGTATTTCGCAATATCGCAATAATGCACAAAATTACGCCCGCCCATGAGAGCGAAATACATACATTCTGCAACGCTCTCATGTTATACGACATGATGTGTGCAACGAGAGAAAAACTGTTTATTATTAAAATAAGTAATGAAAATATATTAAATAAAACTACCTGTAAACAGTGCGTTGGGAGTCGCTTGTGTTTCGTAAATTGAACTCATTTAAGTAATGTAAAGTAACGTCACGGGACGACTGACAGATGTGAAACATTTGACATTGATAGATGTGTTTTCATATCTACAGACCGTGGCGACGCATCGCCACGGTCTGTATCGCCACGGCAACAATCAGGTTTACAGGCCAGGCCCAGATGACCCAGGCCCAGGCCTATAGATGTTTCACATAAAAAAGGCCCACCACAGATTAGTTATATGAGTATCGGCATGTTTATACAGGTAGTTTCGAAAATCAAATGAAATTAAACATACTAATATAACTTACAACACTTTCACACAAACGTCGCCTCACCATTTTTCACAGTCAATGCTTCAATATATAGGATATCTCTTTACTCATTCAAACTTTTTTTAGGTTGTTTTTTTAAGTGTTCTTACACTTAGGTAAACCTAGTATTAAAAAAAAACGCAATGTGTTTATTTCTTGTATTGACATATAACAAATTATTTACAGATACGCAAATGCATCTCCAAATAATGTATTTTGCATTTTCCTATTTCAAAATTTTGACACTGACTAGTTCCCAAATGGCCATAATCAGTTTAAGACCGAGAAAAAAAAATCGTGTAGATACATAAAAATATATTATCTTTTTATTCTAAAAATCGATGACCAGTTGTTTGAATATACGACCTGTGATCATCAGGCTGCGTTTCCAACAAGCTACCGGTTTGAAATTGAGGAAACCTTTTTATTTCCGAATGTGGCTCGTCGCGATGTCTGCTGCATAGCACAAGCACATCTCTATACCTCCCCATACTACCAGCGCCTACCACAAAAGTAATGAGCTTCCAACCGAACTTTTGTACAAGGGGTACAAGAGAGGTTATCTGGCCTACGCCTAATCTAAGGGCACGGACTTTTAGGTGTTTAGTTTAGGTATTTTCGTAGAAGGAACTGTTGAAATGTGTCGTTAGAAGGTAGACTACTGCTTCGTATGTCGACATCATAATCGCTGTATTCGGTATTTGTCGGACTAGTTGCGTGCCGAGACCCCTGTAACAATAAAAAAAGTTGAAAATTAAAGTCCAAAAAAAAAGGTTTCTATTTACAAAATCCATAATTATGAATAAAATACAATCAAATATTCGAATTTCAGAAGGCTGTCATTGTCAATGCAAACCGGAGGATTTCTCTTAAGACTCTATAACAGCGATGCGCATATTATTTCTAAGACGTATTTGAAGGGGCCTTTCATATTAATTTCGCGTAAAAGGATCATGGAATATGTTTGTGACATCACCTGTAGTATTTACACTAATACATTATCTCAATTACCCTGTATTTTGCGATTGGTAGCATTGTTACCATGTTACTGCAGTAACCTAAATTCTTTTGTCACTACACGAGCCTACATAATCATGTCTCGCGTCAAATATCTAGATAAAAATACCTCATTAATCAAATCTGAAATACCTACATCTAAGATAAGTATTTCAAACGAAGGTTGTACTTAGCAGTTCGAACCGTGCGGTAAAAGTATCACTCGCTGCCCTCATGCAATGTAATAATTATATTTGACACTAGCTGCGTCCTGTTTCGTGAATATCCCTTAAGAATATTGGGATAAAAGTTTATTCTAGATCTTCAGCTGTCTGCATAGGTACTAAGTTCTTTCGCAATTGGTTCAGTAGTTTTGCCGTGATTATACTGTTTTATTTACTTACACACAAAACTTTTACCTTTATAATATTGGTAGAATAGGATTGTTTAAATGTTAAAATTGTAATTGACATTGTCCCCTCCAGACCAAGACATTCTAAAATGAACGAAACGTCGAAGTAAGAACATTAAAAAGTAACACGCGATTAAGACCCGGAGAAATATGAAATTATGTGATTGACAATTTTTGAATTTTAAAATTGTTTTGCACATTCAACAAGTCCGAAATGCGTTCGTTTGACAATGTTTTAATGTTAAAATCGTTTTTGACATGGTTTAATGAGCTATAAATTTGTTTCTTTGACATTGTTTTAATATTCAAACCATGTTGAAAATAATGAGAATGACATTGTTTTATGGTCAACGTCAAGTGTTTTTCTAAATGTCAAGAAGAATACGAATATTCGACATTTTAGTTATTTTATGGCTTCTAATCCGAATGAAAAATCCGTATGCATCAATTATCAATCTTGAGTTATGTTAGATAAGTATTTTCTACGGAACCTAGATAAGTATTTCACACGGAGATAGTCCTTATAACATTCCAGACCGTGTGGTATCACTCATAGAACGTCAAGTATCACTCGCTGCACTCATGAAAGTCCCGATAGTGAGTGACGCACGAGCTTCTTTTATCTCGTATGTTTGGTGTTCGAAAATTAAACTATTTGACTGATAACTCGGATAAGCGATGAGTTTTTATACTTGTTGTTGCTTAGGGAAAAAACAATAACTTTTAATTTGACAGGTGATAGCGATTATAAGTGGAAACAAGTGCAGTAGATCCGGTCAGCTACATAATTGCATCCCATCGTAAGTGGGTTTGTTTTTATATTGATTTTCCTTCTATTTCACGATGTTGGATTGAAATTATAGTCATTCTTTAGTTTTAATCGCGTGGTGTTTATTGATTTTAGCATTATTTTAATGGCCGACGTTTCGAGACCTTTACACGTCTCATCTTCAGCGTTATTTTTACATTTTTGCGTAGACGAAGAATATCGTCACACAGTAAAGCGCGTATCACCAAAGTGACGAAATAGGGGGAATTACTGAGATTTTACATGTATACAATGTGTTTCGAGAAAAGGCATTGTTCTAGACGTCTAGGCGAACAACTTTTTTTCTACGACTTTAGATCTACTTTTCTTCTACGACTTTAGATCTACTTTTTGAAAATATTGAGTATTGAACCTGCAACCTTCTGCAATTCACCGCTAGAGAGCCCGTTAAACCACTACATACGGCTATGATTTAAATTATAATACTAATACCAACGTACTCAAATATGGAAGTAGCAATCCTTAGAAAAAATGTTCCACGAAAACGGTGGTTGCGGGGCCTAGAACGATGATTCGACCGCCAGTCTGTCACTAAAGATCGTCCGCCATTGATAGATTCAAATGTCGATCATACGTTATACTGTACGGAACATGTCAGTGTGTGCATCTGCGCCTATGTGACCGTGGAACCGTTTTTATCTAAATTAATAGAAGTTAGATCTCCATTATATTTATTCCTCCTTATTTATTTATTCCTATTCCTCGTAGGCTAATACTTACCTATAGACGCCTCGATACCCCTCCTCCATCCAGACGGTGTGCAGCGTCTGCCAGAACTTGCGGTACTTGTCACCCTCCTCGCGCAGCCGCGTGCGTGCTACCTCTATAACGAGAGACAATATCGTTTCAGTGTCATCAATGCCAATATTTGTAGTTGACATTGCAATGTCAATATCAAAGAAATCAATTTAAGTGTTTTAAAGTAAAGTTTGTTAAAATGCATGCATAATACCTACTTTAACTGAGTTTGAAATTAGGGAGTTTTCGCGGGAACGCGGTTAGGAGATGTGTTGCTAAATTTACATTTTTGTTAAACCTTGTTCAAATGCGTGTAAATTGTTTAATTTTAGGGGCATATTAATCAGTTTAGTTTCGTGAAAATGTACAAGTTTAAATGAAAGTGAAAATCGGTGCAAACATGGACTTTAGCGTTGTCTCGAAGGCTCCATGAACAAACGTTGTAAAACATGGCCCCCGTTTTACAATGATTCCCTCGACTTGACTTTAACTATGACGACTTGACTGTTTCGATGCAATGCAAATAAAAACTTCCATAAATTAATAATACTTGACACTGGCAAATGTCCAAATGGAATAAGCCATATATAAACGAAGAAGAGTTTGAAATTTTGACATTGACATTGCAATGTCAAATGTCAATGTCATGTCAATGTTCGAAAATTTAACTATTTGACTGATAACTCGGAGAAGCGATGAGTTTTTATACTTGTTGTTGATGACATTTACATTGACATGTTAAAATTTTAAGACAATGCAAATGCTATATCTAATGCTGCTAATGAGAGCTACAATGTATATTATGTCAAAATTTAGTTTTGACATTGTTTTCGTTTAAAGACGTAAGTTTTTTTATTAAATAAAAATGTCCAATGTCAATGTAAAAAATCTGATTTTAACATTGCTAACAATAATCTGATAACGGAAGACATGTTCGTAATATCTTTTACGGATGTCAGACAAACCACAAAAATAATAAAAGATGAATGGCCTCGAATCAGGTTGAGTATCGTGATTCACCTATTGGTAAAAAGACTATGCTAAATTGGTTAAATTAATTTGATTATTTTTGCAAACAATCAAATGTCTATATTTATATTTAGTATTTGCTAATAAGGTGTTGTTTGAAGTTACATCACGTAGCTACTGTTTAAAATTCGTATGTATTTGTACCATATGGATAAGCAAAGGCTCTAGGACCCAAGTATGTACTGTCTTGCTTACACCATATTATACTCTACAGTCTCGCTTACATCAATATTATACTCTACAGTCTCGCTCACATCCATATTGTACTCTACAGTTTCGCTTACATCTCTATTATACTGTACAGTCTCGCTTATTGTACCACCTATATTGTACTCTACAGTCTCACTTACACCCATATTGAACTCTACAGTTTCGCTTTCATGTATATTGTACTCTACAGTCTCGCTTACACACATATTGTACTCTACAGTTTCGCTTACATCTATATTGTCCTCTAAAATCACGCTTACACCCATATTATTCACTACAGTCTCGCTTACACCCATATTGTACTCTACAGTCTCGCTTATACACATATTGTACTCTACAATTTCGCTTACATGTATATTGTACTCTACAGGAGACTGTATAAACGAGAGTTTATACCCATATTGTACTTTACAGTCTCGCTTACACCTATATTGTACCTATTTTTCAGTCTCACATACACCTATATTGTACTCACCATGTGGATAAGCAATGCACGAAGCGACCGTCTTAGAGAAAGCCCCAGCGCCCATAAACTCGACGAAGTCCCTCGGCGATCGTTGATCGTTGGGAACACCGTCTACAGATCGTGCGGCTATCAGGCGAGCCTTAACTCCCTCGTATAGCACGAAGTGGACTACAGTCTCGCTTATGCCCATGTAGGAGGCTGTTATACCCTTGTAGAAACCTTTAATGCCCTGAAAATATTTATTTTGAATTAATATTAATTTGTTATTAGTATGGCCATAGGCCATCACTGTTTCTAAATCTAGATTGGTGGTTGGACGGACGAGCATGGTTATTTTGTCGGTTCACGCAAAAACATCCGACCCATAGCGATGAAACTAGGAAAGCAGATAGGTGGAGGACTAGGCTAACACTTAGGCTATTTTTGATTCCCGCGGGATCAGGACTTATAGTAAAACCACATGGCGCAGCTTTAGTTTCTAATATGGCTAATTAGCACAAAGTTCTTTATTGACAATTAAGTACGCATGTTTTACAGTCAATTAGGTCTACTATAGTTTAGTAGACCTAATTGACTGTAAAAAATGCGTATTTATGCGTACTTTACTAATGGAATGAAATCTATTTATAACATTTATGTAGCAGTAAAGTAAACAGACTCCACCTGGCTAATTCAATCCATTTTCCTCGTTTCAATAAAACTCAATCAATAGCGTGTAGGTACCCGAAGGGAACATTGTACCATCTGTTTCAATTAGGTCTCGTTATTTGTGATCGATTAGGTACCTAAATACAGGAGGAAGTGTGTGGTTTCAAAAATCCTACTATCCTAATATTATAAATGTGAAAGTTTGGATATTTGGATGTTTGTTACTCAATCACGCAAAAACTACTGAACCGATTGCTATGACACTTGGAATATAAGTAGTTAGATACCGGAAATAACACATAGGCTACGTTTTATCCCGATATTCTCGCGGGAACGGGACTTACGCCGGTCAAAACCGCGTGACTAGTAAATAATAAACACATAATCCATCTTTGCGTCGAGCAGTCGGGTAAAAGTTTTAGTGTGTTTTTGCAAACTAGCTATTACGTACCTACAGAGTATCGTGGTACATCTTAGATCCGTCGTCACTTGCCAACTGGGGATAGTGATCAAATGAAGGGTTGCAATCACTAACTATTAAGTATTATTCATTTAATTCGGTTTTTTGTTTGTATTGTAGCGGCAATAGAGAAACATCTTGTATGAAAATTTCAACAGCTAATTTCACGGGTCGTGATCGCTACAGTCTGGTGATAGACAGACAGGCAGATGGACAGTGGAGTCCTATTAAAAATATCCCTTTTCCCCCTTTGTTTACGGAACCCTAAAAACTAGCCACATATTAGCAACAAGAAACCCTATTCCAATATTAGCACGTCCTACTTGTATCCAGAGCAACGAGTATCCAGAGCAACGATCGATAGAAACCGAGTAGCAATGTTCACACCCGCATACCTGCTTACTTCCTTCAATATAAATAAATCAAAAATAACACTAACTACTACGAATAACTTGTCGAACGAGTATTTCGCACAATTTAGTCACTTTAATGAATAATTTAAAAGGAGTCACGGTCGAATTCAACTCGGAATTCCGGAGAATGACTTTAGTTTTAAGTATCCTACTTTGATATGACGCCCAGACTGCGATGCAGAAGGTTGCGGGTTCGATTCCCGCCGGGAACATATATTTCTGCTGACCATAAATGTATGTTTCTGGGTGCATTCTATGTATCATATGTAGTATTTACAAAAAAAAGTATAATATGTCCGTTGTCTAGTACTCACAGTACAAGCCTAGTGCTTAGTTTGGGGCTAGATAGCGCTGTGTGTAATGTCGTGCAATATTTATTTATTTATTATTTTTATTACAAACTAGACGCTGCTCGCGGTTTCACTCTCATATCGTTGCTTTGAAATCAGAATACTAGATTCCAAGGTGACTTTTGTGTTTGGATTAAGTAAAATGCCTACTATCCTCTAATGTTATAGTTATAAACTAGCAAAGCTGCGCCTCGCGGTTTCGTGTGTAAGTCCAGACTTCGTACGAATATCGTGTTCAAAAGGTTAAGTCGGATCTCCAGCTATTTGCATTGTCAGCTAAGTTTTATCGCAGTTGGTCGGTTTAATAGTTTTTGCGTAAAGGAGTAACAAAACTACTTTTATTTAGAATATTTATTATTGTATCTTTACAACTCCTTTACGCAAAAACTACTCAACCCATTGGTATGTAGATGGCTGAATACCTGGAATAACACATAGTATACTTTTCATCCCGATATTCCCAAGGGATACATGTTAGGTATACTATAGAGAGACGGGATTCGAACTTTCTGCATTGTAGTTGGGTAAGGTCCTCACTAAGCAAAGAACTAAGCTAAGCGTACTTTGACTTTGCTAAGCAAAAACTTTGACTTGAGACGATTTTTGGTATTTATAAAGCGATCTTCGCAACTATCCAAAGTTTTTGCTTAGTAAAGACGAAGTTTTTCAAATTTAGAATGTAAACCAATAAAAAATAATGACATAAATTTTGCTTCTCTGTTATGACTATGAAGTTCTTTTTATTTTATTCGTAGGTATATTACAATAAGAATTTCGACTATGAATTCCAATTCAAAGTTTATGCTTAGTTATGGTGCCACCTAACACAAGTATTTATTTGATACTAAAAAGGTGGCTCCCATAAGTGTTTACACCTAAGGATATTTTGGTCAATGGAATAACTTTTATTTATCATTTATTAGTTTTTGCTAAGCTCAGTCTGAGCAAAGTCAAAGTACGCATTATAGATTATTCAACCTAAGGTTTACAATATCCTTAATTCCTTACCGTTTTGGTATAGATCCTCTTAATACACTGCACTGCGGTGACATTCTGTCCGTCCAACTGCAGACGGGTCTTCACGAACCAAATCGGGTTCGTCATCGTACACGACACGAAACCTATAACAAAAACATTTGCATAACTCAATAATAATTCGTTTTTGCATAATTTGCATAACAGAGACAGTGAATTTGTGATTCTTTTGTGATGTTTTGCATTTTAAAAGAAAATTATGATGGATTTTCGATAGAGGTAGTTCTTTATATAGCGAGGGAGAAAGAGAAAATACTCTTTTTTACTTCGTTTTCCTTCTGTGTTAGCGATTTTATTTGAATCGAAACTCATTCTTCGGTTATAATCGCGTTGTAATTATGTTTCGGGGCCTTTAAACCCCTTCAACAGAAAGAGTAGGGGGTCTATAAAGGCTCCGAAACGTCGGAACAGTATTGCAAATATGGTAAAAAAAACAAAAAAAAACAACGCAATTAAAACCTCAAAATGAGCTTAATCTCTTTTCTACTTCTTAACATTATCCGATTCCGGTGATTATTTTGTTTAAAATTTCTAGAAAACTAAGTTCTAGCTTTCTCTTTTTACCGGATATCTGCGCGGATATTTTTTCTATTAGAAAGGAAAGATTAGCTTCTAGTTGATTCCATAAAAAGTTGGTGAAGATCTCATGAGAACCTCTGGAATGATGAGCAGAATAGCAGTAAATAACATAGTTTTGCAGTGGAAACCCGTTTCAAAAGCATTCGCGTTTATAATATTACGATTTCCTTGCACAAGAATGATATACAAACAATATCTACCTACATTTTCTCTTTTATCATTGTAGTTTATATGTAAGATTTATTCCAATTTACAACTACCTAGTTGATACGATGGTATCAACGTCTTGATAAAATTATCTAATCATTGTAGGTAGAGATATGGAAACGTCTAAATGAAGTAGTAGTTATTTAGTTATGTAAATATTTACCGTAACTATTTCAGGATAGTTATGGTTATGATTCATGCCGATTCGGTTTCAAGCTCGGTACGGGGAAATTGAAATCTGAATTAGCATTCTAGGTTACTAAATCTATTATTAGTCCCTAATTTTATTTCGATTTGCAAATACCGGCATTCTTTACTGCTATATCTACCTCTGAATTTCCTTGGAATTTTATATTACATTTGTGTATTACCTATTAGATGTATTGTTTTCTTATGCATTTTCTCTATAATTTTATTTATCGTTACGCATCAAAATATTTTATTATTGTATATTATGTAAGCACATATTTATGCCTTTTCGTATCAAAATACAATAGATGCAACAATTGTTATACCTTTTAAACCAACTTTTAAAATAGGAGGTATATGGGTGTATTTTATTTATGTGAATGTTTATGATTATAAATAAGTTATGAAGTTAATGAATTTTCAAATTCATACATACAAAGTCAAATATACAACTTTCGCGTTTATAATAATTAGAAAGATTGTTTCGTATATTGTTATACACTTTCGTATAATAAGTTTCTTTAATGTATATTATTGTTTTATTTCTTACCTGCCGCACTAGCTGCCGATAGATGAACGACTGGTGTGTCCGGGGGTATATTCTGGTTCAATATCGCTTTGGCTTGCGAATACGTGCAGAAGTAGATAGCTCTCGAAGGCGCCACCCCAACAATGTTAGGTCCTAGCCCTTTGAACAAGGCTTTAGGACCTTCATTCTGGACGATGTGCCTGGAAATATTAAACATAGGTCAATTTTACAGGCTATTTTTTCTCAGAATATTTTTAATTCAGAAGTATTTATAATAATGTTTCAAATAGTAGAATGTATGGGAACTGGGTAATTCCTGTACTAGAACTGTCTAAAGGAAATGAAACTTTAGGTTATAAATTCTAAAATTTATAATCTAAATTCAGCATAATTAATTTAAATCTACAAAATACGATCAAAATGCAACTATAACTTGCATTGTAACTGAACTGTACCCGAAACGTTATTGAAAATTTACAGCTGATGTTAATAAAAACTAATGTTAATAAATCAATTGGACGATGAAATTGAAATAAATGTTGATCAATTTTTTTATTTGCGTATTTCTCATATGTATGTGAAATATACCGCGGTCTTTGTGTGACACTGACAGAGTGTTTAAAATCTTGATGTAGACAGAAATTCCCGGCCCGGAACACGCCCGCTTCCCGTTATTTCTACTTTTGTTTTAGTATTGATACCATTTGTTCTACCGTATTATATTAATATTTAGAGGAAATAATTATTTTTTGTTTCTAATGAATAAGGCCCGAAACCACTGGAATTTCTTCACCTAAAAGCTTTTGATCCTAATAAGTTTTCACTTCAAGGATCGGGACATACGCGTCTAAAACCGCGGGAAGCAGCTAGTCTGGTATAAGAATTTTCGTGAATGTATTTCTCTACTATCTATAAAACGATGTTTAAATACTTTTTACCATCTTATTAGATAGCTTTTAGTCTTTAACATAATCAATTGTACCTCTGACTTAAATTGATAATACAGTAATAATGTTTACTGAGATAAACCTCGTTATGTCAACACTTAAACTAAAAATATATATTTTCTTAATTGAGGTCGCATTGTGACCTCGTGGTGGTTTACGTTATCGGGGAATAAGTTCCGATTTCGAAGACAGTGTGAGATAAGCAATAAGCATGGTATCTATTGGATTATATGCTTTGACTTGATATCATTGCTCCTATAGGGGGCTTCATTAAACTTATCGCCCAGGGAGTTTTTGCCTTCATAGTATTGTCCAAAATTTAATCATCATTGCAATTGCAAACAATACGCTCAAAATAAAACTTTAACTTGCAACTCGACTGCAATCGATACTTCATTGACTCAAAAATGAAATTCTCCAAAGTATAAATTATCGAAAAATGACAAATTTTATTTGGCAAAGATATTCAATAGAAATATTTTTAGAGGAAATATTCATCTTCAAAAATTCACTTGCGGCGAGATTTGAACTCGCGTCCCTGGATCAATATTCCAGTGCCTATACCGCTCGGCCACGCAAGTTCCCATCTCGAGCAGCGAATTTAAGAATATGAATGTTCCCTGTCTACTATTTTTCGACTACGGCTCGATTGAGACGCCATCTACAGGATCACTTTCCAGTGATTTACCTGCGCCAATGATTAACTTTACAGTTAACGCTTTGGCCAAGAGATGTCACTCTTTTTCCTATTAAATATTTCGTAAATTTGTTTTTATTGCTCAAGGCATATTTACTAGAAATATTTTTAAAGGAAAAATTTTTCTTCAAAATTTCACTTGCGGCGAGATTTGAACTCGCGTCCCTGGATCAATATTCCAGTGCCTATACCGCTCGGCCACGCAAGATATTCAAGATTGACTGCCATCATGTTTTTGGATGATTTTTTACGTGTACATAAATAAGTCGTCTGTCTAGTCAAACTATTTCCCATTTTTCTGCTAGACTTTGACGATTTCGATATTCTATACGAATATTCCATAATATCCGATACACTTTAGTTTGAAGCTGTTTTCATGATTCTACTTAAATCTCTGTAGAACTTCCGAGAAAACTTTGCAGGAGTTTCTAGAACAGCTGTAGGTATATTAGCAAACAGCTTTAGTAAATGACGTAGTGAACTAGACCTGGATCTAACTTTTGTCCGATTAATCCGTGGTAACATGACACGAAGAAGACAATATTTATTTTACATGAGAGGCTATCATATGATCTCAGGTAAGCGACGATGGTGTAACAAGCTTATCTAGAAGAAACCTTCTCGCACCAGACTTGAAGACTTCAACGTTGTAGTTGTATTGGACAGTTTTTCATATTTTAGCCTTGAATGTATAAAGTTCGATATCCACCAAACAGACACAATGGCACTTAGCATCATTTAACATTTTACTGACCATCAAAATCTTTACATCCTATAATTAGTACAAGACTTCAGGGTTGTTGCAAATCCAAGCCACGAGTTACTCTCGTGACCGTATCACTAGCATTTCTTATCTATTAACACATACCCGATAACCAGGCCGGTTGTAAGCGGTACGGCTTCTTACTTATTTGCCCCTACGCTGTTTGCGTTAACAATATAAAATTGTTGTATCTTTTAATTTGAGATAATGTGACATCGTATTTTTCCACGCAGACGATGCGTGCATAGTTTGCTACCTACCAGGTGCATTCGTTGTAATTGTTTTTGTTTTGGAATTAGAAAACTAAAAATAGAAATAATTTATTCGCAACAAAGACACAGAAATTACAAAACAAAATAAACAATTTGTTGCGAAACGGTCCTCAGCATAATGCTTGTTTTTCGTTCCGTTGAATTACTACTAACGAGGATAGCTTCACTACTAACCACTGCTTAAATGCGACACAGTTGGAATATTCTAACTTATGAAATGCGTTTTAAATGCACTGAATGTACTGGCGTTTGTCCAATAACTGGTTACCTTTATAACGTCAGTTCACACGTCCCCGTAATAGGTCGGCCGTACAACGGTCTAGAAACCGGCCTCAAAACATGCAAGTCCAATAATGTAAACAAATGTTATGTAATGCGCGAAAACTGCGCGGTATTACTATAAGAGGGCACCGGCCGTAATTTTGCCGACAACGAAAAAAATAAACGAGAGATCGAAATATATTATTTTCTTGATACCAACTTCTGAGAATATTATTTGCAAATTCCCAAAAGACTTTTATACATCTAATTTGACCAAAAAGGTCAACGTAATGCGAGTCTTTAGTCTCTAGGTGCGTCGTATGGTTTGGATTCAATATGACGCCCGCTATAATATTATAAGACAGGGCTTTAGTACCTCAGTGCATAAACTACTATTTGGCGTTCCGTACCCAAAAGTCTAAAACGGGACTTTACGTGACCATTTAACTAAGACTCTACCGTCCATCTGTCGGTATGTTTGTCACCAGGCTGTGTTGCATAAAGCGTGATAGCTAGACAGTTGACATTTTTAGATGAAGTATTTTTTACTAGGTTTTAAGCGTTCCTAAGCTTTGGATATTTTTTTAATTAATGTTATGAACGTTAAACTTAAATGTCCTATTTAGGTATCTTAGACAGTCTGTTTTTTTGCGTTTTCACCAAATTGCAGCCGGCGGCACCCTGTTTAAGGTTGCTGATAATTATATCAGACAGAATACAAGATATAAGACATGTACTTGATAATTGTATTGTAAAGTTAGGAATTACTTCAAAACTACATTAAGGCCTAGATCTGATGCATTATCAGCGGACCAATACAATATGACAGCAAATCTGCCAAGAATCCAAAAATATGAGAAATATCTGTAGTGAAATGCTTGTCATTCAGCCCTTGTCTAACAATCTACTATTAATATATTTGTCTCACCTGATACACTGTATGAGGCTCATCCTTGAGGCAGTCCTGGCGTGACCCGCTCTCGCGTACTGCTGCACCTGACAATTGTACGACATCAGCATTCGATCTGCTTGCTTGCTGTATGCGAACATAGCGCCCATCGTACGTCTGTAGCCCCACTTCGCTTCCTGTGTTTATCACAACATGGCTATTGTAACTAGGCAAGGCAACTAATGGTTGTTTTGTTAGTTAGGTACTATCGGAAGTTAAGTGAGCACACATACTGTGGATATTTTGTTAGTGTTTCATAGACTTAAATTGACGCAGTGGCCTTTAAGAGAGTAGTCTTCGAGTTTTCGTGTTTTTACGTTGGAATTGATTTGGTTATTAGTGGACTCTACAATATTATTGAAAAAAAACACGAATATTCGAGAAGTACCCCCTCATGATTTATCTTTCGGGAGTGGTATTTTTGAACCATCAGAAAATCCATTCGTATTCTAAAGACTAATTAATAGATACACAATAATATTTCGTATATTATAAGTCCAAAAAATTTCCAGTGGTTCAAAAATAAGTCTCTTGATCCTGGACCGTCCCAATATACTCGTATATTCTGCTCTTTCATATATTGTTGAAGGTGCTTAAATGAACAAGCTGTCTTTTTAATACACAGACAGAATACAAAACGGTTACAAAAAAATGATAATTTTGTCGCCATTTTACTATAATATACTCTCTCAGGAAGCTGCAAGGACTAATGGCATTGGTGGTTTTTGCTCATCTAGGTAGAGCTGATATAAACTTTTAGAGAAAAATAGCAAACTATTGCATTTTTGAAAGATTTTTAATGTGTTTTTCTGGCCTGATTTTAAAAGCAATAGTGGACCGAATTTAGTGTATTTTGGTTAGCCAAGACTAGAGAATTTCGAGCAAGGATACGTATTATAACAAAGTAAGAGATCGTCGTACTTTAAGAGGAGTCAACAACTTATTTTTGAACATTTAAATGGAACATAATGAAGCTAAATGTAGTGTAGGTATAAGTACCTACATTTCTCTTAGTGATGAAAGATGTTCGCGCGTAACACATGCGTGGACATTAACTAATATTTTGTTGTTAAGTAGAAGAGATAGCGTTGTTGTTTCGTCGACCCGGAGACAAATTGTACAGACGTACGTTTCATATATGTTGGTAGGTAGATAAGAAAAGGAGTAATAGCTTGGACAATAGTTTTTATTACACGTTCATTTAGAAGAAGGGAAATGGTAGTGGAACAAGACCAGACCAGTACCCATATTATCTATTCAGTGGATGTCTGACAACAGTGGAAAAGACAGGCACTATGCAGTACAGTGCTGCTTTAACGTAACGTGGTTATTACCTCAAAGCAGCAATGTACTGCATAGTGCCTGTCTTTTCCACTGTTGTCAGACATTTACTGAATAGATAATATGAGTACAGGCTTCCTTAGTGGTTGCACAGGGCCCACAGGGCCACGTATTGGAACACGGACGAGTCGTCTTGGCGCTATAACTTAGACCGGTATGTATGTGTAATAGTATGCAAACTTGCCTGTTTTCGGAAAACAGGCTTTGAAAAATCATGTGTCAAATGTCCAAGAATTTCCTACAGCTTATGTGACCTTTCCTGACCTTTCTTACAACTTATGTGACAAATCCCGGGAAAGAAAATTCTATAGCGCCGCAAAGTACTACTACTAGGTAAACTGTGGCAATAGGTAGGTTCGTGTGCCAGATAAAATAACGAAACTAGTTAAGTGTTAGTAAATTAATATATCAATTAGTACAGATCTAAGGCGATGAAGTCATTAAATTATAATATAAGCATACATCAATTTTACTTCTATACAAGGTGTAACGGGTAAGCCCTTTTAATCCGAAAGGGGGTTGTTCTGGACGTCTAGGCGAACAACTTTTGTTCTACGACTTTTGGAAATCCGAAGTTCTTTTCGAAAAATTTAGGTGTAAAGTTTACTTGAAAATCAGCTGTTTCTGAGAGTTCGAGGTCATTGGCCTTATGTTGTCCTTTTATTTAGTTTGATGGTTTATAATCAAAACTTCAATTATCTTTATTTTCAAAAGCAGCTGTTTTTCAGTAAAACATAATCTCAAAATTTTCAAAAAAAATGTTTGAATTTTCAAAAGTCGTAGAACAATAGTTGATCGCCTAGACGTCTAGAACAACCCCCTTTCGGATTATAAGGACTTATCCGTTACAAATTGTATTTGTAGAGAAATTTCTAGTTCCTATACGGCAAAGAAATAAACCACAGCTAGAGGAAGCTTTTGGGACTACAAAGTAATATTTTTATCATACTTCCTACTAAATTAAAGAGCTTGTGTATATGTAAATAAAATAAACGAATATGTTAATAACACACTGAATCGATTGCAATGAAATTTGTTACGCAGATAACTGAAGATCTGGATTCAGACATAGGCTACTTTTTATCCCGATATTCCAGCGGGAACAGTACTTACGCGGGTAGAACCTCAGGGCGCTGCTTGTAGAAATATAATTTGCTTGTTATACGATTGGTTATACGTGGTAAAATGGGGATGGAAACGCAAACAATTTGTCTATTCTATTGGGCGAGGTACGTTTCAGTTTATGCTAATTTAATTATGGTTGATGTACCTACTTAATGTTGACATTCAATTAGGGAAACGTATGGTTATTGTTTTGGTATTAAAAAGTTTGGTCAAAACTGTTAGGTTATGTCCGCATTGGTAGGAGGCTTGCTTAGCGCCTGGAGGCTAGTGATTCGCCTCGCGAGTCACCTAGCGATGTTTATTTTGATGCACGCCAAGCGCCTAGCTATAGGCGACTCGCGAGGTGCATCGAAGTAAACATCGCTAGATGACTTAGTAGCCTTCAGGCGCTAAGCAAGCCTTGTACCAATGCGGCCGTAGCTTTGGAATGGGTGTGACGTAATATTTAAAGTTAAGTAACTACATAATTAATTACCCTTTTGTTATTTGACCATAAATGAGTAAATAAAAATAAGAAGTATTTATTAACATATAAAAACCAACAAAAAAAAACCAGACGAGAAAAGGAGCAAGCAAGATCAGCATATTCTGCGAGACGCATCTCCATGCAAAACTATAATATTGTTAATTAAGGTTTTAGGTAGTTTGTACCTAATCTGAATCTAAAATTAAAACAAAATTGTAGACATCTATGAGTAAGTAACTTTGCAGCCAAACAACAACTAATCAATCAAAATTTTATCGGTTATCCGTCTACGAAAATAAAGTATTTTTTCGGTTAATCAACGGAAGCCATAAAAGACACTGGGCTAGTTTGTCTGGGAAATGATTGATAGCGTCTGTAAAAAAATGGAAACATGACATATCCAAACATTCTATGAACACGTTAGGGATATCGTACCTAAAGGGTAAAAACGGGACTCATTTACTAAGGCTCCGCTGTCCGTTTGTCTGTCATGAGGTTGTACTTAAATTATGAACCTATATCTATAGCTGCTACAACAACAAATACTTAAAACAGGATAATGTAAATGTGCAAGCGACATCAAGAGTGTGTTATTTGTGAACCGTGGATCGCCAGTGTCTACTAAGGGACTGTCTCCACGAGTTAGATTCGCGGCGATATTATAGTCGAACCGCTTATTTCTATACCCTTTCTATGAACGTGTCTCCACACGGCGATGTTAACGCGGCGGCGGCGGTGCGACGCGACGATAGAATTCTCGACGATTCTCCCGCTCGTGGAGACAGTCCCTAAGAAAGACTTTTTTGTAATTTCCTTGTAGTCAGGGCTTACGCGGATAAAACCGCGAGATGTAAATTCTGTTTGAGAGATAAATAAAAGAATTGAAATGTCACTGCTATTCATTATACTATTTATAAGATGTCAACATTCAAAGTTACCTACGTACCAACACCTACGATCGGATTCGGACTATGAACTCTGCTCGTGGCGCCGCAAAGTGATCGAAAGCGGAGTTCCCATGCATACTTCTACTTTTAGCCCAACCTTGAATCTCCGTTAGCTTTAATACAACAAGTAATGGCTGACATTGTGCAAGGTCGTTATTAATCTCACTCTGAGCGTTTCCTGCGACTTTGATAAGTTATATTGCGAAGACTTGAGTAATTCCGAATAATAAACCTTGACAGTAACGATAAAGAAACAATATCCTATACTTGTGATAAGGATATTTGTTATTTACTAAAACCAGGGCTGTACTGTTGATAGATGATCGATATTTGCACTCTGATTTTTGGGTTTTATATAAGTTAGATAAGTTTTTGACTAGTTTTGACTGACTCGAATGTATTAAATATATTAAAGGCATCTTAGACGAATATCACAGGGTCACTGCACTGACAGATCAGGATAAATGTAAAACTCAACACTCTCGCCCGCGTCTCGTGGCTTGCCCCGCGTTTATTCCATTGATGGGTTTTAGTGCGCAGTAGAGCTCACTAAAACACATTGATGTTCCGTCAGTTCGTTTGCTTGCACCTTGCTATGTAAATCCTCACTTTAGCTACGTCCGCATAGGCAGAGGCTTGCTTCGCGCCCACAGCCTAGCGAGTTACCTTGCTAGAATGTTTGCGACTGGCCGCACCGAGCGCTTGGCACCTAGCTAATCGCTTGGCGTGCATCGAAGTAAACACAGGTTGTTTTTGTCACGAGGCGCGAAGCAAAGCCACTAGTCTCTAGGCGCTATTCAAGCCTCCTGCCAATGTAGTAGTAGATAGTACAACAAACACTATAGGTATTTTAAAAACGTGCAGAAACAAGACTTTGCACCATAGATATTGTCGGATCTTTACTAGACAACCGGATATATAAGCCAGTTGCACTATGTGCCGTGGTATTTATAAACAGGTATCCTTGGCACACATTCAGTGCTGAACAGTATTGAAAATGTATTGATATTGATTGATTCAGACTATGGGGAACGGGACGGGACCATGAGAATATTAAACTGGCCAATCCAGTCCCTTCTATACTAATATTGTAAAGAGGAAAGATTTACTTTTTTTGTAACGAATAGGCTTCGAAACTACTGGACCAAATTTTAAAATTCTTTCAGCAATGGAAAGTTTCATTATCGAGAAGTAATATAGGCTACTCTTGATCCCGATATTTCCACGGGATCGGGACTTACATAACTAAAACAACGGGAAGGCTTGTCACGTATTAGTCACATATAAAATTGAAATTCCTGACTAATTGATTAACTGACTTGATGACTGAAAAAAATATCAATGCAGAGCCCAAACCGCTGGTTCTTACGACTTGAAATTTGGGGAGTGTGTTCTTTGGGTACCAATAGAATCACCAAACAAAAAATTGAAATTTGAACTTTCCATGGGATCGAGACACTGCGGGATTCTGCTAGTACATTACGGGCCGTCGTATCCTATTTGTTTGTCGTATCCTATACGAAGAGGCCAACCAGAACAGAACAGTTAAATCTGCATCAGTTGGGACTGAACGAATCTGGTGCACAAACATGACAGTCAATTTACAATATTACACAGTCCACATGATCCTACGTAATACATATCCCAAATACCTTATTACATAATTTTTGAAGCCGGTCCTTGGGAACAAACAGCGACGAAAATCTCCTACCAAATAGGACTGTAAGGACTGTCTATTAAGGCTGTATTATACCAGGAGTTTTAGCTCAGTTCTCCCTGACCGGACATAAATTCGTTCCATAGATGAAAGGGCCTTGAGGCGACCGAATTGCAGTGATATACAGTGAATAAATAAATATAAATATGGGACTAGCTGTCTAAATAACGCCAAGCGGATTCTTCCATGTTTCGATAGGTACGTGCCGTATGCTAGTGCAAAGATTATTGAAGTAGGTATGGATCGACTTTGTAAACAAACTATCAGTACGGTTAGAAATAGACGTAGCATTTGAGTTCGAGTAATTAGTGTCTAGAAAAGCACTAATAAAAACAAAGATATATATGTTTGTGTTCTAACAAGTTCAGACTGAGTGTTTTATTTGCAGATTCGATGAAATGAGAATTTCTATGGAAATAAAGGCTAAAACTAAACTACATAATATTATGTAGCTACTATAGTTTCTCTAAAAAATAAAAAAATACTATCAGCGGGCATTTCACCCGCTAACATCTCGATACCGCGGGATTATGGAGGATAAAAGTAGCCTAAGTGTTAATCTAGATCTTTAGCTACCAACATACCAATTTTCATCATAATCGGTTTAGTAGATTTTGCGCGAAGTCAAGGTTAAAAATAATGTATTTATGAGCGTGTCTACTTTGATACGTCGAGTCCTAAAATTATGCTTTTTAGTATGGTTTCGGAACGTGTCCTTCGATAAGAAGAAACCACAAGAAACTCATGGGAGTAACAAATATATTTGTTTACTTACAAACAAACTTTTACTTTTATAATAATTATTATAAGGATTCTCACGGGATTGCGGCGACATAACGTGTAGGCAAGTACCGACTTCTTGCTAATTAAGTTTTTTTAATCTCAAATCGCGTGCAGACTTACAGAATGATCAATAAAAAGTATCAACATTCCAAAACCTGTTCTTAGTAGGTAATATCAGGTAAATAATAATAAAAGTTATCGATTTATCAACAACGGGTCTGAACTGCGCAGTATGCCGCACCATATCTGGACATTTTTGTGTCTGACTAACGTCTATCTATTGTATATACGTATTTAGGTAGGTTTATTAGGTAATTTTATTATATTAAGATTATGTAATACTTAATAGGTATAATAGTTTGTGTACGGAAATTTCCTACTCATCGGAGTGTTGGAAGATAGACCGGTGGACTGAGAACATGTAGCGGTCGCGGGGAGTCGTTAAATGGAGATGGCTCGCAATTTGCGGCGTTCGTATGAGGGAGGCCTATGTTCAGCAGTGAACAGATAAGGGTGGAGATAATGATGGTGATGATCATTTATCTTAAGTGCTACATCGTAATCCATCACGGTATGATAGTCTCAAACGCTGACCTATATAACTTATATTTAAAAAAGCTGATTTCATTTGGTTCTATTATTTTTATTCGCCTGACCAAAGTCTTCATTAAACCAACGAAATTATATTACTAAGAACTAGTATGCTCACGTGCATGTACATGCTGTCCCTATCTAATCACACTATTAGATAGGGACAGAATGTTCCCACTTTTAGTTCTATGTGAGCATTCTAGTTCTAATAATATATCTTCTTTGATTTATTTATAGTAGAAAGACTTGCCTGTTATCTGTAAACCGGCTATGACAATGACAAGTCATGTGTCAAACTACAACTTATGTGTCCTTTTAAAAACAGTGCCAAACACGGAATTAGCGCATTACCAACATATGCTTCCATGGTATTGGGTTGCAATAAAAACGCCGCCACCTTATTGCTTCTTTATGCATCTAAAATTATTTCAAATGATTTGATAGTACACTATTAAAGACGGTAAACTGGCCTATATTGCTCTTCCTTGCTAGCAGAACGGCCATAACTAAGAAAATAACTTTTTAACGCACGACATATTTTATTTACTGTATGAGATGCGAGACTATGCTATGTAAATTAAATAGGTGGATACTAAATACCGACATATTTACCGAAAACTTGACGTAAACCCATATTCTGATAATGACTATTTACACGAACTGTATGTACTTGTATAATCGGGCAATTATTTTATTATTGTTATCAATTTATCATGTAATATTTATTGTTAACTAGTAAATAAACTTGACATTCATTTCGTATCGAAAATATTGTTTAATTTAACATGCCTATTGCATCCGGCCATCGCAACATGTGCAGTATTAATTTTAGGACGCAATAATAAGTTGTTTGGAACTAGGTATACTAATCGGATATACTGCTAAGTATGTTTGTTACTCCTCCACGCAAAAACTACTGAATACAAATAGCTTTAGATCTTTATTAACACAGGCCGCTTTTTATCCCGATATTCCCGCGGGATCAGGACTTAAACGGGTGAAACTGCGTCGGCTACCTACGTAGAGAGTTTACAGTTTCTACGCAATCAGTTCAGCGGTTTGTGGTAAAGGACCAACCTACACACGAACTTTCTTTCACCTTTATAATATTAGTCGGGTAAATTTTTCCGAAAACACATTTTAATAACAATCATGGTTATTTTCTGTTATCTGTTGACGGTGTGAAGCCAAAACGTTTCCATCAACAATATTTAATCATAGGAAGGTACCCAGAGGTGTGTAATATGAAAATGATGGTGATGGTGACTGATATGATAATGATAATCTTATCAGTGATAACAACGTTCATCCTAGTCCAGATTATCACAGATTCAGATATACTATCTGACCACCAAGCTTACCACACTGGCTTAGATAGGGATTGTTAGAATTGGAAAATTAGGTAGAATTAATGTTTTTCGCTCTTTGCCTAATAGAAACGGTTCCTACGGATAGAAAAACTTCTAACCCGATTTAGTTCAAACTCTATAAAGGTTTCGATGCATGAGTTTTTTTCGTACATAGCTTCATAATTGGACTATTGAACGTGATTTTAAGATGCGTGAGACCTCACGATGTTTGTTGTATGGGAGCCTCACATAAATAGGTATTTATTTTATTTCTGTATTTGTTGTTATAACAGATAAACATCATCTATGAAAATTTCTACTTTCTAGCTTTCATGGTCCATGAGATACAGTCTGATAAGATAACAGACAAAGAGGTTGCCCGGCCGCTCGCCAGAGGCGTGTTAGTAGTAGGGTGCCGTTTTTACCCGTTGCATGCGGAACTCTAATATTTACTTAGTAATTAGTAACACATAAACAACTCATTTATAACCGGCAGAATCTCGTTTTGCGTCTATAAATAGCATAAGTACAGCAATCATTTGAAGTAATTTAAATCTCTGCATTTGATTTTATGCAGTTGCGTTGCATAACAAAGTCCTGCAATTACGAGGTCACTATGGTAAGTAATTATTTTAAAATACCTATAAGGCATAATTTTACCGTAAACAATACATAGTACTAGTAGGCTAAAATACCTACACTTTGAGTACTTAGGTAAGTATTTTGGTTACAAATTATTTAGTTACTAGCTGCGCCCCGCGGTTTCACCCGCGTAAGTCCCGTTCTCGCGGGAATATCGGGTTAAAAAGTAGCCTATGTGTTATTTCAGTCACCAGCTACCTATATTTCAAGTTTCATGGGAATCAGTTCACTAGTTTTTGCGTGAAAGATGACACGCTTGCGTGAACACATTTAACATTCAAATGTTTTTTAAAATTTAAAGCTTTTTTTATTACATTTATTTTATGGTATGAGATTACCTACATTTTTGATTATTACTCTGCAATCTACATGAAACAAATGTACCTAAATATTAGTTTTTACATGTGCAATCTGAACATCTAATAGCAGAATTTATAAAGTTATGTAGTTGAATAATATGTGTTACCTCTTATGAGGGTGAAACCGCAAAGCGCAACTAGTACTTAATGTACCCAATAAGTTTCTATGACATAAGCTAGAGACATTATTAAATTATTTAATAGATATATGATAAGTGTGCAGGGCAGTTGTTTATAATAAGGACTAGTTAGTTATAAACTTACATCTCTAAAACCTTTGTAACTATACAACTTAAACAACCAGGTTTTTAGATAAGTACTTAATTCTGTTTTTGAAATGTTGGATTGAAATCAAATTTATTTTCCTGTTTTAACTGTGTGTTGCCTTTAATATGAAAACAACACAATCAAAATTGGAAAAATAATTTAACACTACAAGTTTTTTTTAAAATGTTAATTCTTACCTGATGTCTTGGTATCTTGGAACATATTTTCCTAGCGTTTGCCTTGCTATCTGATGAAGGAGGCTGTGTGGGAGGGATCCCAACACCCTTTGAAGACTGCAGTCGTGTCTTCACAACTTCTAGTGGACATGTTACCACTGCTCCCGCAGTTCCTGCCACACTGGGGATAAAGAATTAGAATTAATAAATATAAGAAATAAGGAAATAATTATTGTTCACTTTTTATTTATTTCTAGCCTATTCAGTCCCATTGCAGGGCTTTCCTCTCCTCTTCCCTGCCTAGTGCTACCTAGTACCACCCAGTCTCAATTGTGCAGGTTAGGTCTAAACTCGTCAATTTTCAATTTGCGTAATCCTTCCTTATTTCAGGGTTAGACTTTGGATTTTATACCTGCATTTAAATTTGGGATATGTTCAAATCCTAACTAAGGGTCAAGCAGCTGAAAAACAATATCTAAGGATTGCACATTGCAAAATGGAATTGCTCTTCTATTTTACTATACTTAAGCATTTTTTTAGTTTTGTTAAATAAATAGTAAATACCTGTCCATTATATGATTGAACCTAAGGGCTGTTCTTACATTGAAACTAAAAGTAGGTAACTTGCTGAAAATATTGTGTAACATGTTACACAAGTTAATATCTCCATGTTTCATCATTCCATGTGCCCGTTATGATTGCTTGTAATAGATACTTTTCTTTTACTATATTTAAATAGCATTAGATCCTGGTAAATCAGTGAATTCAATGAAGACTGGAAGGATTAGATTATCTAGACTAGAAGACGGAAGATGGCAGTATAACAAGAATCTTCCTTAAGAAAGCAATTTTACCTACAATTAGGTAATAATGTTAGTAGTTTTTCTGTAATAAAGTGTAATGTTTTATCTAACTACTTATTTCATGGGTGCACCCAGATCTTCCCTGCCTTCGAAGATCCCCCGGAACGGGACCATAAAGCACACTTACCTATTCCGCAGTTTATTTTTGTAATTAGTTATGTAGGTAGGTGGGAACCTAACAAGAACTTTTTAAAATGAAGAATTTGACAGATTCAAAACTGTGTCACGCGTAGCCAAAGTGCTGTCGTAAACAACGTCTTGGACGGCACATGTGCCAAAAGTAAGAATTACGAGATTACCCGCTGATATGATAACATTGTGATTGTGTATGATGCCTGGTACCAATGGTACACTTACCCTCCGGCCACCAAATGTATCGCTGTATCCCTCTGCTGAGACATTGTATCACTTCGAAAATAATTACATGTCGGTAAACTGCGTCTGTCTATAAATAAACATCATGCACCACCACTTCGAAACCGTCACAAAATTGACACAGTGCCCAAACAAACTAAATGTTTTTCCCATCAAAAAAGAAAGTAACAACTTCGGCTAATGTTTACACAAGTTTATTATTAATTTTAGCACTTATTTTATTCACTTTTCAGTTCTAAATATTTGTACACAACACGAATCACACCGCTTCGAACAACTCATACACACGAAATGATTTTTTTGTTATTTTGTTCACGCACACTTTTGTAGTTCACTGTGCACGTGAACGGCAGAAATCAACTCGTCGGCGCACACTACTCAACCGGAGAATACCTACGTGACGTCGTGGATGTCGGCACGGCTCATAACAAAATAAAGGAGATAACTATAGTACTCTCTCTATCTCATGCACAAAATCGCGTGAGCGAGCAGCCCATGGAATTAAGAATTACTACGTGCAACTGGAAGAATCATTGCGGCAGTAAAAACGAGCCTAGGGAGAGGACCTACAACTTTACACGTCTTTGTCTGAATAGGGTGACATGGCAAGCATGCGAAAGGGACACCCGAAGATAAAGTCCTCTGTCGAGACCGTTTATGTATTTTACTATTCTCCATTCAATAGAGTTCAATTTTGTATGACAAAGTTTTTGTAGTGAAGCTTCCAGATGTAGGACTTCTTAATTCCATGGATGAATTTTATTGTTCACGGAATTTCAATTAAAATTTTAAAGCGGTTTTTCGTAGCGAACAATAAAAGATATTAGGTCGGCTAAAAAGTCTTTTCGGTTTTGATTTCATTAAAAAGTTTAAATTCAAATTCAATTCAATTCAAATTCAAATTAGTAAAATGTACGATTTTCAGTGGATTTCATTTGTTTTACTTATTGTTAAAATGATCGAATCTAATGAAGATATTCGATACATTCTAAAATTATACTACAAAAAAAGTTAAAATACAACTCAAGCCTCGAAAAGTTTTGTGAAGTTTATGGACTTAATAATAGACTCATTGGGCTGAATGCAGTATCTGGGAGAGTAGCGCAAAAAATCTAACAGCAGCGAATAAAAAACCTTTTATTTTTATGGTTTCTGCGTTTTCAATCCGAAAATTTTGATCCCATTATTATTTTTCCCGGGTCTTATTCGCGTATAATTATTTTTAAATTCTCTTACCTCGACGTTTCGATCATGTTACAATGATCTTGGTCGCGAGGGGACCAAGAGGGGGGGGGGAGGGGAGGGAGGGGACTGAACCCCCCTCGCGACCAAGATCATTGTAACATGATCGAAACGTCGAGGTAAGAGAATTTAAAAATAATTATACGCGAATAAGACCCGGGAAAAATAATAATGAGTTCAAATCGTGTGAATTTAAAACGAAAATTTTGATATCAAAGATGCACGCTCTGGTCGCCCTGTTATGGATAAAATTGATGCAATTTTTAAAAAAGTGGCATATTCGGCATATTAGTAGTTACTATGTAGCTGGAGAACTGGGAATTAACCACAATACGGTTTTGACGCATTTGGAAAAATGGATAAGTACACAAAAAAGCTTATTATTTGGGTGCCTCATGAACTCACTGAAAGAAACCTAATAATAATAATAACAAATGTCATTATTTCAGGTCATATGCCTAACAAAATAAAAGGCAACCCATATTATACATTACAAAAAATATTAAATACCTACCTAAGTTAAAACTAAGTCAACAATCTTCTAACTACCTAAAGTAGTTTAGTACGTCCTATTTTCTGTTGGAGTCATGGTGCACAAACATCCAATATATGAATATGGGGCTATCTAAGCACCCAGTCAACGTCCTAAGGATTTCATTATCGGATTCACGCAGACGCGACCAGAAAGATGCAATGCGGGATCTTATAATAGCGAAAAAATCTGGTAGCCCGGCCTCTGCAAACATGCTCGACGCGCTGCAATATCGTGGACGCTTCACCAGAATACGATATGCGTCATTATATTGTTCTCTAATGATGCTAAGCGATCGCCGGGTGCAGTTGACCCAGAGCTGGCATGTATAGAAGCATTGACAGAATGCCCTAAACAATGTCAACTTGACACTGTCACTGCACCGAGCAAACCTGCGCGCAAGCATGTTGCATCTCATAGCCAGTGCTCTGCGCTCGCGTTCAACGTCTGCGTTATCGCGTAAATCCTCGTTCAAAATGTGCCCTAAATACCTGAACTCTTGTACCCTGGTCACTGACTCACCATCTAAATACACTGGCGGGACGTTCTCCGGACCCCTTCCTGATTTAAAAACCATCATCTCCGTTTTTTTGACGTTATATTTTAAGCCATGTTCTTTCGCATATCGCTCACAAATAGACAGAAGTTTCCTTAGTCCTTTAATTGAGGGGCTTAGGAGCACCATGTCATCCGCGTAGCTAAAATTATTCAGACAGGTGGTACCTATATGACAACATACTTTGGTATTCCTCAGCTCCTCAACCAACTGGTTAATATAGAGATTGAAGAGATCCGGAGATGTCAGCCCTCCTTGGCGAACACCACATTCTAACCTGTACTTATTAGACGTGCTGTCACCCCATCTTACGTAGTTAGTTTGGCCCGCATACCAATATCTCAACAGACCGACATACTAATGACCCGTGTACTCATTTGTAATTCTTTATTACGACGTTGTAAAATCGAATCATTTTTTGAAGCAGCTGATAATTGGTGATGAAAAGTGGATCACCTACGTAAACAACGTGCGTAAAAATCGTGGTCAAAGGTCGGTCAGGCTTCACAGACTGTGGCGAAACTGGGTTAACTCGCAACAAGGTGATGCTGGGTGTTTGATGGAATTGGAAGGGCATTATTCATTATGAGCTGTTACCGCCAGGCAGGACCATCGATTTAGAAATGTATTGCGAATAACTGATGAGATTAAAGCAAACCATAATTGAGGAAAAGCGGCCGGAATTAGTCAACAGAAGGGGTGTGGTTTTTTAACTGACTTCAAAAAAAAGGAGGAGGTTATCAATTCGTCTGTATGTATAATTTTTTTTTGTATGTTCATCGATTACTCGAAGACAGCTTGACCGATTAAGATGATTCTTTTTTTAATGGATAGATGGGAGCTTAAAGATGGTCCCATAAAAATTTGATGAGGATCGTATGAGGGTCTTCGGAGTGATGAACGGAAATGCTCCTCAAAACGCATTAATCAATTCAATTGTTCATCGATTACACGAAGATAGCTTGACCGATTGATAAAGTTCTTTTTTTAATGAAAAGGTGAAAGCTCCGAGGTAGTCCCATAAAAGTTTGGTAAGGATCTGATGAGTATCTTCGGAATGATGGACAGGGTAGCATCCCAGAATTCAATAAATTACTCATTTTTGGACTTCTAACAAAAATAATAGACCCCTAAAGAACTAAGTACAGATTGATTGGGCACCTGAAGCCACCTTCTCATCAGCAAACTACTCAATAATTAAAATTACGGTAACAATATTGTTGATGTTTAGGTATGTAGGGTATAATAAAAAAATAATTTAAAAATAAAAAAACCGACTTTAAAAAAGAAACAAAAAATAATTGATAAAAAAGACCAAAATAACCTCTACATAGGTACAGTGCCACCGACTAATTAATCTGTTTTATCATCTGAAGTCAGGCAGTTTTACTGGTTGGTTGCCCGACTTCAGATGATAAAACAGATTGATTAGCCGGTGGCACTGTACCTATGTAGAGGTTATTTTGGTCTTTTTATCAATTATTTTTTGTTTCTTTTTTTATTATTATAATAAAGCTTGACTTCACACATCTTTAGCCACTCAGCAAAAATTACGAGAGTTTGGCTGGGAGGTGGGAGGTGTTAAATAAACGTTATTAGATAACCTTTTGATATTTTATAGGTTTATAAAATGCGACGAAAAATTTTAGCCTACATACTTAAATAAACTTTATTAAATAACCTTTTGATATTATAAAGGTATATAAAATGCGAAGAATAATTTTAGCCGACCTATTATTCCCATATAAGCGAAATGTGTCCTTCGAACGCAGCCCACACTATGCCAAACAACTGGTTAAGTATTTATAAAATCTGGAACATTTCACATGACATTGACAGTTAATGCTGTCATTAGTGTCATAAATGACATTTTACCTTCGATTGACGGTGCATTGCATTGATAAATCGATTGCATAATTTTTTTATATAAATTCTTTGGCATTAGCCGGCTCTACTTTGTAAAACTGTTTTTTTGATCTATTTCGAAAATGTTTGCTACACGCAGAGTCGGAACTTTGTTGTAAGTGGCCTAATGTGACGTAAGAAAGTCCCGTTACGTGAAACAAAAGTTTTCATGTTCATACATTCGTGTTTCAGGCGTGCTGCAAGCGGCTCTCGCCAGAAGCACACTCTACCGGATCTTCCCTATGAGTACAGTGCCCTAGAGCCGGTGGTTAGCCGGGAAATCATGAGCCTACATCACGGAAAACATCATGCTACCTACGTCGCCAACCTGAATGCTGCTGAGGAAAAACTTGCACAGGCACAGGCTAAAGGTTGTACCAGTTAGCTGGGTCCTGTGGGTTTACCCGCTTATTCTCGGTCTCGTGGGGATTTCGTAAACTCTTTCAAAATTTAACTCTAATATCAACACTTAAGGCTGTGTGTTTATCCATCAGTCAGTCTGTTAGTCATTCAGGACAAAGCCTTTTTATAGATAAATTACGTTTAAATAACAGCCCTGTTTGTTCTTAAATCTAATTTACACTCAACTTACCTCCGTACCAAAGAAAGGGTCTAATGTTATCTAATCTAATGGAATTCCACCTAACTAATGCATTACCTAATACACACATGTGTGCACACACGTAAAACTCAGTGGACTGACTGAGTTGCACATAGTCATACATAGATTCACCATAGTCTATTTGGTGCCTTTACAAATGCAAAAGAAGGTTTATTTATATGATAAAAACTAGCTTGTGACTGTGGCTTCGCTCACGTTAAATCCTTTCTTGGCAGATGCCTAGGTCATAACATCTACCTGCATGCCACATTTCAGCCCAATCTGTCCAGTGGTTTGGGCTGTGCATTGATAGATCACTTAGTCACCTTTGAGTTATATAATAATATATTTAGATAAGATAAAGTAGGTACTTTTTCTACCAATCTCTTCAGCCTGAAGACACTTCATTTTATACCTATCTTTAAATATAAAAAATTCATTGTAAGCATAGTCTGTTATTAAACACAATTATAAGTAATTCTATAAATTTGACAGCAGCTGATACAAGCACCATAGTGAGTCTTCTCAACACTATAAAGTTTAACGGAGGTGGTCACATTAACCACTCCATCTTTTGGTTGAACCTCTCTCCTTGCAAGACATGTCTGACTAAAGAATTAGCACAAGCTATTGACGAGTAATTGTTTTAACAATCTTTTTCAGTATACTAGGAAATGTAGAAAGATTACAACTTAAGTAAAAAAATAATGAATTAATGATAGATAGCTGTTATATGGTAAATAGATTATAGAGAATATGTATCATTCTTCTTTATTTAATTATTTAGACTAGCAGCTGGAGCTCTATGGTTTCATATTCCTGATTTAGAATCTGGTAGATTATTTCATAATTTGATTTTTTAATGCTCTAAACTCTAAGGGACAGTCTCCACGAGCGTTAGAATCACGGCGATATTATTTTATTTCTACACAACGCACCGCCGCGTTAACATCGCTGTGTGCAGACAAGTTCATAGAGATTGTATAGAAATGTTGCTCGACGATAATATTGCCGCGATTCTAACGCTGGTGGAGACAATCTCTAAGGCTTATCTATTAAAAATATCTTTAAGGAAAAATACATTTTGCCGCAAGTGAATTTTTGAAAATGTATTTTTCTTTAAAAACATATTTATCTTGTAGAATAGTTATCATAAAAATAATAACTTCCCTCATATTGTTTATTATTATCTCTATCTTCAAATTGACTTGGGGTAGACATCTTTACAATAGAAACACCTTAAATCAAAATTGCCTGTCTACACCCTATCTATACCTTGGTATGTCAACTAACACAATATCTGAATAAACTTCAGGGGACATCGAGACAGTGATCAACTTGGCCCCAGCACTCCGGTTCAATGGAGGTGGTCACATCAATCACACCATCTTCTGGCAGAACCTATCTGCCAATGGAGGGAAACCATCGGCTACTCTACTCAAAGCCATTGAGAAGTAAATTCTAAATTTTATTTACGCAATTTTGGTTTATGATTTTGGTTTGAAGTAGTGTTTGTTTTGTATCCAAACCATAGTGTCAAAATGGGACTCTTTTATTAAGACTCTACTGTCTATCGGTCGCCAGGCTGTATCTTATAAATGGTGATAATAACACATTTTGTTTTATTTAAAAGCAATCAGATTAAAACTGTCTAAAATTTTATATTTCTTAACAATAAAAGCTTTAGTTATTAATGTCATTATTATCTTCTGTTGTGCTGTTCTTAGTATTGCCTATTTTTAATAGCTGTTGTCCAAATAAATAAAAAAATACTTTTCAGTGACTTTGGTTCACTAGAGAACATGAAGAACCAGCTGGCAGCGGCCTCCGTTGGTGTGCAGGGCTCTGGCTGGGGCTGGCTTGGTTACAACAAACAGATGAAGAAACTACAGATTGCTACTTGCCAGAATCAGGATCCTCTCCAGGCTACCACTGGTTTGTATTCCGTGTGTAAAGTTAGCTGTTTAGTACAATTAATCAGTGGTTAGGTTCGTAGTGGCGCCATAAACCGTGGTTCATTTACAGAAATTCTACAGTATGCTGTTTTCCAATTAACATTGAGAGATATTTGCCTTCCGAAATTCGAAGAATTTATAGTGTAACACTTCGAGGAAAAATCCACTGACAAAAGGGAGCTCAAGGGTTATACAATACTTTATTATTATACTGTTATTCAACCCTGTGCGTGATCTCGCTTGGCGCAGTTGGTTAGCGTGCCCTACTACAGAAGGGGAGGTCGTGGATTCTACTCCCCCAGGGAACATTGAACTTGTGAATAAAAAAGTACTTAATTTAATTAAATTTGTATTTTAATTTCAGGTCTAATCCCACTATTTGGTATCGACGTGTGGGAACACGCTTACTACCTACAATACAAGAACGTCCGCGCTGACTATGTGAAGGCAATATTCGACGTAGCAAACTGGCAAGACATATCCTCCCGATACGAGAAAGCTCTGTGAACTTGCAAAATTTATTGAAATCTCAGCATTTGAATCGTTTTAGAAAGCTTTAAGCTGAACAACACCCAGTGTTTGCATTAGATTATGTGATAATAAGTTTTAAAATAATATATTTGTTCTTATAGTATTGAATTGTTATTTATTCTACTCAAGATCGCCTGATATTGATGGTAGAGCAATATAAGTTGGTCTTCTATTCAATATCAAACCAATAATTCAGATATTGCCGTCTAGCCTTAACAAAGGAACTTGGCTTGTGAAATTCGAATCTAATATAATAAGACAACGGATATACCATATTACTTGACTCTGGGATATTCTCTTAGAGTATATATTACTACAAGTAGGTAATATTATATCCTCCAAGGATATTCTATTTATAAACCGATTTCAATATAGTAGTCTACTATTTATTGGAACTAGTCTTGCAATAGGAAATAGGAATAGAATAGGGTACGAATAAATTTGGAATAGGTTATGAAAAGACATGGAATAACTTTGGAATAGGTTAAGAATAGACTGGAATAATCTAGGAATAGACTAGCAATAGTCTTGGAGTAGTCTAGGAATAAACAAGTTATTGTCTTGGAACAGACTACAATTAGTCTTGGAATAGTCTTTGAAACATTGGGTTAACAAGTTAAAGGTATACTTAAAGAAATGCCTTCCAAAAATTTCGCACCCGACAGGACTTGAACCTGCATCTCTGGGGATCCGTCCCAACGCCTTTCCAATTTGGCCACGGATGCATGTTCAATCGAGTCGAAAGGATTGCATCTCTTATTGTTTTACGTTTTTTGGAGGCACGTAGCGCCATCTACTGACAATATTTGCAGACTGCCAGCTTGAACTATTCTATTTTCCATAGAATTAAATTCAACGTTGAGACGAATGAACTGAATTTTTGGAAGGCATTTCTTTAACTATAGTTATCCAAGTGTAGGAAACACTTTAAAATATAACAAAAACGGTTAATCGGAAGCAACATCTCAACGTTCAATTTAATTCTATAGAAAATAGAATAGTTCAAGCTGGCAGTCTGCAAATATTGTCAGTAGATGGCGCTACGTGCCTCCAAAAAACGTAAAACAATAAGAGATGCAATCCTTAATTTCGACTCAATTGAACATGCATCCGTGGCCAAATTGGAAAGGCGTTGGGATGGATCCCCAGAGATGCAGGTTCAAGTCCTGTCGGGTGCGAAATATTTGGAAGGCATTTCTTTAAGTATAGTTATCCAAGTGTAGTCTATCCACTTTAAAATATAACAAAAAAGTTAAAGGTACACATTTTCTTATAGAGGGCGATGAAAAGTAGAATATCTAACTCAGGAGCAAATACTACTTTTAGCTCGAGTGAGGTACTTTGAATCCCTCGATTCGCTCAGGATTCCACTCTACACTACAAACTACAATCCTTCGCTTCTCTCTGGATTCAAAAAACACTCTCGCCGTAAAAATAGTCATTTCTCCCTCGGTATACAATGTACTATGTTATTGCTCAAGGCGTATATCTATTAAAAATATTTTCCCACATTTTTATACCTACTCTCAGTTATATAAAGAACAATATTTTACAATTCTTTAAAACAAGAACTTCTTCTTGTTATTCTTACTAGTTCGTGTATTGTTCGTTAGCTTGATTCCGTGAAATGAAACGCAAACATGACTTTCTATCTATCAATGTCAAACAACTGTCAAAAATAATTTGTATTCCGTCATTGGTACCGAGTGCTTTTGTTGCAATTCGTGTTGCAAAATAATTAATTTTCAATCGTTTTCTGAATTGTTCCGTGTCTCCGAGGCTCGTGACATTTGCAGGGAAAGGTTTCTCATCATTTTTGAAGTGGTAAGCATTAGATATTAAGTATTTTAGGCTGTTTCTTTACAAAATGTTTGTCAGCCCAGTCACTCACTGTTATGTTATTGATTTTTCTCGGAACGTTTTATAAATATAAGTCGTCTTTCACCTGTAAAGGGCAAAGATAGCTACATTGTGATTACGTTATTGAACTTTCCTCTTTGGTTTTATTATAAAGAGTAATTCTTTGTCTAAAAATCTTGTGAATATATAGGTCTGATTCAGTAGGTATTTAGGGATTACCTATCTACCTTCTTGGCTAATTGGTACCTACCTAGTTTCATCACAATAATTCTGAAGGTACCTCTTACTTATAGGTACACTGAAGGCCGTTTTCAGTATTTTGTAATACTAGACCAATTTTGTTATTAGTTGCTACTGTTTGAAGTGGTGTTTTGTTGGTTGCCTGTTGAAATCAGTTAGTAAGTAGGCTACACTCATACTATTTACTCAGTATGTAAAAAAAATAAAAACATAATATTTAGGAAAAGTGGTTTTTGGGTAATTTGTTTAGTATGACTTAGGTACCATGAAGGTAAAAACAAATATACTGATAAAACGATAAGTAGGTGTATAGTTGAAAAAAATGTACTTTATACAATTTTTATTATTTTTTGTATGCACCACTATTGCACCAAAAGAAGTGTTAAGCTTATAGCCATAATTAGGGAATTTTGAATTGTGCACTTAATTTTCAACTAAGCATTTTAAACTGAATTACTTTATTTGTCCTTCTTTGTAATACCTAATCTAAAATTATAATCTACAAAATTATTGAAAAAAAATTTTTAAAGATATAAAATTAAATAATTAAGTAAAATAAAGAACTAAAAATGCGTCTCTAGATATGGTACCGAAAGGCTGGCTCTTTGCCTCTTTGGATAGCAATATCTATTTGTTGGCCAAAGTAGCAGCCAGCCCTTTAGTTACCAGAAGTTAATAAAAATCTAAAGCTTCTGGACTACAAATGGCAGAAATTTTAAATCATTGCCAAAAGAAGCATATTTCTACCTATATACTTACCTCTTTTATGGTCATCTAACTGCTCGCCTGCTAAAGTCCCGCGGGAAAATCGGGATAAAAAGTAGCCTATGTGTTAATCCAAATCTCCAGATGTGCATACCAGTTTCATTGCAAACGGTACAGTAGTTTTTACATGATTAAGACATGATAATTAACAAATGTCTAAACAAACAAACATCTAAACTTTTACATTTATAATGTTAGTCAGCTCAGTGGGATAGAATATTCTCAATCACATCTTAAATGTGTTAGGAAAACTTCTAAATTCTTGTAGCAAAGTATCTAGGGTAATAGAATGATAGCGGGTGCCTAGACCTACCTCAAAATTCAAATTGCTTTGCATGAATGTAATTATATTAGGGAGTGTTTTTACATAAATGTGCCAAGTATAGAGATGGTCATGCTTTTGGTGCAGGTTGACCATATAATCTAAAATCATGGTCTATTTTGCATATGTCGAAGATGACGATGATTAAATTGTTCTTGTGGCAAAGTGTTAACTCTCACCTAAAAATTATAAAAAAAAACCAGGTATATCAAAATTAATTCGTCAAATACCGTCTGTGAGATACGATGCCACGGACTGATACACACACTCACAGACAGAAAGCTCAAACTTATAACACTCCTTTTCATCAGGGTTTAAAAAATTAGTGGACTCGCCGTGCAATTGGCGCCCGCTACGCTACTAATTACATTTTGCACCCTCCCCCGCGGTAGGTAATATAAACAAACGAATGAGTGACCGCCTTATTTACCTACTTAAAACTTATCTTACGGCGTGGTTTAGAGATTAGAACAAAACGCGATTTACTTGTAGAATTAGGCTTATTCGAGTTTGATCAATCCTAACCTTACATGTTTAACCATTATTATCTCTACTCTGCTTATGTAGGGATCTCTTTGACTGCTGTCATTTAAATCGCAAATTAAACGTAAAACCACAACATCGCAAATCGCTAAATTAATAGCAAACACAACATGTGTGTCTTGTTGTTTTTCCATCACCAAATCTTAGCCTAACAAAACTTCTTAAAGGCATTAGTGTGGTTTCAAGTACTGTATAGTTAAAAGCATTATGTGGTTTAGAAATGACCGACGACGTTTTGATGCATCTTGATCAAGGTAGACTGGGTAGATTTAGATTCAAAATAATATCCTAGTAAGTCACAATGTATGGTGTGCATAGCACCGATGGATTATCGGGTTCGGCGCCACACGCGATGTTACCGGCAGACGTCGGTCGGTGAATGCACTTTTGACAGGAGCCAGTGAGCCAGGCTGTTGGCTGTTCCTGAAGGAAGGGGGACTGCATCCATAAATTGATTCATTGTTTTATTTATTTCTATATACGATTTTAAACTTAAGGCCCCCGTTTCAGTACCAAGTAAAATTCCTTTGCGTTGGACGATGCCACACAGCAGGATGCGAGAATATTTGAAATATATATATTATCAAATTGTTAAACATAATTTATATTTTAGGATTTATAACAACTATTATAGCTATTATAATTATAATAACTATTATAGGCGCAGCTATTATATATATTTATTTCTAGTTGAGTTTGCCTTATTACCCGACTGCGCGATGCAAAGAAGGGTTATATTATGAGTCTATGTATGTTTGTTCCTACATAGCGCTTATGTATAGTTAGCTCAATAGTTTATTTTGAGAAGTGGGAATTGGCTGTGGACTGGACATAATATAAGTCCACTGGACATAATATCTATATAGTTTCCAGCTATCTTACTCTTCTTTTCGTGTCGCTTTCTACGGCGTCCTAAGGGTTGCCAACTACTGGGCCGGACAAGGTGTCTAACCTTGTCCGGCCTAGTAGTTGGCAACCCTTATGGCATTGTCCGAAGCCTTATACAGGTCCAGCAAAGTGCAGGAAGCAGGACATGAAGGACAAACCAACAGGCCAGGTTTCCAGCTATGTTTGCACGTGAAGGAGTAACAGTACCTATTTGTAGAAAAACGTAGTGAACCAAAAGTCTTACACTATCTTTTTAGAATTGTTCACAACTTTTAAGACCAGCTGTGAGATTTTTCTTTTAGAAAATACTAAGCCTTACCAACTGTTCGTAATAGAAACGAAACGTATTATTGACGAAATATTAAAACTCAGCTTGATTGATACGTAAAAGTACATTTACCAAGCCCAGCCAGTGAACGAACTTCGAATCTTGTTCAAATTATCCACCCGGATAAACTCGATTGACGGACGATGGTACAATACGCTATTTTCTGGGTGTTTTATTATTTCACGGATCCCTGAACTTATTTGGGTTGTTAGTTTTGGCGGGTTTAGGGATAGAGGATTTTGGTAACGGTAAATAAGTTGTATTACGAAGCTTTTGGGGCTTTAGGGTTAAAGCGAAGGATTTATAAACTAAAAACGCATACTTGTTTACTATGGGTAGCTAGCTCGACTCGCGACATCCCGTAAGCGCGTTTAATTTTAACTATATTGCTAATTAGGTGTATAACTGTTTTTGAAGTGCAGATTACTACTATTCAGTATGCCAGTATTTCCGTATGTTTTGTAATTACTGAAATATATTGACAACCAAATCTACAAATTCTTCGATTCGATACGATTAAGCCTCGTACCCATTAGGCGACAAATGTCAAGCGATACGTGTTCTCGAAGACAAGTCCAGAGAAATTCATAAATGTATAAGAACCGAGTGAAGGCTAAGAAGGGATTTTAGTAGTATTTTTACTCTTTTTTTAGATGACAATATTTTATACGAAAACCGTAAAATCGACAATTTTGGTTAGATCAATATTTTATGGGTATAGTTTATTTTGTTTTGCCTTTAGGTATTTTATGGGCTTCGAGTTATGATTTTGTCTTTAACGATCCGATAACGAAAAACCTAGATATGTCCAAAGAGATAGTAAGTAATGATGTTGGTCTCGAAGCATGGTATATAGGTAAGTTTTTTTTTGTATGGGTTGATTTTTCAAATCCCTATATAGTATCCCGTATATATCCCGTTTTTTATTCAAAATAAAAAACGTCACTATGATTTTAAAAAGAAAATAAATCTTAATTTAGAAGATCAAAATTAGAAAGCTTTTAAATTAGGCTGGGTTCGAACTTATTCGATAGATATCTAATACCCGTAGAATGAAAAATCAGCCCTAAATCATATTTTTTCCTGTTTTGTATAACTAATTTTGGATATTAGCTCTTCATATTCTCAGCACGGTGTCGTCTTCATTTTATTAGCTTCGTGACTGTTAGCAGGTCTCAATATTTTTCGTAAGTTTAAATGCCTGTAAAATCAAAACTAATAGATATTATTGACTACAACAAAAACCCTGCAAAAACCTGTGTATTTGTATACATACAAGCTTTACTGTACATACCTACCTTACAAATTTTCAACCGATTTGGCCATTACCATTCTTCATTCTATAGTACCTACACGAGCAGCGTCCTGCGGTTCGAACCACGTAAGTCCCGATCCCGGAAATATCGGGATCAAAAGTAGCCTAATGTTACTCCTCGAAAAAGTAGCTTTCTATTGGAGAAAGTTGTTTTCTATTGTTTCTATTTTTGAAATCGGTCCAATTTTGGAGCCTATTCATTACCAACAAAGAAAATTTTCCTCTTTATTATAATATAATACTATATAGCTGCGCCCAGTGGTTTTACCCGAGTAAGTCCCGTTCCCGTGAGAATATCAGGAAAAAAAGTAGCCTATGTGCTATTCCCGGTATCCAGCTACCTATATTCCAAGATTCAGTAGTTTCAATCGATTCAGTAGTTTTTCGGTGATTGAGTAACAAAGTCACATAACATACATACAGAATACAAACTTTCGCGTTTATTAATATTAGTAAGACTATGATTGTAATGATAATGAACCAACTCATTATGAAGCTTGTCTACACAATAATACTGCTTTCAAATTATAACTGAAACGTGAACCAACGAAATTACAGTAAGTTTCCAGTCGCGTGGCTTTAAACGTGTCTTGAAAATAAAGGAGGAAACTTAACACAATAGTGTATTGTATTTACCCCTCTGGGGAAAATAAATGAGTTTTCACCATCATTAAATCGTAATCTTACTAATAATGTAAACGCGAAAGTTTGTATGTATGTGACTTTGTTACTCTTTCACGCAAAAACTAGCCGATTGCGATGAAACTTGGAATTGGTAGCTGGAGACCGGGAACACATGGGATACTTTTAATGCCGATGTTCCCGCGGAATCGGAATCGCGGGTGAAACCGCAAGGTGCAGCTAGTAATATTATAAATAAATGCCAAAGGATGGATGTTTGTGTTTCAATCACGAAAAAACTACTGAACCGATTTTCATGAAACTTGGTATAGTTGGAAACATGGAATAACACATATCTAAGTTATTTTTTATACCAATATCCCGCCGTCCCGGAACTTTTGCGGGTAAAACCGCGAGGTAACAGCATGCAGAATAACATTTAGATTTTGTACTAGGTCATAAGGGGGGCGTGGGGGGTTATTGATTGCCTTGAAAATCGCAATTAAAGTAAAGCAAGTAATATCGTATCATAAGTGTTATTTAGAAATTCTTAGTTCTAACTTCCAACACGAAGTTTACTTCAGCCTATTCATATTTTAGTAGGTCTGTACGTTAAGAATGTTTTGTTGAAAAAAAAAACAACCGCAATAATAACCTCCTCCTTTTTTGAAGTAAGTTAAAATAGGCTTTGTTGACTGCTCTTATTTTGTAAAATTACCATAACAGGTTTTTTTTTGTTTCAAAAGGCTAAGGTCGAATGCAAATATGTAATCTCACAATGAATTTCATTATATAACTAGACTATGAAGAGCGACGTTTGAAATTACTAAAAAACTAACTCGGTTAGAACTTGATAGATGTCAGCACCATATATAAAACAATTTTAATTAAATGTCTATGAACAATGTTTTGTAGTTGATAGGTAGGTGTCATCTTTGATAGCAGTTAAGTCGATTTAGTTAGAGGCTTTAGAGGGCGACCTGAAAACTCTAAGACTTGGTGAGACAAACCAGTACACGGAACGAAGAAGCTGATAATTGAGCGTTCAAACACTATCTCACCAGGTGGGTCACAAAGATGTCTGTCTAAGATATAGCTCGCCCATCCTATCCTATCTAATACTATAAAGCTGAAAGTTTGAGTATGTGTATATGTGTGTTTGTTACTCAATCACGTAAAAACGGCTGAACCGATAGGTAGCTGGAGACCTGAAATAACACATAGGCTACTTTTTATCTCGATATTCCCGCGGGAACGGGCCTTACGCGAGTGACACCGCGGGGCGTAGCTAGTCTACAATAAATCCGTTCGCCTGTGACTATGTTCGTTCTGGATAACACGGACTCGACGAGCCGTGGTGACGATATCGACGGTATCGACGACGATATGGTGGAGACACTTACTCTTTGAGATACTTATTGGCATCATTATTCAACTAGCAGCACCCCACAGTTTTACTCACGTATGTTCGCCGATCCCTTAGGAATATCGGGATAAAAACAGCTAATCAACATTACCGAGTTTCATCGCAATTGGTCAGCGGTTTTTGCATTAATTAATAACAAAATACTGAATTATACAATACATTCAAACGTTCACATTAGATTAGATAAAAACTTTACTGTGAGTACCATAAATTTACAAAACATTATAAAAACTTATAAGCGAATTATAAGAAATGTACATTAGACGGCTTTATTGCTAGAAGCGATGTCTTCCAGTCATGCTGGGTATTAGTAGAATTCTGACATAGTTTTGATGACAAAATAAAAAAAATACTGCTGTCTGGCCATCTATGGGAACTTTTAGAAACTATTTTTTAAGTTTTAAGTTAGCAAATAGGTAGTGGAGCTCATTCAACAAAATAAATTAATCTACATACATAATTAATCCATCTATAAAATATTAGCTTAAAAATAAACTTTATTTATCTCTGAATCAGTAAATTATAAATGTATTGGTCACGTTTGACTACTATCACACCTATTGGTGAGTACGAAGGTCTAAGATGAAGCACGCTGACCTAGAAGACACTTTAGGCTGTTTTTATCATACATCAAGGCTATGAGATATTATGTACTAGTACTAGAGATTGTTATAATGTTCTCCCCTTTAGCTTTGGGATTCGAAACTGTTAGGTGTTGGGGGCCTGCTAGTAGAGTTTCTATTAGGGAATTGTTAGCGCGTCTAGTCGACGCGTCTGCTGACCCCAGGGCTGACGGCTTCTTGTCCCACCGGATCAGTTTAGCTATCCAACGTGCGAACGCCGCGCCGCCAGCATCTTGGGCGCTTTGCCGCGGGAGGGAGGTGCTGACAATTTCCTTTTGTTTTATTTTTAGGGTTATTTTTGAATTTTATTAATATTTTTTTATATGTGATGTAATTTTAATAGTACTAGAGATGATGTTTCAAACATATTCCATGTTTCTTTAACTTAAAATAGATCTAAAGGGCTGTTGCAACGCTGACAATATCCTACTAAATTACAAAGCTGAAAGTTTGTGAGTATGTGTGTATGTTTTTTCCTCAATCACGTAATAAAAACCGCTGAATCGATTACCATGAAACTCGTCGGTATGTAGATAGCTGGAGACCTGAAATAACACATAGGTTACTTTTTAGCCCGATATTCCCGCGGGATCGGGACTAACGCGGGACGCACCTAGTTTTTAAATAAATTTAATATCGCTGCAGGATTTAATATGAAGTCGATTACCAAAAGCATCATTGAGTTTGCTGTTAAGTTACCACAGTGGCTGTACTACTGTCCTTCTTCTGATGACATATCTGTTGGTAAGGTTCAGATCAATGCTTAGTAGTCTAGTTCGATAACTTCTATTCTCATCTGAGCTTATCTCATGGTCCCAGTTGCTTCCCTCTCGGGAGTCTAGGGTATGTTAAAACCCATAAATTAATTTGTGGTCGGCGTTAGTAGGTAGGTCATCATTGGCCGCACCTGCAAATAGATTTGGCAATATTTTTAACCCTCCTCGGTACCATTTCCTTGGTTTTTGCCGTACATATTTACTACTTGCTCTAGGACTAAGCAGGATAATTACTCTGACTCTTTACAGATTGGTAAAAATCATATGATGAGTGTGTATATGATGCACATATTTAGAGGAACAGTGACAAAGGTCTCTAACGATTTCAATGTGTCACTGAAGTTTCGGCCGCCTTTTATTTACTATTTATTTATTGTAGGTCGTGCAAAAAGAGACTATGGTAACCGCTAATATCTAGAACGAGTCAATCAATAGCAGTAAATAAAAGGTGAAACAACATTGAAATCAAAGTATCGAAGAAGAAATGGTTCCTCGCTACCATTTTTTCTTCGGTGCCTTTTCCATGCCGTGGCTACACGGCCCCGGCATAATGCGTGGGCCATTTTTAGTAGTCGAAAATGACCTGAGATAGCTTTGCCATGAATTGACACCTAGTTATATGCAAAATGATATTATTATATTGTAATTGCGGTCTAAGATGAAGCACGCTTACCTTCAATTTCTTTACAGGAAAATTTCTACAAATTTAATTCACGTCTATTCGCCGCGGTCTGAATAAAGAATGACAAAGCAGAACGTTAAAACCGCTGCCATTTTAATCACGGCATTACGTTAAAAATAAATCATTATGTATGTTATTTATATGCCAAATTAGTAATAGGTACAAATGAATAAAACATTTTATTTAATAAAAACCTGATACTTGTGACTTTTAATTATGTAATTATAATAACTTAATAACACATGAAATAAACGGCTTATATAATCTAATTGGTAGATGTACTTTTGACCTCTAAATTTCTCTTACCTTAGCGATGTTTCTGGTTGCCTCCCTCTCGGGAGCTCAGGGTCCGTTAAACCCCCCCCCCCCCTATTGGCCCTTACCATCTCCTTATTTCAATACCTCAATCGTTCAGCTAATAAAACAACATATTTATAAAATTTAAAAAAAAACAAGTTTTTTAAAACCAACTTTATAGAGCATTTTTTCTTATCTGTGGTTTTTAATAGTCGGGGCTATTTTTTAAGCGACAAAATAACGAGAAAAGGACGATAAAATTAAGGTAAGGCCCATTTTTGTGTCCGAACAGTAGATAAGTCATTCATAAGTGAACAAATATACTGCAAACATAATTGGCAAAAACGGCCGTCCGTACAAACCTCCTTGGACTATGTTAGTTTACCCGCTAAGTAAAAGATTTTATTTATTTTCCCTGATGGCTGCACCGGTCTTAGTATCGGATACCTATTACTACAATAAGATATTGTGTCACATGATATTGATGTCCTAAAGTATCGCGTTACGAAGATATGAACAAATAAATCCTAATATTTGAAAGGTTGAAATTTAAAAAGTTTAAAAGTACCTATGTTTGTTATTCCTTCACGCAAAAACTACTGAACCGCTGGCGATAAAACTTGGTATGCAGATAGCTGATATATCCCGATGTTTCCGCGGAATATGGACATACGAAAAACCACGTGGCGCAGTTAGTTTAAAAATAAATATCGTTAGTGTCAAAGGTATCTGTGTAACGAATGGACTTAGAAAATAAACAGGACTGATTAGTTGAACATTTTGCCTTACAATAGACAGAGGCTAATCCGAGCCGAATGAGATAGCAATCGACGATGTAGTGTGTCTCGTTCTTTTATCTTGCCAGCCTACAAAAATTATCATATTTAAAAAAAAAACATTAAAAGAGGTTGCAGTTATTGTACGGCCAGATAAAGTACGACCCGATAATGTCAGTTAATTGGACGCCAGGGTCTCGTTTTAACACTTCGTACAAATTGTATGGGATGTAAACAAGACGAATATCCTGGCTTCCATTTAACAGGTCGTATATATTATCGGGTCGTGTAATACGTGGTCGTCAAGTACATTATTGGCTCCCATTTCCTTTTTAATATTTTAATGGTAACCCATGCCAGTGTCATGGCGGCATCATGGCAGTAAAATAAGAATTAATTTTTTTAATTTATAAAATCGCTGCGTTAAATTCTATAAAATGGTGAAAACGTGTTGCGTTTTTACTTGTACAAGTGAATCATATGGTTGTTGCAATATTTTATTTCATAGGTAAGCCAAAATATGTTTATTATTGTATTCTACAAATGTTTTGGTCTATTACAAGAATTTATAGTGACTATGATTTTTGGATTTTTGTATTGAGTTCGGGTAAGTTTTTTTTTACTGTAATTTTATTATTTCAGCTTTCCGAAAAATGAACAAATACGACAAAAATGACTCAGCAGTATGGATGTGAAGTAGAAAATTACAAAAAAATCAGTCGTATGCAGTCGTCACTTCGATCTTTCCTGCTTTTACTCCCGTCGATTATTGAAAACCGATGAATACCAACAATTCCGCTGATGGTACGAATACTGTTAGATATTTTACTACTTACCTGCTGAACATGAGTGATAATAAGTAATTAGTCAAAAAGTTTTATTTTTGAAATTTCCTCTAGCTTTACATTTGATGAATTTTGAGGGAAGTACTATATTAAATTTAACGTAATTGGCCGTCATGTCTGTTAAAATTTGATTTCGTCAGTCAGTATGTAGTATGTGTCTTTGTGTGTATGTATTTTCCTTCTTCTTCTGCTGCTGCTTCACACCAAAGAAAATTAATTTAATTTCTTCTTCTTTCTTCGAACCTGTGCCTCTTGCATGACGGGCGAGAGCGCTAATCTTTGCCTCACGGGAACCCGTCGTGATACGGTGATTTTTGATGATACATTTCTTTTTGTAAAATATTTATACTTACAAAGTGTTCTAAAATTAATAAGCATACTATAACAATTAATAAAACTGTTTTATACCGTGTCCTTTTGTATTATTTCATTAATCCTTAAAGAGCGTCTATTGCTAATGGAAATCTTCAATTTGCCAACAGAGACTGAGACGTAAGTCTCAGTAATATTATAAACGCAAAAGTTTGTGTGTATGTCTGTGACTTTGTTACTCAATCACGCAAAAACTACTAAACCAATTGCAATGAAATTTGAATATAGGTAGCTGAAAACCTATAATAACACATAGGCTATCCCGATAATCTCGCGGTAACGGTACTTACGTGGGGAAACCGCAGGGCGCAGCTAGTAAATAATACAATTGCACTTGCATTATTAAATCTAACATCTGTCACATAAAAAAAATCTTATTGTCACCCTATTAGAAAATGACACAAGTCCTTTGCTACAACCATCTTGCTCAGCTCGTTTTTATTCTGACAGTTTTTCCTCCAGTTATTTATCTTACCTCCATGGTGTAACGTGACACTTTAGAGAGGCTGAGATAAAAGTAGCAGATATTTTTTCTTAATTTCATCGTGCGATATTTATAAAATCAAGTTTTGGCGGATTATGTCAACGCCTATACTCGCATTAATTACCTTTTGACCTTTTAACTGACTTGTGTATCGAGTTTAGCTATTTTACACGCCTAGGAGATGCGGGTTCTATTTTCGTTGGGAATTTTTCTGCGATTCAGAATTAATTTCGTACTGCTGATTATTTCCGATGTGTGGATCCGACTTCTGTATCAATTTTGTACCCATGGAAATGGACTGGTCTCAATTAGAGACTAGAAGGAAAAAGCCTGCTTGATAGTGAAGCTTTTTATCACATTCGTAACGGCCGAGCTTTGATTATAAACACATCGGCCGAGTTTCATACGTTCTTTACTTTGTTAAATTAATCGGAAATTTACTCACACACCTTTAAAAAAATTCACTCAAAATTCGAACTCCATTTTCTATTACCCACCATCTAGGGATCTAGGTAATATAAGTAGGTACGTACCTATAACTAAAGTCTATAATATGCAATAGTGACTATATACGTTGTGTTTAATTAAGAAAGGAATATAATGCGATGTTTGGTTAAAATGTCGCACAAAATTGTTTTTATAATGGTCGAAATTAATGAAAACTTGTCAAATTCTGATCAATTTGATCGACAGATCGAATATTAATTTCCAATGTAAAATAACACCGTCCTAGGAAATTTAAAAATATCCAACTGATTCCCAAACCCTCAAGGAGGACGTTCCTAATTCGTTGCTATATATTTATTTTTCTTCCTTTAACTTTTCCACTGACATAATGGTCTACTAAATTATAAGAACTACCGCGCTTAATTTAGTCTGTGATTTAGTTCATAAGCATAGAACACCTTTATATTCTAAGTTCAAATAGTATAAATCAAAAATTTAAATTGGACTAGTTCTCCCAAGGCCAGTGCACAACAAAATTGATTTAATTGCATTTCTAAAATCAAATCCTGTTGTCTATTTTTTTTTAGCTGAAAATGAGTCTTAAATCGTTGACAAACGTGTCACATTATTCTAAGTTTTAGGTTACGCCAAATAAGTTATAGAATTAGTCCGGTTTTAAGAATTTGTATAAAATGAATGAAGATGCTCGAATTATTATCATTCATCCTGCGACAGCCTAACCATACCAAGATGTACAAGCTGGTAAGTAGTAATTAGCAATTAAACTAATTTTTCGGTTTTGATTACGGTACTTTTATTATATTAAGGACGCGACTCATGTGAAATCCCTTCCGATGGAATGGTTTTATTCATAACCGGTGTCAAATAGATCTTTAAACAATGTATTATGTTATTGTACATGATACAAGAAGTGTCCCCTTCATTTCAAAAATAATAAAAAATAACTTTAAATACCACTATTATACAGGCAAAGTTACCCCTGTTTTACAAAATAAATCAATTTTTCTTCTAAATCCTTAACCGCTATATTTTCTTATAGGCATCATAATATTAGAAAATACAATACCTAGAACCCCTTCATCGCATTTTTTCAAAATATTATTTTAATCTTCGTTAATTATTGATTTTACGAGAAATTGTAGATTTTTCACGCAATTCCATCTCGCTCATTTATATGCAATAGGACAAGGACCGTTGCTTATCATCTATCGCCGCCTTAAACATTTTATCAATGTTGTACGTTTTGAGGTCTTAACAAACCTCTTCCTCGGGAGTAGATAGTGCCTCTGAGTTCGAAAGTCATAGTTAAGAAAAGTTGTAATTACTCGTTGTCCTGAAATAAAATGAAGTGTCACGTCTCTAAAATAGGACAGACAGTTAAAGTTTGTGTTACATCTTTACTTGACCTTTGAACGTTATAAATCTTACATTTTAAGAATATTTTTTAAATAAAAGATATTATGCAAAATCAGTAGAGTCAAATCACTACCTAATTATCATTTAATGTCTTTTAGTAGACTGATTTATATCTGTAGTTTTTTTCCAATGTCAAGGTATGTCATACAAATGTAACGCCAAATTATCATTGAGACCTTGACACCACTGACTTTTTTTTTATTTTGTTCAGGTCTTTGCCTTGTTCGCTCTGCTCGCGGTAGCCGCCGCTAAGCCCGAGCCAAAACCAAGCGTTGGCCACGCGTACACCACTCCCTGGAACTACGGATACTCCAGCCTGGCTGGTATCCCCCGTTACGGCTACAATGGACTCGCTGGCTACGGTCTCTCTGGAATCTCCGGTAACTACGGCTACGGTTACTCCGGCTGGGCTGGATACCCCGCCGCCAGCGGATACTCCGCGTACTCCGCACCTGCCGTCTACTCCGCTCCCGCTGTCGCCGCCGCTCCCGTAGCTGCTGCCTACTCTGCACCGGTTTACTCCTCGGCTGTCGCTGCCCCCGCCGTCGCCACCTCCGTGTACGCTAAGACCTACCCAGTCGCCAGCGTTGCCGCCGCTCCCGCCATCTCTGCCCGTTTCGCCGCCCCCGCTGTTGCCTCTTACGCCGCCCCCGCTGTTGCCTCTTACGCCGCCCCCGCCGTTGCCTCTTACGCCGCACCCGCCGTCTCCGTTGCTAGCGTAGCTGCTCCCGTCGCGTCGTACGCCGCACCTGCCTACTCTGCTCGTTTCGCCGCTGCCCCAGTCGCCTCGATCGCCGCTCCTGCCTACTCTGCCTACTCTGCCGGTTTCGCCGCTGCTCCCGTTGCCAGCGTAGCCGCTGCCCCCGCCATCACTGCTCGTTTCGCCGCTGCCCCCGTCGCCTCAGTAGCCGCTGCCCCAGTCGCCGCTGTCGCCCCTGCCGTAGCTTCCGTCGCCAGCCCTCTGATCGCCAAGTCTTACTCTGCGTACTCCGTGCCCGCGTACGGCTACTCTGGTTCTTACCCTGGCTCGCTCTACGGTAACGGATACGCTTACGGTTACGGACCTTACTCCAGCCTTTACGGTAACGCCTACTCTGGCATCTACGGCAACGGTTACTCCTCCGTCTACGGCACCCCTTACTCCGGCCTTTACGGTAACGGTTACTCCGGCCTTTACGGAAACGACTACTCCGTGTACGGCAGCGGTCTCGGTTACGGTTACGGCAGCGACTTCTTGTTGAAGAAGAAGTAAGTTATTACTGGAGGCTGAAGATTAGTCATGATTAGTAAATAAGCCACGTGATCGGTTACCTTAATCATGTTATGAAACGAATACTGCCAATTTGTATTTACTATCTTATGTGTTCAACTGTTCACGTAATTAATCAAAAATCGGTGATAAATAATGTATAATATTTCTTTTCTCCTTCATACCAAATATGAATAAAGAATTAGTAACAGTTTACTTTGTGTTTTATCTATACACTAACTACACCTCGGGGTTTCGCTCACATAAGTCCTAATCCCGCGGGGATATTGAGATAGAAACGGGATTGAGGTAGGAATTTACGGGGTTACATATGATTACAAATCGATCAATTCTTATTATTTATATGAATCTGCACCCTATCTGCATCTATAGCTATCAGCATACCAAGTTTCATCAGGTGGTTGTACCTTTGTCACCGTTACTTTGTCATAGTTGATATGAAAAATTGCCACATTTCTATATTTTCTGATAAATATTTTGTTTCATATTTTATGGTGAATTATTTAGTTTTCATTAGTTCTTACCATGAGTTAATACGTAAATACGTACACTATAGGTAAATAGCAGGACAATTTATGGGCTACTGACGTTTCGTCCAAATTATATTGTCATTCTAAGACCTTACAGCCTGGTACAAATCGTAGGCGTGTATGCGGTTCACATCCTACTAATGTTATAAATCCGAAAATCTGTTTGTTTGTTTGTTTGTTTGTTTGTTTGTTTGTTTGTTCCCTCTTCACGGTCAAACGGCTCGACCGATTTGGATGAAAATTTGCATAGGGATAGTTTAAATTATGGAGAGTAACATAGGATACTTTTGATCCCGAAAATCCCGCGGGATCGGGACTTACGCGGGTGATAACTATTTATTAGATGAAAATTTGCATAGGGATAGTTTAAATGATGGAGAGTAACATAGGATACTTTTGATCCCGAAAATCCCGCGGGATCGGGACTTACGCAAGTGATAACTTTTTCTTATATGAAAATTTGCATAGGGATAGTTTAAGTGATAGAGAGTAACATAGGATACTTTTGATCCCGAAAATCCCGCGGGATCGGGACTTACGCGGGTGATAATATGAATGAATGAAAATTTGCATAGGGATAGTTTAAATGATGGAGAGTATCATAGGATACTTTTGATCCCGAAAACCCCGCGGGATCGGGACTTACGCATTTGATAACTATTTATTAGATGAAAATTTGCATAGGGATAGCTTAAGTGATAGAGAGTAACATAGGGTACTTTGATCCCGAAAATCCCGCGGGATCGGGACTTACGCAGGTGATAACTTTTTCTTAGATGAAAATTTGCATAGGGATAGTTTAAGTGATAGAGAGTAACATAGGATACTTTTGATCCCGAAAATCCCGCTGGATCGGGACTTACGCGGGTGATAATATGAATGGATGAAAATTTGCATAAGGATAGTTTAAATGATGGAGAGTATCATAGGATACTTTTGATCCCGAAAATCGCGGATCGGGACTTACGCAGGTGATAACTATTTATTAGATGAAAATTTGCATAGGGATAGTTTAAGTGATAGAGAGTAACATAGGATACTTTTGATCCCGAAAATCCCGCGGGATCTGGAATTACGCAGGTGATAACTATTTATTAGATGAAAATTTGCATAGTGATAGTTTAAGTGATAGAGAGTAACATAGGATACTTTTGATCCCGAATATCCCGCGGGATCGGGACTTACGCGGGTGATAATATTTATTGGATGAAAATTTGCATAGGGATAGTTTAAATGATGGAGAGTAACATAGGATACTTTTGATCCCGAAAATCCCGCAGGATCGGGACTTACGCGAGTGATAACCATTCAATGAATGAAAATCGACACAGGGGTAGGATAAGTGATGTAGAGTGGCATCATCATCATCGTCATCCATCGTCATCGTCACTTACTGACGAAATACAAACTTTAACTTACTTCACCTACCTACCGCAGTGCAAAAATCCACACTTAAACGGACGACCAGGGAAGTACTGATGATGCCAGGCGCGGTAGCGCCTGGCTTCAATAGTACTTCAATGGGCGACCGTTTAAGTGTGGATTATTGCATTGCGGTAGGTAGGTGTTCAAACAACGCGGGATCGCGACTTGCGCGGGTGAAACCGCGGGGCGCAGCTAGTAATATATAGAAGAACAATGACAACGATCGGCTGTATCTAAATCGATTCAACTCTATGGTAATAGAATTTGGGTGAAACATTTTTGGACGAAACGTCAGTAAGCCGTATTTAGGTCCTACAATAATAATACTTTTCTTTTGAGTTATAAATTTTACTACTTACTTTCAATATAGGAGTTGTAAAAATGTGACAAATTAACTAATGTGACAAACGTACAACAACCCGTTTCCCGTTCTATAGTTTTTACTTGAAGGAATAATAAACATACTGATTTACACACAATCTTTCACATTTACAATATTACTAGGAATTATTAGAATTATTTCAATAGGCATTATTTATACAGAAACCCGTTTAAAACTGGAAAGTTAGTGAGTAAACAGGGAACCCGGTCGAGCGACGTTAAATGCAAATTTCATTGTTCTTTAGCAAGATGTTACTTAAATTGCTTAATTAAGCGAGCTTGTTCGTAAACTTGTATAATTAGAGTGGATTTCAGAGCTATTTAGAAACATTCTCATATCGGTACCTACTACATTTGCTGTGGAATTATTTTAAATATATTTATTTTTAATTGACGGCCTCTGTGGCGCGTCGGGCGAAGGCTCGACTGTAATGCAGAAGGTTGCGGGAACGATTCCCCCCGGGTGCAAATATTTATGCTTAAAATAAATATTTGTTTTTAGTCTATGAGTGTTTTATATTAGGGGTTAAAGTATGAAATTGCCGATTTGTACTGAAAATCTTAATTGTTTATTTTTTAAATTTTTAACAAATTTATTTAATCAAAATAGTTGCCATTATTATCTATACATTGCTGCCATCTAATGGGGAGGTTATTAATGCCTTTGCGATAGAACTCCGACGATCTAGACTGCACAAACTGTGTGAAAGCATTTTGTACTGCCTCCTGGGAAGAAAACTTCTTGTCACGTAGATAATTGTCCAAATCACGAAAAAAATGGTAGTCCGTTGGAGCAAGGTCTGGTGAATACGGAGGATGACGAATGGTTTCTAAGTGCAGTTCCTGAAGGGTCAAAATGGTTTCTCGTGCTGTGTGAGGTCTCGCGTTGTCGTGGAGCAATAATGGTGAAGATCGATTCATGAGTCGGGGCTGTTTTACTGCTAGTTTTGTCAACATGGTTCGGAGTTCGGCACAATAGACATCTGCCGTAATTGCTTGACCAGATCGAAGAAAACTATAGTGAATAACACCATGCTGAGACCACCAAACAGTTACCATTACCTTTTTATTGGTAAGTTTTGCTTTAGGACACTGTTGTGGCATTTGACCTGGGGTCAGCCATTGCATTTTTCTTTTCCGGTTATCATAAAGAATCCACTTTTCATTACATGTTACAATTCGATCCAATATTCCTTCATTTCTGTACCGGTTCAACAAGGCAACACAAGTTTCAACAGGCGTTTCTTTCTGCAGATCAGTCAAATCATGAGGCACCCATTTTTCGTATTTTTTTATTTTATTGATTTGACGCAAGTGAGTCAATAAAGTGGGTAAGGTAACGTTAAACCATGCCGCTAATTCCTGGGTAGTTTGACTAGGATCGGCTTCCACTATCTCTCTTAATTCATCGTTATTCACCTGTGTGGGCGGTCTTCCTCGTGGCTCGTTCTTTAAGTCGAAATTTCCATCACGAAAGCGTTTAAACCAAAATCGCACGGTGCGTTCATTAGTAGACCCCTCTCCAAACGCAGCATTGATATTGCGGGCTGTTTCTGCCGCGTTAGTTCCGCGTCGGAACTCGTATTCAAAAATCACTCGAATTTTCGCAGTATCCATCTTTCTTGTCTAAATTGAATAACAAAAACAATTGAAAGTCGATATTCAAATGTTTCACATTTTTTAAAAAAAGAACATCACAGAAACCATTTGAAAAAAGTTTCATTCGAAAACCTCAAACCATGAAGATTCTATGTCAATTCAAAGAACCTATTGCAATAAAACGGCAATTTCATACTTTAACCCCTATTATGTCATATGTATCTTTGCATTTACAAAAAAAAACTACTATAATATGTAGCATAGCATACCCATAGTCAAGCCTAGTGCTTAGCGCTGTGTGGAAGAGAAAATAAATGGCACGATGATCCGTGCTACCATGATCGTTTGTCGTTGTTTTGTCGTCCTTTTCAAATAAATATTTAAAATATACTTATATTTTAAATAAAAAATACCCCGAATACTTTTAACTATTGTAACTTTTTTTAAGTTGGTTTTTAATTTATTTTTATTATTTGATATGTTTTTAACTGAACGACAACTCGACGACTTATACGAGTAATAAGACATGGTAGGAAGGTTTGGCTCGCTGGCCTACCTACTCCCGAGTAAACAACTAAGCTTACGAAATGGTAAAACTGACTACAAAAAAGCAAAAAAATTATCTCATCTACATACAGTGCCACCGATTTATCTGTTACGCAATGCGAAGTCGGGCATCCTAACTACAATCTATCCGGAAAAACTGCCTGACTTCAGGTTGCCCGGCGTGGTAGTGGTTTTATAATATTTAAAATCACGCGATTGAAACAATCAGACATCAGACAACAGAAGAAAAAGAAAGTTTTTTTATTCAAATTTAATTTTATCTAAATGGCCCATCTAAAACTATTCGTTTTATATGAAATAGCACTAGATATAACATCTATTGAAAGCGTGATCGTTGTAGGTACAGTTTATTTTGTAAGTCTACAATTATTCCGCTGTTCATAAGCGCCTTAAAGAGCACCCCCGACCTTAGGACGACCCCTAGAACATTTATTCTCGTAAGATTATTGGAAGAGCTGTGGAAAAGTATGAAAGTTTTCCCGAGTTTTAATATTTAATGATAACGCCCACCGACACATCGACAGCTTCGTTCAAAGACTTAAATATTAAACTAAATAGAATGGGCAAAAAAACAGATGTTTAAACAGTTGTTTTCGCGACCGTTTTAAAAACGACTCACTAACTTTGTCAATCAACACCTGGCGTGGTCATTACTTGGATGGGTGACCAAACTGTGTGTGGCAAAAAACATTTTCTGAAGTCCTCCGTGCTTCAGCGTGGCACGTTAAGCAGGGGGTTCCGGATGCTATCTCTGATAGCAGTCGTTTGGTCAAGTTAGAGGCCTCACTTGAAACCTAGGTGAAACTAGTACCCGAAAAGAAGATCTAGTACGAAGAAGTTCAGTTTGGGTGGCGATTTCATTGGCACAGAATTGAAATACAAATTAGACTGCAACAAGACTAAAATCCGTTCTAGATCACAAACTTAAACTTTTTTGTTTGAACTTGGAACCGAAGTGCTGATTAGTATTTCTACATGTAAGGACACACGTCTCATTTCTTATTCTTGTTACGATGATGAGTTATGTTGTCGAGTAAAATATTATGTAGGCGTCTAGACTTCTAGTTTGAATGATGAAATAAGTTAACCGACTTTAAAAGTGCGTAATATCTTCAAACATTTGACTACATACTATTTCAGACAAGTATGTTTGAACAGAACCCCCCAGAAAGGTTCGGGAAGTTCTGGGGTTCTGTTGCTCTCTATTTTTTAATTCAGCTTGAGTCTCTCTTATCTGATCGATGTTCTCTGTTGCATCCCTTCCCTTAAGTGTCATGTCGAAAAGTCCTTTACCCCCAGAGATATGTTAAGAGCTTCTTTACCCCCATATAAACGCTGGTTAACAGCTCCATACCTATGAATCGTTTGTCTTTTACTGTGACATGAAGTTTCAATGCCGACAGACAGAGACAAACGTCACATAACTTGGTCATCTGTTAATCAGCGTTTATAAGTAAGGGGGTTAATTTTTAGTTTATATTAAATCAAACTGCTACTAGCTAGCACTGCCCAGTACTATGATAATAAGATATAAATAAGTAAGTATTGACAATTTTTTATGAACCTATACTATTTACCTATCAACGCTGTATCAAATTGTTGACGCGACGTTAGCTTAATATACTTAGTATATTTATAAACCGTAGCGGTTTTGCTATGCTAAGTTAAGTTTTAAACGTTTCTTAAGTACCGTTTAATTAAAAAAAAAAGGCCCAGTTCTGCGGGAATATTGGAGTCAAATTGGTTTGGCGGTTGAGGCGTGAAAACGTAACAGACAGACAGACTTTCGCATTTATTGTATTAGGTAGTTATTAATAATTTGAATTCATCTCACTATACGTCTTGTCGCATCGTCTCGCGACCATATAATTAGAATCACCCCTGGCACGTGTTATAAAATTTTCACTACACCAACGTATTAACCAAACCGTATAAAATGAAAAACAAAATTTACTTCTTCAATTTCCGAGTTAGCACAGACGGCAGCGCCACCACCGACCGCACAAATAACTTGGCACGACTGTAACCACGTATTCTTAAAAACTTCATCGGACGTGCGGTCCTGTTTTCGTATTTATTACTGAAGATATTTTCCTATCAGTTTTAGGACTTTTGCCATAAGGAATAAGGTTTGTTTTTCTTTAAAAATTTGGTTCGGTAGTCCGAGGTGTCGTTCGGGGGCTTAGTTCGGGTCTTGTTATTAGAGTGTCGTCCTTCTTTATTGGAAAATACGAGGGACTCGACCCGCCTCACGACCGTGTTGAGACTGTGGTGCAATCTATTGAAGATATCTGCTATTGTTTCTTAAACTGCAATGTAGGGCACGATAGCGTTGTCTTTGATCTTTTGTAGTTTGTCAAGAATTGTTCGATAGAGATCATGTTCTTCTTAGCAATTGATTTATTATGGAAGACTTACAGTTACCTCTAAAGCTTGTTTAAGTTTATTTGTCACATGGGATTGTTACCTACAAGTGTTTTGATTGATTGGACCTACAAGTGCCACTAATTGTTACAAGTTTCACGTAATATGTGATCTGTGGTTTTACTAATTTTAGATAGAGGAATCTCAGTCTAAGCTGAGAGAGTGAACACCTAGTCGGTCTTCTAGAAAAAAAATATTTTAAAAATTTACTTTTGCAAGAATCGAACTCGCGTGTCTGTATCTACGTTACGCAGCGTGCTAACCATTACACCATACGAGTTTGCACCCCGAGCGATAAATGTAAGAAAAAATTTGTTTCCCTATCTAATATATTCAACTTACGCTCGTTTGAACGCATGTACAGAAACCACTTCGACACACACACTTATTTACGTCTTAACGACTTACTTTAAACTTTCTTATTAAATATTGCATGTCACATTTAATCTGGTTGAACCGTTTTACGTCGTAATACCGCATAGAATTGCAGTTTTATTTATTTATCAAAGACGTCGGGTCACGTAGTCGGATGTATCGTAAAACAAACGTTATGTCTTATAGCGTTATAGCCGCTGCTGGTGCTGCTAAAGGCTGCTTTTATTGAGAAACGCTTGCCGTTAAATATTTCTGCAGTGTGCACTTTTATTACGGAGTCTAGCTGCGCTCTGCATCACTCGTCCTAGTTTTTAGGGTTCCTTGCACAAACGGTGAAACGGGATCCTTTTACTAAGACTACACTGTCTGGCTGTCTGTCTGTCATCATGAACGGCTATTAGACGAGCTTCGCCCATGTATAAGAATTATTATGTCAGAATAAGAGAAAACTTTTCGCCAGAGAGCATTTCAATTCCAAGTAGGACCCCAAAAGAAAAGCGAATGATAGATTTGGTATTTTTTTATTTTTCCAATAATATATTTTAGTATTTATATTAATCCTTTGAGTATTTGCAACCTCCACTTTAAACAGTTTTGATCGGATTACATATTATTATGAATATTTTTTGTAAAAAAACTTTTCTTATTTCAGATGACACCACGGCTCAAGTAAAACAGCTTAACTCGAGACACAAGGTAAGAAAACTTTGAAATATTCAATTCAACGCCTAGAGCTATAAAGTACTAAGTTATTTTGTTCGAGTAATGAGTTTTATGGACGCGTTAGTTATATTTTGCAATGTAAAAGTGTCCTTTTATTCGAGTTTAACCCTTTAATAACATTTAAAGTGATAGAGTACCTGGCTCGGGGAATTTTTTCTCTAATCTTTAAATCGAAATGTAGGTTATTTTGGGGTTGGTAATTCTTGAAAATAAATTGGAGATATTTTCTATAGCTTTGGAGGTTTCAAGTCACATGTAAACAGATAAGTATATTTTGGATAAGTATGCTACTTATAACATTAGACCACATTGTCACTTACCATCATCTGTGATAGTGGTTAAACTTAATAAACGATATAAAAATGATAATTGAGATTGATATGTGACTATATGTGTCACTTTTAACCGACTTAAAAATAAATGAGGAGGTTCTTAATTCGGTTGTAGCTATTTTTACCCACGAATAAAACAGGCCAATCACCTTCGTTTATTTCTTTATCACTAGACATTGGCGTAATTGCGACGTACTGTGCGCAGTCAAAATTCAATTCAAGAACGTAGAGGAGTGTTTGTTTGTTTTTAAACTAACATGTTTGTTTTTACGCACGCGAATTATACGTACGGACGCCTCTACTGGCATCAAAAACCGCAAACTCCAGTATTTTTACGCAGTTCAAGAAACTGGAGTTTGCGGATTTAATTTTAATGGCACTACCTTAACTCCTTCTATGAATTTTATGAATAATTTTGACATGTAATGATTAAATACCAATAAATGAGTATTTGAGTACTTAAATAAACAAATTAAAATACACGGTAAATAAAATCACGTTTTTAAGTACCTACATAGTATTAGGGGTTAAAGTATGAAATTGCCGATTTGTACTGAAAATCTTAATTGTTTATTTTTAATATTTTTAACAAATTTATTTAATCTAAATAGTTGACATTATTATCTATACATTGCTGCCATCTAATGGGAAGGTTATTAATGCCTTTGCGATAGAACTCCGACGATCTAGACTGCACAAACTGTGTGAAAGCATTTTGTACTGCCTCCTGGGAAGAAAACTTCTTGTCACGTAGATAATTGTCCAAATCACGAAAAAAATGGTAGTCTGTTGGAGCAAGGTCTAGTAAATACGGAGGATGACGAATGGTTTCTAAGTGCAGTTCCTGAAGGGTCAAAATGGTTTCTCGTGCTGTGTGAGGTCTCGCGTTGTCGTGGAGCAATAATGGTGAAGATCGATTCATGAGTCGGGGCTGTTTTACTGCTAGTTTTGTCAACATGGTTCGGAGTTCGGCACAATAGACATCTGCCGTAATTGCTTGACCAGATCGAAGAAAACTATAGTGAATAACACCATGCTGAGACCACCAAACAGTTACCATTACCTTTTTATTGGTAAGTTTTGCTTTAGGACACTGTTGTGGCATTTTACCTGGGGTCAGCCATTGCATTTTTCTTTTCCGGTTATCATAAAGAATCCACTTTTCATCACATGTTACAATTCGATCCAATATTCCTTCATTTCTGTACCGGTTCAACAAGGCAACACAAGTTTCAATACGCGTTTCTTTCTGCAGATCAGTCAAATCATAAGGCACCCATTTTTCGTATTTTTTTATTTTATTGATTTGACGCAAGTGAGTCAATAAAGTGGGTAAGGTAACGTTAAACCATGCCGCTAATTCCTGGGTAGTTTGACTAGGATCGGCTTCCACTATCTCTCTTAATTCATCGTTATTCACCTGTGTGGGCGGTCTTCCTCGTGGCTCGTTCTTTAAGTCGAAATTTCCATCACGAAAGCGTTTAAACCAAAATCGCACGGTGCGTTCATTAGTAGACCCCTCTCCAAACGCAGCATTGATATTGCGGGCTGTTTCTGCCGCGTTAGTTCCGCGTCGGAACTCGTATTCAAAAATCACTCGAATTTTCGCAGTATCCATCTTTCTTGTCTAAATTGAATAACAAAAACAATTGAAAGTCGATATTCAAATGTTTCACATTTTTTAAAAAAAGAACATCACAGAAACCATTTGAAAAAAGTTTCATTTGAAAACCTCAAACCATGAAGATTCTATGTCAATTCAAAGAACCTATTGCAATAAAACGGCAATTTCATACTTTAACCCCTATTATTTGCGTAGTAGAGCAGACAACTGTTAGGTAAACTGTGGTATGGGGTTACGTTTGGTTTTTAACTCTTTATATTTGTCGTAGAACTTCAATTCTGCGCACTTCCAGCACCCTTTTTCTATAATGTGTCATTATTTAGCAGCTGTTTTGGAAAGGATTATTTATTGCCTCGATAAATTACGTCTCAAGAGATCTAATTTGCAATTTAAAAGGCAAAGTTGACTGAAATTTTGCCCAAAAGTATCCCAAATTAAATCCTACTAATATTATAAACGTGAAAGGTTGCATGTATGCCAGTGACTTTGTTATATCCCTTTACGCAAAAATTACCAAACTTAGTATGCAGTAAGCTGGAGATCGTTATTATCACATAGGCCTTAGATTATCATAGATAGTGAGTATTCTAACAACAACATTTGAAATTTGTTCCAACTTTTTAAAGATATGTGAGTAATTTCCTTAACAAGGAACAACTAGGAACTGATGAAGATCGGCCGTCAGAGTCTAGTTTGAAATGATTTACTATCAAGCCACCATTAACCATGTCTCTTACAAATAGGAGCTACTTTTTATCCCGGTATTCTAACGGATTCGGATTTTATGCGGGTGAAGGCGCGGGCCCAACTAGTAAGTTCTATAATACCTTTGGTGATAAATGTCAGGGTCGGGTTTCAATGAATTGAATCCGAAATGAATGCCAGAATTACATATGTTTGACAGGATTTAGTTTGGGCTATGACCTTAAAAATATGTTCAACAACAGTTGAATTGATTATTTAAAATAAATAAATAAATAAAATAAATAAATAAATAAATCCTGTGACGAACACACAGCGCCATCTAGCCCCGTGGTAAGCTGCTAAGCTTGTGTTACGGTGACTAGACAACGGATATACTACTTATATTTATTTTTCTTTTGTAAATACATACATATTATACATAGAAATACGCCCAGACCAGATACAAATATTTATTTTAAGCATAAATATTTGCACTCAGCGGGAATCGAACCCGCAACCTTCTGTATTGCAGCCAAGCGTTCGCCCGACGCGCCACAGAGGTCGTCAATTTGAATTGTAAATATACATATGTATAAAAATAACCCCTTTTAGGAATCTTACTTCTTACTAATATTATAAGCGTGAAAATTTGTATGTTTGTGTGTGACTTTGTTACTCTTTTATCGACTACAGACCCTCATACTCGGTCCTCCCTTGGTTGAGTGTACTAACTACGCGGATTCAATCTTCCCCTGGGCAGTAATTATTAGAAAATCGTATTTTCAATATTAAATTTTTCGCCATGGTTAATTGGTTTCTAATAAACACCCGCTTATTCATCAAGCACCCTTGATAAAATAGTATAGAAAATAGAAATAAACCCGTCTGCTGTCCTGTCTACAACAGACGCACTTTAAGCGATGACCTCCTACTGTGAAAACCAATCCAATAAATATACTGTGTAGAGTAGTGTTGCCGAGCTGTCGATATTTTGACTATCAACGATTGACCTTGAAAATCATAAATATAGTATCGATACTATCGATTGTATCATAGTAGAAATAAGTGAGGTGTGCATGCAATTGAATTGAATTTCGATACTATAGATAGTAATGCTGTGTGTCGATAGTATTGGTACTTTTGTTTTTTCTCCTCCTTTTATCATCCATCGTTTAAGATCACATTCTGCGTAGAGAAATGATGAGCAGAGTGTTCTTCCTTCACGAAAGGAGACCATCTTCATTAAAAGTCAGCCACCTGCATGATGTGCTTTCTACGAAGCGATTTTTTAGTATTAGTACTCACATCGCTGTCGATACAATTGTTTTTGTCTTAATAATCGATAGTCGACTATCGATGCCCAACACTAGTGAAAGATTCGAGTATGATGTATTAGTAAGTGAGATATGAAGTCTGTGTAAGCAAACCTCCCGTCGATTGATATATTCAGGGCAAATCTTCAGTTCAACCTTCGAATATTAGGAGAGCAGGGCAATTTATGGATTGATGTTGCACTTTTCGGACAATCATTGTACCTAATTCCTATATGATTTCTAAATCTCTAAGTCTAAGGCTAAGGAAATCTATAGTATGTTCGTACTTTGACTTGGCTATGCAAAAACTTTGACCTTAGACAATTTTTGGTATTCATAAAGCGATCTTCTCAACTATCCAAAGTTTCTGCTTAGTAAAATCGAAGTTTTTCAAATTTAAAATGATAACAAATCAAAAATGACCTAAACTTTGCTTCTCTGTTATGACTTAGAAGTTCTTATTTTATTCGTGTATTACAAAATGAATTTCGACTATAAATTCCAGTTCAAAGTTTATGCTTAGTTTTTGCTAAGCTCAGTCTAAGCAAAGTCAAAGTACGCACTATAGATTTCAACCTAAGTTTCATTCATTCTCAGATTGTAAGCTTTTGTACACGTTTGTTTTTTACCTATGCGATAAGACTTTCAAATTTTGATATTACAGTCATAGGCGCATAAAAACAGACGGACAGTTGAAAATGAAAAAGCGTCGATTGTATTTTTGTCCGACTACCAAAAAAAGGAGGAGGGTATCAATTCGAATAAAGGTTTTTTAATTGTTTATTTATTACTCTTATCTAGCCACAAGTAGGTATTCAATGAATGATTGGTTAATAACGCTCAGACAGATGCTATGATAATGACTAATAATAATTAACTAGCTCTGGCTAATGAATGACAGATGGATATTATGCGATTTGCCTCTATACGAGCTGTCAAGGTCATGATTGTTAAATTTATTTGTAGGTATATGGGTAAAAGTAATATTTTTATTTTACATAACGCGTTAACATGTCCTTTGCATAATATAGCGAGTATAACCTATTAATATTCAGTCTACATTTAAATAAGCTAAAAATGTACGAAATAAGTTTCTTTCCGATCGATATACCTGTTTTTAATTTAGTAAATGATGTCGAATAACCTTTGTAACATAATAACTTATGGATGTAGCTAGGTAGCTACATAGGTCATGTTACCTAATGTAATACCCTAATTCATGGTAAACATAGGTAGGTTCGCGCCACCGAAGCAGTTTTAAAAGGGGCCCCAAGAGTTTTCAAAATGTATAGAGATGTTAACCTATAAATTAGAACTTAACCAATTAGTGGTACTATAATTCAGCAACCGGACGGTATAAGAAGTATTTACGATCGGTTCTGCCGGACTGTTTACTGCTTAAACGGGTGGTATGTGTTTTATACTCTTAAGTATTTACCTATTATAAAACTTAAGCAGAGAAGCAGAGGTCTCCACTTAACAATCGATGCAGGTCAAATAAGTTATACACTAGATTATTATATTACTAGTAATATAACTTCTTTGATGCTTTATTGCAAAATTGTCAGGTTTGTTCATGTTGCTTGCTTATGTGGATTTAACAAAAAAGGACTATAAGTAGAGATATCGTCACGCTTGCTCAACTCGTCATTGTCGCGTCTGGTCATTTTCGCCACTGATCACATTCGCATCTCGTCATTTTCGCAACTTGTCTTTTTCGTATGGCGTTTCCGCAGGTAGAAGTTCAAGGCCCTCAGGCTAAGAACGACAACTTCCGAAAAGGACAACTTCCTAAAAGGACCACCAGGACTTAGAAATTATTTGTGAAAAAAAGACTTAGAAAATTTCAAGTATAAATTTACTGTGATGGGCACAAAACATGACAGACAGACAGACTGTCGACTAACTAGTTTCTTTGCAGAAGTGATAGAGCTCTTCGATATCTTCATTTTAGATGACAGCTGTCAAACTTAAAACGTCAATATCTCGTCTATATTCGGAAACTATTGGCCCTAGACAAAATAATTTCTTTGCAGACGTGATTGAGTTCGTCAAGATGATGACACCTGTCAAACTTAAAACTTCAATATCTCGGAAACTATTGATCCTAGACTATTAGTTTCGCTGCCAATAGTTTCCGAGAAATTGACGTTTTATGTTTTACATCTGTCATCCAAAACGAAGATGTCGAAAACTTCTATCACTTATGCCAAGAAACTATATAGTTATCTAGGGTCAATAGTTTTCGAGATATTGACGTTTTAAGTTTGACAGCTGTCATCCAAAATGAAGATATCGAAGAGCTCTATCACTTCTGCAAATAAACTAGTGTCTGTCTGTCTGTCTGTCATGTTTTGTGCCAATCACAGTAAATTTTTACTTGAAATTTTTTAAGTCTTTTCTTCACAAATTTTTGTAAGTCCTAGTTGTCCTTTTAGGAAATCGTCCTTTTCGGAAGTTGTCCTTTTCGGAAGTTGTCGTTCTCAGCCTGAGGGGCTCAACGCTTGCGGATTCTACATGATTCTCATCGGCATTGTTTGTAGCAGATTTAGAATTAGACAATAGAATGGGAATCTGGTATAAAAATACTATACTATATAACATGAATTATGCAATTTTAGTTAAATCCCTAATACTTTGAACCACAAAGAATTTCTCTGTGGTGTAATGCCAGGTAATCCTGATGTAATGCCTTACCACAAAGAATTTCTTTGTTGTTCAAGGTATTAGGGATTTAACTAGAATTGCATAATTCATGTTATTTGGTATAGTACACAGTTACTAAAAAACCATTGACCCATTAGTAGATAAGAACGAAAAAATACTGACTCAGACTGAAAAAGAGCTATGTAGTTTAAAACTTTACATGCAATAGAGAGACGCCAACGTTTGGGCAATCAGGACGTAAAGCCATAAATTTATGGAATATATCGGCGACGGTCTGGCGCTGTTGTGACGCACTCTCAAATACTATGAACCAAAGTCTGGGAACACTGTTTAAATCCGTGACTAATCCCAACTAACAGTTACACAACTATGTTGCAAAATAAGTTTTACTTTTTAATCCTCATTTTGTATTATTTTTGGTCACCAACAAAAAAATTTGCGGTCGTGGTCAGTTTTGCTCCTAAACGTTTGGCCACTATCTCACCTTTCTCATTTTTTTTTTTTTTTTTTTTTTTTTTTGAGCTTGCGGTCGTTGTTCCGACCGCACGTCTCCAGTCGGTAGTCCGTACGCACGACGACATTCGAGTTGAACTAGTGATGGGCATAAACTACTGTTTATCGACAAGTTGTCGATAATAATTATGTCCCAACCAACACTAGAAAAGTTCCTGAAGAATCCTGGATCCAGACCCTCCACACCTTTTGGTAAAAGATCCAGGGAAGAAACTACGCCTCCAGAGAAATGGAACCAACCTAAAAAGTTTCTTGTTGGTCCGAACATTAACACGAAGAAAGCTGAGACTCCAACTAACAACCGTTTTGAGCTTCTCCCAGTTGATGAACCTGCACTAAATCTATTCCTGAACGCGAGCAAGAAAAAAGTGGCAAATAACACCCCGCCTATTGTGATTGAGCTCACGGCGGAATGGACCCATGAGAAGGTAAGAAATATACTTGCAAAGTATGTCAAAGACTTCCATATTCAGCACAGAGGCCATAAAATTGTGAGAGTACAGGTTTATTCGGCTAAAGCCCATCAAGAACTACGAGAAAACCTTGTTAAAGAAAACTTAGCTTTCCACACCTTTACTAGAAAGGACGAAAAGCTCCCAAAAGTTGTTCTCAAAGGATTACCGAGATGTGTCCATGACAAAATACCTAAAGAATTAGAAGACCTAGGGTTTGCTGGCGCCACGGTCTCGGAGATCAAGACCACTTATCCCTCAGATTGCCCACCAGTCGTTGTGCAGCTCACAAGTGGAACCAACATGACAAAGTTCAAACAAATTAAATACCTGGCGAACTGTGTTGTGGGTGTTGAGCGCTACAAGCTAACTAAAAAGATAGGAACGCAATGTTTTCGATGCCAGGGCTTTGGTCACGCATCCAGAAATTGCAACCGGCCGCCACGATGTGTCAAGTGCGCATTATCACATCCTACTTGGGAATGCCCTAAAAAAGACCGCACAAAACCAGCACGATGCTGCAATTGTGACGAGAATCACCCAGCTAACTTTAGCCAATGTCAAGAGCGACAAAAATACTTGAAACGTATTGAAGCCAAACGTGTATCTCTACACAAAGCTACTACACAGGAAAATTCACGTTCAACACTGAAAGCCCAAAAATCTTGGGCCCAAGTCACGGCAAAACCCAAAAAGGTTACAGTTAGCCCCCTTAACGACGAGTTTAAATCTGATCACACAAGCAAACCAGAAATTACTGCAGTCGAGCCGCCAAGTATCCGAATCACTGGAGAAAGCCTACTATCCACATACGAGAAGCCTGTGATGGACCCAGAGACAACTGAGATGCTTGAAATTCTGAGGACCTTACAGATCATCAAAGATGATTTTAAGAAATGTAAAACTTTCATGGATAAAGTTCTTCTATTATTGACTCATCTAGGTCACCATGTCTAGTTGCCAAGAACTACGCCTATTGTATTGGAACGCGGACGGCGTTCACAGCAAGCAGCGAGAATTAACTGACCTAGCGGTAAGCAATCTCAAAGCTGATATCATTGCACTCTGCGAAACCAAGCTAACAAAGAATCTTTCTCTTAGAATACCCGGTTATGCTTGTTACCGAAAGGACAAGCATACTGATAGTACCGGCCAGGGTGTTGCTATCCTTGTCCGTGTTGACTTAACGCACAGTTTACTGCCTACTTTACCAACACAAGTACTTGAAACTGTTGGTGTGTCTGTGGCCCTCAACAATAGTAACATTAACATTTATTCAATATATCAGTCCCCCAACAAACCTTTCATCAGTAGTGATTTCGATATTCTTCTGTCGTCTGGCACTCAAGTGCTGGCTCTGGGTGATACTAACTGTAAGCACCCCATGTGGTCACCTGGACCAGGCAACCTTCGCGGTAAAACCCTATATGAACATATGCTCAGAAACGAGTACCTAATCTACGCCCCACGAGAGCTAACGCTTTTCCCTTACTGTGATGATTACGCGCCGTCTATCCCCGATATCGTACTTTCGAAAAACATTAACTCACTTGTTGATATTACTACTATTCCGGCTCTAAATTCTAACCACTACCCTGTTTTTACCAGATTTAATATGAAACCGCAACGTAATCCTATTCACAAATTTAACTACCCTAAGACGGACTGGTTAAAATATCGTAATATTCTCAACACTAATATAACGCTAACGTCAAAAGCCTTTGAGTCCGTGAATGAAATCGACAACTCGATACTAAATCTTCACCGGTTGCTTCTTGAAGCTAGAGACCGGAGTGTTCCCTTGACGACACTAAAACCTTGGTGCTTCTCTTCTTTGCCAAGACGTATCAAACGCCTAATCCGACAAAGGAATCGTCTCCTAAGATATATTGCGGCTGAACCAACTTCTTCTATACGTAAAGCCTTGCGAATCCGCATCAACGACCTTAAGGTAGAAATAAAACTTGCCATCCATAATTATAATGATCTGGTCTGGAACACTAAACTAAAGCGCGTTGATAATCCTAGCGCTGACATATGGCGACTTGTAAAGTCTCTGCGTAATGCTGACCAGACTACCATACCGGCTTTAAAACAACGCGATGGCTCTCTTACTACTGTTCAAAGTGAACAATGTGAAACGTTAGCGAATGCTTTCCTAAATAATATGTTGCTCACAAAAGATTGGCCTAGTTCCGAAACCTCCAAAATAGAACAAACCTTATCTACACTTGATAGCTTGACAGCTTTTGATCATTCATTGCTTGTTCGACCAACGGAAATTAAAAACCTCATCCGAACATTGAAATCTCGTAAGGCCCCAGGGCCTGACGAAATTTCAAATGTTCTACTAAAAAATTTGTCTCAAAAGTGCATAGTGCACATTACAAAGATATTTAACGGTTGCATTGCTTTGAGCTATTTCCCATCGCCATGGAAATTAGCTAAAGTAATAGCAATACACAAACCAGGCAAAGACTCTGCAGATCCCATATCGTATCGACCGATAAGTCTTCTCCCATGTCTCGGAAAGCTATTCGAAAAAATACTTTACAGGCGGCTATCTCGCGCTTCTTGTAAAATGCTCATCCATGAGCAATTTGGCTTCCGGCAGGGACACTCCACAGTGCAGCAGCTGGCTAGGGTTGCGGAATTTGTGTCACACGACCTAAACCTTAAAAAAACAACCGGAATGTTTCTCCTAGATATTGAAAAGGCATTTGATACGGTTTGGCACGAAGCCTTACTTTACAAGCTTTTGTTACTAGACACACCTACTCCGCTGGTAAAAATCATAAAATCGTACCTTTCGGACAGGAACTTCCGCGTTCATATAAAAAATAACGTGTCAAGCTTGAAACCTGTGCCTGCAGGCGTGCCTCAAGGCTCTATATTAGGACCGTACCTATTTTTGATTTACTTAAATGATATACCTGTACAGACTAGGACCCGACTAGCTTGTTTCGCCGACGACACCGCCTGTTTCACATCGTCTCCGGACATTGACATGGTAATAAGTCGTCTTCAACTCGCCATAGAGCTTCTACATGAGTATTTCAATAAGTGGAAGCTCAAAATTAACGAGTCTAAAACGGAAGCAATCCTCTTTACGAGAAAACGCACCTTACCGGCACGTAAACTCAAAATCGGTGACTACTTTATTCCGTGGAGTCGTTCAGTTAAGTACCTTGGTACCTTCCTGGATGCTAAGCTCAACTGGTCTCAAAATACTGCTAAACTCCAGCTGAAGGGTTTAAAAGCCATAAACGCCCTAACCCCACTACTAAACAGTCGCTCTCGACTAAGCAGCCGCACAAAATTAAGAATATATTGCACCCTGGTGCGGCCCTGCATTGCATACGCATGTCCTGTCTGGAGCAGTACTTGCAAAACAAACATTGAAAAATTACAATTAATACAAAACAAAGCTCTTAAATATGCATTTAGTACTCCTTTTCGCACTAATTTGCGCAAGTTACACTTGCATTTAGGACTACCACGAATAGACGCTTATATCTATAAATTATCTGAAAAGTTTTACTTACACAAAAATCCCAGTAACGACAATCCACTTGTTAAAAACATTTGTAAAAGTCGCATCAACAACTTAACTTATATCGATAAATATAATCGATATAAACTGCCCCATCACTTATTCTTAACGGAGTGCAATGATAAGGGTGCGTCGTTAGTATGAGGCGCGGGCGACTTGCAGCCGGCGGGCCGCGTGCGCCGTCTTCGCTCGTGTTACCGAGTCGGTATCGAGCGATGGCGGGGCGCGCTCCGCGCTGAGCGGATCGCGCGCGCTTGTGCTCATGACCCCTCCATGTTCGAGACAGTATATCTCGCTGCTTGTTGCGGAACGGCCGACTGGCCAAAGTTTTTATTTATCTACCGCCTATTTTTATTTTATTTACTGGGCACTTTTTCTTTTTAACTTAATTATTCATGCTTTGTAAATTGTGTTGCTAACCTAAAGCTACTCAACTTTTATCTAACAGTTTTTGTAGATTACAAACCTGCTGCATACAAATACTTATTAACCTACCTGCCTTATTTAATGCGATGCTCAAGTAACAAGTTTATATATAAGTTTTAGCTTGTTAAACAAATTGAATTATTTATGATTTTTTGTACTGCTAGGATTACACTTACACTAGTTATTGTACTTATGTTAATTATTATTATTTAATAAAGATATTTTAAAATTGGAAATTGGACTATCTCACCTGATGTTAAGTGATGATCTGGTCTAAGATGAAGCACGCTCATCTAGTATAAGGAAGACAGCAGTGAAACGAGGTCCGACCCGTCTTCGTTAATTGCCCCTTTGTCCATGTTGCTAGCTAAACTTACTTAAGATCCTGATGTAATTCCTTACTCCGCGCAAGGTTGCTCAAATGTCAGCATTCTTTTTAATATCAGCCCCCGTACCCGCATCAGCTGCAATTGATTTTTAATGCTGATATGTGTTCGTTGACCGAGAGCAAGTCACGTAATATTTCCTTGTAGTCTACTTGTTCATTCGATTGTTTTGCCTACATACATTTTAAGCAAAAGCACTTGTCGCTTATAATTTTGCTTTAAGACGTGTTTTCTTTAATTTTGTAAAAATCTTCAGCTACAATTCCGACTTCATGCAAAACTTTCTCATATAAATATTCGTAGGTATTTCATTTTAGTATCTGCGTGTCTTCTTCACGCTTCCACTTCCATTCAATCGCGCATCGATCACGCATTGTCTCCCAAACAAACTATGTCAGTTACTACAGCGGCATTCACCTTGAAACTCTCATTGTCCTTCGGCGGTAGAAGTTGCAATCTTCGAAATAGGACAAGGTTAGGCTACGTTATAAGCTGCTTCTGGAAAGAGGATTAATGTTATTATCGGAGCGGGAATTACTTAGTATTATTTTCTACTAGCTTCGCACCGCGGTTTCGCCCGCATTGGGCTTAATCCCGAGGGAATATAGGAATAAAAAGTAGCCTAAGTGTTATTCCAGGTTCTCAGTTACCTATATTCCAAGTTTCATCGCAATCCGTTCAGTAATTTTTGCGTGAAAGAGTAAAATTGTCACATACAAACTTTCGCGTTTATAATATTAGTAAGAAGTAAGATGTAAGAGTATGTGTCTGTCAATATATAAATATAAGACGTTTTACATGAGACCCGGCTACGGGCTTATTATAGCTTTTAGAATTTTAGAGGCTTTTCATGGTTTTCTATTTTACGTAAGGGTAGAAAATAATATTTCACTCAATTGGAGCTGTCTAAATTCTACATGGGTTATAAATAACTTAGAAGAATTTAAACTTCAAATAAAACAGACGACCTTTGGGGCGCGTCAGGCGAGTGCCTGGGTGTTACTCAGAAGATTGCGGGTTTGGTTCCCGGCGAGGAGAAGTATTTGTGCTGACCATAAATATTTGTTAATGGTTCTGGGTGTATTATGCACAAGCCTAGTCGCTCAACTTGGGGATTGATTGAACTGTGTGCAATATATTGCAGCAAGTGCAATATATTATATTGTTTAAAACAAGAAAATCCGATAAACAATATGCATCACCTATATAGTTAACAATCTTTGAAATAAACCGGGAGCTGCATGCTGCTAACAAGCCACCCCAGCATAAGTTATGAGGTGTTGTATTATTTATCCGACAGTTATCCATCGATCTCACGTCTGGAGAGACGCCCTCAACACAGTTTACCTAGTAGTTGGTGCTTCAGCGCTTGTCTTACTTCTTACTAATATTATAAACGCGATAGTTTGTATGTATGTGACTTTGTTACTCTTTCACGCAAAAACTATTGAACCGATTGTGATTAAACTTGGAATATAGGAGACCTGGAATATCCTTTTTATTCTGATATTCCGGAGGGATCGGGACTTGCGCGGGTGAAACCGCAGGGCGCTGCTACGTATCTATAAATAAAATAAAAACTATTTATTGATTCAATAAATCATAGGTATTAACAGTTGTGGGAGCCATCTTTTTAGAATGAACATCTATAATTAATGTGAAATTCTAAGTCCTGCCTGACTGACCTTTATATCATCGCAGAGCCCAAACACAGGTTCCTAGGGACACTTAATTTGTAGTGTGTTCTTTGGCATATGCCTTACATCCACTAAGAAATATTTTTTGGTAACTCGCATGAGATCAGCTTGCTGATTAAGTAACTTTGTTGCTAACAAATTTCGATTGAAACAATGCAAGCCATTCAATATTAAACAAATTGCCATTGCAATTAAAACTAGCGACCGCTCGACCGTAAATGTCAAATTGAATGTACTTACGTATATCCGTAATCGAAAAACTCAACAATTTTGTTTCAATCAATATTTGTTAGAAACCGAGTTACATCATCAGCTAGCTGGATTTACGTGGGTGAAACCGCGAGACGCTAGTCTACTATGATGCCCTTAATAACCTTGGTCCCACGCATAAGCAATGCTCAACTCTATGCTCTACCTAGAGTTTTCTTTCAGAAATACTTTAATTTCAGAAATAATATTGGGTTGCGTGTTTCTTAACTCTTAATATTAAGTGGGTAGGTCGTACTCTACGTTGTTGATTGGTAGTTGAATCGACTTTGTGGCGCCACTCGCGACTAGCCGGTAGATCAAAGGTATTACTTATGTCTAGTATTTTTTTATTGTACTAATAATGCAGTTACAGACTAGATTCGTTAGATAGAAATGCCTTCGATTAAGTATCTTTGATTGCTAAAAACACTCACGCGTGTGTATTGAAATTTCGATTTAGCGATTTGCGATTGTGTTACGATTTTTAAACTTCAGCAGTCAAAGCATCAAATAAAAAAATAATTACATACTTACTAGATTATAATGCTTACATCATTAAAGAACAGAGTCTCCAAATTTCAGCTCTCTACTATCGGCTTAGACTGTAATGATCCATCAGTCAGTCAGAACAATACATTTTATAATATAGATACAAATGACGACTTCTTTTAATTTCGCAGACGGTAAAAACTTTAATACTATTCTATTCCTATTGAAATGTACTAGTATAGTTTTGTCTTAGATTTTTGCAATTTTTCATAATGAAACACAATATTTACCGGATTTTACTCGCGTTTTATTCATTAATGGCATTATTACAATGTATCGAGCATTCGCTAAGAGTACAGTTAGCTTTTTAAAAGGTCTACCTTGAAAAAAGAAAAGAAGTGAAGTCCTTTATAAGATAATATTAAAGTTTTCCCACGAACAAGTTATTACAATACCTATGCCGAAAACCATGACTATATTCTTCTACAGTGAAGCGAATTTACGCCGAATGAATAGAAACAATGTAGGTTATAAGAAATGCAAGGGAGCTTTGTTGCTCAGTAGATTGCGTCGAGACCTCTCGACATATTTCCACAAATATTTCATCATATGATTCCAAGCAATTTTATTCTCACAGCCGTTATTATTAATAATAGAGGAATGGTGAATTTCTCCAATATACCTCTATATTTGACTTAATTTACTTCAGGTTTAGTCTTTCTTTTTTTTTCTTCAAAAAAGGACCAAGGTGAACGATGTGCTGGAAAAAATAGAAAATGTAAATGGAACTGGATTGCATGGTCATATCATGAGGACGGAAGAAGGAAAATGGACTAAGGACGTATCTGTATATATATAGTATAGACGTATAGATGATACCACAGCTGACCTACCAACCAGTAAAGTAGTTGCCCACTTCATACAAGTAGTATGTAAGCTAAATTGTAATTATGGTCAATGAATAAAGGCTTTTTTTATTATTGTTTTTATACTTTAGGTCTTAGCCAATAACCTACTGCCCTCATGCGACACTATAATCTCTGTATTATCATTCAGTTCTTGTTCTACAATTGTCATTTATATTGCCCTGTTTATCATCTCTTTTTTCCAAGTTCTTTATACTTAAAAAAATAAACTTGTAAAAATCTTGAAGTCCTTATTTAGCAATCTACCTGCGGTCCTTCTGAGATCGCCTTAAGCTTTCTATTAATCTATCATTCAGATCTTTGGAAACTACAAATCATTGTCATTTATTTCGCCCTATTCATAACCTCTTTCAAGATTATTTTCTTGAAAGTCCTTATCTTTCCTCAGCAACCATCCTCCTTGTCTGCCGCAAGTAATCATTTTAATTGTTTTTTTTTTATTGGCGCGATTATCTTGATCCGAAGTTAAACAGGTGAAACGGCAAGGCGTAGCTTTTGCATCGAAACGTTACAAAAAATTTAGTTTAAAATAACTTACAAAATGTAAAAAGTTATTTTTGTAATATTAGTTACTAAGTAAATAAATGCTCTCATAAATTCTCACTCGCTTGTCAAGTATAAATGAAGATGTATTAGCAATTCAATGAACAAGCATAAACCGTCTTGACACGCATTGAACTACAAGGTTAAATACGCCCTTTGGGAAGAAAAATATTGTAGGAAATTTGAAGTAACTACGTGCGCGTGGATCGAATACTCGGGCATGGGACGTACTGAGGATTGTGTTATTTAGGGGTATCTACTAAAGTAATAATTGAATTAACTAAGCTATTGAACTAATAAGCTTAGTTTGTGGTTAGATTGAGTTGTGTGTGACAAATATAAAATTTTAAATTTTACAAAAAATATTTAGGAAGTGAAGTTCTCCAATGAGAACAAAACACAGGAAACTCATGAGCTTCTTATTGAAGAATCACTTGTCTCTTTTTACTTCTAAGTAACCAAGCCCCCCCCCCCCCCACAACCTAAGTCCACCCCCGTTTGCGGTATGCGTGCGTTACAGACGATTTACGAGTGTTATCGTCGAATTTGTGCGTCTCCGTCCCGTGAGTCGATCTCGTTGGCTTGTTTATGCTTGTCTCGGAGGTAGCCGTGCGGGACTCCTCTAGGTGATTGGTGTGACAAGAGTCTTAATAGCTCTTTCTGATAGGAAGAATAAAGTGGAGGGCATATCCAAACAGCGCATATTTAAACCTAGCCATCCTGCAGTTTCACTCGCGTAAATCCCCATCCCGTGGCAATTAAAAAAAACCTTTCTCAGTGGCATCCACTAAGCAATGACTTTTTGAAATTCACACCACAAGGAATACCCTCTCCAAATTTATTGCGCCTAGAAGTAGCGGTTTGGACTCTGTGTTGACAAATAGTGCAATCGTTATGCCATTCAATCAGTCAATAGATCCAATCATAACAAGTTACGTGGTGTATAAGACCCAGTAGAGTTTTGCTATTGCCACATAAGTACTTTTGTGAACTACACAAAGTTGTGGTATGTAGTATCTGAATTTGTAACAAATAAATTGATTTTTGTAAATTAAGTAGTAAGTGATTTTGTAAGTGTAATGAAAATGTTATTCGACTCCCCACAACACACATATCTTCGAATTCACACATTCTATCAAATAAGTTCTCTTAAAAAAAATCCATAAAAGGTCAGGCACAAAAGTGATCGAATAATCATCGTAGATAAATATGCCTGAATGTAGCAGTATGTAGGTACGTATTACAACTATTGAATGTCGATTTTTCTTAAATATATTTCTCTTCTTGGTCTCTTTACTCAAGAATTGCTCCGGAAATAATACGTCAACAAACCATCCCCATTGTATGTATGTAACCCCAAAAGTTAATGCATTTTGTGTCTCGATTCGGCGCCCATCCATCATCCCTAAGTAACATGTGTGGAGCATTTTCTCATATCAAAGTAAGCCTGACGATCCAGCACTCTTCCTTTTTATAAAAATTATACTTAAATTTTCCTCGAGCCAAGTTTATAGAGTTGAATCTTTTCAGGAAATTTTGTTAGATGAAACCTTTTGGGTAAAAGCTGTTTAGGTTGGTATTTTGTCCGTGATTTTTTGTAGGGAATATTTTTAAGGGGTTTTTTTAGTTCGAAGAGAATTCCATTGTTAGGTATTTTGCGTTCAGGGTTAGACGTCTTTAATAGGCGTTCGGGAGGTTGTGATTTGTTTGTTATTTAATTTTGAATCGTCTATACGCGGTGTTGGTCTAGTAGTAGATACTCGACTTTCATTCAGAGAATCGTGGGTTTTTCCCCCAGCCGATCACACACGAATGTATTTTTTATGTGCGCTAATGTCGCTCGTGCTAGGCCTCGCTATTCCACCGGGTACCAGTACTTAGGTAAAGTTAGAGGCCTTATGGCGACTTGAAACTTTAAGACTAGATAAGCCACACCACTATTAAAAAAAAAAAATTAATCAATCTCTACAACAAAATTCGAAGTTCTGACCGACCGAGCGACGTTTAATCTGATATCAACTTATGATCTAAACCGATGTTCCTAAAGACATGACACGACTTCATGGTGTGTGTTTTTTTAATACTTATAACATGGAACATCGCCTCCAGTACTTACTTGTACATAATATCTGAACGGTTGAAGGGCATCAGATCGTCAGATAGAGGCAGTTACCCGCATCGAACGAAACCTCGACGAAAGGCTGTTGACGCGACGGAATTTTAATTAAAGGGGTTCATTATGAGACCGAGCATTCGGGTCGAACCTCGATCATTAAGACCGCAATGTTTTGAACCAGGTGGTCTATTCTCGTATTTAAATTATCCACAATGTCGTTTAAATATCATTGCAGTGGATCTTTAGTTTTAAATTTGATGACATTAAACGCAAAATTTTAGTACTTTAGTACTAAGTAGAAACGTTTAGTAGTTCCGAAGGTAGTGGTTTCGAATCCTGGCAGACCAACGCACGAATGTCTTTTCTTGCGGAAAAGGTATGTGCATAAATATTATGCTCTTACGGTGAAGGAAAACACCGTGAAGAAACCTACAGCTTAGTTAGGTCCAGTCGTATTGACCAGTTGTTTTCTCTGGGCATGGCTGAATAAGCTGGGAGAGTGGTATAGGTGCTGGGCAAGCCTACTCCACCCAATAATGTCCCGGGCACTAAAGCGCCATAATGTAGCATGAATTAAAAGTTGCTTGCACTGTATAAATCATCTAAAATTAGATGAAAAGGCCAATCATTAATAAATAAACCTACAAATTCGAGAATTATTTAGTAGATGTTGGTATTATGACAGGTTGTAGTTAGTGTGTTTTCTTAGCGTTATTCTTTCTTTTTTCTTAATTGCAGGACGAAATCTAATTAAATAAAATAAAAAAAAAAACTGACCAACACAGCGCCATCTAGCCCCATGGTAACGGTGACTAGACAACGGATATACTACTTATATTTGTTTGTATTTTAAATAATTTGACATTTCTGTTAAAAGGCCCTTAACTTATATTGCTTTGAAATGAAACTCATTTTCCGGTTTAACTCGCGTTGTTTTTATTATATTATATTCAGCATTGTTGTAATACCGTTCCTACGTTTCGGAGCTTCTACAGATTCATTCCTAAAGGTGGACTGAGATGAAATTTGTATTTCATATTGTTTTAAAAAGTTACTGTCTTGTTTATAAACTATATTACAGTTTTAAATTATTTAAGTTTAATTAAAATTTTCTTCGATATGTTAAAAATTCCTCGATGCAAGACCATCGAGGAATTTTCATTATAAATTCATAAACTCTATTACAGTTTTAATGTTTAATTAAAATTATCTTCGATATGTGTATAAATCCTCGATGATTATTGAACTCCATAAAAGACACTTCAATAAACGCCTTGCCAGACGTAATAAATGTCAATATTTCCTAGAATAAAAATTGAACACTCTCTCTGCTATCCTATCAGACGTCACGTTTTGTTATCCCGTCCATTGAAGGCCCCGTTATCGGGTACTCGAGCCGGCTTTATTTAACGTTGCCCTCACTCTGAATAGGGTATCTGCCCTCGGGCTGGGAAACCTTTTGAAGGTCGTACGCACTGTAAAACAGTTTACAACTTTGGCTTGCGAGCTTTCGACTTTGGTAGCGAAGGTGGATTTTTATCGTGAGTTTACTTTACGTAATTACTTAGTAAGTAAGATAAATATAATAAATCATTTATGAAGTCATATAACAGGCATATACGAATAAGTATTAAAAATGATAAATTACTATGTTGCAGACAAAATTCGAAAGCGGTCAAGCCTAATAAAAAAAACCAGAAACCTATGAGCACTCGCTTTACTCGCGCGCTTTCTTAGTCACAATACTAACTTAGGGACACAACTATCCAATTTTTCAATTATCCAACAAGAATTTTGGGCTATAAAATTTTACAGACTCACTACTGCGCAGTTTTTAGATTTTAATGTTGTAACATATGGCTGACAAACCATATTTTATTACTCAGTACTTAATTTTGGAAAACATTTGCTACTTACGACGTGAGGACGCCCCATTCACGTCATTCTATCCCACACGCCACAGGACACCATTCATAAATCTTTGTCACGCCGCCATATTGGAAAAACAGTTTTCACAAATGTGATACAGATTCAGTGGAGGACGCTCAAGTGTTCGGCATCGATTGATGTGCGGCGAGCTGGCGCCATTGGTCGCTTGTCGTGACGTCACAGGCACTATCGACCGGACGCCCACGTCCGCGCATGCGTCAATACACAATAGTCGAACCTGATTGGTCGGAGACCTGCCGACGTATTTTGATTCGTAATGTATTGAATTAAGAAACGTCAATTCCATTAGTATTTTAGATTATTTTTCATGATTTTTCAGACTGGTTAACCAGATGGGGTCTAAGATAATTATCATGGTATCGGGACTTTAGATAAAATTTTGACTTGGTTTTCGTGACTTGTATGTATAGTTCAGCTTTCAAAGCTGGGAATGACTTAGTAGAGAACGTGCCGTAAATGCAGTATTTTGCACGAGTGCGCGTGAGAGTTAAAGTATCGAGAATCGACGAATTATTCGTAAAATATGAAATTAAACCTTATTCTAAGATTCCTTGAGCTATATTTTCTTTTCGCAATCTAAAATGCATGATTTCATTCTAACTTAAAGGGAAATTCAATGACGCATGGTGCACATTTGCTCATGAACGAACAGTTGTTTTCCTAGAAACAAAAGAAGTACTACTGTAATTTAATATCGTAATAACTTAGTGTTTGAAGAAATAAATCACAGTTTGTGTAAACCAAAACAAAAAGCATACAACTAAAATCGACTGAAATTAGTTTTATAAATCGAAGGAATCATTGTAAAACGGTGGCTATCAATTAAACAACAACTCTTTAAGAGATTTGGGAGTAAGCTTGGCTTTTCGTAGCAACTGGTGACGCGAATTTTGCGCTCTCTTTTTCACAAGAAATGTTTTTGTGAGATTTATATTTTCAGAGATAAATAAATAAATAAATAAATACTGCACGACATTACACACAGCGCTATCTAGCCCCAAACTCAGCACTGCTTGTTCTATGGGTACTCGACAATGGAAATACTACATAAAATACTTTTTTTTTGTAAATACTTACATATTATGTTATGATACATACAATACACCCAGGATCAGAAACAAACATTTGTGGTCAGCAGAAATTTTTGTGATAACTACCTACATTTGTGATCTTACAGTAGCTGTAAAGTCCTAAAATGTCAAGGTAAAACTCTTAAAATAAAACTGTAAAATGAGTTTTATTTTAAGAGTTTTTAATCACGTTGTTTTTATTATCAGAATGAGGAAAAATAACTATAATTATTAAAATAAGCTCTCCATACTCTCTGTCAAAAATAAATAATACTAGTGAAATAATTACTTCTTATCACGATTTAATAGAAGTAAACGTGCGATGCAGAATCGTACTCGGGTATGGCATCATCAAACAGACAAACTAAACAGGCATTATTAGATTTTTGAAAAATGTATTAATTTAGCCAGCAATCGTTGTCTTTATGCAAGAAAATAAACAGCCTATATTATTGGACCGATCAATAGTGTTGCCGATAAGATCAAATTCTAAAAACAAACACTGTGTGTTAAATCAAGAGAAATGTCGATTCTTGTGTAGGGTAATACATTTTTGAAAAGTCTATTAATGTAATTTTAGTTTTTGTCAAAATCGGGGACGCTACTACTTTCAACATTTTTCTCTATCTCTTATATAGTTTAGGATATCCCCCTGAAAGCCTATCGAAATGGTTCATCCTGTATATACAAGCTTTACTGTAACAAACTTTCAACCGATTTGGCATCATTGTTGCACAGCCGATCCGACGACAAAATTATTGTTTTACATACAATATTTATTGATTTTTCTTCTGATTTCGCGATGTTGCATTCAAATTAATCTAATTTTTCGGTTTTAATCGTGTTGTTTTTACGATGGATATTTATTACTACCGCGTTAACTAAAAGTCTGACCTTCTTCCTAAAATAGTTTGATCTCAATATAACCATAATGGAAACAGCCAGAACACGTTGGAATACTCTGGTAATCGAATACTTGTCAATAGAGCCTGTTTGTGACGCTCGCGCTGTTGTTACGAGTAGTTAGTGGGATCAATAGTGGTTCAGATTTAGACATTTATTTACGGAATAAAATATCTAAAGGTGGATTTACTTAAACCAAACGAATTAAGAGATAGAGTACCTATAAATGCTTTATTAGGATTCCGTGCCTAAAGGGGAAAAACGGGATCCTATTACTAAGACTTCGCTGCATGTCCGTCCATCGTGTCTCTCACCAGGCTGTATCTCGAAAAACGTGATAGCTAGACAGTTGGAACTTTTCAAACAAACAACAAACTTGTTTTTTCGCCGTTTTTTTTTGCAAAAATAGTACGGAACCCTTCGTGCCCGAGTCCCACTCGTTCTTGGCCGGTTTTTTTAAATAATTTTAATACAAAAGAAAAAAATTAAAGGCTTTTTTAAGAAAATTAAAGGCTTTTTTAAGAAAATTAACTTAAAACTAAAGCTAGAATTCTTTATTGATCTATTTGTGTAAGCGAAAGTTTAAACAGATCAGAGCGTCAAAAAATTGAATACCCAATAACTAGAATTTTATTAGAACGAATTATTATGTGTTGTTAGGTACATTTATTATGATGTTATAGAACTAATAAAAAATAGAACTAACACTAAGTAGAACTTTAATAAGCCCGCTTTTTTTTAAAGAAAAGATAAAATCGATAAAATCCGTATAGTAAAGTTAACACCCGATAAACCTTCTAACATAACAGCAGACTTACTAACCATACACCTTTATCTAAGTATATATCCATCGAATTGATGGATGAACCTTAATACCCGTGAAGTAAGTAACGTAATCAATAGCACCCTTTTAACGCTATTTTCGATGTTATCGATTTGTTTTATAATGACCAAGTTTGTTGGAGGCGATAAAGGCGATAATCCATATGGATTACAGTCTGACACGTTTGTGTAATGGATGTACTTGTTGCCAAAAATATACATACATTACTAGATGTGTCCCGCGGTTTCCCCCGCGTAAGTGCCAATCACGCGGGAATATCTGGATAAAACGTAACCTGTGTTATACTAGGTCTCCAACCATCTGTATTTCAAGTTTCCTCGCAATCTGTTCAGCGTTATTTACGTGATTGAGTAACAAACATACATACATACATACTCACAACTTTCAGCTTTATAAAGCTGAAAGTTGTTCATTACTTTCTATGCACAAGCATTTCTTTCTTGTCTGTTTGACTGTATTCTTCATCTACTATGTTTTTTTTTAAAAGGTTCTCAATTCCACTCGTAATTTGTTTGTGTGATTCGTGACGCTGACCGTAAATCTTTTTTTATTTAGGTGAGAGTCTCGAGTTTGATCAGATCATCACCATAAAATCTTGGTGATGATCAAATGAGTACTTTTAAAGTGACGAGCAGAATATCATCCCAGAATGCTGTAAATTATTAATTTTACGGTGGAATTCCAAAAAGCACCTTCTACGTTGAGGTCGGTGGTTCGCCTATAACGCCACAGATGCCATTCAGTACCTACCTACCTCCCTCCTATTTTTGGAAAACATTTAAAGAGTAGGTACTCGATACATTTGCCGAAGTACTTTACTTGCATTTCACGTTGCGCTCTCGAAAACTAGTCTATTTTCAACTCGGAACATTACCACTTAGTTTCGTCGGCAGAACTTGATAGATCGATTTTGTACTCTATTACGTTGGCGGACGATAGATTTACTCTCGTATGGAAAGCTTGTGAGTCTGAAAATGGCGTTTAGCAAAGCGTTTGATGGATATTTTTGTTAAATTGTTAGGTACAATTTTGATCAAGAGTTTACAGATAAAAATAAATAAATGTGTTACACCTCTAAGATCTATGTACCTAACTCCTAAGAAAAAGACGCTTTTACAATTTTCAAACAAAAATGTTGTTTCACATGTAGGTACCTATCGCATTTACAACTTTCTAATTCTCATTTTAATAAAATTGTTTTAAAAAAATGCTAGTGTAAATCAAATTTCGGTGGGTCTCGAACCCGCGGCAGGTAGGTACTTACTGGTATTTTTATAATTCATAATTCATTTATTGCGAATAAAGGTACATTATTAATAGATGTTACATAGAAATAGGATCACCTTACTCCGCCAAGCCTGGCATGCAACATTGTTGTTAGGTGCTTCTAATACAATAGTTCTGATCAAAATGAACAGTCAACATTTATTATTATTATATAGTTTCACTTTCTTAGAGGGTATATTTTACAAATGTCAAAAATAAATATTAAAAAATAATTAGAGTTCGATGTTAAAATGGATATTATGTCAACTAATACAACTTTATATTTTTAATTTATGAAAATTCGTCAAACACAATGAAATTATTATTATACAACATTATTACTGTAGTGTGATGTCATTTAGAAATTGTTTTATGTTATAATACGCCTTGTCAATTAAGAGTGCACTGTGTTGATTTTTAAAATGAATTGTATTACTCACATTTTTTATTTTGTCTGGGATTTTATTGTAGATGGTTGGAGCCATACATAACACACTTACTTCCATGAAGTGGGTTCTACGAGCGCGTTCCCGTAGAACTCCCTCACGTCTTCCACCATCTGGAAATTTCTCAAATAATTCTAGATTATTTCTGACAAATAGTGCTGTTTCTAGAATATATAGCGACGGAAGAGTCAAAATTTTATAATTTTTAAAGTAATCCTTACATGAGTCAGTTTTTTTAAGGTGAAAAATTGCTCTTATACAACGTTTTTGCGATACTAACGCTTTTTGTTTATCGGTTGAGTTTCCCCAGAACATTACACCAAATCGCAAAATAGATCCAACGTATCCATGATATGCAACCATCAAGGTATTGTGACTAACAATGTCCCTTAATTTATAGAGTGCATAAGCAAATTGATTTAGCCTTATAGTTAAGTTGTCAATATGTGGTTTCCATGTCAATTTATTGTCGATTGTTAAACCTAAAAATTTTGTACATTCGATTTCATTAACACGTTTACCATGATAATTAATGTCGTAATTAAGGGATTTATTTAGTATTTGTTTAAAATTCATTATTGATGTCTTCCTTAAATTAATTTTTAAATTATTCTTATTTAACCAATTTATTATTGATGTCAAGTTTAAATTAATGTCAGATTCCATATTACTATTTGTGTTGGTGTTTGTAAACAATACAGTGCTGTCATCTGCAAAGAGAGTCATATTAAACTTTGTAGCAGATGGAAAGTCATTGATGAATACAATAAATAGAAGCGGACCTAAAACACTGCCTTGAGGAACACCACAGCAGATATTTCTCGATTTAGATTCATAATTAATCGACATTTTTGTTCGGCGATTAATTCGCGAGACTCGTGTTGTTTGCGTTCTGTCGTTTAAATAAGATTTTAATAAGTCATAGGCATTACCTCTTATACCATAAGCATAAAGTTTTTTTAAAAGAATTTTGTGGTCAACGTGGTCAAAAGCTTTTGTCATGTCCATGAAAAGTCCAATTGTTTTGTTACATTTATCAACACTGCTTACAACTTTATCTAAAAATTAATAAACTGCCTGATTTATGGTTTTGTTTTTTCTGAATCCATATTGATTGGGAATCAGTATGTCATATCCCTCTAAATAATTGTAAATCTGATTATATATGACCCTTTCAATTTTTTTTGAAAAGACTGATAGTAACGCTATTGGCCTGTAATTGGTCACGTATTCTTGTTTATCCTTCTTGAATAAAGGTATTATCACCGTATGCTTCAATTTACTTGGGAATGTGCCTTGTTCTAGGCACTGATTTATGATGAAGCACAAGACGGGACTAATGGTTAAAGCTACATCCTTGAGAACGTCTGTAGTGACTTCATCATACCCAACGCTACGTGTATTATTTAATTCTTTAATAATGCATAAAATGTCAGTTGCTACTATAGGAGTTAAGAAAATTGAATTTAATTGTGAAAAATGTATGTCATGGTCATTAAATCTAACTGCATTGTCAATTGATGTCACTGAGTCTATAAAATAATTATTAAAACTATTAGCAATTTCGTAAGGGTCAGTAATTGATTTATCATCAAAACTCAACTTCTCAATTTCCTGTTTTGGAAGATTGTTTTTTGTTCTGTTGATGATTTGCCACGTAGCTTTCGATTTACTTTTTGCACAGTTGATATAGTGATTGTTTTTTGCCTTTTGTGTTAATTTAATAATTCTTTTATATTTACTCGAGTAAGTTTTAAAATTAATTTTATTTTGACTAGTAGGTAATAGCCTATATTTCCAAAGTAGGTCTGTTCTTTTTTTCCTACATAAGTTTATACCCTTAGATATCCATTTCACCTTTTTTTCAGTAGTTATTTTAATTCGAGTAATGGGAAAGCATAGCTTGTAGAACAAGAGAAACAAATCGTGAAACATATCAAATGCTTCATTGGCATTTTGGGTATGATATACTTCAGTAAAGTTTATTGTTTTTATGTATTCAGCAAACTTTTTTGCGACAAAAACTTTTTACCGGTATACAGAGAAGTTGCGCAGTATGGTCAGATAGAGCTAACTCAATGATTTCACCCTTCGCTCTGTGTATATTGTGTATAATATTGTCAATTGCAGTTTTACTACTAGGTCTCGTAGGTTCGTTAAATTGAAATTTTAAACTATGGTCAATTATTAATTCTTTAAAGTCGCGTGTTCGTTTAATTTTATCTAAAATGTCTATATTAAAGTCACAACAAATCACTAATTTCTTATTGTATTTTAAACACATGGGCATTAATTTATTTAAAATGACGTTAAATTTTTTTAGAAACATTGAAATTATTTGTGATTTATATTTAGAAGGCCTATAAATACAAAGTATTAAAATTTTGTGTTCGATTATTTCTAAAGCTGAACATTCTATAATGTCCGGTACTGACATGGATTGTATAGTGTCCATGTTTTGGTATTTAATGCCTAAGCGGATCAGTATACATGAGCCACCTCTACGGATGTTTCGACAATAATATGATCCTATGTTATAATTTGGCAAAGATAACAAGCTAATATCCTCATTCAACATATTGTGTTCCGTAATGCACAATACATCAATTTTTTTATCTTTACACAGATCTTCTAAGGCTACGGTTAATTTATCAGCCTTACTAACTATACCATCAACATTTTGGTGCAATACATTAATGAAGTTGTTCACGAAATAACTGATTATTTACCTCTTCATTAATTTCGTCTACTTCTTCATTGATATCAGTAGTTATACTACCGTCAATATTACTATAGTTTATATTTAAAGCATCGGTGTGGTCTGTTTGTGTGCAACAGTTGGTATTTTTATTATTTTTATGTGATTTATATACGTCGAATTGCAATTTATTTGATAGACGCAATATTTCTCTCAACAGAGACCGACTCAATTGTAGGGTTAAGTAGGGTTTCTTAGAGATAAATTCCCTATAACCCATATCAAGAAAAATGGTGTTACGTCTCTCCGACATAAACTTTAATTCATAGTTGAGTCTACTTTCCGACAGGTATTTGTTTTGGGGAACCTCACATACAATTACATTTGTGTGTGTCATATTGTTTAGCCAGGAATGTAAATTGAATTTAAGATCATACGGATTATTGTCATTGATACCAGCTAGAACAATTACAAAATCTTTTTTAGAAAAATTCTCTACATCGTGTTTTGTAAAGTTTAGAACTTCACCTAATCGAGCTCCTGGTTTACATATAAATTTTACAGTGTAAGTTGGACCTAATAATTTTTCTAAAGGTTTCCTTAGATTTTTCCCTTGCTCATCCGCCAAAATCAGAATATTCTTCTTATATTGGTTGTTAAGGTGAATCGATTCTGAGTTAATATTCTTCCTGGTATTGCTTAAGCGTAAAAGTTTTTGTTGTATTTTTGTTAAATTAAAATGTGCCTTTTCTTTGTTGGCGATGTTTTCATTTTTATCTTCATTTATGTCATCTGTATTTAAATTCTTATTCACAATTACATCATTTTTATTTGCGTCATTTGCATTATTAGATTCAGTTATGTCATTATTTTCAATTACGTTATTTGTGACACAGTTTTGATTTTCGTTTCCGTTGTTTTCTTTTATATTGGTATTTGTTTCATTAAGTAGATGTTGTAATCTTTGTCGTTTTCTTTTCCTAGTCAATATTCCTAGTCAATTTTAGAAGGCTTTAAAAAAAAAACTAATTGTGATACTAAAAGAAATGCTTTCCAAAAATTTCGCACCCGACAGGACTTGAACCTGCATCTCTGGGAATCCGTTCCAGCGCCTTTCCAATTTGGCCACGGATGCATGTTCAAAGGCGCTGGAACGGATTCCCAGAGATGCAGGTTCAAGTCCTGTTGGGTGCGAAATTTTTGGAAAGCATTTCTTTAAGTATAGTTATCCAAGTGTAGGAAACACTTTTAAAAATATAACAAAAACAACTAATTGTGAATTAATATTTTAAAAAATTCTTACTGTTTATATTAATAAGATTAGGAACTTAATTCTTATTCTAATTATAACAATCCTTTTCAAGGAATTAAAGGCATTATAAGGTTTCTAAATCCTATATTCTTGTTTTACTAAACAACACTAAAATCTCGAATACAGACTTAGAACAAAAACCTTTAACCCTATCAAGATAAAATCCGGAATTCATATGTCAAAAATAAAGCTTGTAATATTCGGCGTGCACTGAATTTGGATCGTTACAAAAACCTACTCAAGCACTTTGGTTATTTGAACTAATAGATGTAAATGACACACAAAAGACAAAGTATAACAAACCGTTAGGGATGTATGAGTTATTATCAAATTAAAAAAAAAAAAAAACCCGACTTCTGTTTTAACAGAAAAGTGAAAAACAAGATGCTTCTAGTAGCTTTAGGAACGGTGGATGCAGTCGGGCGGGACTCCAAATAACATAAAGATAGTATACCTAATTATATAACACTAAGTATTTGGTGTTATTAAACTTATTCACCTTTTATTTGGAGTCCCACCCGACTGCATCCACCGTTCCTAAAGCTACTAGAAGCATCTTGTTTTTCACTTTTCTGTTGAAACAGCAGTTGGGTTTTTTATTTTTTTAAATATTTTTTTTATTTATCGCTTTTTAGTTTTTAGAGATCAGATTTAATTACACCAGAAGAATTAATAATTCTAGATGTATATACTCCAGTAGCGAGGACGTGCATTGCTTGTTTTTGCTTACTCAGGGTGATAAGTACAAGAACTGGCGGTTTCCTATCCAGCGCGGGAACGCCGCCAGCATCTTGGGCGCAATGCCTCGGGTTGTTGTTGCTGACAACTTCTTTTAGATTTCTAATTTTAGATTATTACGTAGGTATTATTTTCTTTGAAAATTAAAGTGGTTATTTAAGTCCACAAACTAGTAAGAAGATACTTAAGTATAACACGTAGTGATTATATTCTCTTTGCTTAAGTATTTTATGTCATGTCATCTCTGCCAATTCCTTCAAACTCGGCGTCAAAGTCAAATCCATAGATGAGATATTTATACGAGCCAAATCGAAAAGTTTTTAATTAACGTTCCGTTGTTCTTGCGAAAATTACCTGCGTAATCATAATGTCATGTAGTAGCAACATAACTTTCGAAGTTAACCATTAGAATTACTATTAGAATACATTATTCACACGCGGATTGTTTTCGCATGCGAATATTGAAATCCAGAGGTAGTGCTAAGCCATAAATTGAAGTAAGTAAAAAGAATATGTAAACGTCATTAAAGACAAGATAACCGAGCCGAAGGCAAGTGACATATTAATGAAGACAACCTACTTAAACGACTTCCGATAATTTTATAATTAATTATTTTAAAACTTAATTGTAAAACTTTACAAGCAATACTTTTCAAATGTAAATTTACAAAAGAATAAAACATATCTTTTGAGTGAACAATGTTACGCGTTTTGCTCTGTTTTTTATGGTCTTTACAAATCTTGGTTAATAGCGTTTTACATCATTATTTTTATTTATTTATTATTTTAATGTACCCTATGTCACTCTCACGGTCATGACGAATCTAACGACGTATCGTTTATCTAAATCGGCCCAGCCGTTTAGGCCCTACGACGGCACAAAAATAGGTCACATACATACATACATACATACATACACACATACACTCACGGCAAAAACATAACACTTCCTTTGGCAGTCGTGTAATTGGCAGTCGTGTAAAAAGTAATATAGGTATAACGAGAATCATTGATATGCTAGCATTGTTTATTTCAGATCGTTTCAGCGCTGTGAAAATTAAATTTTTCATTAAAATTTAATTTAGGAATGCACTTATTACCACTAAAATTACTTATTAAACATGGTAAACACCCCGTTAAAAAGTAATTTAGTATTGAAAATAACTATGTTAGTTTAAAATAAACTTATCACCATGGTTTAATTTCCACTATTAGTATTTTGAACAAGCCAGTTGCAATTCCTAGTGAAGTACCGAGCTTCGTAACAAAGAAATTAAAACATGTAGCCATTCCGTATTGCTTCGGTTTGGTTTATGAATACCAGTCACCATTTTTTAAATCCTCAAACAATTATATGTAATGGTAACCGATACAAATTCCCTCAACTCGAGAGTATACTTTGTTGTTTTTACTCTACATGTAAAGCCAGCCAGTTAAGGTCACGATTTATTGCGTTCCAGATTTTAGTCGATAACTGCATGAGCACTGTTATAACATATAACTTGACCTGTTTTCTTGTGGGCAAATACTCGAGATATTATTTATTTATATATTAAGTGCCTACAAAGTTCTAATTCTTCTTCTTCTTCTTCTTTAGCTAGACATCGGGCTTAGCGCATAGGCTACTTTTATCCCGATATTCCCCTGGATCGAGAAAACCGCATGACTCTGCTAGTGCTTACATAAAAGACTGAAAAAGAAAAGACTATTTATTACATAAATGACTTTCTTTCTTTCTTTCTTTCTTTTCTATACTTATAAAATTCAAAGTTAATTAATCAGTCATTGATTGACTGACTGAATTACTTAATAAATGAATTATACATATATCAACACAGGGCCCAAATTGCTGGCCCTAGGAATGTGAAATTTTGAAAGTGTGTTTTTTTTGGCATATAGATTTTCACTTAGATAGGGTTTTTAAAAAAATACACGGGATCGGGACTTGCGCGGGTAAAACCGAGGTACAGCTAGTAAGTACTTACATAACCGACAGAAAAGCTCACCTAATTACAAATGTACCCACACATTTTCCTGTACATATAGACTAGCAGCAGATCCTTCGAGAATATCGGGATAAGGCCTATGTTTTAATTCAGATCTCCAGCTATCTGTATACCAAGTTTCAACACAATCGCTACAGTAGCGTGATCAAACACCCAAACAAACATCTAAACTTTCACAGTTATAGTATTAGTGTGATTATACTCCTTACACAACATGGATAAGAACTCCACATATTACAGCAACGTAAACCCGATTAACGTAATTAATTCTCCTTCGGCATCATGGCGGAATACTTATGTGCCTTCCCTCACTCCACGCGCCACGTAAGTAAGTGGCTGTAGTTTTGTTACCTAATAAGGGAGATAGGTGATGAAAAGTAAATAAGTTTTGTTAGCAGTCGTTGGGTCAAGTTAGAGGCCTTTTTTTAACCTGTTAAAATGTAATTAAGACCATCAGGTCGCTCTTGGGGAGAGCGGCCGGTGAGTGGGGTTCGCCCCTGGTCTGCATAGTGTGCGCCAGGGGTATACCAACCAAAAACCCAAGCTGCCCGTCACTCCGCTGTGCCAGAGCATCGCCGGAAGCTGCAAGCAGTAAATTGGCTAGCTCTGGCGAAGATAGAGGCCTAAGGGCGGCCTGAAAACTCTAACACTAGGTGAGACACACTACTTCACGATTAAAACATTGACTTATTCTATTCTATTGATGACGTTATGTACACACTTTGTGAACTTCCACAATTTATAATATGAATTATGCTCGCGACCATGGCCGGTGTAACCCGTCGCCGAAACTAGATAATTTACGTCTAAAATTTCTACTGACGCGATTGAGACCTAACCGACGTTTTCTAATTAAAATTGTAAACATTGAATATTAAGCTGCGTATTAGAAGGTCGCAGGTTTTTGCCAAATCAGGAATTCTACTAATATTATAAATGTGAAAGTATGTGTGTTTGGATGTTTGTTACTCAGTGACGCAAAAACGGCCGAACGGATTTGAATGAAATTTGGAATGTATAGGTCACTGGGGACCTGGAATAACACATAGGCTACTTATTATCCCGAAAGTTCCGCGGGAACGCGACTTACGCGGTTGAAACCGCTGGCGCAGCTAGTTTACGTATATTTTCTTACTTATCCTTATCAGTACCTAACGGTAAATGGCGCCATCTTAAGCTATAAAATCGTAATCGTATTCCGATTCCAAATTGCGATTTCTAAAAAGGATTCGACAATCGAATAAAAACTATTAAATTGTTTTTATCCTAATTCGATAGTTTCCATTCAAATAATAACCACAACTGGATAACAATCTCGGCTAGGACCTTTGTTTCGAATACCCTGGTCTTAAATGTAATTTTATTGGTAACAAACATGGTTTTCCAAAATTCAATGCGCTCCGTGGGGCTTAAGTTGCGTTTTCACCATGCGTAGCTAATGATATTTTTGTTCCAACCGATAGAATCGCTCCATTACAAAAGTTTTTAAATAAAATATGGCGAATAACGGCCAAATCGCCGTAGTTTTCAGGAAAATCAGATAGTTTTTTTGCGAGATAAATCTTTATATACATAATTAATAAATTTATATTTAATTTCTAATTGTGTTATGGAATACGTCATAGATAGAACACAACGTCGTCGCTTTAGTATCTGGCGAAATTGTGATAAAATGCACAACAAAATATTTATTGAAACAAAAACCTGTTTTAAAGTTTGACAGGCTTTTATAACGAAATACTCTCAGTAAGTTCGTAATTCAATACTAAATTGTTGTTGAAGTAAGTGCTTTGTCTAGTATTAAGAAACTTTTATATAGTCTACTCGCTATTACTAGAGTCAATTGTAAAGCGGTAACGTCTAGAAACTTCCAAGACGGAGAAAAAGCTCCGCAGTCTACAGTACCTACTTATAATATGAACTGTCGCTCGATTTTTAGGGTTCCGTACTACCAATTGCGTTCAGGGATTTCGTTTGTTCCATTTTTTCCTTAGGGTTTCGTAGTCAATAAGAAACCCTTATAGTTTCGTCATGTCCGTCCGTCCGTCCGTCCGCGGCTTTGCTCTGAGACGGTTAGTACTAAGAAATTGAAATTTTTCATGACTACATAATGTTCACGCCAAAAAAGTGCTCCAATAAAAAAATTATGTAACCTTTTTTTTTGGGTACCTTTCCTTTTTTTTTTTGCTTACCCCATCGTGTGGGGTATCGTTAGATAGCTCTTTTAAATTCAATTTGTGAGTTTCCGAAAACAATTTTTTAAGGTTCCGTTTTGAAATATTGAGATTTAAAGAGTTTTAAGTTTTAGAGATATTATAGGTTTCGTTTCGGTACCAAATTGTGAGATAAGTACGGAACCCTTCGTGCACGAATTCCTCTCGCACTTGACCGCATTTTAGAACCTATAACTTGCTTGTGGGATGTTGTAGATTCTATGTTTAAAAAAATTATAAAATTATTAAATATATTAATTTGATTGCCACTTTCAAAAGTATGTTAAACCGAACCCTCGAGTTAGGATGGCGTTTTTGCCATTAAGTTGCCAATGCCAACTATCGGGCGATTAAAAGTCTCATGATTGTAGTAACTTGTATTTTTGCAGAAGTTTTTAGAAAATCTGTTCGGGCTTTCAACGCCCACTGGTTATTGTTCGCTCGCTGGATTATTACTTTTATTTAGTTCATTGAAAAATGTACTGGAATTTAGTACCTTTTTAACCTTAATTTACATTGTTTAACTGTGCATACACTTTTTTGTTCAAGTTTCATGTAATCTAAACAAAATTCTGATTTTTTTTACCCGACTATGGCGAAGCTAAAAAGGTGCGTTGTTTTGGCAGTCAATTTTCTCAAAATGGACGTCATTGTAGCGGTTTATAAGATCGTAGCTCAGCTACGAATTTTGTAGCATGGTTCTGCTACGAAACTCATACAAATGTGCATTGTGCAACTGTGGGCTACCTACGGCGTACACAGGTCTGTATTGTACCATTAATCCGTTGTCTAGTACCCATAATACAAGCTTTATGCTTAGTTTGGGGCTAGATTGTACTGTATGTTACATCGTGCAATATTTATATATCAATTTTATTTGGATAGACAACATTCTAAATAATAGTAAATATTGTATTAAGATTCGAAAAGCCTGCGAGAGAGAGGTTGCGATGCCTGTCACCTTAAATCTCAAAGCATATTCAGTAATTTTTTGAAGTTCCTCGCCTAGACTTGTTTACCAAACATTTAAATGAATGCTAACTAATTTATTGGTAAAACTGTAAACCGTAGCTAGGTAGAAAACTGTTTTTGTGTTGGTCACGACTCGTGCTATCTGTCTTCCTGTTTGGAATGTAGGTAGTTTACAATTTGATTTAGTACTGGCGTTGGATTCGAACAGAACACCTACTTGTCCTGGATAACTGATGTGTATTCCATTCATGAGAGTTCAAAATTCGAAATTGTTTGTGGCGACTATGTACCGCAGCTGCGCCCGCGTCTGTCTTGATTTATTCTAGGACTTTTTTGTTTGTTCATCGCAATCGGTTCATTAGTTGTTCCGTAAAGAATTAACATAGTAACATAAGAGGGACATACTTATATTATAAAGTTAAAGGTTTGTATGTATGTGAGTATTTATATTTGTTACTCAATTACGTAAAAACCGCTGAATCGATTGCGATGAAACTTGGCATAAAAGTAGCTGGAGACCTGGAATAACACATAGGCTAACACATTAAATCACTTTATCCCGATATTTCCACGGGAACGGGACTTTTTTTGTAATACTACTCAGATTTGGTTCCACGTTGGGCGCCAATTCCCATTTTTATTTGTTTGGCGCCCAACGTGGGACAAAACGATCGTTACAAAATTGGACTTAAATTATTTTCAAAATGTTCTTTTCTTCTAACAATTGTGACGCCCACAACAAGAAAAATCTGTTATATTTAAAAAAAAATAACATATTTAGAAAATATCAATTTAATGTTCCTACTTATGATTTATGTCCTAAAGTAGTAAAATCGAATTCGGGCCGTCTATAAATGAGTAAAATGCCAGTACATTTTAATGTGCCAACTTTGATTAAATTAATAGTAATCTACATTTGAACAAGTTGCAACTTCACCCCACTCCCACATTCAGGGATATCGATTGCTCGCTCTGACGCTTTGACCTTTGTCCCACGCATCTTGCATAACCTGTAACCTAGAATCTATATTCATTGTATCTAGGTACCAACTACGTGTCTACTGTCTGCGAAATGTTCCTAAGTGTACCCTTTTATAGATTTTTATTAGCTTTTCTCCGCGGTTTTATCGAAGTCCTGATCCAGTGGGAATATCAGGATTAAAAGTAGCCCATGTGTTATTCTAGGTATCTATCGATCTACACAGCTACATCTCAATCTGTTCAGAAGTTTTTGCGTGAAGGAGCAACAAATATAATTATATAGTGGAGCTCTTATTAACTAATCAATCAAGCACACGATAAATATAAATAACTTAGTACCTAATAGTAATTATATGAAAAAGAAACTATATTTTATAAGACATTTTAGACAACCGCTATTTGCTTTAAAGTAAACGTTAAAATGATGTCTTTAAACATTATAAATGTTTATAAAAGATTGTAATAGCTTCAGTGTAACGTTTATAGTAAATAAATAAGGAATAATGACAGTGCAATGCTCGGGAGAGCGACGCACTTTTAAAAGGGCAAGTAGGGCGAACTCTTTCTAATTTGACGTTGTTAGCTTTTATTTCTTATTTACATTAAAAGTAAGTGAGTTACAATGTTATTCAAATTAAGGTTTTAAAATAACTGAAAAGTAATAATAACGAACCTTGCTTATAATATTAGTGGCTGCGCCCTGCTATTTCACTTGCTAAGCCCCGATCCCGTGGGACCACCTCGATAAAAAGTAGCCTATGTTGTTATCTACTTATATCTCCAGCATTCTCCATTCACATGATGTTATTTTACTTGCTTGCTAGATTTGCTTCTATATTCCATGTAACCAAGTGGGACTGGTCCATTATTTGTCAAAGTTTTAAGTTTTCTCCAGGTGATTATAGAGTGTAATTAAAATTGATGGTTCACAATTTATCTGTCTAGTGCACTAACTTGTTTAATTAATTAACCAGTTGAGACTTAGTTAAAATGAACGGTATCTTGTTATCTTGGTATCTTGTTGAAGGTGGCGTGAAGTTTAAATACTGTTTCGTAAATTAGTTTTTATTGCTCAAGGCATATTTACTAGAAATATTTTTAAAGAAAAATTCATCTTCAAAAATTCACTTGCGGCGAGATTTGAACTCGCGTCCCTGGATCAATATTCCAGTGCCTATACCGCTCGGCCACGCTCGGGAACTTGCGTGGCCGAATGAAGATGAATTTTTCCTTTAAAAATATTTCTACTAATAAGTTATAAAACGATTTGTGATAATTAAATTAAATTCTGTTCTTAATTTAATACATTTAAATCTACATCTGACTGACTGATCTATCAAAGCACAAATAGTAGAGAGCTAAAATTTGGAGAGTAGGTACTTTCTTTATATGACGTTGGCATATTTGATAAGAAAGGGGATTTCGAAGGTCACATGAAATCGAGAGTTACGCGAGTAAAACGTAGACAGCTAATTCATAGATATTATTTGGTTGGTGTTAAGATAAAGAGTATAAAAAAAACTCATACTTATACTACGGAGTGCACCAAGCTATAACTTTGGTGCCCTATTGTTGCAAATTCCTTCCACGTTTCCGCGCTATCGACATTTATAAGACTTTGCATACCTGAGGCTGCACGAGAGCTATTCACCTAGACATTTCGTTTGCACTAGCTTCAAGGCTTCAATACTGCTAGCTAGTCAAAACTTCACAACATACGACGACGACGCTTTGATGTCCAACAAACATCGACATCTTTTGAACCGTCTATCAGCCATGTTTAATATTAATATATTCATGAAACTACTGCTATAAGTTGTAACCAGAAAGAAATATTCATCGATGCTATATTTATAAATCCGTACTGTAAATCTGCGAGATTATATTTTGTTTCTATGATTTATTAATATACGGCAAAAAGTAGTTTGCATATGTATAAGATTTCGCAGATCTATGTATTAAAATTAAAAGGTCGTGAGTAGCGTATATACGTACATTACGCGATGATTTCTTCCTAGTCACGCCACTCCCTACGAAACTTGCCAAAAATCGGTTCACAGGCTTAGGCAACAGACAGGATGACTGTTGGATATTTGTAAAGTAGGTATAATTACACGGACTTCTGAATTGATTTAGGTATTTTATATAATATTGGATCCTCAATATGGCTGGTTTTTTATCCTTATATTTCCACGGGTTTGGTAATATTGGGATTAAAAGCGTAAAGCGTAATGCTAATAATATTAAAAACTAGCTGCGGCCTGCGGTTTTACCCGCAGAAGTGAAAACGTGTTATCGGGCGGGCGCGGGCGGCCGATCGGTTCTCGAGCGGTTGTACTTTTTCGTTAATTACTCGAGTTCTACTAATTGTATTTCGATGCAAAGTATACCACGACCTTCCTCGAAAATAGAACTATCTAATGTTGAACCAAATTACAATCGGATAAGTAGTTTTTAATTGTATAATGAACCGACAGATAAACAGAGAAACAGACAGACAGACATGAATTTTAAAAATTATACAATTTTGTTCTACTACTTTTTCTAAGCCCTAGACAACTTTTTTTTTAATTTACTTCCTAGTACAGACTTTTTGTCCTCTCTTCCTTTATTATAAGTATAGAAGATAGATATATGCGAAATTATAAATGTTTATGATTTAATCACGCAATAACTACTGAACCGATTGCAATGATACTTGGTATGCAGATAGCTAGAGATCTGTATTAATACATTTGCTAGTCTTTATCCCAGTAGTCCTACGGGATCGGGTGTTATGCGGGTGAATCACGGGGCGCAGCTAGTATTATATAAATGAAAACAAAACAAAAACAAAAGGTGCGCCGTTAAAACCACAAGAAATTTGTGTGTGTTGGCATCGCATGTCAGTAGTGCTTGTGTTAGATTCAAGTATTTAATAAATGTTAAATCTGCCATAAGTTTGGATGTTTAATTTGAAATGTTAATGCTTTTATGTCAACAGCTTTCGATTAAAAAGATGGATGAGTTTTTTTTTTAAACTTTAAATAATATACAAAATAATAGGGATTCTAATATCAAAAAAATAGGCAAATTATATAGAAACGATATAATTTGGTATTACATAATCTTAATAAAATAATTAAGTGAAAAGAGTGAAAATGTATAACGCGTTTGTGACATAAAAAACTTCTTTTAAAAAATAACTAAATAAGTACACCTAAAAATAAAACATAAAATCCATGAAAAATATCCTCGAAACACACAAAAGAAAAATATTCAGTGAAAAGCCAACAGAGTCTCAAGCTCATGTTTTAAAAGGCGACAATGAGCACGCTTGAGGGTTTTCAAACCATCCATTTGTTCGAATTATTTTGGAAAATTTTCAAGGTCGTCTCAAGAGACTGAATAGATAAACGCCTGGAAAACGTACTGTCAGTGGCGTAGTGCTAAAGGAACCATTATTAACGTTAAAATTTTGTTAAAGATCAATTTAAAAATACTAGAAAGAATACGTAAATGTTCCTGTTTCGGCCTAGAATCATACGGAATTCTAGACCGAATCAGAAAAGACTTCATGAAAAGTGGGTATGTCGTAGGAAATCCAAGTCTGCCGAGTGGTAAATAAGCGTTTAGCTTATTAAAACTGTCATACAAAATTTGCCACTGGAGAGACTTAGATTTCCTGCAACGAATCTATTTCAACTTTTCCTATTCACAGCCTTTTAATTCACAAATATCCGGTTGCTCCGTGGCAAATACATCAGTAGCTACGCCCTTTCTCACTGCTATAAACATTGTCCTTAGATGTTTCTAGATTCTCTAAGGAGACACTTATTTCTAAACCACTCGTACAAATAACATTATTAGTGTCAATTGAAATGTCACAACGAAAGAAACATTAAAATCGTTATCGCACTTTATCATGACCTTGGAGTTATATATCTGAATTGTAGTTTGTGGCTATATTATTATATTTTAAGGGCCCACCTAAGCGGCAAATTATATTCAATTTATGTTTAAGGGCGCACCTAAACCTCAAATTATATTCAGTTGTGACAGGGATAGCGCTATAGCGATTTTCAGATGTGTACAAGAAGGACTTATGATGCGAAATTTTGGAGCAAAAATCAAATATTTGCTTATTACAAGTTAACTAGACAGTTTATAGTTTTTTTTTTTCAAAAAACTCTAGTCATTTTGCGACTAAGCTGTTTTGCCTACATTGTCGTCTGTAATCAAGATAATTTTTAACTCAGACTCGTTACAATCCAGACGTGACCGATGACCCTAACTCATCACATCTTCCTGACCGGATAGCTTCAATACCTGTAACCGTTATGGTTTGTCTCATTAGCACTAGACTGTATTTGCCTCAAGTCGTATTTCATATTTCGCACGAGGAGATTTTTCTATCTCTTCAATTTTTTTAAATGTGTGTTTAGAACAATTAGATACTATTTCGTCCAATTCGCGTTTAGTCCCATTAACTATTTATTTTCACAACTTCTCCAGTTCTTGGTCAGGTTAACCTAGGATTTAGTATATCTAAATCTATTACCTAGCCTTCCATGTTCTGGAAATGTCCCTCTGGACCAAAGTTGGTTCACTTATCGTGCTCTTATTAGATTTACTGTTTGGTGTTCCAGGAATTATGGTATTTACCTTTGTGTTTATTTGTCGTCTTGCTTTATATTTATACGTATACCTTTTGTTTCTTTCTAGCATCAGTAGACTAGCGCCATTATTTAAAAATGTTACCTAATCAAAGGTAAATGATTAGTAAAGTTTTTAAACTACAGGCGTATTACAGGAAACGGAGGAAAAATCCATGAGGATACATTACATGGATTTACCATGTAATGTAACCGTTTTATTTAGTCCCGATCTTCAATTTGCATACAAAGTTTCATCGCTATCGGTCTAACAGTGAAAGAATAGATAATATTTCCTAACTTTCAAATTTTTATACAAGATGTAACGGGCAAGCCCTTTTAATCCGAAAGGAGGTTGTTCTAGACATCTAGGCGAACAACTTTTGTTCTACGACTTTTGAAAATTCGAACTTTTTTTTTGAAATTTTTGAGATTAAGTTTCACTGAAAAAACAGCTGCTTTTGAAAATAAAGGTAATTGAAGTTTTAATTGTAAACCATCAAACTAAATAAAAGGACAACATAAGGTCAATGACCTCGAACTCTCAGAAACAGCTGATTTTCTAGTAAACTTTACACTTAAAATTCTCGAAAAGTACTTCGAATTTTCAAAAGTCGTATAACAAAAGTTGTTCGCCTAGACGTCTAAAACAACCCCCTTTCGGATTAAAAGGGCTTACCTGTTACATCTTGTATTTATAGGCTAGTAGGATAACAATAGCTCACAATAATAATAATAAAGGTTATTTATATCTTCCCTAATATATGTACAATTAATGTGTGACTTAAAGTTTTTGACAAGAAATATTAGAGAATGTTCTCTTAGTAAATATGACCAAGTATTACTGGGATTACGCCTGTCTAGTGAAAGCCTTAATTTTCCGTTATTCAAGCCTTGTAACGTCGTTATTTATCGGCAAATAACGTCGTTATAATTTACGATTTTATGACGTAAATTATTCACAACTTTATAACGTTTGGAAATATTTAGGGAAATTATCTAGGCTCTAACTGAGTAATTGGTTATTGAATTTCAATAAATTTTGTTAGCTTATTTGTTCCAGATTTAGATTCATTTATTACATTCGTGAGTATGACAGATGGTTTAATATTTAATTAAGTACTAACATGATACCCTTTGGGCTTACTTAATAACACGTCATAATGCATTTCTTTAATTAATAAAAATGAAATTGTCACGAGGTTTTTGTAAATACATACTCAATACACGTAGAAAACATCCAGACTAAAATAATCATTTACGGTCATCATGAATATACCCTCTGACGGCCGGCGGGACCTAACTTAACAAACACTCTTTCCCTAAGACGCAGGAATGGTTAATTGAAAATAAATATTATATACCCAACTCTTCAAGAGCGGTGTTGGTCTAGTAGTAGATACCCCGAGTTTCATTCCGAAGGTCCTGGTTTCAAATCCCGGCCGCGCACCAATGTCTTTTTTTTAAGAAAAAATTATGTGCGCTATTAACATCGCTCTTACGGTGAAGGAAAACATCGTGAGGAAACCCACGGCCTTAAATCACGCACAAAGGCCCAATATTAGGGCTAATTGCGGAAACACACAGTTAAAACTAACTTTAACTTTTCCCAAGTCTTCATTTTTTATTAAAAAAATAGTTTTAAGACTAATTCCCCCCTTTTAAATTTTTTATAATACCTCTGTCTTATAACAAGGAGCCTCCAGCTACATCGCAAATAAGAAAGCAAAAACAAACATTTCATAGTTCGACTGAAACCTGTGTATATCTTATGTTTCATGAGAACATATTCCCTGAGGGTTTACAGGGGGAGGCAGTTCAGTCGTACGTACCTACCTCAATTTCATAGCAATATTCCACCGACCCGACTAAGGGAGCGAGGAGGGTTCCGTAGTGTCTACCCGAGATGAATTGTGACTCTGTCTTCGAAAAGGTCTCGGGAAATGTTCCTACAACATGTATAAATACTGGGTTCCTTGTAATTCAATATTAAAGTACGAAATACGAATTGTTCTAACATAGTCGGAGCTTGGCGGATCAAAATTGATTTTGACAGAGCTACGGATTCGCATCCTTCGTCAAAGCCAGGGATGACATGTGATGTTACGGAAACAAATATTTGATTTTGATGTATTGGGTTTTGTGCCTTGCGATGTACTAAGTTAAATAATGTGATAGACTGAACTAAAGAAGTAGTTGTAGTCAGATGAACAGAGTCACTATCGAACTTGTAAGGTTAGTAAGGTAGATTATTGCTTCAGTTCCACTATAGTTAATTATTATAAACAAAATCCCATGAAATATTTTAAAGGAAAAATTCATCTTCAAAAATTCACTTGCGGCGAGATGAAGATGAAGAAGAAGATGAAGATTTTGAAGATGAATTTTTCCTTTAATTATTTCTAGTAAATATGCCTTGAGCAATAAAAACAAAATTACGAAAAATCCCATGAGTTTCTTGGCTCTTCTTCTTTTGATTGAAGATCGGGTTCCGAAACACGGTAGTTTGCTGACGTTTCGAGACGATAGTGTGAATGTCTTATTGAATAAATTAATCGGTAGCAGAAGGTTGCGGGTCTGCATTCCACCGGGACAACTAGGCATTTATGCTGACCGTAAACACTTGGTTCTAGTTTCTACATAGATTGCCAAAAACATTTACCGTAGTAGAACAAAGTAGGTTTCATATCGTCCTACAAATGTATTATAAGTGGGTGTTGCGTGATACGATAGCTTCGCCGGGCTGATGGGATGCCTGATTAAGATTGAGGGGCGGTCTAACCTCGTTTCTAAACATCTGTGTTACCTATAAACCGCCATTTTTCTTTCTTTTTCTTAAGGGTTATTTTATTATTATATTTCTGCTTGTTTAGAATTGGCCTATATTATTTATTGTTACTATTAGGAACTGCTCAATATACTATAACTGATCATGATCAATTACCCTTTCAGTGTTTGTTCATACAAATTAATTAAATCATTATAACAATTAATTGTAGAAAGTATACTTATCTTTATTTTCAAAGTGTTTCCTACGTACCTCAATCGCAAAACGAAGAAATGTAGCCGATATTTCGTCACGGTAGGACGGGCACTTGTAGTGTAATTGATAAGCGCATTGACTCGGAATTTCAGGGGTGCAGATTTAAGTCATATATGTCAGATGCAAATTTTCATGTGAAACATCTACATATAGGCGGGGTTAACCTGATTGTTGGTTACTTGAAGTAAACCCATCATTATACATAGGTAGGAAGGCTATATAAGAGATGTAAACAACAGGAGTACTAACATCCTGTTGTTTTTTTTTTCAAACACCTATCTAAGGACAATTAGGGTTAAATATAACAATATGATATTTGTCGACAGCCGATAAGGTTTTTTTAATTTGGTATATTTTTTTGGTATTTTGAATATCGGTCTAAATTAACTTGAATACTCTCATATGAAATATTCAAACCTCGCCCTTGCTTAGGGTTACCCATCCTTGTTTAGTGAAATCACACTGACATAAAGTGTATAGATAATAATATTGATGTAGCATCGGAAAATAGGCCTACTAGTTCATCGCAACCTCAGCCGTCGGAAATTAGCGCAAACACGAAGATGCCGTTGAATATAATTGTAAGCCAGTCAGTTAGACAAGGCAGTTCGGAACCTAATGATGATAAGGGAGGATGGACAACAGTGGCTAGAAAGTCAAAGATCAACAAGTATAGATTTATAGGCCAAAAGGGAACGGCTTTCTTAGACGCGGGGCGAAAGTTCAAAGCTGCGGATGTTAATATTCCCTTTTATATTTATAATATTGACCTCAATGTAACGTCGGCGGACATAGTGGATTACGTGAAAAGTAAAACACAACTACAAGTAACCCCTGTAAAAATAAAAATGCAACATAAAAAGTATTATCAGGCTTTTAAATTTTATATTCCACAAAGCAAGCTAGCTACTTTCATGGAGCCGAGTATGTGGCCAGAAGGAGTTAGATACCGACGTTTTATATATGTACAGTCTGAAGAAAGGCGACCTGGTCGTGCAGCAGTTACTAGAAGTGATAATTAGCGACCGTTATGATAGACACACTTAATATGATTACCTTTAACTGTAAAAATGTCATGAGGTCGGCGGATGATATTAGAAGGATTAGTCAGAATGCGGACGTAATCTGTTTACAGGAAACTTGGTTGATACCGGGGGATGAGTCTTTCGTGGGAGGTATTTGCGATGATTTTGATTACACCAGTAAATCAGCTGTGGATACTTCCGCAGGCATATTGCGAGGAAGACCTCACGGAGGCGTGGCCATTATGTGGAGAAAGAAAATATTTTCTTCTGTAGCAGTTATTGCGTGTAACAGTGTGCGGGTGGCAGCAATCAAAGTTTCAAATGGGAATCGTTCCTTGCTCATTTTTTCTGTTTACATGCCGACGGACAAGAGAGAAAATGATGTCGAATTTATGGAAACTTTAAGTACAATTGGTGCGGTTGTAGAGAGTACTGACGTCGATTCTTCTTTAATTCTCGGCGATTTTAACGCCCATCCAACTAATAAGTTCTATGCGGAATTAGGTGCTTTTTGTCATGAACAAAAATGGGCATGCGTAGATGTGTCTCTTTTGGGTATAGACTCTGGCTCTCACACGTTTATTAGTGATGTTCATGGAAGCACTAGTTGGCTAGATCATGTACTTGTAACGGAGGCAGCTAAACAATCTGTAATAAGTGTTGGGATAATGTACGACAGTTACTGGTCCGATCATTATCCTATGGTAGTAGAGTGTAGTTTTGACAAATTAAGTTGTAATGTACCTAAAATACAAGTTGTTGACAAGGTAATCTGGGGGGAGAGAACTCCCAGTCAGGCTGAATTATACCGCTCTTTATGTAATAATAACCTAAGGAACATTGACTTTCCACATCAATTTAGATTTTGTTGTGATGGTTTTTGTAATGATATGTTACATCGAAAAATGATTGATGAAATGTATTTGAACATTGTAGGTACGTTAAGAAAGGCAGCACAGGCGAGTTGTGACAGGAAAGAGAGGAAAAAGAAAGGTAATTTGGCTGGATGGAATAGGTATGTAAGGGAAGTACATAGGGTCGCTCGAACCAGTTTTCTGAACTGGGTAGAGTGGGGGAAGCCTAGGTCGGGGGATATCTATCTAGAAATGGTGCGATCGCGAAAGGCATTTAAGGAAAAATTGAGGTGGTGCCAAAATAACCAGAATCAAATAAAAATGGACCTACTGGCATCTCATCATGCAAATAAAGATTTTAAATCCTTTTGGAAGCACACGAATAAATTAAATCCCCGTCCAAGTTTGCCTGGCTGTGTGGGGGGAGAGTGTGATCCACGGAGGATAGCTGAACTATTTAGAGAGCAGTTTAGGGTGGAATCCTTACTGAAGGGCGCTCGTGAAGAAGTTGTGTCGTGTGTAGGAGAACGCGTTTTGTTTACGGTTAAGGAAACTAAGCATGTATTGAAGAATATGACACGAGGGAAATCCCCTGGACACGATAGCCTCAGCGTTGAGCATCTTCAGGCGGCAGGAGTGCATTTGCCTCGTGTGCTCACCTTGTTTTTTAATTTATGTGTGGGTCATACTTACCTCCCAGCGGATATGATGCGTACAGTAGTTGTGCCGATTTTGAAAAACAGGGCGGGGGATGCCTCTGACAGGTCTAACTACCGTCCTATCTCGTTGGCTACTATAATAGCGAAGGTTCTGGACGGTTTGCTTAACAATAGGATGGCTAAGAGTATAAAGTTAAACGACGCTCAGTTCGGTTTTCGGCCGTGTTTATCTACAGAATCTGCTATATTATGTTTAAAGCACACCGTCCAGTACTACACGGATAGGAAGACGCCGGTTTTTGCGTGTTTTCTGGACCTGTCAAAGGCATTCGATCTCGTCCCATATGAGATGCTTTGGAAGAAGTTGCGTGATGAAACTGAGGTGCCGGGTGAATTGATTTCCATCCTACAATATTGGTATGGCAACCAAGTCAACCAGGTAAGATGGAATGGGAGTCTGTCTTCTGAATACATCATGGAGTGTGGAGTGAGGCAGGGTGGCCTTACTTCTCCTGGCTTATTCAATTGCTTTATGAACGGTTTGATTGAGGAGCTGAGCAGCACCGGAATTGGATGCTCAGTCGATGGAGTGTCATTCAATAACATTAGTTATGCTGATGATATGGTGTTGCTCAGTCCCTCAGTTAGGGGCCTGCAAAAGCTTTTGAATATATGCGTCACGTATGCGGAAACACATGGCCTAAGGTATAACGGTGGGAAGTGTGAGTTTTTGGTTTTTAGGGGAAGATCAAAACTTTACTCAGTTATTCCGGAAGTCTACCTGAAGGATGAGCCTATAATTAGAGTCTTTCGATTTAAGTACCTGGGACACTGGGTCACGGATGACTTAAGAGATGAGGATGACATGGACAGGGAACGGAGGGCGTTGGCGGTCAGATGTAACATGGTGGCTCACAGATTTGCTCGCAGCACTTGTAATGTTAAAGTGACTTTATTTAAAGCATTTTGTCAATCGTTTTACTCGTGCAGTTTGTGGGTTACTTATTCAAAACTGGCGGTCAACGCTCTGCGGGTTCAATACAATAACGGATTTAGAATGCTGATGGGACTGCCCAGGCACTGTAGCGCGTCGGGGATGTTTGCCGAATACGGTGTGCCTTCCTTTCAGGCAATAATGCGGCAAAGAATTGCTTCTCTGATGCGTCGGGTCCGGGGCGGTTCTAATAGTATGATTTGTGTTGTGGCGAACAAGATAGAGTCTCCCATCTGGAGATACTGGATAGGGAAACACAAAACTGCAGAGTAATGTTCTCTGTTAACCTTACCATTTCATCAATCATTTTCGATCAATTACTGTATTTTTATTTAAAAAAAAAAAAAAAAAATTGTATTTTTATTCTATTTTAACTTTTAATTTATAATGTAATTATTGACATATAGTTAAATTTGTTTTATTTTTTGTTGACCTTTAATTTAATTTCATAGTCGTAAGGTGGACTCTGTTTTTGACTTTATTTATCTTTAACATTCGGCTCTTTTGATTATTATTATTCACTAACTAAGATATGGACATAATTATAATTTGAATTCTCTCTTATGTAATCAATGTCTGAAATAAATGATTTATTTATATTTATTAGGGTTCGAACTTGACCCACTGTCATATTTCGACCTGTTCACGTTGCGTTGATTCAGCGGGTCGGAATAACTACCAATGAGGGATGACCTTGAGTGGCTTAAAGGACTGGTGACTTCATAGCGATTTGTGTTCCCTTTCTGAAAATTCAAGGTTCTAGTTGCTATTGTTTAGACCAGTTTGATTTCTTGCCCGCAGGCTAGTTTTTACGTTGGCTAGATGTAGTTTATCCGATTTTTCTACAGAAATAAAGAATGCCTTCGAGATACATGGGCACTCTTTGGCCATGGTGTTACTAGCATCATTGCCCTCACACGCTTTTCTGACCACTTCGTATTCTGTTTTGCACTTATCCTTTGATAGCCGAAAACGCACACGTTAAGTTTGCGATTTGCGAGAGTTTGCACATCACATCATAGTTTCATAGGTTGTGGTCCAATTGTGGACTATTTAATAAAGTTATTAGTAGTAAGTAAGTAGGTAAATTGAAGTTACATCCTTAATGTAGAACTTTGTATATTATTGACATATTTTTTTTACACAATAGATGAGCGTTGAGCCACTATCTCACCTGATGGAAAGTGATAATAGTGGTCTAGTGGTTAGTGGTTGTTTCAGGCTACGTATGGGAACGTATCGTATCTTAGTGCTACGACTTAGGCCGGTTGGTAGTAACAAGCTGCAGCTAAGAAACCGTTTTTTACTTAGAACTGTAACTTGCAACTACTGTAGTCATTTTTAATCGCTTTTAATACCAAAATATATGTATTGGGACACTCTTGTAACCCTAGTCAAGACCGCTTGCATCAACGTATAGTCAGGTGAACTAGAGGTCGAAGGATATAAAAAGTTACAACTGAAAATAACGTCTTGTCTCCTAGAACAACAATAGCTTCCTATAACATTTTCCTCAAACATACTCGTAAGTGACGATTCGAGGTATCACTTCCACTAACTGATATTGTTATGGCCGGGATTTGATATCGATGTTTTTATTGTTTTCGATTATACTTTGATGATATTACTTCTAGGCTTATAATAGAATACTTCGAATAAGTAATACCTTTTTATTTAAAAAAAATGTTAAAAAACCAACTCTTTTTTTATGTTCAATTTTGTTTAATTAAGGGCTGATTTTTCAAATCCCTAGATAGAGATATCTGACAAATAAAAATGTAACACCACCGAATAAAAAAACGTCACTATGATATTAAAAAAAAAATATTTAAAAAAAATAAAAAACCCGACTGCCGTTAAAACTGAAAAGTAAAAAACAAGACGATACCTAAAGGTAAAGAAACCTTAAAAATCGTTCGACGCATCTAGAAGCCTTAAAAAATTGTGGATGCAGTCGGGTGGGACTTCAACACAATTTGGTGTCATTATACTTTTCCTTTAAAAGGAGTCCCACCCGACTGCATCCACAATTTTTTAAGGCTTCTAGATGCGTCGAACGATTTTTAAGGTTTCTTTACCTTTAGGTATCGTCTTGTTTTTTACTTTTCAGTTTTAACGGCAGTCGGGTTTTTTATTTTTTTTAAATATTTTTTTTATTTAACGCTTTTTAGTTATTAGAGATTAGATACAACCACACCAGAGAAACTCATTAACTCTGGATGTGTATACTCCAGTAGCGAGGACTCGAAATCGGTTAAAGATAGGCTATCTAAAAGCCTTCAATATTATAATAGCTATTCTTTTTGAGTTTTGCTGAGATAGTTATGAAGTAGGCAGGTATTCATCTTAAAATATAATTACCAAATCCGAAAACTTCGTCGCGACTGGTGATACAAAGGCTGGCGGTTTATTGTCCTAGCGGATTAGCCTTGCTATCCATTATCCATAGCGCGACATTTCAAATTTTTAGTTAATTACATATTGTAAACATAGTAATTGTTATTTATGTTATCTCTGACAAACTGACAAATTAAACATTCAAATTCCTTCAAACGTTGAAACTCGGCGTCAAAGTCAAATCGAAAAGTTTTTAAGTAACGTTCCGTTGTCTTTGCTCGGTTTTTATGGTCAAGACAAATCTTGCTTTATAGCGTTTTAAATCTTTATTTTTATTTATTTATTATTTTAATGTACCCTATGTCACTCTCACGGTCATGACGAATCTAACGACGTATCGTTTATCTAAATCGGCCCAGCCGTTTAGGCCCTACGACGGCACAAAAATAGGTCACATACATACATACATACATACATACACTCACGGCAAAAACATAACACTTCCTTTGGCAGTCGTGTAAAAAGAAACAAAATTTGAGGGTTTTTATTTTTGGTTGGTTACGAACTTATTCGGCAAAAATATATTTTATCTGAGGAATGAAAAATCGGCTCTTAGTAAAATGTGGCCCCTGCGCATTTAATTCGAGTAATTGCAAAAATAATGATATATTTTGTAAATAAAAATGTATTCAACATTGCAATCTAACACGATTATGTGCTCTTTCCTAACTGGATAATTTTTCATTAATATATTATGTATGAATGAATGAATGAATGAATGAATGTCATTTATTTGCTCGAAATATGGTTACAGAGATGTCACTTAAATAATATTCCAACATATTTCACCAGCACTAAACTTGGTATGCAAATGTCGTTTTTAAGATTTTTGAATTTAATTACAAAATTATATATGTACCTATACATAGGCGTTGATTGCGTGAAAACAGTTTTTAATTTTCTTACCTCGTCACGTTTCGACTATGCTACCATAGTCTTTGTCGCGAGGAAGCCAAGACCCGGGTAAATATCATGTAATAACCCATTGAATGTACAGGGTCCCTGGGGTCTAGGTACGGAAAATGATACTGGTTTTTCAAAACAAAATGGATCCGGGTAGGCATCGTGAAAAATGCTTATTTTCAGCATTATTTTACATTTAGCGATATATAATTGTGACATAATTGTGTTGGGCTTGAAATTTCTGATACACTAAATTTAGCTAAAACAACTGAATTTATTTACCTGTTGCTCTAATTATGATGACAATTCCAGCATTCGATTTTTTCTATCTGCTGCAACGCTGCTGCAACGGGTTTCTCACATCATATTTCCATATTTTACGAACAACCACTCAAACCACACACTTATTTCCCTTACAATATTCACCTCTAATCATATTACTAACTATGCTACCCTCAATTCACAATAAATCACTTAGAAATAAACTTAAAACAAAACACAATCGCGAAATCGACATCCGCCATTATTCCGGCTCAAAAGTTGTCGGCTTTTTTCACTAATTATTTCACAATTATTCGACAAAATAACACTATACACATAAACTACTGTCTTTTTCTGGTATTTTTATGAAAGAAAAGTCACCGATTTGTCCTTCTAAACATTTTTTTCACTTTTTATTACTTTCCACTTTCACCTCACAATGTGAAAAAAATGGCGGACACAGAAACACTAATGAAGCGTCGTTTATTTTTCTTTTATTTCCGTTTGTAATTCCAATTTACGCAAATTATCTATGGGACTTATTAAACAATGATGGGACTGACGTATATACATCGTCACTAGTTTCAAGCAAAAAAGAAACGAACAAAATCATAAACAAAAGTAGAGTGCCCAAATGTTACACGGACGTCCGTGTAGAAAACACGTCACGAGCTACACGGACGTCCGTGTAGAATACATTTCGAGGGATAAAAATGTGTATACCAATAGTGTTAGTTTAAAAAATTATAAAAGTGTTGTTGTACTAGAAAATGTAATGATTTGTTAAAGAGGATTTTTTCGCCGGACAAAAGAGTCTGGGGATCTTGTAACCGTTTGTTGTCTGTATTTCTGGATCTAGGTACTATCTGTTCCTTTATGTAAGGTCAAAGGCCAAAGCTCAAAGGAAAGTTTTTGCCTCGCTGCTGCTTAAATATTTACATTTTCGGCAGACCGTTTTATAGCTTAGTCTGTTTTTGGTTTCAATTTCTTTGGTAATATTGTTTTCGGAGAATGGTATATTCCTTTTAATCCTACTTAATATTATAAATGTTAAAGTTTGTGTGTAAACGAGTAAGTTTGTTACTCCAAAAATACCGAAGCGATTGCGACGAAATTTGGTATTCAAATGGCTCTGAAGATCTGGATTAATACAAATATGTTGCACAAATAGAAATATATATCTATCTATCTATCATTATAAAGGTTCTCGCCTCCGGAACGCATCCGTGTCCGTTTAATTCTATCGGTCTCTACGTGTGCCGCTTCAGATGTCTATCCGCTTGAAATCGATAAATAACTGCGTCACAGCCGAAGCCCAACTTCGCGGAATAAGTGCGTAGTTTGTCTAGTCCTTTGACCCAAGAGGTTCTTCTACAGGATGATTGGTGGCGTCTGGAACCTTTAGCAAACACGACGGTCTGTGAGGAAATATCATAGGGGGAACGCTAAATTGGATTTACCGAAAACTGCCCTAATTTTTCTTCTCACGCCCGAGACTAGCCTTATATATTCCGGTCTAATGAAAACATTTTTATATTACACTTTTTATGGCACTTTCTTGGCGAGAAGTTAGCCTAAGTAATAATGTATTTTGAATGATGTCTGCGATGGGTTTTTCTTACATATAGTTATAAAAAACAAAGTGGCTTTTCGCGTCTGTTTGTTTATCAGATAACTCCTCTTAAACTACACAACGGATGTTGATTCGGTTTTCACCATAATTTATGGTGTTGTATTCGGAAAGTTTACATATTCAATGTTAAAGCGAAATCAACTTTGTCTGTTTTCACGCCTATACCGCTGAAATAATTTTTATGAATTTTGATATAGAAATAGTTGGGAGCATGCTGGAGAACGACATAGGCTACTTTTGGTCCCTGTCTGGGGATCGAGACTTATTACGTTAAACCGCGGGGCACAGCTAGTAATACATATTTAGACGTGCAAAGCTGGACGGGTCGCTCATACTTTTTTAATTACAAGATTCTGATCAAGTCGTCGATCTAGTTGATCGGGAGAGCTGAAATCAAAGTGCACGTGCCAGGCATACTCAATGCGAGATTCGTTTTGAATCCGTTCGTCCCTTTTCTCTATACTTAGATAGGCTGTTTGCATTTTTAATTATAATTAAGTACCGATTAAGTATCAGGCTTTAGTAGGTACTATCTATTATGAGTATAAACGCTTATATGAGTTGAGTCTGTCATGCTTTTCCGTAATTAAATTCTACGCAGGTCGAGTCCCCTTGTCTTTAGGGAGTCAGGAGGTCGTTCACCATAATAATGATGAGGGGGGTTTCTGGTATTCATTGGATTTTTGTTCGATCCTGAACTTCAGCCAAGTTGATGTTTGAACCTTAACATTTTCTAGATTATTGGAAGTTTTGCACCGTAAGGATCTAGACTGTACATTTTGTTGTTTGCGGTGTGATGCGCGCGGGGTGTGGTGCGCAGGGTCGAGTTAAATCGAAGGTTGTGCGGGGCGGTTGGCGCATGCGCGCTGGTGTCCGCCGCGCCGGCTCCGACGGCGGCCGCACCAGTCGCATCGCGCATCCCTTCCGGCGCGTCATGTCGCCCAAACCTGCTACCTGACCGAGCACTGCTCAAGGCAAACAAAGTGAAATACCACGGATAATACTCGACGCAACTGGACGGCATTTCGGTAAGTCCGTAGCCGTCTAAACTGTGCTGTTCTGTGCTTTTCTCGGATACCTCGGAAGTAGTCGTAGATGGCGCTAGTGCGGCCGGTGACTCATCTCTGCGACACGTTTTTCATGGCCGCCCCTTAGATTATTCGGTGTCCCCGTTCGTTGGAAGGTTTCAGAAGATGTCTGCAGCGGATACTGTTACGTAATTGTGTCGGTAGTGCAGCGGCCCCGAAGGCAGACACTTTCGATACGCGAAGTACGCATTCGACTGTAGCCAATTACAGCACGCGAGGATCGCTTCAGGAAAACATTCGACCATTTTGTTCGCGAACCTTGTACTGTGTACTACAGTTACTTGGTTGTTACTGTGTGTTTTTGTGCTCGCTGGAATATGAACCAGTTTGCTGTTTTTGTGCTTTTCGAATGTAACAAGACGTTTTTGGGTCATCTCTGTGGGACAAATAGTTTGTTGTGAAATCAGTGTTTATTGATTGTTCGTTCTCTGAAGTGCAGTTTTTCTAATTACATAATCTTTGTCCTTTTGCTGTAATATCGGTACGCATTTGCATTATTCTGGCTCTCTATCTAGCTTTAGACTTCACACGAACCTCATTAAGCAACAATGATAATGCGCACTTTATTTTGAACATGATACTTTAGTTATTCAATATAACAAAATGCTTAAGTTTGCTAATATATCATGTAAAGGAAGTCCTTACTAATAAAAGGATCAACGACGTTTGTAAATAAAAAAAAATATTTTCATATTTAAAATAATAGATAGGTGAGAGGCGATAGAGGCCTTAGAGCGACTTGAAAGCTCTATCACAGCCTCAGTAATATATATTCCGTTTCACTTGAAGCTGTTGTTCAAGTTCTTGTCGCACTTTTGCAAAGAATAGAGTAGAAACCATTTATTGACAACAAAACCCGATACCTACATGAAAAACAACAAAAATTTAATATGACATAATTTAAAAGAGAGAACAAAAGTCCTAGGAGTCGTGTGCTTGCTACAAACGAGAATATGCCTCAGCATACGTTGGACAGCAGATATCCGACGGACGCTTTTTTATTAACATTTTGGCAATCTAAAACAGTTAAGTATCACGGAACAAGATAAATTTATGAGAGCAAAACTAAAATTGTTTCTTGACTTTCATTTGATTTCTCTTTTAATTACTGAGGTGAATGCACCCACTTGTTCTGTAAATAATTTTTAAATAAGTTGAGACCAAAAGTGGTCACCCTCAAGAAAAATAAACTTGTAAAAACGTTATGGGAGGTTTTAAGTTCTTCCGTATACATACGGGCAGTGGAAGGTTTAAAATCTATTTCAATCAAACTTCCCATCCCACCTCAAAATCGTAGACTCTTCGATCTTAAAGTACAAAATATTATATCAATAGATTTGGAATATCATATCATGGAAAGATAAGACTAAATACCCCAGCTTATGTCAATAAGTAGGTTGAAAGCGGATCCCGGGCTCCCGAGAGGGATGCAGCCGGGAACATCGGTCGGATTTTTTAGCATGCTCTCTTAAATGCTTACTAATCATTCTACAATAGACGCAAATGGAGTAGTGAAACAACCCTGCGCGTGCGCCCCAGTTGTTTCAGTTAATGTATCAGTCGTGTTGCGCACGGTCAGCCGGCCGCGCACGCGCCGGACCATGACAGCAATCAAACGGTCGCTTGACCTGCTTGCAGTAAAAACTAACTGTAATCACACCAATGTACGATGTTATTAAAACACTATTCAGCAGATAGAACGATTTATCACGTAATTTAATACTGACTTGATATACGTTTCCAACGGAAGTCCAGCGCTATTCGAAAGACATGCTAAGTTGGCGACCGTTTATTTACAACAAATTGTTGTATTTCTGTAGGTATGATCTGTTTCTACTTTTCTTAAAATGTAAATTCTGCGTTAATATTTCGTTGTAAACTTACTATGACTCAGTCCCCTCGCCACCAAGACCGTGTGGTGGTACAACATGTAACATGGTTGAAATATCGAGATAAAAAAACAATTAACAAGCGATTAAGACCCGGTAAAATGTAACTATGTCACCATGACTTATTTACAGATGCATTGCTAAGTATACATATTCGTTTTACGATTGCATTAATTCATTCTAGCCCTTCGTTAACCCACTTGTATATGGTCCGTAGGTAAAGCCCTCCTCTATAATGCGCCACCACTTTCAATCGAGCACGTGCATTTGTTAGGCGAATAGATTTTGAAACGAAAATATTCCACAGAACATTACTTCTTATTTGCACCCCTTAAATCAGTCTGCTAAAGCTCTCATTAAACCACCGAACAGTATAAAAATTACAACAAGGCCAAGTTACAAGCACCGCAACGTCTCAATGACGTCACGACTCACGACACATCCAGCACCCATTCTCGGCGGCTAAGTGTAACTGTTATTGCTTGTAAAACGGCGTCAAGTCTCCTACCGCCTACGCTTTCTCCTCATTACGGGCTTGCCTTTATAACTCCACTTATTTTGCTCTGGTATTTTCTGAGGAAAGCTGCCTGTTGAAAATGTTCTTGATTGTATTGTAAGACTGATTGAAAGCCTTAAGTTTCAGAGATATTGTGCCTTAATAATATCGTCTTATTTTCTTGCTTGCCTATAGGTTAATATAATAAAAAAATATGCTAAAATGTTTACTAATATTTTAAGCCTGGAACATGCATTGCTTTCTTCAGTTTTGAATTCGGTTCAGTGATCTTCCCAAAAATATTGGTGTTTTCCAGACAATTGTTATTGGTGTCTAAGTTGAATGGATTCGAACTTTTGTGTTTGGGTTTTACACAGGGTCATGTTTAAAGATGAATAGAAATATTTTTTTAGGGTTCCGAATCCAATGGGAAAAGATGGGACCCTTTTAGTAAGACTTTACTGGTCTGACTGTCTGTCACTAGGCTCTATCTTTAAACTGTGTTAGCTAGACAGTTGAAATCTTCACAGATAACGTACTTCTGTTGTTGCTATAACAACAGACAGGTACTAAAAACTTGATTTTTGTGATAATAGTACGGAACCCTTTGTGCGCAAGTCCGACTCGCACTTGTTTATGTTGGATATTATGTAGTTTGATATTGAGCATCCACATTAACATGTCATTTCCCTTCGTTCCAGAAGTAACTTGGCTCCAGCACCGATGCTCTAGTGTCTACGTGGTGACAGCAAACAGCCGCCATGTCGTCGGTGAAGGTGGCGGTCAGGGTCCGCCCCTTCAACTCGAGGGAGATAGCGAGGGAGAGCAAATGTATCATAGAAATGACTGGCAACACTACAAGTAAGTGTTCTAGATACAAGTAATCCATGCAATTTGTGTCCAATCCTGGATTGTGACTTCCTGAAAATCTCGAGGTGCAATAGCGCCCTTAAATGCTTTTCCAAACATCGCCCACCGACATAGTTATAGTAGATTGTTCTTTCAATTTATGCCCAATCCTGCTGTGGTATCATGTAATTAGCATCCACCGCTGTCAGTTGCTATTTGCTGTCAAAAAGCATATTTCTTATTGTACATTGCTGTTTGAAGTAATCACCGGTAACAACCACGTTACGTCAAAGCAGCAATGTACTGCAACTTAGCCACTAGCAACGGTGGATGCTAATTACATGATACCACAGCTGGACTGTTAGTTCCTAACGATCTTGAGTTCTTTAGGCCGAATTTGTGCCTTGCGTTGCGTCTCATGATGTTATTTACATCTCATTGACCGGCAAATATAAACCTACCTACACGTATTTTAACCAAAAAAAAGAACTAGATATTTTAGACAAAAATGTACCGTAACAGTGTAGGAAAAGGTACGATTCACATTTTCACAAAATCAGCTAGTAATGTTACATTATGGACAATCGATGTGTGATTGACCTTTGTCAATCAGACATCGATTGTCCATAATATCCACGTTATCTTATCCACATCCGATCGTGTTCCATGTGTGTAACGACCATCGATCAACTTCTCCGTCTGTCCTTTATGCTTTTATCGCATATCAGATAACTTTGCAAATTTAGGAGTGTTTGCTGGAACCAAATCATGTTTTATAATATTGGAAATTTTCCTAATAGTTCCCATAAGTACTTTTCTCATAAGTTCAGAGATGAGTTTTGGGATTTTTTCTGTGTTTTTGCCTATAAGAGTCACTGCGGATGGAGATAAGTTAGCCGTATTATAAAAAGATCTTTTATAAATGTATAGCATAAATATCCAGTTAAAAGTCCGCGTGTTAATCTAAGTCTTTAATGGGAAATACAATGCCACATGTATAATTTTCCGTATATATTTATATAAAGGCATGTTAATCATTTGGTTTCATTTGTAATTTTGATGATAATAGTCGTTAAGTCAAGTTTGAGGGTGATCTAAAAACTCTTACACTAGGTGATTCACAACATCACTTCACGAAAAGAGGAAAAATGGAAATACATGGGGTATAAATGTGTGTATAGTATACCGACTATACTTAGAGATTCGGTGGCGAAATTGACATGGGTCCCTTCTAATTCTTCTTGACAAACATAAGTTAGATTGACTTTCCTAAAGCTTGGTAGCAGCTTAGTGTTTTCATGTTAAATGTTCCGGATTAGTTTTATTGGTCCCATGGTTCACATTATTTGGACATTAACCTCGTGGTATTGAACCTTACAAACTCATTAATTGGGAACGGAAATTCTTACAGTATTGAGAAACGATCCTATGCATGACCTTAGTTGAATGATGCTTTGTTACTCACACGAGATAGACAATTTATTACTTGGAAAGAAGAAATAAAAATTATATTGATTTGGGCCTATTAATTGGCCTTTTCATCTAATTTTGCAAGAAATTTTTAATCCTTTTTATAGGCACATTGTTTTGGCATGCATACGGTCCGTGCATACGGTCAAAACAAATGACATGTTTAATCAAATTAGACGAATAACATAACATAATCAGCCCGTTAAATTGGCCCACGGCAGAAAGACGCCACGGTAGTCTACCTCGGATTGGCGAATGTTCCATGTCTTCGGACCGTGGTGAGTCCTAGGACATGTCGGTTTCCTCACGACGTTTTTCTTCACCGTAACAGCGATGTTACTAGCGTACATAACTTTTTCTTAAAGAAAAAGATATTCGTGCGCGCTCTGCCTAAATTCAAACCCACGACCCTCGAAATCAAAGTCGGGGTATCTACTAGATCATCACCGCTAGACGATACGAAATACGAAAAAAAAAAAAAACAAAGCTAATTAATTTAATATGAAAATCTAAGTAGCCGTGACCTTCCAAAATGGGCTACAAATCATACAAATAACGTAGCTAAAACCGGGCACAGAAGTTTGTAAAAGCAGTTGTTAATGTTTTCAAAAATATATAATATAACCGAACTTAACCCATTCACCAAATAAAAAAAACTAGATTATGTTCATCATTTCACAACCGGAAGCAAAGTGTTGCTTTATTACTATTACCAATAGAACTTCAGTTTAAATAAACAAATAACCCCTTCTTTCCATTGCGCAGTAGGCTAAAATAAATTTAATATTAATACTTTTCAAGTAGAAACCCTACTTATCAATATTACTTTGAATTCTGTGTTCTTAAAATATGCATCTATATTGGTCCTACGGTACATGTTGGGAAAATCAATGAGAGTGCCCCGCTCAGGAACGCCATTCCACATTTCTACCCCCAATTTAATCTCGCCTCACTATAAATAAAACTAATTAGAATTTATATCATTCTGTTGAGACGTTTTAAAGCTTCGAACCGAACCACGACGACGTTGACCTTTCAGGCTTTCTTGATAAGCCAATAGCTATGCTGAAGGTATTTAGTTGTTAGTAGGTCTGTATACTAATATTAGTTATATTAGTTATTCCTACGTCATTTGATGACCTGTGTTGTGGTGGGCGGCGGGTGCGAAACTCCTCTATGACGCAGAAGGTTGTGGATTTGAAGTTCACCGTGTAAATATTTGTATGATCTCTGGTCTTTTTTTGGCAGTTTATTGACATTTGGTCTACAATCGAAAAACATCCCTAAGACTCACTACGATCTAAAGGCATTGGGATATCCGCCAATAGGCCATAGGTACTCTTGGCGTCTTATTGTCCAACCTCTGTAACATTTGACATTTTTCGATAAAGCTATCTATGAAGAATTCAGTGGACACGTAAATAAATTTTCGATTGCAATACAGTGCAAGTTGTAGTTTCATTTTGCTCTTATTGTTTGCAATTGCAATGTTGTTAAAATAATATTTTAGACAATTCTATCACAGGAGTAACCTGATTTGTCAACAACAGGAACCTAGGAATTAATCTTACTTCTTACTAATATTATAAACGCGAAAGTTTGTATGTAAAGTATGTATGTATGTGACTTTGTTACTCTTTCACGCAAAAAATACTTAACCGATTGCGATGAAATAGGTAGCTGGATACCGGGAATAACACATCAGCTACTTTTTTTCTTTCACTTTTTTAGATTAATTAGGCGTGTTACTTGTTTTTCTCAAGTTATTTCATTCAAGTTTTCTCTAGAAAATGTCATGAATTTATGCGAAATAATTATCTCGATGACGCAAAAGCTTCGGCGAGACTACGACGAACGGTACATTAATTTAGGCTATACACTTTCCGTGCGATGTAGGAAGGTACCAATCCATTATAAGATTCCCTTTATTGCGTGTCGAACTTTTTTTACTCTAAAGCTTCGTATACACGAGGGCATTGACGAGGCAGACTTCACCTACTACGGTACACATATAAAGATGTTCATGTATTTTTCCTTTTAATTTTTCCTTTAAAATATTTCTAGTAAAATATGCCTTGAGCAATAAAACAAATAACGAAATATTTAATCTATACTCATTCTAGATTAAAAATGAAAACAGGAATGTTGTGATAGTTTTGTTTTCTTGTTTCTTTGAAATCGTTAACATAATTCTTTGTTTCGATTCTTTGTTTACGTAATTAATTGATCTATGACTTTGAAACAGAGTTTATATAGTTTGTTCTACCCCCAAGGTTCTTCTGTAGTCTAATTTCATTTCGTTCAAATGATACGCCCCCGACCTGATGTTCTGTAATGAAGATTGACTTAACAGCGCCGTAAAAGGCCCCTTTTCAACTTAAGTACTGATAACAACTGCGGAAACGACCTTTATTTTTATGAGAATTGATCTGTATTTTCTATTTATTCTGGTTAGCTACGCAACCGTTTGTTTTAGGGGTTATTTTTAATGCCTTTTTGTACGTATCTAATTGGTGAATAAATTTTAGCGTCATACATTTTAATAGTGAACCCGTTAGACATAGCTTAAGAGGACAATCAAAGAATTTGTAGATCTGGTTGTCAATATATCTCAGTAATTAATTACACAACATACGGTAACCATATTTTGGAATTTAATTCATTCTCCTTTCGCCTTAATTTTGGTAATTTTGTTGATACGATTAGTTAACTTTTACAACAACAAAAAAAACATTTGAAACAACCGTTTAAAACCAGAGTTTTCCATTTCGCAACAAAACGGGATAATTTTTAATATTGGTTTTTCCTGTATTGATTTGTAGTAATCTGTACTTTAAATTGATAATAAATACAGTTTTACTTTTATAGTCCCGTTATTCCCACGATTGAGGGCAGATTTTTCAAATCACTAGATAGAGATATCTGACAAATAAAATGAAACACTACCGAATGAAAAACGTCACTATGATATATAAAAAGAAAATAAATCTAAATTTAGAAGATCAAAATTTAAAGACTTTTATATTTGGTTGGTTCCGAACTTATTCGACAGATATCTTTTATCCGTAAAATGAAAAATCGGCTCTGAATTAAATTTAAATTAATCTAAAACTACTTAGTTTTTTTTTTAAACTTTACCTCTCCACGTAGAATTATCGCATTGAAAATGCATTGCTGCAAGTTTGTCTCGTTTAATTTCCAACGTGGTAAATTCATCGCGACGCGACGGTGAAAATACCTTTTCAACTGTAAAATAACATTCATATTTTAATGAATGTTATTTTATTTATACACTTACAAGTAGTGAATTTGTATCGTATCGTTAAAGTTAAGTAATGTACTAAGTGAAACTAATGTACCTTTCTACCTATGTTTTGTTTCATATCATGTTTTTTACTTACCTAAGTAATGTGGTAGTTCGTGGCAGACAATAAAACATATTTAGTGTTTTTATTACTATGCAATGTAATAATAAAGTAGGTCAGTTGGTGTTGTCCAATATCTACAACTTTAACTTTATCTACAATACAGTAAAAAATCTACTAAAATCCATCTCTTTAAAATTAAAAATATATCATTTTGTGTGTAGGTACATTATTTAACGCCATCTAGCCCAATTCATAAATAAATTAGCTAGTATCAAAATGACCAGGGGATTATTCCTGTAATAAAAAATATCAGGAAAATACGTCTGGAGATAACTAAGCCGAGGTTTTCACGCGAAGTTTTCCTTTACCGTGTAAGTAAATGTTGCTTGCGCTGTATATCCTACTAATATTATAAACGCGAAAGTTTGCATGTCTGTGAGTTTGTTACTCAATCACGCAAAAGCTACTGAACCGATTGCGATGAAACTTGGAATATAGGTAGCTGGAGACATGGAATAACACATAGGCTACTTGTCCCGATATTCACGCGGGATCGATACTTCCGCAGGTAAAACTGCGGGGCGCAGCTAGTGTTATCTAAAACGTGGATGAAAAGTCACGGAAAACCTTTTAACTATATGGATATTTTCTGACCCATGCACTTACAGATTAAAAATGTTGACATGTCCTAAATCCAATGCTCGCTATTACCTACTTTTCCATGCTACCCAGTTTTATTGCATTCTTATGTGAAATGGAAACTTTGTAAAGGTGCGCGTGTTGTAATCCTCAGCAGTGGAAGGTCGCGGGCGAAACCTTACATGATTCACAATGTCAGGAGAAATCAATCGCTTTGTTTGTTTAATAAATACTAATAGGTAGCGCTACTGGTTTTGTCAATAGACTTCAATGTCACCTTTTTTAAATAATTTTGAATTTAAATTAATCTCATTTTTCGGGTAGACCTGTAACCAAGAGGTCTGTAAAAGACCCCGAAACAAGCGTTGAAAAATGCTTAATAATAAAAGCAACGCAAAAAATGAGTTCAATTACAAATCACCTGTTTTCAACCGTTATATTCTCACGATTTATTTTTGTTATTTCTTGCCGTGTTGACTAGTTCTTTCCTACTGCACCTAATAATAACTCAGGCACTACAGCACCATTAATAGCATTAATTGAAAGTTGCTTGACATGCCCAAACTAACGTCACAGTGCACGTATTTACGTCAACTTATTATTTTACGTTACTTAGTTATTTCGTTATATATTGAAAGCTTAAATAAGAAAGTTTAGAAATAGATCGAATGGGAGAGCTAAAAGCATTTCTTTCAAGAAATCTGATAGCTATAAAAGGAGAGATTTATATAAGATATTTGGTAAGCTCGTCAACACGTCTGAAGTCACTAAAATCACCTGTCTGACGTAATTGTCGCTTAAACGTTCAAGTTCAAACGCAATCCCTCTAAAGACTAAAAGTTATGAAAGCTCACCCTTGTCAGACGTCGCTCCCAATATAGTATAACAAAGTGAAGACTTGTATCGGATTTGTCAACAAAGTTGGCATCAGTTTATGCTATTTAATAAATAAATATAAATATTTCACTACATTGCACACAGCGCAATCTAGTCTCAAACTAAGCACTAGGCTTTTACTATGGATACTAGACAACGGATATACTAAATATTATACTTTTTTGTAAATACATTCATATTATACATAGAATATGTAAATAACACATTTAATTTTGAGAAGTTATGTTTATGTAATATTAGCTGCGCCCCGCGGTCTCAATCGCTTATGAAACCCTTATAAATATCGAAAAGTTTCGTAGTGGTTATATTATACAAAGAACACACTCTCCAATTTTCATGTCCTGTATTTTTCTACGATAACTATGAATTATACAAGGTGTAACGGGTAAGCCCTTTTAATCCGAAAGGGGTTTGTTCTAGATGTCTAGGCAAACAACTTTTGTTCTACGACTTTTGAAAATTCGAACTTATTTTTTGAAAATTTTTAGGTTATGTTTCACTGAGAAAACAGCTGCTTTTGAAAATAAAGGTAATTGAAGGTTTGATTGTAGTAGACCTCCAAACTAAATCAAAGGACAACTAAAGGGCAATGACCTCGAACAGCTAAGAAACAGCTGATCTTCAAGTAAACTTTACACTTAAAATTATCGAAAAGTATTTCGAATTTCCAAAAGTCGTAAAACAAAAGTTGTTCGCCTAGAAGTCTAGAACAACCCCTTTCGGCATTAAAGGGCATACCCGTTACACCTAGTATAAGTATACTTACAGAAAACAATGTCAAAAAAGTATTGTCACCAACGTCACCAACTATAATTTTAAATAGTTGGTACCAATGTCAATTAAAAACATATTTTAAAAAAATTCGTTAGTCCACCCTTCATCAAGTCTCAAATACTTCAGAAATGAAAAGGGACCAATTAAGGCCGTTAACAGTTGACCAGAGCACCTAATTCTTTAACTAAATCGTATCAACATTGCTTCAGCGTCGTAAGATAATTCTCAAACGGGTCTGTAATTGTTCTGTAATTTCATGCAAAAAATAAAACAAACAATTGCATTGATTTGTGAAGTATGGAACTGTTTCCGAAGAAAAACTAACGGTTCTGACGCGATGTTGAGAAAGATAAATAAATGAATTCTGTAAACAACACACAGTGCCATCTAGCCTCATGGTAAGCTACTAAGCTTGTGTTACGGTGACTGGACTACTTACATTTATTTTTCTTTTAGGTTACACTTAGTTACAGAGTATACGTACCCAGCTTAAAGTCTAGGTGTGCATCTAGACTAAACTAAGTCTATACGCCTGAGGTATATAAATGTGGTTCAAAAAAATGTTGAACTGTTTACGAGAAAAATCTGATGATTCTGAAGCGATGTGGAGACGATTTAGTTATAGAATAGGTACCCAGGTTTGAGTCTAGAAGTACATTTAGACGTCTACTAACGAGGCTTTACGCTCACTACGTTAAACTAAGTCTATACGCTTGAGTTTATAAATGTAGTTGCTTTTACTGAACGTAGTTTCTGAAACTTCTATCACTTTGTTAGGTTTAAATAGAAATTAAATCGTTCTTTCTCTTTAGTCTATTTAGAAGAAACTGGATTAAAACTAGTTATTGAATTAAGAAGCAATGTTCAGTCGGTAGAATAAGTAAAATGCGCGTTTACTATACGAAAATTTGTCTAAAATAGTAAGTTGTAAATTTCGAAAATATGAGAAATAGTAGTAAAGTTATTTGTTAAACACGACTAAAAATTATTAATTAGAATCTGTAGAATAACATCCTCCCGTAGATTTGCTTCCGTCATTCCCAATTCCTTTGGAATTTCGAACAAACCTTAGTAGAAAATTCATACCACTTAGTAAAGTGTAGTCAGTTCTTAGTTAGGAGTCTTTATTTAGTTGCTAGCTATACAGAACAGTACAGGCAGTCAGTCAGGCTTTTCAATTTTATATATTCATATATTTTTATACAATTTCGCTATACTGTTTGTGTATTAGATTATAAGCTCATGTGCTGACGGTTATACCTATGGACGTCTTACCGACACGGTTCCAACGGAAGACCAGCGCTTGTCGAATGACTAGCATTTATGCTGAGTTGAGGGCCGTTTCGCAACAATTTGTTATGTTTAATGTTTGTGTATATTATTATTTTTTTGTATTGTTTTGGTGTTTGTTGTTGCGAATAAACAGTTATTCTATTCTATTCTATTCTTCAATTTTATCAATAGATTAAGTAAACTGTAGGTTCAGGAGGATAGATCTAAAATATTTCTTATAGCATATTACGTAACCAAGGCTATCCCTCAATGAAAATTTTATAGTTCTCCTACATAAAATATAGCCGCAGCCCTACCTTCCGTACTGTTTACAAGTTCACTGTCAAGCAATCTAGACTTTTCTTTGTGAGGTCATGGTATACATTATGGGCTTGGTACGACGCCAAGACATGCGTCATATCTGGTTGGCTATGTGTTGGCTAGTCATTATTAATATGCATTAGATAGACTATAGGTACCATCTATACTAATTTTATGAAGACGAAAGATTTATTTGTTTGATAAAAAATATTTTAGTAATAGAAAGATTATCGAGGAGTACATTAGCTACTTTTTTGATCTCGATTTTTCCACGGGATCGGGACTTACTCGGGTGAAACCGCGGGACGCAGCTATTTATTCCTTTTAATTCAGCTTCTAACTTCTAAAGTTGTTTATTTATTTACTGTCGTTTCAAGTACCTGTCAAGTAAGTATACTGTCAGTTATATCATCGGAACTGTAATTTTCTTTAAAACCCATATTTTTGCATTAGTTAGTACTAAAACTGAGTTATAATAAATAGTCCTTAACTGGGCACCCAGTTCGTTAATTATTGCTTATTTAGTTCATTGTCAAGTCATCGGAGCTGTAATGGTCTTGAAAATGGCGGCTTACGTCATTTTGAGCTGGTTTTGTGTTAACCATTAGTGCATTAGCTAGATATAAGCACATATAGGAATGTCTAATGCGGTTTATTTAGCACTAACTTCTTTTATTATGAATCATGATTCATGATTGACACTTTATTACGAGTGTACAGAGTAAAAAAAATCATTAACGTATTGTTCTACATGTCTACGTACTCGTCTTTTTATATAAATTTGTAGTTATGTAAACTCGAAAAGCAGAAGGAAAAGCATTACTCTACACGATTTATTTTTTTTTATTTACAAAAACTGATAGAATATAATTAGTTTACATATATTTTTTGTCTTAGAGCTTACTGAAATCAATGATTGTATTGTAAACTAACGATAGACTTATTTAAACTATAGACTTAATTTTCGACCCCCTTTTCCTCATCCGCACGATGTTCCCGGTTGCATCCCTCTCAGGATCCCAGACTCCACTTAAACTCTGTAGTTAGTTCTATTGAGCATACCTCCTGAAATACTTGGGATAAATATTGAGGATTTTGGGACTCGTTTTTTAAAACGCCTGAAGCACCCAAATGGATAAGGAACAGAGTCGTTACAAAATCACAAATAATATTTTTGTATAACAAATCGTCGACTTTACCAATATTTGCCTAAGCAAATTTTAATGGTTTGGGGTAGTCTACAAACTGTGTTAAATACGCTTCAAATAAAATCCTATAACATTAAAGCCCCAACACTTTTCAACTACAATTGAACACCATATTCGACTTTACAAATTACAATTAAAATTCAAATAAAACGGAATGCTAAAGCCTTAGTAAAACCATTTACAAGCGATAAATGCGAAGAGAGTCGAATTAAAACTTTTTATAGGATCAGAGAGGGCTTAAAAAGGTTCTTAAAGAAGATTCTGCAAAGGAATTGCTGACACGTACCCAATAACTGTCCACTGGCTCGAACAGATGTAGTTCCAATGCCGTCTTTGTGCGCTTTTGTGACCGCAATTATGAATATGACACTTATTGTGACCATGTTCAAATGTTTTACCTCTGTGGAATTTTGTAAAATAACTTTTAATCATTAAAGGTTTGCAGAACCCTTTCCTTTTTAGAAAAGAAAAGGAATTGCAGACACAGTCACAATAACTGTCCGCTGGCTCGTACGGGTGTGATAGTCGGATAGATTCCAATGCCGGCGATGCGGGCTATTGTGATTACAACAATGACAGTAATTTGTGAATATCTATGTCAAAAAACATTTCCTTTGCAGAATCTCCCTAGAAACCGTTTTAAACCCGCAGGTGTGAAAATATCCCAGAGTCGAGCCTTTAAGCAACCGCAATCCGTATCGTTGCAAAGGTTCATAAACTCCACAATGGCCCATAAACTTGGTCAGAACTCTTTACTCGTAAATTTCCCGAGATTTCGCCACTGAATTTCTGTGTTTGTACGTTTTCAAACACAGAAATTCATATTGTATTCTTATTTATTTTGGTCTTTGTTATTTTATACGGTTTCATCTATTTTGAAAGTTTTTCATAACTTGATTACTTCATAAGTTTACAAAGTGAGTAGATATGTAAATAAGCGGCCCACTCTGCGGTCACTTTAAGGGATAAATATAAAAACTAAACTCAAAATCTCCCTGTTGGTATGTTCAGGCCTTGTTGCCTATTGTGGCACTTTAGTTTTGCGCTATTCTTTGTTTATTTTTAATATGTGTTTTTGGTTAAACTATCAATCTATCCCTGTCGAGTTCAACGAAAATTATTGCTTATACAATTTGTAACGGGTAAGTCCTTTTGATCCGAAAGGGGGTTGTTCTAGACGTCTAGGCGAACAACTTTTGTTCTACGACTTTTGAAAATTCAAACTTTTTTTTGAAAATGTTGAGATTATGTTTCACTGAAAATCAGCTGATTTCGAAATAAAAATAATTGAAGTTTTGATTGTAAACCATCAAACTAAATAAAAGGAAAACATAAGGTCAATGACTTCTAACTCTCAGAAACAGCTGATTTTCAAGTAAACTTTACATCTAAATTGTTCGAAAAGTACTTCGAATTTCCAAAAGTCGTAGAACAAAAGTTGTTCGCCTAGACGTCTAGAACAACCCCCTTTCGGATTAAAAGGACTTACCCGTTACACCTTGTATAGTTCCTTACGCCATCTTTTTCAACATTTTGCGTTTGTACGTGACATTTTGAGTTTAGGTCTTATAAATCATAAGAACAAATAATCAGCTAGCTAAAATCTAAAACCTACAAATATATATTCATTCTACGTAATACGGTTTCAGGTTCTCGAGACAAGTAAAGTGAGTTATGTTAATATAAAAGTACACGCGAACTGGTTTCATGAAACGTTTTGTTGAGAATTGGGCATTTAGGTTGAGTATTTGTTACAAGGTCGGAACTGAGCATTATAATACATTTGGTTTTAGGATTCCGTATATAGGATTTACTCGGTTTTATGCATGGCTGGAGCGGTATTGGTCCAGTGTTCCATGTTGTAGCTCCTGTCGTATTCAGCCGTTCAGTCAAAGCTAGTTTTTTTTAAATACCTATATTTTAAATTGTTTCTTACACTTGAATGACTAAATTTTAAAGAAATGCTTACCGAAAATTCGCAACCAACAGGACATGAACGTGCATCTTTGAGGAATCCGCCCCAACGCCGAACGACGAGACGAGCACCTAATAGGTGCTCGATGAATAATAGGTGTTCTAGCTATAGGTGCAAATTTTTGTGAAACGTTTCTTTAAAAACATTCCATTTCCATTTCATTCCGTTCCATTAGCTTTTTGGTTAAATCGGATTGGCAAAACTTTAATTTTATCTTAATTTCAAACGAACCTAGTTTTGATCGCTTTAGAGTTTTAACAGCAACACATACCATCACAAGTTTTTAAGTCCTAGACTGATTAGGTTTTTTTTAGGCAAGCATGTGACACAGTCGACCTCATCGTCGCTCCCCGTCAGATGAGTTGAGGTCAAATGTTGGCACAAACTCATGTATAAAAAAATGAGGACGGCTTTGTTTTGCTTCGTGACGTTTTCTTAAGAATGCAGTCATTTCCGTTTGCACCTGAACCTATTAATGAAGCCGGTATTAATACCTTTTATAAATTAATTACATGAGGTATTCGTACCTAACCTGCACTAATGATTGATGTATGTAATCCTTAGTATAATTTTTAATTCATTGTGCATCATTCATTACTATAAGAATTAAATTAGTGTTTTAACAAGCTTAATAAGGTAGCAAACCAAATGCGTGACCGAATGCTTTGTTATACTGTTTTAAAAGTTAGCTATTTCAAAAATATTTCATTACACATCTACGGTTCTACAAAGTTAGTTTATTTGACCAAAAAAAGTCAACGTAAAGCAAATCATTAGTTAAATTTTTGACACGCTCGCTACGTTCGCGAGTTAACTTTAGAGTCCCTTCGTACGCTCTAGATTCAATATGACGCCCTCTATATCACACAGAGCTTTAGTATCTCGATGCATAAACTACTATTAAATTAAAATTTAAAACCTCTAGGATAGTTCGTCGTTTTTGAACGGCATTCTAAGTACTTCTTCTTAGAGAGGTTAAGCCGCCACGGGAGCATTCTGCAGATAATGCGAATGTACTATATACCTTCGGACTGTGGTGAATCCAAGGACATGTTCTCACGATATTGTCCTTCACCGTAAAAGTAACGTTAATAGCTCACATACATTTTGCTTATAGAACAAGACATTAGTACGCGGTCATCCAAAATTCGAAGACCCTCGGAGTGAAAGTTGGGGTACCGACCACTAGACCAACATCGCTTTTATTAGAACACTAGTTGCGCCCCGCGGTTTCACCCGCGTAAGTCCCGTTCCCGCGTTAATGTCGGGAAAAAAAGAGCCTATGTGTTATTCCAGGTCTCCACCTATCTATATTTCAAGTTACATCGCAATAAGTGCAGCGGTTTTTACGTGATTGAGTAACAAACATACATACTCACAAACTTTCAGCTTTATAATATAATAGTAGGATTTATAAAACTTAAATCGGACTTTTACTTCCGGTAATCAAACAGCTATTTACTATGTCCATTTCCTTCTAGCCCTTCTCAAATTTTCCGCCCCAACGCAGCTCAAATTACCGTTTTCTGCTACATCATTGTTTTGACTGAAACTCTACCACACCAATTTTCGAGGGTACCATAATGATACACAAATATAGTCTGATCCTAAAAAAAGTGCGAATTTTTTACTTCGCTTTTTGGAGAATTTCGCCGGCCTTTGTAGCAATATTCTGAGAAATTTGATATTTTGGGAATTTTAACATTTTGGGAGCTTAAACATTTTGAGAAATTAATAATTTAATTCTAAAAGCGGTTCTTTTACCAGTTATAAATAGGAATCGATGCTCAATACAGCTCCAGTCTCTGTGCGACTGAGTCAAAACAACGAGAAAAGAAAGTTTTAAAATAAAAAATAACTTTTCATAACCCTTTCAACGTGTATTTTTCCTTGAAAATATTTCCAGTAGGTAAGTATGCCTACTTGAACATTAAAACATAAATATCGATTTAAATGAACTTACTCTTTTACCCAAAATCCTTCTCATCTTAGGAAAACTAAAAAGAAAATAGGCCAACCAATAACTAACCCTACACTTTTATGAGTCACCAGCACCATTGCATCCTTGCACAAGGCTCCATCTTAGACGAACAATAAACTCTATGACTGTTGGTTTAAAGATCAAATTACAATGGAGACTGGAGAAAATTCTATTACTCGACATTGCATTGCAATCAAACTAAGAGCAATGTTATTAAGAGGAAGCTCCAATAAAAAATATGTCATGAACGGCCCGCCCACTTACCCCTACATCCACGAGTCACACGCACACGTATGCACTTTCAAACATCGCAACTTTTTTGATCTAGCAGCCAAGCGCGCGAAATAAAAACTGTTATATATTTTTTCATAGGTTGTAAACCGATTATGGTCGTTTGGAAAGTAGCCAGTGTCAAGTATTTTATAATACGACCTCATTGGTGCGTCGGGCGACCGCCTGGCTCACGGAACACTATTACTCCTAGCGGGCCTGGCTGCAATACGGAAGGCTGCGGATTCGATTCCCGTCGGGTGCAAATATTTATGCTTAAAAATAAATATTTGTATCTGATCTGGGTGTCTTTCTATGTATTATATGTATGTATTTACAAAAAAAATGAGGTATAATATGTAGTATATTCGTGGTCTAATACCCCTAGTACAAGACCAGTGCTTAGTTTGGAGCTAGATTGCGCTGTCTGTATATGTCGTGCAATAATATTTATTTAATAATTTGCAAGTTTTTTGTTTTGTATCTTCAAAACTTGTATCGTCCGATTATTCCTAGTTGTCCCCTCTAGCCCTGTTCCCCGGAGGGACAACTAGGAATTTTTCCCCAGTTGTCCCCGGGGCGACAATTCGTGGCGACTGTCCCTTTGAAAGCTGGCTAAAGGGGACAAATGGGAATTATGTTTCTCAGTTGTCACGGCGGGCGGGGGGGGGGGACAGATGGGAATCTGTTCTCCCATTTCTACCCCGCATGTTGGTGTTATAATAGAACTAGCTGCGCCCAGCGGTTTCATCCGTGTTCGTAATAAGTACCCTAATGTACCATTATTATTTTAATGAACTTTATAAACGCATACGACTTGCATTTATAGCAATATTTTGGATTAGAGGTGAAGTCGTCCCCTTCGAAACTGGGACCAGGGACGATAGTTTAGACATTGGAACGAGTCGACTACATACATATTTATATACTCTAGAGGTGAAGTAGTCCCACTAAGAAGATCCTAAAAAGACTGTACATTTTTGGGAAAAAAAAGTTAATAGAAGAGATTAGTGGAAAACAAAAGACGATCGAAGTAAAAACAAAAAACGATCTAACCTAACTCCGAAACTATTGACACTAGACCACTAGTTTCTCAGCCTAAGTTATATAGCTCCTCGAGATCATCAGTTTGGTTGACAGCTGTCAAACTTGAACCGTCAATATCTCGGAAACTATTGACACTAGACCACTAGTTTCTTAGCATAAGTGATAGAGCTTCTCGAGATCTTCATTACAAACTTCACCCCTAACCGACGAACCCCTTACGACTTGCATTCATAGTAATATTTTGTACTATGAATGCAAGTGGTATGCGTTTATTCATTAAAGTTCATTAAAATAATAATGGTACATTAGGGTACCTACTTATTACGAACACGGGTGAAACCGCGGGGCGCAGCGAGTTTTATTATAACACACACATGCGGGGTAGAAATGGGAGAACAGATTCCCATCTGTCCCCCCCCCCCCACCGTGACAACTGAGAAACATAATTCCATTTGTCCCCTTTAGCCAGCTTTCAAAGGGGACAGTCACCACGAATTGTCACCCCGGGGACAAGGCTAGAGGGGACAGCTGGGAATAATCGGCCGCATCCACAGCGGACGATCCCCGCGCTAAAGAATATTTTATCTTATTCGCGCTCAAGCAGCGGAGAGGGAGAAAATAGGATAAAAGATTCTGGAGCATGTGGATCGTACAGTGTGGTCCAGGCTAATGGCATGTTTGGAAAAATTCATAACTTGTCGATAGTGGACTTGACCAATTACTTATTTGACTTATTACAGACTTGACCATTGTCGTGCCATTCTCACTTTTCTTATTAGTTTGTCTGTCCGGAGTCCGGGCGAAATCTTGCAAATTCAATTTGATACACTTTCCAATTAGCTAGCGTGCTGAAACTGTGTTTCGGTTTGAATCGCGTTTGTTTTGTTGGCTTTATAATACAAGCCCGACGTTTCGGAGCCCTTCCGGCCTCCCTCATCTGAGGCAACAAACGTGATTCATACCGTAATACTAGAATGTCTACCTCGGGAGCGAATACTATTTTTCGAATGAAAAATATTCATCGCCCACTGTGAGAATAGTTAGTAGATTGTATTACAATGAAGCAAAATAATATTTTTACGGTGAGGGTGGTTTTTTGAATCCAGAGCGAAGTGAGGGATTCTAGAGTAGTGTGATACACTCTACTTTTTATTACCCTCTATGAGAAAATAGAAGGCGCCTCATATTTATAATTTGAGAGCTACTTTATTATTTAAGTAGCCCTCAAGTCTTAAGTGGCCTCAAATTTTAATCAAATTTGAGGCCATTCAAAATTTAAAAGCTACTTAATTATTTAAGTTTCCCTCAAATTTTAAGTGGCCTCAAATTTTAATCAATTTTAAATCTACTTTAAATTTGAGGCCTTTCAAAATTTGAGAGCTACTTAATTATTTAAATACCCCTTAAAATTTGTCAAATAGTTGCAATAATTAAAAAATATTTTTAAATTTCCACCCTAGGGATGAAATGAGCTACTTTCAACCCGGATATCTACCCATGAAAATTAAACTTTCCGAACGCGAGAGATGAAAAATTGGTTTTGTTGCAACTTCATCAAAAATGTTGTGATACAAAAATATCAGCGCAACGAACAGAAAAACTATGGATTTATTCTTATTTTTTTCATTTTACAGTTTTCACAAATAGGTTTTTAATATTATTACTATTTACTCTTGCATTAAAAGTTTCATTTGTAAACAAAACTGACTCCTTTTTATTTACAAATAATTAAGTATTTACATTTCATGAAATTCCAATTTCCTACGTTGAACTGGTGGTGTAACAATTATTGAATGGTTTTCAATAGGCGGAAGTAGTCGTTTTCTCGATGGAATTTCAGATTAAGAGGTTTGACAAACACTCTTTTTGACGGTTATGTAATCTGGATCGAGAATTGTTCTTTTTCTGGGATGGCGTGGATCTATCAACTCAGGCAGTAAGCATTCCATGTAAAAACTTGTTAACTTCGGTTCCATCTCTTTTTTCCAAAATTGATCGTCTTTTTCCGGTATTTCTATTTTCAATTTATTATCACCTTACCATGCGGCCAAAAGACAATTATTTTTGTTTGCAATGTGCATTTGGCCCTGGGCCTGAATGTACCAGTCTGATTTTTATTATTAAATACCTGTAATACAAGCAAATGTTAATGTTCCAAATTTAAATTACTTTATTCCCTAGGGCTTAAACGCGCATTTTACTTCCCAGATATCTCATTAGATATTTAGCGAGTCATTACTCGTTTTACGTTGACCTCTTTGGTCAAATAATATTAGTTTATGCACCGAGGTACTAAAGCCCTGTCTTATATACCGGGCGTCATATTGAATCCAAAGCATACGAAAGACTCTAGAGTTAACTCCCAAGCGCAGCGAGGGTTTTAAAAACTTACTTCTGAGCGAAGCGAAGGAGTTATGTACCTAGAGTCCTGAGTGAAGCGTGGGATTCAAGCGCAATTATTAATTAATTAAGCCTGTTTTTATCTTGGGCGCTTGAATCCCACGCTTCACTCAAGACTCTAGGTACATAACTCCTTCGCTTCGCTCAAGATACGTACGCTTTGGATTCAACATGACGCCCGCTATATAAGACAGGGCTTTAGTACCTCGGTGCATATACTACTATTATGCCCTACTTAGGTGTATAATGGCACTTTATGTACATAGGGAATAAAGGCTCGCTTTACGTTGACCTTTTCTTATCCTATATCCTATACTTATAATAAAGAAAGAGAGAACAAAAAGTCTGTACTTGGAAGAAATTTAAAAAAATAGTGGTCTAGTGGACTTAGGAAAAATAATAGAATAAAATTATATAATTTTTAAATTCATGTCTGTCTGTTTGTTTCTTTGTTTCTTATACAATTAAAAACTACTGATCCGATTGAAATCTGGTTTTCAATATTGGATAGTTCAATTTTCGAGGAAGGTCGTGGTATACTTTGCATCGACATCCAATTAGTAGAATCCGAGTATGAACGAAAAAGTGCAACCGCTTGGCCGCCCGCGCCCGTGATAACGCGTTCACTTCCGCGGGTGAAACCGCGGGGCGCAGCTAGTGGTCAAATAAAATTACTTTGTAGAGCAGTAGGTGTGTAAAATTACTTTATTGAGCCGTAGATGTGTAAACTTACTATTTTTGTCGTTGGGGTTTTTTGATTGGTGGGGTGATTCTCCCACTAAAAGCGGTAACAGCTATCTCCGCACTATGAGATCCGATTTTAATGAAACTTGAAAGGTATACAAGTTCTATTAGTAAATAGATTTTATTTGTAGTGGGGGATTTTAATTTTTGGGGTAATTCCCCCACAAAAGGATGTACTAAATATCTAAACATTATGTGATCCGATTTTTCTGCTCTATTATGATGATATAAAGAGCCCTTTCAATAATTAGTTCCCACGAGGTCCACTGTTCGTTGAATCACTTGTAATAATATTATTATCAGATGCCTAGATCACAAAGAACACACCTTCCAAATTTCATTTCTCTCTCTACCAGCGGTTCAGTCAGTGAGTAATTCAGTCAGGACAAAGATTTTTATAGATATACATAGATTACAGAAGTATAGATTAGTAGTTATGTAAGTACTAGCTGCGCCCTTCGGTTCCACACGTGTAAGTCCCGAACCCGCGGGAATATCAATTTCAAAAGTAACCTTTGCCAAAGTACCATCTATCTTTGAATCGAAATTTATCAAAATCGGTTTAGCGGCCTGATAGAGTTACTTTCTCATTTGTAATGGTCGATTATTAGCTTGCATTACCTTGATGAAGTGTAGATACTTATTATATTAATTCCGCAAAATCCTTGTAGGTAAGTCCTACCTATCTCAATTTTCATTTTGACAATGGAAAAGGTAAATAGATTTATTTTTTCGCCTCTCTTACGATATTTAGATTTCTTTTTGATGTTTTAGCAAGCTTTCGTTTGGAAAAAGCTTTTTTATTGCAAATTGCTAGTAAATACAGTTACTCTGATTGCAACACTAAGTACAAATAGTATCGTTGGCGATTCAACGGGGTAATGCCACCAGTGTGATGGGCATTTTTGGACTCAATGGTCAAAATTTATTACAAACATATTATCTTTGTAGTATTTATTTCTTGTGTAATTATTTAGTCTTTCTTTTTTAGTACAACAACAATCAAATATCAAAGATAAATAAACAATGCTAGACAGTTTTATGACAGTAGGTATGATTTGACATGACTGTCATAACATAACAATTATTTTCATATTGGCCGGAAAAAATGTAAAAAGGTCGAATCTATACGAAATATAATTTAAAATAGATTACGTAATTATTTGGGAGCGAAAACTGACATAGGTCCACCTTCGACGGCGCCAGACGGCGGACTGAGGTTGGCGCAACGTCTACTTAGATGCGTTGTAATACAGTTGATTTTAGATTGAGGGTTTTCATGCTTTTAACACGAAACTAAAAAGGCGTAAGTCTCAAATCATTTTTCGATAATTTTACGGAAATTAAGCAATATTAAAAATCATCACATAAGCAATTAAAAGTATTGATTATTTCCTTTGTATTAAATAAAAAATTGTTTCGATATATAGTATAATAGAGGAGAAAAGAGTAAAATATAGAAAATACAGCACAATTTTCAAAGTAAAAAAGTATCGAACAAAACTTAATGAATCGTGATTCTGTTATTTACAGACCTTAGAAGAAGGTTCAATAAAACATGTATTTGAATTTCACATTCGCCAAACTTGTGGCTGATGCAGAATATGCTTCGCAACAAACAATATTTTTCTTCTGCTTAGACTTAAAGTTTGTACTGAGATTGTTTGGCACAAATTACATTGTATGAGGTTGAACGAGAACACGTTTTAGGGGTTGTTTCGTTTGTTTCAAACTTTTTCTGTTTTATGGTTTTTGTTCTTTATTAGGGGGTGTCGTCACGGATTTTATTAACTGCGACGTGTGAGTTGTAAAGCTGATTTGACGTTGAAATTATTCGTGCATATAGGTAGATGACGGGAATTATCTTCGTTTGGCACTAGCAGCGCCGCGCTGACCCGTATGTGTTGATGCGGTTTTCAGCTTTATTTAGAGACTTTTTTCCGATTAAAGCTATAAGGGCACAGACCTCAAGTTTTTGCGGTGTATTCGTTGGTGGTTCAGTTATTAGTGGACTTTGCAAATTTGTTTCCGGGAGCGGTCAAAGTATACATCGATCGAGATGCTTCACGAAAGGCAACGTGTCCGCGCCGCGAATGAATTCTGTTTGATAATCTGTGTAGCTCAAGGACTACCTGCTTTTAAAAGTAACTTTATATTTAGAAGTAAACTACTTACTTCTACTAACTAAAATTACTTTTTCTGAACTATATAGCATATAAGCCACCAAGAGAGACGGGACGGATCTTGTTCCACTGCCGTATTCTTTTTCTAAATACTAACATATTTTAGACCATATCGTCACTTACAATGGGGTGAGATAGTGATGAATCGCTTACCTACCTAGTGTGTGTAAAAAAATATTCATCCAAGCGAAACAGCCACTATACAACCCTTTTCATTAAAAACTAGACACTGCTATTGAAGGGTTTTATTTCCGTCTCGCTTCCCTCAGTAGAACTTAAAGCACAGACACAAAGCTTTCACAAGCTTCCGCAGTGTCTGCGACAGACAGACGAGTCACTTGCCGACGCGATCAATAGAGACGGCGCTTCCCACGACCGATGTACCTTTCATAAAGAGTCTCGACACCGAATTCTAAGTTAAAGGTGGTTATAGACATCTCGAGGTATGTGTGTACAAAGGTTTGTCACTCATGCCTTGGCGTGCGCTGCGAATACCTCACCACAAATGCCTCAACCACACAAACTAAACAACACGCCTCGAAAAGAACGTATGCGGCTAATGATTGCAGGTCCAGACCTGCAATCATTAGCCGCATAAGGCCTTGTACTCGTAAAATGCGCCTTATACAAGATGTAACGGGTAAGTCCTTTTAAGCCGAAAGGGGATGGTTCTAGACGTCTAGGCGAACAACTTTTGTTCTACGACTTTTGGAAATTCGAAAGTTGTAGAACAAAAGTTGTTCGCTTAGACGTCTAGAACAACCGCCTTTCGGCTTAAAAGGGCTTACCCGCTACATCTTGTATAAGTGCCTGTATAAAACCACACAGCATCCTTCGAAATAAAATTCGAATCCTTATCGAGATTATCGAATTAGCCTAGGTAGGTAGGTACCTAGAAGCTTTATTTACAACAAGCTGCGCCCCGCGATTTCGTCCGCCCAAGTCCCGATCCCACGGGAATATCGGGATGAAAAGTATGTGTCATTACATTACAAGTCTCCAACTAGTTTTTGACTCTCAAACGCAACCGTTTTTGACTAGCAATCGAACTCGTTTTTGATACATACTTACAAACTTTCTGCAGCTTTATACTATTAGTAGGATTAAGAATATTAAAAACTACACAATACCTACCTACTTCTCCTTACTTCTTTTGTACTTGGAAGTCTGAGCAATGATATACTTGGTTACTTAAATAATGTATTGTTTGTTACAGTTATCACAAACCCAAAAGCACCGCCAGGCAGTAAGGATGGTGCGAAAAGCTTCAATTTTGATTTCTCCTACTGGTCACACAACGTAAGTAATTTTTATTAAGTTTTTAGTATTTGTTGTTATAGCGGTGATCGATGGGAATACATCATGTGAAAATTTCAAATGTGTAGCTGTAACGGGTAATGATATACCGGCTGACAGATGTACAAACAGACAAACACACAGACGGATTGATGAAAGTAGTCTAAGTAAAACGGTTCCGTTTTTTTTTATTGAATATAAACATTACAAAAACATCTTATTAAAGAAAAGTACTAGTAAACCATAATTAATGAGGTTTGTATTTAGAACTTGACACTCACTTATACAAATATTAAACAGATTAGCTACGCCCCGCAGTTTCAACCGCGGTAGTCTTTATCCAACATTTAAAAATTTCTAGCATAAGATCCTTCTCCTGATCATAACAAACACAACGCAAAAAGAGTTATCGAATTCGGCCCAGCCGTTCAAGCGTGATGCCATGACCAAGTGAAATAGGGATTCATTTTTATATAGAAGAAAGAAGATTACAATAACAGCAAACGACACATAAACATAAATCTGAGTAGGTATACCCACAGTTCGCGCAAATGCACACCACTTTCACACCGTTTTGACCCTTCGTACCCCGAACCCTAAAAACGAACACCTAGGGAATGTTCTCCCCTTCAAAACAGACATAGTTCTCGTTTATCTTTGAGGCGTTAATAGAAATCCTAACCACAAGAAAGTACAGTCAGCAGCAAAAGTGAATGACCAAAATCAGATTTTCGAAACAGCTATACACATAACTGTAGGGTTACAGAGCCCTTAGTATGAGTTTTGATAGTTTATCGTCTCGATGAAACTGGCAGTTTACTTTCATACATTATTTTAGTTCATAATAGTTACCGCTAGGGGCGCTGATGGAAAATGTATGAAGTAAACTGCCAGTTTCATCGAGACGATAAACTATCAAAACTCATACTAAGGGCTCAGTACAGTAACAGTACAGAACTGTTACAGTACTGACGTTCTGGAAATAAAAGTAAAAAAAAATTGAGAGCTATTTTTAGAATGTCTGTCCTGTTTTTACAGCACATAATTATGAAAATCAGAAAAACGAAAAATTAAATTTTGGAAATCTGATACATAAAAATTCTACGTAGGGTAAATTAAAGATAAAAAGGTCTGTAAAGGCACAAAAACCAAGGAACGACATTGCTGAAACAAAAGCACCGTGATTAAAACAGGAAAATGAGTTTAATTTCAATTCAACATCTCGAAAATAGAAGGAAAATCTAATCTGAATGTGGTTATCGACTATTGATGCCGACCGTACCACCATGTAGGTACAGGTGAGGTGCAATTTCCCTCATCTATCTGCAAGCGAAAAGGAAACCGGAAACGGAATTGACAATCGACAATATTGATTCTGTGGTTCGGTTACTCACTGTTGAATCCCATGTTTAGAAGCCGTTTTCTTTAACGTAATGAACTACAACTTTATATTAAGGCACGTATTTTTTTAAATTTAAAAGTAAAAGCTGACGTTTTGGCTACTTATTTGTATTTAACATTTTTTCTTCACAAAGATGTGTCAAATCATTGTCTACAATTTATTACATTGCTGCTTTGATGTTCATTTTCAGTAAATTATTTTTAAATTGAGTTGGCTAAGTATTATTATATATGCTAGCAGACCCGGCGGGGTTGACCTGCGTAGTTCCTGTTCCTATTCCCGTGAGAAAGTAGAGAATAAGAAAGTCAGTGTTAATCCAGATCTCCAGCTATCGGCATTCAAAGTTTTATCTAAATCGGTTCAGTAGTTACTGCGTAAAGGAGTTACACAAGAGGAAGGAAAGGAGTTACAGTTAGAGTACACATAATTAGAATTACTTATACTTATAGTATTGTATGAAGTAGATGGACTAAGCCCTAAGTCCTTAAATTGGAAAGATTGTACCTAAATAAGTAATAGCAGGTGCAGGAAATTACAGACGAAAATAGATAACAGAATAGGTTCAGAATCAATTTACTTTACCCGTAAAGTTAGTCGAGACGGCAGGAAGCGTCATCGATCGTGTGAACTCAATAATAAGATTTGCTTCGATCGAACGTTCCTGTTTTGGATGGCAGCCATATTGGAATTAACCGCAACGCGATTATATAGACTTAGGTTCGTAGGAAATAGATAATGGTTGTTCTAGACTTCGCTAATATTGCGCTTTATTTCACACAATGTAGAAATTAGTTAGACGTATGACTTAAAATAATACAGTCTAGTTATTAGTAATTTTGACGACCTATTCGCATAAGGACAATGTCTTTTAAGCGGAAGAGGATATAAGACAATAGCTCGTGACCAAGATTGTCAAAAGTCAAAATAGTTTATTTCCTTTAGATTCTTGTACAACATTAAATGCACATGGTCATTTCGCTACGTCTTAGATATATTGATTTTAGTGTGGCTTCGGAACGCGCCCTCCGATGAGAAAAAGCCAGAAGAAACTTATGGGTTTTCTTTTGTGATCATGTGTTAAATTACAATCGTACAGGAGCATTTAATAAATTATGTCCATGGATTATTTTTATTAAGATCATATCTTAATAATCGACGTATCATAGTACGCCTTTTTACACAGTTTTTGTTATTACAAGTATATACAAATACATACGCTACAAACATACGTAGCGGCAGAGATATGTAAAAACTTCTAGATACGTAATAGAGCAAATTTCTTGGCGACACAAATCTAAGCTAATTAGCCAAAGAAGTCTTAGTTCCATCCCAGCTCACGTCACGATCGCTTTAGTAATAAAATTATGACATCTCTTTCTTACGTAATGCAAGTAGCATTGAGACTTATGTTTTAGAAAGAGATAACAATAGTTTCGTTGTATAGCATAGTTTGTGCCGCTTTTCAATGATGATTTGTTCTGCAATGGCGTCTCTATAACTTTAATAGACTCATTGCGTAGCGGTCAGAAACCTAATATTTTAATTACGAGATATGAATTTAAAATTTAATTGTTATTTCAGCAGCCGTAAATACTTTCAGGCACTATTATCCGATGAATTTTGTTTAAAATGCAAAAGTAAATAAAAATACCTAACAAAATCTATGTTTAACATCTGTCTGCAACCGTTGGTGAAGCTGTGCTTTTTCGAAATTTGCAATTTTAACGAAGTTGCGTCTGATTTATTCAAATAAATTCACAGACTGTCGCTTTTTTAAACCGAATTGCTTGTCTATGTTTTTTTTTAAAAGTAAATTGTTGATTATGTTTGGGATCTGCTCTGCAATGAGATTATATTGATATATTTTTACTACTTATCAACTTACCTACAAGAATGGTATCCCCTTATGCCAACGACCTTAAGCACTTAGACGTGCAAATCCTGCAAATCGCAAATCCAAACCTACAGTAACCAAAAGAAAATCGTCGACATTTGTTTATCTAAACCACTTTGCAGGAACGCGAATGTCCTGAGTAGTGCTTTAAGCAACCATAATAGTTCTCTGCGCCTTTAGAAATAGTATTATAATATAACACAAACAGTATTATATATACCTACCTATTATTTTCCGGTAGACTGCCCGATCGACCATTTGTAAATTTATTTGACCGTTCATTTGTTACACATTAGTAACGTTTGACATTACATCGGAGAGTATATAGCTCTAACTAAATGTGTTTATTATAAATCTGTGATCTTAATGAAGACTTATTTTGTTTGTTCACAGCCAAGTGATCCAGAATTTTCATCACAAATCATGGTGTACAAAGACATTGGTGAAGAAATGTTACAGCATGCTTTTGATGGTACGCATTTTTTATATATTTCTCGTATTATAAAGTATGGATATATTACACAAAAAATACTAAACCAAGTACATTCAAACTTAAAATGCAGACAGCTAGAAAAAACATACGAACTATTTTGTAAAATGATTTTAATGGGTGTAAGAAATCGCAAGGCGCAAGTTTCGAAAAATATTACTTTTTCTTTAATATCAAAAAGAGAAACATATACGTTTTTAATTCAATAAGGCAATCACACTTTTAATATACTAAGGCAATATAGATATCGTGTGGTCAAGTGGACAGAATATTTGTTAACTTTTAAGTAAAAAGTCTTTTAAAATACTGCAATTTGCAATCGGTCAACATAGAAATTTGAAACGATCAAAAAAGAAACCAAAGAAGATCGAAACAGATACAAAAGACTGTCAAACGAGAATTAAAAGGCGGTCGAAAATAACAAAAAACAATTGAAATTTCGCATTTTATTGAATTTACTCACTTTGTCTTACTTTATCTAAAGGTTGCCTGGACGAGATCGCTGTAAACAATAAAGCCAAAGCCATTGTATCTAGGCTTTCTTTTTATTGTAATTTTACTTGGTGTGTTACTATAAATCAAAAGTCAAAAAAGTCAAAAAAATATTTACACACCTACTGCTGTACAAAGTTACTTTATTTGACCAAAAAGGTCAACGTAAAGCGAGTCTTTATTCCCTAGGTGCATAAAGTGCTCATTATAACCCTAGGGCATAAAGTAATTTAAATTTGGAACTAAGGTTCTGGTAGCATACGGCCATTTCGAACTGGCCACCTAGACATAACACATAAAAAACTAAAAACTGGGCTATTTTTCGTCTATTTTTATTTCGACGGAAGGGTAAGGCAAAAAGTTTCAGTTAATATAAAGCCTCAACTTTTTTTTTCATTGGCTGAGGCCGATGTTTGGTTTCGTCATTTTGACAGATAACATTGTTAAATTTAATTAATATAGAGCTGTAAATGTATTTCATACACGTTGCATATTATATTGGTTCGTTGTTACTTGAATGTTCAGTTTTGTAACTTTTATGTTGTCTCGCAGTAGATGTGTAAAGTAAAGTAATCACCTCGGTAATAAAGCCTGTCTTTATCTTGGGCGCTTGAATCCCACGCTTCACTCAGGACTCTAGGTACATAACTCCTTCGCTTCGCTCAGGAGTTAAGTTTATTACACCCTCGCTCCGCTCGGGAGATGACTCTCTAGAATCCTTCGTACGCTTTGGATTCAATATGACGCCCGCTATATAAGACAGGGCTTTAGTACCTCGGTGCATAAACTACTATTATTTAACTGGATGTATTGATCACTTTTAATACGTCGAGTGTTCTTACAGCTATGACTCTAGTGTTTACATCATTAATGTATCTTCCCAGTAATGTTTAAGCCCTGTAGTCTATTATGTAACAAAAGTTTATTGAATAAATATTTATTTATTTATTATTTATTTATTTATCTCTACTTTTTTGTTCGACAGGATACAATATATGCATATTCGCATACGGACAGACCGGGGCCGGTAAATCTTATACCATGATGGGCCGAGGTGAGGAGGGGCAAGAAGGCATTATACCACAGATATGCATGGACTTATTCGGTCGAGTTAACCAAACTACTTCCGATCATCTTAAGTATTCGGTAAGTTGCATATAAGAACTATCACTTTTATAGAGGTATGTATTTATTACAGGAAATTATTTTCATTAACCAAGCTATTCATATATTTAACATACTGTATCTAATTTTTGCATAATAAAACACAATATTTACCAGGTGTTACTCGCGTTTTATTGCAAAAAGTAAAAAAGCTAACTGTAAAGTTAGCGAAAGCTCGGTCTTTAGTAATAATGCTGTTATTAAAAAAAAGCGAGTAAAACCCGGTAAATATTGTGTTTTATTACACTATATTTACCCCGACTCAGAATCTTAGATAGTAAATATATGAACATTGAACTGTCAATATCAAAGAAAAAAGTAAATAAGAGCTGAAAAGTTTCATATTTGCTTGTTTTTTTTTTGGGTACAATAAAGCTAAACTATAAACTCATTTTATTTCGAAGCAATAGAATTGCCTAGACGTCGTACAACAATAACTACAAGGCAGTATTCCAATAACCATCTAATACCAATCCATTTTCTAGGTGGAAGTATCATACATGGAGATTTATTGCGAAAGGGTACGGGACCTCCTGAATCCTAAAAATAAGGGAAACCTTAGAGTCCGTGAGCATCCAGCTCTTGGACCCTACGTCGAGGACCTTAGCAAACTGGCTGTCACATCTTATCAGGACATTTATGACCTCATTGATGAGGGGAATAAGGCTAGGTAAGTGTTTTATAAATTGCTTATAATTTAATGCTTTTACTTTTTAATTCAAGGTTTAACAGATGGCGTTATAAGTGTGCTTCCTAGTAATACAAATGTAATAAAAAATGCTTAATATAAATGTAATAGTTTGTGTGTAAGTGAGTAAGTAATTACTTATAAAGTTTGTTACTCTTTCACGCAAAAAAACTTCTGAATCTATTGCTAAGAAACTTGGTATGCGAATAGCTGGAAATCTAGATAAGATACAAATCTAGGTAATTTAGGTACATATAATTCTCTTTATCCTGATATTGGAATTGAGACTCACACGGGTGAAAGTCTGAGCCGTTGTCAAAACCTAAAGTCATTTTTGCTCAAACTTTTAACGCCAAAATTGATCTAATCCTTAAATGAATCTAATTTATATTTGTCCTTAACATTTTTTAAATCAGAAATCTGTTGTCCTTGTCTGCAGGACGGTGGCCGCTACGAACATGAACGAGACATCGTCCCGTTCACACGCCGTCTTCACGATATTTTTCACGCAACAGAAACACGACCAGACAACCAATCTTATGTCGGAAAAGGTAACATCTCCTTTCTCTAAAAGATTTTGATTGAAATTTAGAGTTGTTTACAGTTTTGGTCTGAGACCGAGAAGAAAAAAAAAACTTTTGTAGCAATTCTGCATTGTCTTAGAGAAATGTCTTACACATCGACTTGCAAGGCCCATTAATTTACACGATTTCTGTCCATTATTATTGTTATATCAACGAGTCTAAATCGCTTTTGTAGATTTAAATTACCTCAATACTTGCCACAAGGGTTACTTGCGACCACGGCTGATGTAACCCATACCGAAACTGAATAAATGATTATAATTATGATTAAACTTTAAGGTAATTTAAATCTAAAATTATCTACAAACGCGATCAAGACCCTTTATTCTTATGACAAATTTGTTTTGACGGAGTTGACCCAGCAGAAATGAAACGTGTATTATTTGGGACAGGTATCAAAAATATCGCTAGTCGACTTGGCCGGGTCCGAAAGAGCCGACTCGACTGGTGCGAAGGGAACTCGTCTCAAAGAGGGCGCAAACATCAACAAGTCCCTCACTACGCTCGGGAAAGTCATATCTGCATTGGCTGAAATTGTAAGTAGCAAACAAAAAAGAAGTATCAAAATCGTTTCATCCGTTTGGAAGCTATGATGCCACAGACGGATACACAGATACTTCAAAAAATATTACACCTTTCTTTCCGTCGTGGGTTTATTTTAATTAGATCTTCAGTATCTTTTTATGTAGGGTTGGTGAAAAAAAACCCACAAGACTCAAAAGTTTGCGGGTTCAATTCCCGTGATGAAGCATATATGATCTTAATTATTGTTCTCCAGGCGAAAAGTTTCTATATTTATGTAATAATATAATATGCATTTAAACTTTCTTTACAACTTAATATAATATGATTTGTATACTTTGTCTGTATGAATGGTATCATGTAGTTCTTCTAATATTATATCTAAGTATTTGTATACTTAATTTATAAAATTCTTCATCAGACTAATTTCACGTTTTTTTTTATTTCTTTCGCACCACTTTTAATTGGATATGTGTAGTCGGTAAGTTGGCTATTGTGTGACATATCTTCATTATTTGCTTTGGAAGTCATCGTGTGTTTGAATTCATTGATTTTAAGTTATAATATCATTGGAATGAGTAATGGAGACATTCCATTTTCAAATTTAAGTTAGTTATCTTTAATAAGAGGAAGGCAAAAGGCTTTATGACCATACAGCCTCGTCTGAGGTGTTAGTATCTGTTCTGTAATTTGTGGAATATACATTAAACTTAAGGCTTAAGAATAACGGCTGACTACAAAAACGCTACTCAAAATATAAGTGCAACTTAAACGCTTAAGCATCTCTCAAACTCAAAAAATCCCGTTCTTAAATAAAAATCGTTCTCATCCTAATTTTTTATTTAGGAGCTGCTATATTAATAAAGTACCCGTCAAATTTTAAGTGGCTTATATTCGGCTGTATCTGCGATTTCAGTGAAAATGTGAAAACGCACAATCACAAGAAATTCACATTTTTTCTCTTGGTTTTTGTGTTTGCTTAAATAAATCTATATACATTATGTTTTGAAACTAACCCAGATCTATTTATTTATTTAACAAAGGCGTCAAAGAGTAAGAAGTCAAAGAAGGCAGACTTTATTCCGTACCGCGACTCAGTGCTCACGTGGTTACTGCGTGAGAATCTCGGCGGGAACTCTAAGACTGCTATGATTGCCGCCATTTCTCCTGCTGACATCAACTTTGATGAAACTCTTAGTACACTCAGGTGAGTTATACTGTATTTTTTTCTTTTTCAAGTATGTAGCAAGGGTATTGTAATGCTGCCATTGTCAAGTTTTTTTTGATGGCGATACAAAACGACGCCGGGTTACTTACCCCCTTATATATGCTGGTTAACAGGTGCATAACTATGTATCGTTTGTCTTTTACTATGACATGAAGTTTCAAAGTTACTGTCTGTAAGTAAGGGGGGTTACTTACAGACAACGTAACATAACTTGGTCATCTGTTAATCATCGTTTATAAGTAAGGGGATTAGTGTTTAAATATGTTAATTTGATTGAAATAATGAATAGGTAACTATTATGACTTTTATTTAGAACTTATTGCAATATTTGTATATATTTATGGATATTTACGTGTATGTATTTATGTGTATATTTATTGATATCTAGTTTATGTAGGTTATATGTATACTTGAATTATAATACATGGATATTTTATGGGTTTGTGTATAGGTATTTATTTATGATATTATTTTCACATTTCTACCTACCACTCAAGCTGTCACAGTTCTAATCCATCCAAAGGTTGCCTGGAAGAAATCGCTCTTAGCGATAAGGCCGCCCATTTGTACAACTTAATTTTTAAGCTTTTATTTTAGTATTTACTGTTGTATATGTGTGTGTTGTTGTCTATGTATATGTTGTGCAAATAAAGATATAAAATAAATAAATAAATAAATAAATATTTTTGTATAAAATTAATTTCATAGTAATATATATATTATTTATTTTGAATAAATGTCCTTCTCACAGATACGCCGATCGTGCTAAGCAGATAGTCTGCAAGGCTATCGTCAATGAGGACGCAAATGCCAAACTCATCCGCGAGCTCAAAGAAGAGATTCTCAAACTGCGAGAACTGCTCAAGGCTGAAGGCATTGAGGTCGAAGAAGGTACGTCCCTTGTACATAATGTTGAGAGCCTTTGGAGGTGTGAATATAGTGATATATTAGAGCTACTGTGCAGAATTAAACTAGATTTGGTTTTAGTTCTAAGGTTTTGCTGATAAATGCTTAAGAAGGTAGACCTTTCTACCTTCTTAAGCATTATTGCTTTCTTAATAATGTATTCCTCTATTTCTCATTGAACAATGCCTCTAGCTAGAACTTTTTTTTTTTAACACATGTCCTGCTGTCATGTCCATGCCCATTCATTATCATACATTTAGAGAAGTTTTTTTAATCTTCTAGGGTTAAATGATCTTAAAGCCACCAAGAAAAAAAATAACAAAAGAAAATATGACACGGTCGAAAAAGATTTATAAAAAAAAGATTGGTTTGAAGGCATTTTTTAAAGAGATAGGGGAATAGAAAAAAAATCTGCTGACCATCGTCTATAATATGCCTAAAAAGTATTAAAAATACGTAAAATTATAAGTATAAACTAAATCTAGTTTAATTCTAAACATTAGATTTGGACTAATGAATGCTGAAATTCACAAATGCTACGTGGGTGTTTTAAATGTAGACAGAATTGCCTGTCTGTCTAGTCGTCATGTGAATAGAATAGAGCCGATAGTTTGTGTGTTTTTTACCTAGAACAAGTAAACATTATAACGGAAACGCCACAACTTTATTCGGAACTGAGTAAGTCTTTTGTAAATAGCAAATATAAAATAGGTTCTAAAATTGAGCCCTGCGGTACTCCTATAGTTTGTAGGGAATTTTCTTAAAGTTTGTTCGATGCATTCGTAGATGTCCGAATTTGATTCTCCAAAAGTGTATAAGGAAGTTCATCTTTTTTCATATTCGTTATTAAAATTGTTACTTCTTGTTTCCGAACGTCCACCAAGGACCGGACGGTAAAGTCCTTTATGAAAAGAAAGAACCAACGAGTAAGTAATAACAAAGAGGCTTGCATTGCATATGTACACCCCACCTGTACGCTTAGCCTCGGCCGGTGTTGCCAGACGCAAAAATAAACACTCAAAATCGACGCAAAAAGTGTCACTGATTGATTGGTTAAAAAATTGGCGTAGATCTGGCAACCCGTCACGGAAATTGCAATTATTTTGCACTGTCCAAGCTTGTGGCGTTTGTAGGTTACAAGTAATATTTAACACGTCGCAAATGTATCTATAATTATAAATATTTATGGGGAAAGGGTCATGTATGTTATAATTCGCTTTCATTATTTTAATTCTACTTGGTGTTGATACGTTATACACTAGTTCGAAGGATATAGTTATATTGTAGATTTTTTATATATTGCCGTATGTCTATAAATATGTATTACTTATCTTGAGCATTATCAAATTTTCAAATTAGGGACGAATTTTTAAACTTATTTCGTTCTAGGGAAGTACTTACCCTGCGAAACTTAGCCGTTCTTGACAGGGCGTTTTTTTTAAATTTGATAATGATCAACACTGCAAAAAACCGTTGGCAACTATCTTGGACATTGGCGTTTGAATTCAAATTTGGATAGAAACGAAACAGGTCGCAAGCAGTATTGTTAATTCTATTTTTTATACATATCCTGGGATGATATTTATTGTAATTACCTATACATATGTATAAATATTGTGTTGCTGGAATATAAGCTTTATGCTTGAAAAGCCTTGCATGTGTACCTTTTTCGATTGAATCTTGATGTCTATTATATTATCAGAATTATTTTTAATCATATTTTATTCGATAAATTAAAACGTAAGTGAAAATCAATTGGGTATTGATATAATTAGCCCTCAGACAATCAGCGGAGGTTGTTAGGTCGGTCGCACTTCAGATTGTTTAATTTATCGGTTATTTTTCTTACAAACTGAAAGGTTACTATGTTTTTGCGAAAGTTCGATAGATTCTTTCCAACTTTTGATATAAACACGTTTGAATATTTTCTTTTTGTTATTCAAAAAAAATTAAGCTACCTTTTTTGAAACAACCTATATTGTTCTGCCGTCAATTCAGCATTCGATGCGTTTTTTAAATCAAATTTTCGTCCTTTTTGCTCGTCACGTTTGCGTCGTTTGAGAGAAAGAGACCACAGTTTTTGTCGATCGACATAATGTTTCAAGTGCCAAATAGTGATTGCGACCGGCCTTTGCTCAAAAGTGTTTTTAAGGACATTAAATCACTTATCACTAAAAATATCATAGATGTGCAATTACATGTGAAGAAACTTTCACAATGCACCTTAGCACTCAATGATAAACACTTTTTACAGCTGAGTGTTTGTGTCTGTCGGTATGTGGCCATTTTTCTTCGAAAACTACTGAACAAAATATAAAACTTTAAACCTGCTATCGAAGGCTGCCGATTTGATTGACGCCGTGAAACAAATTTTTGTGTGATCTTGATTTTGTACGTTTTTCTATGTGTTTTCTATCCGTTACCTAGTACCCATATTATAAATCTTTATTATATTCATCCAAATGAACTAATACGGAAATCAAGCGCTCAACCTTTTTGGTCGGATATACGAGATATTATCCAATAACATTGACTTTCACCCTATTTTATAGTTTATCTCCGTTTCATGTATGTAATGTGAAATATATATCAATGACACAGAGTCATGAAGTTGGTGGATGTTTTCTTGGTGAAGTGTAGGAATCCAATAAGAAATGGTTTTTGAGAAAAAAAAACACTGTCCAAAGTAAAGCGGGTAAAATACCGGGAAAAAGTAACGTGCAGCGCTTGTTTTTCCTATTAATTGCGTTCGTCGAACCATAGACTAAGTCGAACATAGTATGGGGCTAGATGGCGTTGAATGCAGTTCTCTGCATTATTTATATTTATTTAATTATTATCTATTCACATCTTGTATCATTCTCATAAGTAAAGCAATATGTTCGAAACAGGAGAAGAAAACGCGTCCCCAGCTCGCAAGAAGTCCGAAGCCGAAGTCCTCTCCCCGAAGCTGTCGCGAGCGGCTACCACTATTGCAGAAGAGGCGGTCGACCAGTTGCAAGCTTCGGAGAAGTTAATTGCAGGTTTGTTCTTTGAACTCTATTGTTTGAAAAATGAGAGCTATTTTTCATTGCTACTTCATTACAACCCCGAAAACGATTTTATTCTAAGTAATATTTTCAATTTGTATATTTTTAATATCTTTTATTTGTACAACATAAGACCAGATGATCCAAGATTTATTCTACAAATATAATTAAAAAATATGGGAAATCCAATGCGGTAACAAATTACGCCACAGTTGCCCAGGATAATGAGTTATGTACAAATCCTTTTCCACAGAACTGAACGAGACATGGGAAGAGAAATTGAAGCGCACTGAACAGATCCGAGTGCAGCGCGAGGCCGTGTTTGCTGAGATGGGAGTAGCTGTCAAAGAGGGGATTACCGTCGGAGTTTACTCCCCGAAGAAGACACCACATCTCGTCAATCTAAACGAAGATCCTAACCTGTCGGAGTGCTTGATTTATTATATTAAAGATGGTAAGTGTTTTAGGATTAAATAAACGTTAGACCATTATCATCTATTCCCTATTATGGTTATTATTGATAGAGTGAGCCTTTTAACATGACCAATTAAGATCAATTGTGACGGCCCTTTAAAGTCCATTAGTCCCTTTGAGTCCTGAAATTTACAGATTCTTTGGGCTGTAATGTTGTATGCCTCATTGCTAACTCTTTCTCTCAGGTATAACTCGGCTAGGAACAGCGGAAGCGAACGTACCACAAGACATTCAACTCTCCGGATCACATATACTGAGCGAGCATTGCATCTTTGAAGCCACAGATGGAGTTATATGTCTTATTCCACATCGAGGGGCGCTGGTCTATGTTAATGGTCGAGAGGTGAGTGATCGTAGATTTTGTAGTAAGAAGCTCCATTTCTAATTTAAATTTTTGTTTCTGGTTCTGGGCGTTTAATGTATTTATACAAAAAGCGCACATATCCTCATAATTAGGTTATTGTACGTGATTAAAAATGCTTTAATCTTTAGCTAACCATCTTAGACTGTCCCAGACAGCCAGCAATCTGCTAAGACTGTTCAAGACTTCTGGAAGAGTTTTTCCTATTTTCAGATACCTTTCCCTTTGGTCTGCTACACTATTGCATTCCATTAGCACGTGGTGGGGTGTTTCTTCACTAATCCTGTAACCTCCCCTTAATCTTGTCTCAGGTACAAGAGCCAGTGATCCTAAAGACCGGCTCTCGCGTGATCCTCGGCAAGAACCACGTGTTCCGGTTTACACATCCCGGCCAGCCACGGGACGAGACCCAGCTGACGGAACTCACTGACAAAGAGGCTGATAATTCTGTTGAAGGTAAATATTAGTCCTGCAGTAGACCAGTCATTTAGCCTACGTAGTGGGAGACCAATCAAAAATCACCCATGCCAAATAAAATATGTTAATCAAAAGTTATATATACAAGATGTAACGGGCAAGCCCTTTTAAGCCGAAAGGTGGTTGTTCTAGACGTCTAGGCGAACAACTTTTGAAAATTCGAACTTTTTTTTTGAAAATTTTGAGGTTATGTTTCACTGAAAAAACAGCTGCTTTTGAAAATAAAGGTAATTGAATGTTTGATTGTAGTAGACCACACTAAATTAAAGGACAACATAAGGTCAATGACCTAGAACTCTAAGAAACAGCTGATCTTCAAGTAAACTTTACACTTAAAATTTTCGAAAAGTACTTCGAATTTTCAAAAGTCGTAGAACTAAAGTTGTTCACCTAGACGTATAGAACAACCCCTTCTCGGCTTAAAAGGGCTTGCCCGTTACATCTTGTATACCAAGTTTCGTGGGAATCGGTTGAGAATTATGACCTGCAGAGGGCAACCGATTAACTGAACGACGAAATATTTATTTGCCAGATTTAAAGCAGAGACTGTGTTTTTAATACTGCTTGTCATATTCTGTATTTCCAAGATTTTATTTAGCAAATTTATCATTTCACGTAAGACTGACCTACCTAACTCTTTTTAGCCCCGAGTGCGACAGAGAACGTAGACTGGGACTTCGCCCAATGCGAGCTACTCGAGAAACAAGGAATAGACTTGAAGGCGGAGATGCAGAAGAGATTGATGGCTTTAGAAGAACAGTTCCGACGGGAGAAAGAACACGCCGATCAACAGTTCGAAGAGCAGAGAAAGGTAACACTAGACTAATATGTATAATCTTTATGTAAAAAAACTCAAACTCGACCCAAAACATTTTCGGATTTGTCGAAAAACTAATTAGGTAGGTAAAATAGAAACTCACCAAAGCATCATATATTCTGCAGTCACAGGATACATCAAGACTTGAGGTTACTTGTAGTGCGTTACATTGTAATATTGACAGTTGCCTTCATGTAGAATTCTACAAAGAAGTCAAAGTATTAAATTTGGCCTCTAACTTGACCTAATGACTGATTTAGTAGTAACAACTGGGAAAGACAAAAGCGCTCGATATGTGATCGCCTAAAGACATTCTTATATTGAGCGAACTCTCCATGTTACAGAACTACGAAGCCCGCATCGACGCCCTGCAGCGTCAGGTGGAGGAACAGAGTGTCACCATGTCTATGTACAGCTCGTACACGCCTGAGGACTTCCACAACGATGAGGATATATTCGGTGAGTTATACCACCTTAAGTTACGTTAGTTACCTGCCAAACAGACATCAGACAAAACTAGTTAATCCTAGGTCTAACCAAATCTTGTTTGCCAATCCAACACTTCAAATACAAATAGTTGGCGCCTTGCGGCTGCTACAGTTGCCCATCATTCATACAAAGTTCTTTCCCGGAACCGGTCAATGTTGTAGGAAAGTTTACACATGACATGCCAAATATGCGACAGTGTGAATCATATTATGATCATTGTTAAAAAAAAAAATATATAGTATATTTTGACGATTGTAAATAAAAACATGATCACAAAAAAACCCCATGAGTTTCTTGTGACTTCTTCTCATCGGAGGGCGCGTTCCGAAGCCACACTAGAGTCATAGCTGTAAGAACACTCGACGTATTTAAAGTGATCAATACATCCAATTAAATAAAGAAATTTTTGATTTTTGACTTTGACTTTGACACGTGTCAAACCCCGTTTTTAGAAAACATTCAGGTTTTTCATACTATTATAACTTTTTTCTACTATAAGCCTAGACTAACCTTTGGGTTCAAAATGTCCAAGGACAAGATATAAATCTCAAAGATGCTCGACAGCTCAACAGCTCGAGAGTATCTCGAACAAAATACGATTAATGCGTAGAATTGCTAGTCGTTTTTTATTCATGTTTGGCCGAATCGAACTTAAGTAATATAAGATGTACAAGATCAGGTACTCTTGTACGTTGTTTTCGAGCTTAAACATTCTTCTAAGTTAGTCGAATAAAAATTTAACCTGAAAGTGTTATTATTCTAGTAAACCCGTTGTTCGAGACAGAATGTTGGTCGGCGCGGGAAGTGGGGCTCGCGGCGTGGGCGTTCCGCAAGTGGAAGTACCACCAGTTCACCTCGCTGCGGGACGATCTGTGGGGGAACGCTATATTCCTCAAGGTAAGTGTACACACCGCAAAATAATACTCTAAGGGAATAATCATATGGCACTGAATCCCAAGCCAGTCCTGCATCCCAAAGCGAAATATAACCGTAACACTTTCCGTGAAAAAGGTCATCTATTATTTATATCATGTTCGGGGAAGGACATTTTCTATGGCGGGCCACGTCCCATACCCAGTGTATGAATAAACGTTTGGCCTAAATCTCACATCATCAGTAACAATCAAACGGTAACTGACGATGTGATCTGAGATGAAACATATCTTATCTAGAAAGCACAAAGCCCGTGACCGAGTCCACTGTTTGTGTTGTCGAAGTCCCAATCAAGCAGCCAGTAACTAGGGATGTCGTCCCAAGCGTTTCGGTCCTCGGACCTTAGGCGGTTTGGTATCCTACTTATATGTTACCAAAGCGGTCATAAGACAAGAAATAGGTCCGGACTTAATTGCTACACCGGGCTTCATACCTTTAACACTTGGCTAAACGACTTATACAGGGAGGTCGTGACAAGCTGCACCACTTTTTTCGAAATTTATTCCCTTCTTCGTTTACCCAACAGGAAGCAAACGCGATATCAGTAGAGCTCCGCAAGAAGGTCCAATTCCAGTTTACTCTCCTAACGGATACTCCATACTCGCCGCTGCCCGCGGAGTTGGCCCCCCGAGACGATGCCGACGATGAGTACAGGCCCTCAGCTCCCACCGTCGTGGCTGTCGAGGTAACAGACACGAAGAATGGAGCCACACATTATTGGACTTTGGAGAAGTTGCGGTAAGTGTACCGTGGAAACTAAATGTCCGTTGAGTTATGGAAAAAGTGGCGTATTTGTGCAGTTCGGTGCCCTTGGGTAAATTGCAAATCTTGGATGCCATCCGGGACGTGTACACTAAGTGTCCGTTGATGGGTTAGGTACACTTATTATTAGTGTAATTTGACGCCCTTGGGTAAATTCAAATTCTTGGTTGCAGTCTGCGAAATAAAGTGTGCGTGATAGGGGTATGCATCGATCATTGCTAGTGTTCCCCATGCCAATAATTAACCGAACGTTCATCATTAATATCAGACTTCTTTAAGTCAAGCCAGCACTAAGCCGTTGATCACATACTTTGTATTTTAAATACGCCACTGGTTAGGTTATAGAGTCAGGGGAGTTACTGAATGCAGAAAGAAAAGAAAATATATTGAGAATTTTGATATTCATTTCGATTACATTCTTATTTTTGTTACGTTACTTATTAATTACTATTAATTATTATAGATAAATGACAACTAACGTGTTTTTTTATTTAATTTTATTTGCATTATGTTCTGTCCTTTTTATTTTATTGTTTTTTATAATATTTTTAATCACCTAAAATGAAGTTATGGGAAAGTTTTGCTGTCGCTGTTTTTGGTAACGATATAGAATTATACGAAATTCACAAGTATATGAAATAAAATAAATTGTATAGGAAATGAAATATATTTGATAGCTACGATATTTATAAGGTAAGTATTCGTAGGTATATGTCTAGTGGCGATTTATTACCATTTGCCAGCGCTTCGTTTTATTTGCAGCTTTTTATTTTTGGTTTAATTTGTGCTAATTTTAAGATACGTATTTAGAATATAAATACAAGATATTATTATAATTGATAACATTTTTAAAAAAATGCACGTGAAAATTAAATTTTATTGTATTAGTGAGGTGTGGTTTAAGATAATAGTGATCTAGTTTTTAGATGTGAAATTGTAAATCTATTTTGATGTTAGATTCTACAAGAGGAATTCGCTTAAAACACTATTTTATTTGTACATACATCCAAACTTAGATAGCATATTATTTTCTATTTTTTTATCTCTCCAAAATTGTTGTTACTTTGGACGACCAAATTGGTGACACTTATCGTTCTGAAACGTTTAAACTTTTTATAATAGAAGTTGGTATATATGTAATTTAAACAATGTTACATTTGTACTAGTTCTTATTACATTATTTAGACTTTGATACACGATATTGTGTGAACCGCGACCTAATACGGATCATTACATCCAAGTAGAGTTATTTTTTACATGAAATAACCTAGAAGAAACCTATTCACTCTTGATTTGAAAACTCGCAAGGTTGTAGTCAAGGGGGAATATCGACGCGGGCAGTGAGTTCCACCTCGTAGCAGTACGTACGAGAATAAAGTACGGTGAATGGGTGACGTTTGTTAGTATCGTAGAATAAAGTAAACTATATGCGTTTAGGCAATAAAGATTGTCTCAGTTATTTACTATATTCAGGGATGCTTAGGATTCCATAGAGATAGATAGAACCCCTTCAGATTCAAACATCTGTTGGGTTGGTGGCTACATGACACTATATTGTCCGTAGCCACCGTTTGGAGCTAATGCGTCAAATATACAACATGAACGAGGGCCCGTGCGCGGAGGATGAAGACGTCCCACCGTTAATGCTGGCTCCTCCCCCGGCCGGGCCGCACGCGCCGCAAGGCCCGCCTCAAGACATACTCCAGTGTATTTCAGCCTGTGCGCAGCAGACGAGGCTGTCTTTAGCGAACCTTCTGCCTTCGAGGTTTGTTCACGCCTCGCCTCGCGACGCTTTGGGGGTTTATGTAATCTGTAGGTTTAGGTTAGGTTGTGTCTGATGCTGTGTAGTGTATATGCGTTTGCAAAGCCTACGAAGAAGTATTTTTTTGTTTAGTGTTACCCACAGTTCAGAGAGAATTTGTATTTTGGACAATTGCCTCTTGTTCCAAACTTAATCGTCCCTGTGGTACAGTGCGCTCTACTAGAAAAAGGGTAGGTCGTAGTTTCAAGTCAAGCAGAGACCATTAAATTTTGGAAACAAAGCATTTTTTCTAAATACTAAAGTCTTCAAAGTTGTAAGTTTTATTTTTAGAGAAGTCCTTATTTGTTACTGATATTATGTACACAGACGTAGTCACACGCATGTGTGAACACTATAGACAAATTATGCATTGAAGTTCGGCAAAATGCATAGTAAAGCGAGAGCTTTTATGGAAATTATATAGAAAAAACCTTTGAATAAAACGGACTGAATAAATGTAGAAAATACACGAGCATGACGGCCATATTTCCTTGGTGCCAAAATGTGCCATTTCCCTTTTATTACTTTGGTCTTCTCTGTGGTCAACATAATTGTAACAATACACAATGCAAATGCACTACACTGCTATATCTGACACTTCGGGTTTCAAGCACGAATTCAGTCATAGGGGCATCTTATTCTAATCTTAGGGCGGGAAGGAAAAAAAAATCCCCTAGTATTTTAGTTCGAAAATCGGGCTTTGGGGCAACTTTTATAATATTTACATATAGTTATACCTTTATTTAGTACAAATAATTCCGCGTAAAATGTATATAAGTTTTTTTAGTTGCGTAATATCACTTGCTTAGTAATTTAGTTCACTTTAGAAGTAGCTTTCGGTGTGCTAATGCCATGAGTATTGTAGTTTAGTTTGCATGTTTTATTGCACTATTGAAATAAATCTGAGAAGATATTTGAAATGGTTATTTGGAGAGCAGTTTAGATTCAATTTTTATTTATGTATGTAATAATGTTAAAAATAAAATGTATCTTGGTCTTGTATATTCTCCTTACCAATCACATTAAACCCCTGTTCTATCATAATAACTCCATGCTTTTTTATTGGTCGCAAGGTTTCTGCCTATTTCTTCTGTAAATTGTGTATTGTAAATTCTCTGTGAAAATTGAGATCACTTAAGACTTTGCCGGTTTTACGAAGTATCAAAACATATGTATAACATAACCTAACCAACAAGAGGCTTTATAAATACCCTATAACGCTACATACATTCCAAACAAACCAAGAAACGCCAACAAGCGAAATCATCAGAGCAGTAGAATCGGTGTGAACATCACAAATCTACGTATCTCATTCGATTGCTCTTTCTCGTTTAGTCAATTCCCGGCTTAATATGCAACGCTTTACCCTGACAAAGCCGCATAAAAATGCGGTATATTGATGTGTCGACGAAATGTGTGTGTGTGTGTATGTGGGTGCGGTATTGCTGCCCATACACAGACGCAATACCGGAACATCGAAATACCGCCCTTATGAGATGGTTGCTTTATCATTCAGCAATGGTCATTACGTCTTAACCACGCTTGCCCTTCACGGATACATTCATGTGATTTCATAGACCCTTAGTAATAAGTATTTTTATCTTATAGACAACGTCTGGAGCTGATGCGTGAGATGTACCACAATGAAGCTGAGCTGTCGCCAACTTCCCCGGATCATAACATCGAGTCGGTTACGGGCGGTGATCCGTTCTACGACCGATTCCCGTGGTTCCGTCTTGTTGGACGGTAAGATGCTGTTTGTTATTTAGATAAAATATGTACTTCATAAATCATTAACTGAAAATCATTTCCAAAAGTCACTCACGTTTCTGCGTTTAAACGATGCTAAAAAATATTAATCATGAAAACATACATTCTTAAATTCGCCGCTTAGATTAGAACTTGTGTAACATAATTGGTTAACAATCTGTGGACGGAGACGCAGAAACGTGAGATCGAGGCTCAACGCAAAAAAAGTCATAATTTTTATTTTACTTTAATTTTTTTCTAGGAGGGACCTATATAAAATCATGTTTCTTTCGTCAACAGGAGCTTCGTCTACCTATCGAACCTGTTGTACCCAGTTCCTCTCATTCACAAAGTAGCGATTGTGAATGAGAAAGGAGACGTCAAGGGTTACCTGCGTGTTGCGGTTCAGGCTGTCATCGATGCTGAGAAAAGTAAGTCAGTCGCAAAAAATAGGCCTAAATTATCATACTAATAAATGTGAAGTTTTGTGTATTATCTTATTATATGCTCTCTTAAAGTTTCAAGTCTCTGTTCAAAACTAATAAATAAGTAACTGTCTATATTTCCTATCAGACAACGCAGAATTTGCGGCAGGCGTGAAGCAATCCGCCAAGATATCGTTCGACGACGACATAGTGCCGGCTCGTCGCGCCAAAGCGATCACAAATGTTGACAAACAAAACGCTCTCAATTTGGAGGACCGCATTGCTGACGTTGCTGATTCTAATATCAAAATTGAAGGTAGTTTAGAATACTAAACTAATCCATTCATTCAAAATATGAAGATCAAGCGCTATACCAAATAATTTAGACTGGTATCTTATATGAGACTAGGTAGGAAGGTAAATGGTCGTTTGACAGGTCGTCTTTATGACTTTAAGTTTTGGTTTCCACAGATTCATTTATTTCTGTACGACCATCAGGGCTATTGAAATCCTTTGGGCCCAATACCGATGTCGGAAAGGCTACCTTGTCTCACTCAACGCTATTTAATTAGACAGTGACAGGCATATTAAGCCGATCGTCGGTTTGGACCGAAACTCTCTAAATAGCCCTACATATCCCCTACAATACTTGTACCTTTTTTATTTTACCAGAATTAGCAGTAGGCGAATGTGACGCCGACTCTGGTCGTGGAGATAGTTCCCTCGCATCAGAGCTGAAGGAGGAAGACCTGCCTGAACATCTCACTCTTGGAAAGGAGTTCACCTTCCGTGTGACCGTACTGCAAGCCCATAGCGTCTCCACTGATTACGCTGACGTGTTCTGCCAGTTCAAGTAAGACTTTATTTATACTTAAAGAAATGCTTTCCAAAAATTTCACACCCGACAGGACTTGAACCTGCATCTCTGTAGTGTAGTGTAGGAAACACTTTAAAAAAATATAACAAAAAAGACTTTATTTATTTACGTTAAGGTATATTTTGGCTTGCCAATCTTAGGAGTTGGCCAAGGATCGATCTTGGGGCCTCTTTTTTATTTGATATACACAAATGACTAAAGTAGTTCATGTCAATAAATGTGATTGAGCTTCAAGACCATATCTTTACTACTGATTACACTGACTTGTTCTGGTAGTCGAAATATGATATTCTTAAACGTTGCCCAAGGATCTATCCTTGGGCCTTTTCTCTTCTTGACATACGCTAATGACTGTACTTTTCTTTGCTAAACTTTATATTTTATTGCCTACAGCTTCCTTCATCGCAACGAAGATGCATTCTCGACAGAGCCCGTCAAGAACACAGGAAAGAATACCCCACTTGGATTTTACCATGTGCAAAATGTAAGATTTTTCTTTATGATGTTTTCGAAAACTGTCACGAAACTGTGTTAATTTCTTTTAAATAGCTTACTGTTTTTAAGTGATTTTTAACCTAGCTTTATTTGTTTCAGATCACAGTGCCGGTTACGAAATCATTCGTCGAATACATAAAAACTCAACCGATCGTCTTCGAAGTGTTCGGACATTATCAACAGCATCCACTGCACAAGGTAAGCTTTGTAAGTGACAAACAATTATTTTATTACTATTATCGTACAATATTATAAGGCCGAACGTCTTTCACAGATGCGAAAGTCGAAGCGAAGAAACGGCGAGATTTAGTAAAATTTCTTCTTTTCTTGTTTGTTTTTACTGTATCTGTCTCGATTTTTATTCTGTTTTCGCGGTATTGGTTTGAAATTGAACTCATTATTTGGTTTTAATCGCGTTGCTTTTAATTCGGAAAAAGTAAGATTAATTACAATGTAACAGATTTTATAATCTTCTTTTTCTTTTCGTGTATTGATGTGGCTCACTTCATGTTAGAGTTGTGAGGTCGCCTTAAGGCCTCTAACTTGACCTAACGACTGCTTTCAGAGATAACAACCGGGAACAACTGTTTAACGTGCCTTCCGAAGAACGTTCAGCATCAATTAATTCATTGATTCTTGTAATTTTACCAGGACGCGAAGCAAGACTTAGCCGTGGGGATGGGTCGTACTCCCCCACGTCGAATGCTTCCCCCCTCCATCCCCATCTCAGCCCCCGTGCGCTCCCCCAAGTGGGGGGCAGCGGCTGTGGCTCCCCCTTGCTGCTCGTCGCATCTTCACTCCAAACACGACCTGCTCGTGTGGTTCGAGATATGTGAGCTGGCGCCCAACGGGGAATATGTACCGGCCGTGAGTATTTCTAGTCAGATTTAGACGCTTTATTGTACCAAAACCAAGAAAAAATACTTCCTGGGTCCTGAATCTACCTTACTACTTGGACTTGTTGATAAGTCACTTTTCAGGACTGCTAGAGAAACAGTTCTCTCCTTTTCTATCTAATCTGCTATGGTCTCTTGCGAATTGAATAAATATATAAAAAATATTTATAGTACACACATAAATTACCATACACAAATTACAGCTAGGTTACGTAACATAGTAACTATTTTCCTTTGAACTACTTTCAACATAAGTATGGTCGGTTCACCTATGGTCATTTTGCATATTGGTCGACTCAACTGCAGTCTATCTCCAATAGAGTTAATATTTCGTAAATTTGTTTTTATTGCTCAAGGCATATTTACTAGAAATATTTTAAAAGGAAAAATTCATCTTCAAAAATTCACTTGCGGCGAGATTTGAACTCGCGTCCCTGGATCATTCCAATATCCAATAGGGTTGTTCTAAAGTGGTCTGCCATTTTACAATAACTTATTAGAAGTACGACGGCTTATTTTGGTATCTGCAATTATTATTAAATAGTTGGCACAGACAAGAAATAAATGATAAAAGTTTATTTATTTACCCTAGGTTGTGGAACACAGCGACGAGCTGCCGTGCCGCGGACTGTTCATCCTGCACCAGGGTATCCAACGTCGCATCCGTATCACCATCCTACACGAGCCTTCCTCCGACTTGCAGTGGAGCGACGTGAGGGAACTCGTCGTAGGTTAGTATAGTTGATAGTATAGCTATGACGTTTCTGATCGCGCTATCGTTGCTTCTAGTTGTTAGCTGCTATTGAACCAAAAATGTAAGCCTTAAATAACGGACTTAAGATACATACTCTATCTCTGTCGACGACGTATCTATTCCAATGCGGCCAAGAACGGGAGTCGCAGACGTGGGCCAAGATCGCCAGGTTTAAATGGGAGTGTGCTGGCCAGGCGTCCCGAATGCATCCAGATTGATGGGCAAAATGGGTAACCGATTGGGTCTCTTAAGACGGCAAAAGTCGTAGAGGGAGGCCCAAAAAACGGTGGCGCAATGATCTAGATGCAAAGTGGCTAGACACTGCTGGAGACTCTACTCTACCCGTGGAAGAAATCGGGGGAGGCCTTTGCCCAACAGTGGCTAAATATAATAATACTTAATCCATTCCAAAACTATTCGTAAGCGTCTTCGGAAAATGAAAGGTCGCGGCGGCTTGGTTTGTTTGATAGTGTGATATAGTGTCGACAAAATAACCTTCAATGAATGTGTGTCTATCCATATACAGGCCGTATCCGCAACTCTCCCGAGGCGAACGAAGACACAACAGACGGCGACGAAGACGGCGCGCTCTCTCTCGGCCTGTTCCCTGGAGAACGACCGCAGGGAGATGACAGGGCTGTGTTCAGGTAAACTATAAGGGGCCATTTCACCATTTACACCCTTATTTATAAAATGTTATTTACACATGACTAAGTTATGTGACGTTTGCCTTCGTCTGTCAACTTTGAAACTTCATGTGACAGTAAAAGACAAACGATGCATCGTTATGCAGCGCTAAAACGTAGTGATTATAATCTCCTTGAAAAAGCCAACTGTAAAGTTGGCGAAAGCTCGGTTCGTTTAGAACAATGAATAAAAACGCTATAAATAAAATGTTTTATTATGTAAAATCGCGAAAACCATAGAAGAAATAATGATTATATTATCTTTGTGCAGCGCATTAATTAGCGTTTATACATAAGGGGGTCAGTTACTTTGTAATGCGGGTAGTAGAGGAGAACTGTATTCTACTGAGGCGAAAGCCCACAATGCATACTAGATGGCGTTACAAGTATGAAGACCTGAATCACACATGCAACCTTCTTTCTAAGATTAGCTCATTTACAACCATTGGCGAAACTTCGTCTGGCCGCGGCTTACTGGACAAAACCACCTGCCCGGTGGAAGATTTCTTTTGGGGTCTTCCACCGGGCATGTGGGCACCCATGACGTAAAATTTGTTGTTTGCAAGTAACGCAAGCCAGTTTAGGGCTGATTTTTCAAATCCCTAGATATCTGACAAATAAAATGTACCACCACCGAATAAAAAACGTCACTTTGATATTTAAAAAGGAAATAAATCTAAATTATAAAGATCAAAATTTGAAGGCTTTTAAATTGGGTGGGTTCGAACTAATTCGATAGATATCTTTTATCCGTAGAATGAAAAATCAGGCCTTAGTGGGATATGTTAATAAGCATGTTATTGCGACTATTATATTTAATTTATTTTTGTGTCGTTTGAAGGTTTGAAGCGGCGTGGGACAGCAGCCTGCACGGCTCGCCGCTGCTCAACCGAGTCAGCGCCAACGGGGAGGTGGTCTATATCACGCTCAGCGCGTACTTGGAGGTACGCTCCTTGCAGACTATTCACTTGCTCACATGCGTATTAGATAGGAAACTGAATTAACATGCAGTTAGTTTTCTGTAACCCTCTGACTTTATTCTATCTATGTAAGTTTAACTCGCGTATAGAATAATCATATTTTACATATCATACTATACTTTTGTCTTCCTATCATTGGAGGTTGCGTTCAGAGGCCACACTAAATTGCTGACGATTCAAAACGATCAAAAACAAAAATTGAACCTAACACACTGTAATTGAGAGTCAAACCATCGTGTAATTTTCAATTATTAAGGTGCTTGAGACTGCAGACACCCATATAGATCAAAAGTGCATGAGTGAACCACCGTAAAACGACATATTTTGAGTCTTTGTATGTTACTTTTATATAGCTCAGTAACCTACTCACTACCCACCACCTAACAATAAAAATGAAAATTAAAAAATAAACTCAAAGTGAGCCCAAAACATGCAATAGGATGAATAATAACGTAGGTACTTATATTAACAACAACATTATACACTAAAAATCTTTTTAAATTCACACGATTTGTTAACATATTTACATTTTACCGGGTCTTAATCGCGTACTATTTTTATTTTCTTACCTCGGACGTTTCGATCATGTTACAATGATCTTGGTCTTGAGGGGACTGGAGCTGCGGCGGGTGTCGTCCTCTATTTATAACCGTCGTTGTTTACTGTCCGGTGGTGGGTAGGTAAAGAAATTTTTAAAGTACGTGAGTAAACGCACTACCCACATTTTCTATTACACTAGTTCGTAAACAGTTTAAGGCACGCGTCACACCACACGAAAGCTAAGGAGCGCGACAAACTACACTCACGATATCAGAAGACGCGATTGGAGTTTTTTCGCGACGCTTGCACATTCCTATTACCGGATTCCACGTAGACGAGAGCTTGTATCCACTTTCCCGGTTGAAATTTCTATGTTTCCTAATTTCAACCGCTTCACGAACAATCCTGGAGTAGTATCGTCGTTCAGTGGAAAGGACACGCGGGGCATGCAACTCAATCCAGTGGTTTGATCCTGATAATAGAAGGTGTTCTGCTATCGCAGATTTCTCCACCTGGCGGTTTTTGACTGCAACTATGTGTTCTTTGACTCGTTCTGCGATGGTCCGCTTCGTTTGGCCGATATACGAACTACCACAGCTACAATCAACTTTATAAACACCTGGTATCTGGTAAGGAATACTGTCCTTCGGTGACCTTAATTGCTGCGACATCTTTGTCATCGGAGAGTAAATGGCCTTAATAGAATAAGACCTCAAAATTGACCCAATTTTGTCCGTTACCCCCCTTATGTATGGTAAAAATGCCGGCTGTCTAGGAACATCCGGTAGTTTCCCCCCATACCCACGTCCAGGTCGTGTCCTTCTTGCAGTGTGTCCATTCTTCAGCAGCACCCCCCGCACATTTCTTCATCCAGAAACTCGGGGTCACATAATGCATGTGCCCTATTTACTAAAGATGCCCCCACAGAAAGAAGGTGCTTGGGGTGATGATGAGAGGATGCGTGTAGATATTTGTCCGTGTGTGTTGGTTTCCTATAGACAGTGTGCTTCAGGGAACCATCTTCATAAAAATAGTACGCGATTAAGACCCGGTAAAATGTAAATAACATTATACACTAGCTGCGCCCCGCGCTTTCACCCGCGGAAGTAAAAGACGCGTTATCTCGATCTTCCTCGAAAAGAGAACTATCCAATATTGAAAACCAGATTTCAATCGGATTAATAGTTTTTAATTGTATAATGAACAAACAGCGAAACAGACAAACAGACAGACATGAATTCTAAAAATTATATATTTTTGTTCTACTACTTATTCTAAGTCCCCCTAAGACAACTTTTTTTAAATTTACTTCCGAGTACAGACTTTTTGTCCTCTCTTCCTTTATTATAAGTATAGATACTTGTACATAATACATACACTTACACTTATATACTGCATAATATAACATAAATCAAATACACCATACACATAATTGCTAGGTTGATTAGAGGTTGAATTTTTCTATTTTGTCCCCCAGGTGGAGAACTGCGCTCGTCCCGCCATTATAACCAAAGACCTATCCGTGGTTGTGGTGGGGCGGTCCGGATCAGGGCGCGGCTTACGGCGCGCCTTGTTCGGCTCGAGAGCCGCTAAGGCCGACCATCTCACCGGGGTCTACGAGCTAGCACTGCATAGAGCGCTGGAACCGGGTACGTACTATAGAGGGCAGATGATGATGAGGCAGATGTATGTCACATAGAAATCAGATTTCCTTTAGAGGGCAAACCATGAGTTTTTGTGTTTTTCCATTAGAATTAATTTCGTTATTAGCGGACTTCACAAAAATTGATTTTGGGAAAGGTATGTCGAAATGCTTCGCCTTGAACGGCCACGTATCCTCGGTTCGATGATCACTGATTGATAAAATGAAGGGCTAGCTAGCCACCGCGCGAGGAGAATTCTGGGCTCGCTAGTCCCCTCCGAATAATCCCTTAGTTGCCTTCTCGACACCCACAAGTAGAGATAGCCTTTTCCGTACCGTTGTCACATCCCATTATAATGATCACATACATAGATAGGCTAGACTACGCAAATTCATGTACTTCACGCGTTGCATTGACTGTAGAATGTAAGTTACATAGATAAATAAATGCTACGCAGGTGTGCAGCGTCGCCAGCGCCGCGTGTTGGACACGAGCGGTACGTACGTGCGAGGGGAGGAGAACCTGCACGGGTGGAGGCCACGTGGGGACTCCCTCATATTTGACCATCAGGTAATACACACATATTGACAATAAATGTCCTATAATTTGAGAATCTACAAGTCTTTTACTCACATAATTAAAAATACAAAAATAAACCTAAAACAAATAGTACATTATTGCAGCGGCTGGCAAGAAACGCATTGATGGACGAACGTGTGAATGTGGGCCGAGGCGAAGCCAATCCACACATACGTTAGTCCATCAATGCCTAGTTGCGGCCAAGGCTTGTATAGTACTTCACTCAAATAATGCGGGGAAATTAAACTAAGTAGTTAACTACAATTCAGAACTTTTATTTTTTTTGACGACCTCTGTGGCGCGTCGGGCGAACGCTTGGCTGCAATGCAGAAGGTTGCGGGTTCGATTCCCGCTGGGTGCAAATATTTATGCTTAAAAATAAATATTTGTATCTGGTCTGGGCGTATTTCTATGTATAATATGTATGTATTTACAAAAGAAAAATAAATATAAGTAGTATATCCGTTATCTAGTCACCGTAACACAAGCTTAGCAGCTTACCATGGGGCTAGATGGCGCTGTGTGTTCGTCACAGGATTTATTTATTATTATTATTTATTTATTATTATTATTATTTGAAAATACAATTATTGAAAGTACTATTCTTAAAATTTGAGTACCTTTTTTCACTAAACAGCTTTCTATGTGCAAGGCAGTTCGAAATTTAAATTAAACCTTTGATAAGTTACCTCTTTGGTCGCCATTTTGCGGAGTAGAAGATCGTTCCATTTTTAAATAACACGACAAATATGATTTTACATAGTAATTTATTTGGCCTTTAAAAATGAGAGATATATGGATTTTCATACAACTATTGCCGGCGGCTGCTCCCCTAGTCAGCAAGTTCGTTTTATCTCGAAGAAGGTTGTCAAAACAATGCTCAAATTTCCAAGCATGTTTGAGAAAAGGAAATTTTCAGCACCCCCGCGGCATAGTGCCCAAAGATACTGGCGGCGTCCCCACGTCGGATAGCCAAACCACTTGGACAAGAAGCCGCCAGCCCCGGGGTCACTAGACGCCTCGACCCTACTAGCAGACCCCCAACACCCAATAGTTTCAAAGCCCAAAGGGGCGAACATGTCCTATAATTTTAATTTTATTTTTAACGTGTTTCCCATATTTGAAAATAGATTTTTGAAAAAATGTTTGCTAAAGTTCTGCAACCCTTACGAATCCGTTGCGATGCTTGATTTTTTCAATCAGATAAAGTATATCTGTTGAATAAAAGCAAACTCAACCAAAACCGTTGTTTTAATTCGGTGGTGTTACGTTTTATTGGACATACATTTATATCTAGGGAACAAAAAGAATAGCCCTTAACGTATCCAACAGAAGTAATACCAGAAATATTTCAAAGGAAAAATTTACATCTGCAAAAACACGATACGCATGGTCGACGCTTAACTGGACCGAACCAACGACACATCTTAACTTAATCCGGGAGTAACGACTTAACCAGTTAGTCCACCGGCGTCGGCGGCTCACACGCTGAATCTGTGCATCTGTATTTACCGTCTTAGGCATGTTAAAGTAATGCTACATTGTAATCCTCAGTGGGAACTAGAGAAGATGACCCGCCTGGAGCAAGTGGGCCGCACGCGACATTTCCTTGCGCTACGCGAGCGGCTGCGTCACGGACATGAGAACACCGTCGCTCCTAACGACTTTACTAAAACGGAGAAGGTAAAAACAACAATAAAACAAAAAACCCGTCAAGTGCGAACTCGCATGCCCGCTGTTTCCGTACAATTGTAAATAATAGAGAGGTCTTTATTTCTGGTCATCAAAAACAGACCCACATATAGTAGTAGCAATCCACGATGACTCGTTGATTGAACCTTTTCAAAGTACTTACATAAAAATTGACAAGTGCTTACGTATTTTCTTCGCATTTGTAATTTTTTATTTACTTTGAAAAGGTTCCACGAACGAGTCATCGTGGATTGCTTTGAATATAATATGTGGGTCTGTTTTTGATGAACAGAAATTAAAGAACCCTCTATTACCTAAAATTGTATGGCTGCTCATTCGAGCCCGAGGTCTACTTTCACTGGTTTTTATGAAGAAACCTTTTATTTTTAACTTTTTTTTAAATTTAGAAATTTTATCTTTATTTGTGCAACAAGCTATGCTTTTTGGCAAATTTTGTATTTGCAAGTATCATTTAAGCAATACAGAAGGCAAGAAGCTATACAACACTTTGTGCACGAGTCCGACTCGCCCTTGTATTTCTATAGGTGTTAATGTAGTCTTAATTTTCCAGGAGGTATCCAACATGGCCGCCAAGGCCGCCAGCGAGTGCGGACCGCGCGACGAGCCCGCACTGGAGCCCTGGGAGATGACCGCCAAGGAGCGGGTACTAACCTCCAAGTACATCAAGCTTATACAGGGTACGTTTTATCTTCTATACGTATCTATCTATACTAATATTATAAAGCTGAAGAGTTTGTTTGATTGTTTGTTTGAACGCGCTAATCTCAGGAACTACTGGTCCGATTTGAAAAATTCTTTGTGTTTGATAGTCCATTCATCGAGGAAGGTTATAGGCTATATTACATTACGCTACGACTAATAGGAGCGAAGCATCCATGAAAAATGTTGCAAAAACGGGAAAAAAATCACCCTGTTCCGAGATTCTGTCGCGTGCGCTGAGTAAACGGTCAGAGTTACATAAAAACCATATATAAGAGAATTCTTTCTCTAAAAAGGATCTAATAAATAGTCCGCGACAGCATATGTCTATCTCTTAAGGTTGACTCAATATAACCTTTTTTAGAGTAATGAAATTTGTTGTAGAATAATGCATTGTTTCCGAAAGTAATTTTGTAAATATGATATTAATCCTTATCCAAATAAATACGTTATGCATTAAAAGTATTTAATTTTAAACATAATTGTCCTTAACATCACTTGATTTCAATGAATATCTCACGAGATATTACAGTTTTAAAATAACTCCACAATGTATGGGGGTTGGGGTCATCTCAGAAACTTCTAGACCGATTTCAAAAATTCTTTCTTATATAGAAATAATATATAGGGTACTTTGAATGATCGTACGGTTTAAGCAACACTTGGTACAACACACTTGATGGGTGAAAAAGAGCGGGTGACCCGATATTCATAAAACTTGGTACAGGGTTGGTTTAGAGGTAGAAATATTATATAAGTAGTACTTTGAATGATCGTTAAGCAACACTTGGTATGACATACGTGAGGGATCATTAACGTTACGGGATAGGAAGTTACGCGGGTGAAACCGCGGGGCGCAGCTAGTACTTATAATAAATGAAGAGATGACAAAAAGTCTATACTCGGAAGTAAATTAAAAAAAGTTGTCTGAGGGACTTAGTAAAAGAAGTAGAACAAATATTATGTATTTTTTTAAATTCATGCCTGTCTGTCTGTTTCTCTGTTTGTTCCTTATACAATAGAAAACTACTAATCAGATTGAAATCTAGTGTTCAATATTGGATAGTTCTATTTTGTAGGAAGGTCGTGGTATACTTGAATCGATCTAATCTAACATCGAAATCCAATTAGTAGAACCCGAGTAATGAACGAAAAAGTCGGCTATGCACTATTTCTACGCAGACGAAGTCGCGGGTAACAGCTAGTTTCATATAAACATAAATGTTTATATGAAACTAGCTGTTATATTTTTTAAATTCATGTTTTTACTTCTCATAGGAGTGTGCGGTCCGAAACCACACTAAAATCATTTGTTGGCGTATAAGGACGATTTGTAATCCAAATCTAACTGAAATATTTGACTATTTACTATAATATATATTTTTCACTCGTTGCACACCGGCCATAAATCACGGTAAGGTTAGAGCAGTGAGCATATTGTATTATCGATAGTTATAATGCTCTGCACTCCGCCCGCCGATAACACCTTTGAGCGGGAGAAACAGAGCAAACCACTCTTTGCACCGCTCCCACGATTTACGACCTAGTAAGTGCAACGAGTGAAAAACTGCACTATAAACCGCCTGACGATTCTTGCCTCATACCTTTTTGTATACTTTTGCAACTTTACAATAAGCCCTATGTTTTTGTGACTCTAACAGGAAGAATAGGCAACAACACCGGCAATGCCAACGGCAAGGAGGTAGAGACGGCCGTGTCGCCGGCAACACCTGTAGACGAGGGAGTCTCCGCAGACATCTCCACGCCTAGTCTGTTGTCTTCTATACACAGTGCTAGCAGCTTCGAGTGAGTATTGTACTATAGATTTTAGCATAGGCGACAAAAAATAACTAAATAAAAGTTGAAAGTTAAGAGGTATTTACAAGTTTTCGCGAAAATTTTATTTTGTCTTGTTGACCTAGAAGTAGTACTTTTGCAGATATGTCGTCTATGTTGTAAAATATTTTGAATTAAAAAAAAATCGCCGCTCGATAATCCGATAAGTACTATAATCCGCCGTTTTTCTGAAGATGCCCTGAATAGCGTAGATATACAAGAAAATGGAAAGTCATGCGAAATGGTTGCAAATTTACGTAAAATGCGCGATGAAGTTATCAAGAAGATATATTTTGGTAAAAAACAAGCAAAATTAGAGACATTTTTTTCGAAATTGCAATGAGTAATTACTTTAATAAAAGATTTATGTTTGTTGATTTCTTAAATATATAAATAGAGCAGAGTTAGGATTTTATGGTGGCGGATTAGCGAGTGAGTACTGTAATTGAAACGATCAAAATTTAGGGCCGTTACATACGGAACACTAAAATATGTTTTCATCACATCTATTCGAAAAGAGCTAATCCAATCCCTGTAAACTAGGCTGGAACTAGCCCTTTGCTGGCGCTCACGCTAACTCGCCGGCAAAACGTTTTGCCTCCCTCTTAGCAGGGATTTTACTTTTCCGGCTACTGATTGGCCGGGGGATTTGAATTTGGAACGTGTATATTTGTAAAAAGTTTCAATCACCAAAGAGTTCCAATAGAAATAAAAGAGGAATACACTAGGAATAGAACAGGAGTAAAATAGGAGTAGACTAATAGTAGAGTAGGAGACTCGGAATAGACAAGGAATAGTCTTGGAATAGACTAGTAATAGTCTTCGAAATATTTGGGTTAACAAGTTAAATGTACTCATTTTCTCATAGAGGGCGATGAAAAGTAGAATGTCTACCTCAGGAGCAAATACTATTTTTAGCTCGAGTGAGGTACTTTGAATCCCTCGATTCGCTCAGGATTCTACTTAAGAATCCTTCGCTTCACTCTGGATTCAAAAAACACCCTCGCCGTAAAAATAGTCTTTTCTCCCTTGGTAAACAGTCTACTATTTCATCCTTTCCATTCGAAAAGTGTCGCATTGTCCCTCTATAAGCGGGAGCAAAATAGTTCTTTTCTGTTAAGAACATTTTAGCGGGAGCAAAATAGCTCATATCCGTTAAGAACTTTTTAGCAGGAGCAAAATAGCTTTTTTCCGTTATAAACTTTTTAGCGGGCGGCAATGAGGTTTGATTTTGGAACATGTGTCGTTCATAGGAATCAAATTATATGATACGACATAATGCTTAATAATATACGTTCGTGATTCAAAGAAGCGTTCTCGCCGTAAAAATACTACTTTGCTACCTTGTCATACAATCTACTATTTCTAGATACAAATACCGATGCTGTTTTCCAGACTATGTTCCCCGGAGCGGCTGGTGCTAGAGAAGGGTCTGGGCGGATGGGGCGGCGCCGGCGGCGCGGGCGGCGCGGGCTGCGCGCTCTACGTGCCCGAGTGCGAGGAGGTGCGGGTGTCCGCGGCCGTGGCACGACGCGGACATCTCAACGTGCTGCAGCACGGCACGCACGGCTGGAAGAAGCGCTGGCTGGTCAGTACACGTCACATCTACGACGAATAATAATAAATATTGCACGACATTACACACAGCGCTATATATCTAGTCCCAAACTAAGCACTAAGACAACGGATGTACTACATATTATAGTTTTTTTTTAATACATACATATTATACATAGAAAACACCCAGAACCAGAAACAAACATTTATGGTCAACAGAAATATTTGTTCCCGTCGGGAATTGAATCCACAACCTTCTGCGTTGCAAACCGAGCTTCGCCCGCTGCGCCACAGAGGCTGTCAATAATAAAAAGAATGGAAATCTAACTTCCCTATTAAATTCGAAAATAACATGTTTCACGGTCACACAGCAGCAGATGCACAAACAGACATGTACCTTACAATATTACGTATGATCGACCGATGGCGGACGATCTTTACTGACAGACTGGCGGTCGAATCATCGTTCTAGGCCCCGAAACCGCCGTTTGCGTGGAACATTATATTCAAGTTCGTTGCATCAGCCAAAAAAAACTCAAACAGGAAAGCGTACTTTATCATAGGGTGTTGCCTGCGCATGTCTGTGCATGTATCTTCTGCCGGGTCGAAGCAAAAACTACTTTAACGTTCAGGAACATGATTGAAATTTATTTTTCAAAATTGTCGAGTGTTCGGTTTTCTAGGAGCCGAGGACGACGTTATATGTCTCTGGTACACACAGTCTCAATGCAGATAACAGCTGATAGAGTATTTATTTATTTTATTTATTTATTTATTTATTAATATGAAATCTTACCAAACATTTATTAAATTACATTAGAAATCGGCTCTACACTAAGCAGAAGCTTGTATTGCAGGAACTGAGATACTAATACAATAACACAAAACATTTGATAATAATTCAAAAATGTAAATATATACCTTACAGACTAACATACAGTATATTGCGAGATTGGACCTATCATTTTCCTTGTTATTGGGTGGGGAAGAGTTTAGACAATTATAGGAGACACTAAAAAGCAGCACTTCTACTTTGTAAATAAAATAATACATGTGACCGGGTTACACGCTGTACGCAGGTGGTGAGACGGCCGTACGTATTCATCTACCGCGACGAACGTGACCCCATCGAGCGCGCCGTCATCAACCTCGCCAACGCGCACGTCGAGTACTCCGAGCATCAGGAGCAGATGGTGCGGATGCCCAACACCTTCAGGTTGGCTTTCAGGCATACCGACTGGCTTGTATTATGATGGCATTCTCTGTAGGGGTAGGTGGACCCTGGGATGCGGAGAGTGATGTCTTATATACCTATATAAGATATCACTCTCCGCATCCCGCATCCCGCATCCTAGTTGCATCCTCTCCAGGCGTCCAGGGTTTAGGTAAACCCTACTAGGACCATCGCGGAGATGGTGGTAATGTCTTATGTAGGCGGACCCTGGGCTCCCGAGAAAGTTGCAACCGGGAACATCCCTGGGCCGATGGTGATGTCATCTATTTTAGGTTCACCCTGGGCTCCCGACAAGGATGCGACTGACAACAACGCTGGGATGTTGGCGATGTCATCTCTTGATAGGTTCACCCTGGATTCCTCTCGACAAGGATGCGACTACGAACATCGTTAAGATAGTGGTGATGTTAAATATAGGTGGTTCCTAGGCTCCCGAGAGAATAGCAACAGGAAACATCGCTGGGATGATATCTGACGTGTATTTGTTGCGATTTCGCGCAAAAACCGTTGAACCTATGAAACTAGGTATAGAGACCTAGAATAACACAGACCACTTTTAATCCCGATAATCCCACAGGATTGGGACTTGCGCAGGTGGAAGTTCTGATCGATGACCCTGTTGCGTCCCACCGCTATATTAGTGATGTAATAGAACTTGTTTGGTATAAACTCTGTTGTTCTGTGCAGTGTGGTGAGCAAGGAACGTGGCTACCTGCTGCAGACGCTGGCCGACAAGGAGGTGCACGAGTGGCTGTACGCCATCAACCCGCTGCTGGCCGGACAGATCAGGTGAGAGCATACACAAACATACTTCAACTCAAGGCACAGCTACAAGGGGCTATTTTACAACTCACTCGATGGGAAGTGAAGACAAATGGCGGGTTTCCCTGAAAGATATTTACCTACCGATACCTCCTAGTTACAAAGGAAAGATTCAAAGGTCATCTCCATTCCAAAGTGATGATCTTGAAGTGAAAAGTATACTTGCGGGTCTTCAAGTGAAGTGTGCATGTTACATGTTGTTACACCGTCGACCTCATTGTCCCTTCTCATCGGGTGAGATGAGGTCAAATAGCCCTGTAAAAAAAACAATCTAGACTTGAAAATTCTAAAAGCCTAATGTTATCAAATATTCATTAATTGCTTGATAATTAAAAATTATTGAATTTAGGAGCTGCTTAACTTCAAGTAGCACTCAAATTTTGAGTAGTATTTCAGTATTCGGTCGTAGGAATTCCATTTTTTTACTTGATGAAATAGCTAAGATATACCTGATATTGAATAAAGCGGAGAAGTTTCTTATACCTTCTTCCACGTCAGAGGACATTAGTTTGTCTCTCTGCAGGATTCTGCTTTGATTTTATTTGACAAGGTATGGGACCCTTCTCGTCGCGCGAGGGTTATACAGGTAGAGAGCTGGTTAATAGAGGTCTTTACCAGCATTTATAAGGCGCCGACGAGTTCGGATCAGCGCTCGTATGCCACTATTATGGCTTATACGTTCTCGCATCTTTTATATATCGGCTACCAGCGGAATGAGCGCCGATAAACGCTGGTAGATTGCCACTGCTAATCAGCTTTCTATGTATAATATAACTTCTTTGGCAATTATTAACGTACATTAAGCCTTCTTTAACGAAAATATAAAGAATTCCATCTTAACTTTCTTTTTAGGGTTCCGTAAAGGGACTGAGATTCCGCTGTCTGTATGTTACCAGCCTGTATCTCATAAACCGTGATAGCTAGTCAGTTGACATTTTCACTGATGATGGATTTCTATTGCCGCATAATGAACATTTCTTATATCCTAAGAGCCCGTGAACCCCAGGCTTTCGATATTTTGTAAAAGCTGAAAGTTCATGTGGGTTACATGGTTTGTCGATGGGGTTACATCAAGAGGTTGCCACGATGTTATGTTTCTGGTAATGATTGACGTAATTATCAATAATATTCTGAAAGTAATTACCTTAAAATCACAATTTATTATTTAAAAAAAAACCACGTAATTAGTACGGTTTATCTGCCAAAGCCATTGTAAACCCAATCTCCTATCTTTTGGTTCAACGTTCTTACCTGTGTTCGGAGTATACGCTGACAAACTTTAAGCTTTTATAAAATAACGTAAGTCTGGGTATCACGGGCTCCTGCTCTATCAGTGAGTGTATTCACTCGAGCCGGATCAATATACACGCGTAAAGGGTTGTTCACACAGGTCGCGGTCCGCGCGGCGCGGCGACAAGCCGCCGGCAGACAAGGCGCCGCCCGCGGCCGCGCCCGCTGACCTCACAGCATGAGACACCCTCACAATGGAGCCTATCCTCGTTTTTTAAGTGCGTCACCGAAGGGGCGCACAGTAAACTAGCTATACAAGACGTGCATCCTAACACTACGGTAGCACGTTGAAAAGGTCGGATGTATCGAACGGGACCCTTTGTATTGAATTGGGTGTCGATGAAATTTGAGATGGATCGATATTAATTGACAGGATTTGAAATAAAATGCGACAATTTGAAGTTAATTGAGACAATTTGTAGCAAATTGAGACATTTTAAAGCAAATTGAGATAGATCGAAGTTTTTTACCGAAATTAGTCGAGATAAATCATGAATGTCTTCAACTTCGCCAATTGAAACATTGCAGGGTGAATTATCTGCTTGTCTCTATTGCTCTTGTGTAAATTTCCTTCCGTCTCGCTTGCGCAGTGCATCGTGGCGTAAATATATTTACACAGGAGCGATAGACAGGTACAGCTAAAAAAATAATATATAAAAACGCGCAGTGTGTTTTGTACATCTGACTAGTGCCCCTGGGTGAACAAATGATACACTTATACAACTGTATCATTGTACTAACAAAGGTACTACTGAAGTTTTCGACGGTCCAAATGGTTCTTTCAGTGCTGTAATTCGATATAAAGGGGTATTTAAAAAGATTAGAACTTCTAACGGTGCCAAATGGAATTGGTGCAATAAATTTTATCCTTTATTCGTGAAAACGTGGCTGGTTTGGTGTAAAACATATTGATTAAAATCTATAGATTTTTGTGGTTTCTCGGTCTATTTCCTGTTTTGAATTTCATGATTGTATTAAGTAGTAAAAGAAAATTAAGATTTTACAATAAATTTCGAAAATTCAAGGTGTCCCATATTATTTGAACCTATGGGGAATTGAAATTAAGGAAAGCTATCTTTTCATTTACGACTGAGACTTGCTAGTCGTGCTATGTATTTGTTATAAATAGTGAGAAATACATAAAATAGGGTGAAATAAAATCAATTATTTTAGCATATCTTCAATTTATATAGCAGTTTTATTATATAAATATATACAGCTTGCATTTAATGCATTTTATACGATCTATACGTAAATAGATGGCTATGGTATATAATATTCATAGTATGTTTTTTTTTAACTAAAGGTATGTATGAAAACGCGTAGTAGGGACCAAACCGGTGCACTGAAAGAAGGGTAAAAAATAATAATATTTATATTGAAAACGAATTTGAATGAAATAAACAATAAAACTGCATTTAGTCGTCGTATACGATCGGCCTGTTTCAATTGTCATAGGATTGTATGCAATTATTATACAATATGAAATCAGGATTGCATTTTTAAGGATGCACGTTTTGTATTGAGCTGTGTTTTTGGTTTTGTAACACTTTACCGCAAGGTAGCAACATTATCTTTTACTTAACTATATACCTATATAGCTTCTTTGTCGACGTTTAAATAATTACACGAAGCCTGAAATTATCATAATTTCGTTCGGAAATCTTTCCGATGAACTACTTTGATAATATGAATATAAAAGCTTTATTAGGTACATGCACTTTTGTTACCTGACTTTTTGTCATACATTGCGGTAAAGTGCCCCTTTTTAATGTGAGATGCGTGCAATAAAGTGCGTCACAAACTGCGCACAAAATATAGGCTGGCGTATGATGGACTCCATTGGTGAGAAAGAATTTAGAAGAAAATTAAAATGTTTGTGAAAACTATGATACTTATTATCTAGCTTATGAATCGTCGAAATTTCTTTACATCTAACACTGGTGCATTCATAAGTCATACGAAGCTATTAAAAACCTGTAGCTTCAAAAAAGGTATCTAAAGAGTCATGTAGCATTTCATATGCTAGATAATATGTATTGATGGTCTTAAATTGTAAAATTAACCGATATTTCTCATTTAAATGTTGAAAATGTAATTTACCTTGTATATACGTATGGCCCGAACGGTAGATATTAAATATATTTTGTGGCTCAAACGCCGATTGGAGTGTAGTTTCGTATCGTGACGTCATACGTAGTCGTCTCGACCTTTTTAATAATTCATTGTAAATACATACTATATTTAAATATAATAACGTAGTTAAATGTAGGTTTTTCGGTGATGTCCATTTAGTTCACCTGTTTAGGTGACCTATGTGAACTTAACCGACTAAAATGGAATTAAGTTTATTTAAATTGATCTGATGAAAATACTTAATGAGATGAAAGCAAAAGTTTTAATCAGATAATTAAATAAATAAATATAGTACTAAAACTCTAACATACTAAATTTTCCAAGTATGGAGAAACTAATGAAAGATAATTGGTAAATAAAATCAAATGAAAGGTGAAAAACTACTTCGTATTTATACATTTAACTGTTGTATTGGACTTTCATCCATTCCTTTATTAAACTGATGATTTAGATCCAATGAGGTGATAATGGGTAATGGAATTTTGTGTTAAATCTCCTAGGTATACTCATGGGATGAACAAAATCGACATCACCGTTGCGTTTTGAAATCATTTAAAATAATTATGCTAATCCTTTATATTTTGTTAATACGATAATTTATATTGTGTTGTGAAAGTGTTTTTTTTTCTTATGTAACTTTTTTAATTAATTGTATAAAGTAGGTTAAAAGTAATGTCGTTTTTATTTAGGTGACACACTAGGACCATTCCGATACAAGAGGTTTAGTATTACAGAGAAGAGATCATAATCATTACAAAATATTTTTATTGCTAATTTCGCAATATTGGCAATAGATGTTGAACAAAAATTTACTTGGATACCGAAGTCCTTTTGACGGTACATTTAAATTGGTAGAAGGAAAGCGATGTTATCTTTTCTTTGTAATTTAAACCTCTCGCTTACGATACCATCTAGTCATGTACTCTCAAAATAGGTACGTTTTATGTGATAGATATACTTAGCTTTCATGTTACTTGCTGTGCTACGAACAATCACAAAACTTAGTATAAATGTTTATGTTACCTCGAACTCCTTATTTAATCAATACATCCAAAAATAAATGAAACTGGTGGAACACGGGCTAATAAAGTGGTTTCTGAAAAGCAATTCAGTAAGTAAGTAAAGTGAAAACAAATTCCTAATAGTTCTACCATTGTTTTACTAGTAATACGCGTTTGGTATAACAAATAGGAAACAATCCAATGGATAATGTTACCAGTATAATGTATAAAATAAGTATCCAATTTTTGGACCCGTATAACATCAGTTTTAAATAGTAAAGTCACGTGGTATATTTTTATGAAACATTGTCATCGTAGTTAGAAAAAAAATGTGTAGTTTTTAAAACATGATTTGAAACACTCTTCGCGGTTCGATCTAATTATTTCATCTTTCGCTTGTAAAGTGTTGATTCTTCTAGCTTACTAATAAGTAGGCTCACTGGCATTTATTTAAATTATCGGAATTAATATAGCTAACTAAGAACACTATCGTTGGTAAATGTATAAAAAAACAGGTACGAATAACTTAAAAAGAAGAAAATAAAATTAGTCGCTGTAAATATCTCGGTTACCTTTGTTTCGTTTAAAGTTTACAGCAAAGCTTATTAAAGCCGCACACGGCGTAGGTTTCGATACTCAGCTACATTAGTTATTAAACTGATAATAATTTAGCGGTAATATAATAAACGTTAGTTTGTAAGAACAAAAAAAAGTATTAACCCAAAAATTTAGAAATGCTGTGTGTTAGTTAATTCTTAAAAATTGAAAATTATAACATTTATTGATGAGATATTATCGTGCGAGTTTCTAGTGGGATGCATCGTTGGTTGTAACAAAACAATAAGGGTTCCTTTTGCCTATTGAGGTACGTGACGGAACTCTAAATATAGTCTAAAAATATTTTTTAGTTTGATTTGACGTTCTAGTTCTGACGATGAATTCCACGTAAATCGGAACGTTCATTTTGATTGATTACAAAAAAAGAAATTACCTATGTCCATTACATATTCCTTCGCCACTATAAAATATTTGTAACTTCATAAGTATTTAGCATAAATAATAAGATCTCAAACTAAAATGACACGTTGAATTTTTTGACTTTACATTTTTCTTTTTGTTTTTTTCTAGTCATTTTTGTATAACATTCCAAAGTTTATAATGATTACTTCTTTTCTCGAATAAAAATAGGGTAAATGTATTTTGCATAGCAAAATGTTGTATGTAGTTTATTAGGAGGTTTTAAGATCACTGGTGTGTCGAGTTGGGATGTTAGAACATTTTGTATAGATTGGTCTTATTCTGATTCTTTTGCTAGTAATTATATTTTCAGTTGTTATATTGTGATTCTAAATGGTACATTTTTAAATTAGAGATGACAGCGACAACAGCTGGATTATATTTTTTTATAGAGTATACTGTCTATACTGCTATTTTTATAGGTATAGTTGTTACGTTGACGTTTGTTTTCGTTTATTTCTGTAATTTATTTGAACTGGTAGATGCAATTTTGACGGCGACTCCGGAGGCGTGTACTATATTTTGTTTAACGCTTTTGTTGTTAAGAGGCATGAGGTTGAATTTTATATATAATCCTAATAGTAATTTACAAAATGTGTTACTTATTTATTTATTCATTTTTTTTTAATCCAACTGTATTTTTTTGGAAAAGTTTAAGATGAAAAGCTAGTTTAAGTTTTTCAAGCAGATAAATATCAAAACAACCCAATACAAATAATTTGGGGAAAACATGTTGTAACTTATTTTTGTTGTTAAAGTTTGTATGTAAAACTCAACCGACGCAGACCTCTTAAAGTGTGTAGTGTGAATGGTGCGCATGCGCGGCCTCTCGGCCTTGTGATGTCGATAACTTGTTGTTTGTTGGGCGAGAATGATATTTGACAAATTATATATTCTATATAAGTATATAATTTTATGGATTTCATTCAATTTATGAAGATAAGAACAATGTAATAATTGGTAATATTACTCATTGCTCTAAATGTACTATCAAAATATATTATACACAGTGTTAAAGGTCATAAATAAAATGCTTTGAAAATTTCCATATCGTTGTTTTCTTTTATTTAACTGTCCACACACAAAACTCTAAATATAGATCCATATACAATTTGACTAATTCTAAGGGACCATGTCCAGACGCTAAGCAAGCCTTCTGCTTATGCGGCCGTAGCCTTAAGGACTGTCTCCACGAGCGTTAGAATCGCGGCGATATTATCTTATTTCCAGACAACGCACCGCCGCCGCGTTAACATCGCCGAGACATGTTCATAGAGATTGTATAGAAAGAAGTGGCTCGACGATAATTTCGCCGCTATTCTAACGCTCGTGGAGACAGTCCTTAAGGCTACGGCCGCATAAGCAGAAGGCTTGCTTAGCGTCTGGAGGGCTAGCGAATCGCGTAGCACGTCACGTGACATAAAACCAATCAAGTCTATGCGGCCGTAGCCTAAAGGTCTCATCCGTCCTGATACTACACAAGTATGGATAACAAACAGATATTTAGGCTACGTTAAACCTAACGCGGTATAAGCAATAAATAACAATCCTCGGCAATGGGATTTATGCGTTAGAATTGCTATTCCTTACTTATTGCAGCCAAAATAGGTTACATGCAATTAATCTAAACTAAAACAAAAGAAGATCGAAGTAGAAAAAGACAAACAATTGAAAGAAAAACAAAAGGCGATCGGACGGATTATCTACCTTACAATTTGTATCTGTGTATTATATAATACACCACCGAAAAGGACAATTTATACGCGATTAAACTAGGTTTTACGAAAATGAAAATTCAGCACTACATTTCGTCAAGGCGTTCCCAACAAAACTATATTGAAATATATTCGGTGACGAATGAAAGCATTCCTTCCTAGTAGAGACGGACGGATGGGAATTATTCCTCTGTCTTTGGGGTGGGAGGGGCGAATGGGAACTGCAGGTTAACCGTTATTCCCATTAGCCCATTCGGTATTTATACCTGTCAAAGGTTTAAAATAAACATGACGTAAGATTATATCATACATTTTTATTGAGTGTACAAAGATTATTTAACACGAATGCTGAATGAATTCAAATGAATAAGCCTTACACAAACAATAAATAACATAGATTATAAATATAAAGCGTCGCACAGACAGCAGCGATCACATCTGGCTTCGGGACATTTTATATAAAACTTAAATACATTTTTTATAATATTTACTTCGGTATATACCTATACAAATTCATTTATATTTAATAAATAATAATAGTTTACAAATATTTTATACAGTTAAGGGTTTTTGAAGTAAGAGACCCGATTTTTTAAGGCGAGCTACTTGACGGGCGAGTCGAAGCGTATTTCTCTATACATCGAGTATAAAATTAAAACTAATTTTCCACCCTTAACATTTTCTGGAATTCGAATAAGCAACGAACAACAATTCTATGTATAAATCGTGTTTTGTTCCGAAGAAAAATCAACATGACTTATTGTTAAAAACAATGTTTCAGGTCAATGTTTCACTATGTAAAACAAACAAGTATTATATCCGTTGTCTAGTCACCGTAACACAAGCGTTCTATGGGGCAAGATTGTGTTGTGTGATGTTCACAGAATATTTATTTAAAACAACCATATTTCTTCTACATTCATCTCTTTCATCTTGTGTATATTAGTTTATATTTTACTGAAATGTTTCTATTGTAAATTTTAATTTATTTTGTCTGATAAAACACAATATTTACCGGGTGATAATAATGCCGTTATTGAATAAAACGCGAATAAAACCCGGTAAATATTGTGTTTTATTATACAAAATCGCGAAAACCTTAGACAAAATTGATTTTGTCTGTTTATTTTGTAATTTTTTCCATTTTTGTTTGTAATAATTTAGTACAGTAAAGAGCTGTTAATCTATCTATCTATCTCTACTACAGCTTGACAGGTAGTTTAAGAGACATTTTGAGAGGGTTTTTGTTGTGTGTAGATATTCATTAAGAAAGGGTATTTTGGCGAATCTCGCGAAACCAGGACATCCGCGGGTGAATAATCAGGACAATAAATGTTGCATGCGCGATTCAGGAGAGCTAATACGAAAAAAACTTTTACCGAAACTTCGGACCCGACCAAACGGTCAGTAGGAAAGTCATTCTGGGCCAATAATTACGTTCAAGACCTAAAAACAAATAATGTATTGAGAATTATTGGTCCAGAATGAACAATAACTATTTACTGACGTTAGGTCAGGTCCGAAGTTTTATTCGTTCATTTATTAGTTTGACACTCTGGCACTCAGGCTGCGAGGCGACGCAAGAGACATGGCGGCACAAACACTGCGCAAGGTGACCTATTTCCTTGTGCAAAATCCGGACGCATAATATTTGTCGGTCGCGGATTGGCCTACATAGCCACGAAAGAGCATGTAGACGTAAATCGTCTGAAATAGACGCAGAGGCCAGAGAGAGAGTTCTAGAGTCTCCAGGTTCATTTACATCGTCATCTAGTACATGACTGCTACAATAAAGCCTAATTTACATTACGAAACTAGTGCTTTATGGCATCAATTTCACAAATCGCAATTTTATCAAATAGAGAAATAGTACCGCTCTGTCTACGCAATTTTTATGTTAAAAATGACTATAAACTACATGCCGATAGTTTCGTAATGTAAATCCCGCTTAAAATGTACCTCCCTATAATTAACGTAACGTAATATAGCTTTAATATGTTACGATTTATACATCCACAAATACCAAAAAAGTAAACCTAGTGTCAGTCTCACGAGAAAGGATTCAGATTCTTGTCATAATCATCATCTTCGTTGAATGGGTTGGTCGGGTCGTCTGCTACTTCGTCTGCGAATGGGTTTTTTGATTCGTCGTAGTTATCTTCCTCGAATGGATTTTTAGCTGAAATACAGAAAGATATATAAGTATTTTTTGCCAGTGATACATTGAGCATACTGCCCCTTTCTAATAACACTATTAGAATGGGACAGAACTCTACAGTGAAGCAGACCACTTTTTAATTCTACGTTAGCATTCTCACCAAGAGCCGAGATGAAATGTTACGAGCTGCTCGTAACATTCCATCTCGGCTCAAATGACGCCGTGACATTACTCTTCGACTTCGAGCTCATATGGCACGATAAATAAAAAAAGAAAATTAATCTCATCCCTATTCTTTAATTAATTACTTAATTAATTACTAAAACAATTTTAATTTTCTTTAACGAAACGAATTAGTTACAATTTTGCCGCCGTATTTTGTTTTTATTTACGTTTTTAAAATTTGAAAATACAATAAAAGAGGTACCGTATCCGTATCTGTATATAAACTTTTTCTGGAAACTAAAAGAATTTAAACTATAAAGTCGTAAATGATTTTGGATTATGATATCCCTAGATTCTGTTGATGTGTTTAGTGTCGTGCAATATTTATATCTCAGGTGAAATGAGTGACATCCACCCACCCTAATGTAATTTGACTTACCCGAACTAGCTCCGTTGGTGATAGCAGAGGATATATTCTGGTCGGGCGGTGTGAATTTCGCGGGCGGTGTAGGTCTCGCGGCCGGCTTGTGCACCGGCTCTAACCGGTTCATGTTGGCTTCCAAACTGGAGCTGTACCGCGTCTGTTCTAACACACGCATCCTGCCTTCCGGTATGGGAACCACTGATGTACCCTTCGATGTGATTTGTTGTTTGGTTGTGTTTGGAATGTATACTGTGGAAAAAATGTATTTATAGAATATTGATTTTTATCAAGTACAAAACGAATAAAACAAGTCCGAATTTAATTAACAAACTAGGGCGCGAAAGTTGGGATGTCGCTACATGCCAAAAATGTAGTAGATGAAGTCACTGAGTCACTGACGCCCGCTAGTGGACTAATGGTTATGTCGCTACTCCCGGATTAAAGTGAGTTTGTTCGAATTCCGCTCGACGTCGACCGTGGCTATGTGTCTTTGTAGTTGTATTTTTCTTTTAAAAAAAGTTATATGATCGCCCAGTGCAGTCTTGACACTTAATATAAAATGGAGATTATGAGCTAATATGTCTTATGTTTATAGCTCAAGGATATAAAAATTTACAAGGAGAAATGCATCATTAAATGTTCTCCCGCGACAGGATTTGTACCTATGCCTCTCGCTTGCCTGGCGAGCGCGCTAAACACTGCGCCACACGGCAACCCACGTGACACGGTGAAATTAGTTCGTCCATCCGTCCCTGTATATTTAGCAGCACGTACGTTGTACGAGAATGGTGAAATAAGTTCGTCCGTCCGTCCCTGTATATTAAGCAGCACGTACGTTGTACGAGAATGGTGAAATAAGTTCGTCCGTCCGTCCCTGTATATTTAGCAGCACGTACGTTGTACGAGAATGGTGAAATAAGTTCGTTCGTCCGTCCCTGTATATTTAGCAGCACGTACGTGTACGAGAATGGTGGATGCGTTTTTAATTAGTTCTTACCTTGTTTACTCTGTCCCTCCTGTAACCTCAGTTTCGCCTCCGCTCCGGGGCCATAGTTCCTGGCGCTCGCGGCAGCGGGAGCGGGTTGCGGGGCTGGGGCGGGAGCGGGGCCGGGGGCCGGGGCGGGGGCGGGCTCTTGCGAGAGGCTCTCCGTGATCACAGTCACCTTGTTGAATAGACCTCGTCCGTAGTACTCAGATACGACCGCGTAGCTGGAAGGAGAGGGGAAACTTGGGAAATAAATAAAACAAATCCCTACCTACCTATCATTAATTAATGGCCTTTTCATATAATTTTTATTTATTTATTTTTATAACAAACACTTTCAGACTTACAGGATTTAAACACCAAAACTTCTGAAAGCCATTTTACCATAATTACAAATAATTATTGAAAAGATTTTTTTAATCACATAAATTAGATTTAACTAAAACTAGGTAGGCATCAAAATGAATCAGCTAATACCAGAATAGAGAAAGATCTCAAACAATATTTGTGCCTTGGCTCAACCAATCCATGGACAAATCAACAAATAATGGCTGAGCCATGCAAAAAACGTCAACCTCAGACCTGTCTGTAATCAGTCGATTTATCAGTGTGAGTGCATGCGAGGACCGCGTCGTCAATGTGCGTGCAGGGTAGCTGCGCAAACAAATTATGCATCCGAATTTTAGATGATTTAAACAGCGCAAGCAACTTTTAAAAACGTTTACTGTTACCTACTTAATCCCTAAAGGCGTCAGTGAGGTGAGGACGATATGTAAATAAAAAGCATGGAAGATTAGTTTTTGATAAAGGTTTTCCCACATGTGGCCTAAGAGGGCGATTTATGAGTTAGTTATTATTTACATTTTATTGGGTCTTCAACAAAACAACAACGACAAACCGAGTGAATTTTAAAAGTTTATGAGCCGAGTTAATAATTTAACGCTCTCTGGTCGATCAAAAATAACAATATCTTGTTTTCATAATATTTATTATTATTGCGCTTGGATAAAGTCACCCATTCTTTACGAATGATAAACAAATGAGACAATACTACTTACAACACTAGAATTAGGTAGGTACGAGTTGGTACCTAGTATAGATTTTCTTTTCTGTTTTCGCGATGGACTTAAGAGGAAGAGATCTGTAAATATCTCAAAACGTAGGGCATAATGCAAATAAATTAGTTGAATTTCAAGCACCTAGTATGTTTAATAGATTCTTAGTCGATTCTTTATCAAACCTGTTGACTATAAACTGGTTAGCACTCTAATTATAAATTCGAGAACAAGTAAGTATATCACATGATGTTAAGACGTTCGTTTACGTAAATTACTTCTTCACACTTCAACTACTGGACATATTTTTACGGAATTTGAGTAGGTATCCATTGAAACCCGATTAACACAATATCTTTTACTTTTTTATGACTTAATTTCTTCTATGGTTTTAGCGATTTTGCATAATAAAATACTTTATTTGATTTATAATGATTTTTAACGAACCGAGCTTTCGCCAACTTTACAGTTGTCTTTCTGAAGGTTGACTAAGATGTAATTTAGTTTTTTAACATTCTAAAAGTTACTGTTAACTACCGCCTCATAATTATTTGTAACAAAACGTTCCAGTGTACGCAGACTTATAGAGTTATTGTAATAGTTTTGAATTTAAATTATATTGATTATTATCCCTAGCTAGCACAAAAAATTACCATGGCTTCGGAACGTGCCGCAACGCGCGAAGAAGCCACGAAGAAACTCATGGGGATTGAATAAAACGCGATTAAACCCGTTAAAGAAAGTGGGGTTTTTTATGACTTTTTGTCTCCAAGTTAAGAAACTTAGATGGGAACCGATAATGTGTGTGCCAAACAAATATTTTCTCGTGCTTCGAAAGGCACGTTAATCCCTGATAGCATTCGTAAGGTCAAGTTAGAGGCCTTAGGACGACCTGACATCTCTAACACTAGGTAAAACACACCACTCACTACACAAAATAAGAAAAATAGCGTAGCGTGATTCCATAGGTATAGAAAAATACATTCTAAGCGCACATAATGCAATTTCCACTGAAAATCACGTAATAATTATCCACAAAAAAAAAACATTTTACCTTTAAATTCACATCAACTGTTTTTCACTACAAAAATAAATATAACCGAATTGATAGGTAACCATCTTTTGTGGTCGATTAAAAACATCGGTAAACAATGAAACGAACCTCTCATCCGTTTTATTAGAGAAGCACCACGAGAAAGGCGGTATTTCCGACGCCTTGAACACAGAAAGATCCATTACAACGGGACACGCGGCATGCGGCAACACACTCACGAATAGATTAAACACTGAACGATAAACAATTATTATTGTTGCGATAACGAAAACATTTGATGTAATAGATAGTTCGAAAAGGATATTAATGAACGTGACCGCGGTGTTTTTAACGAAATGTGATATACATATAATTAATTACCTACACTTATACCAGTCTTAATTGCGTGATTTTAACGTTTTAATTTTCTAAGGGTCGTACCATTACGTCAAATTGTGATAAAGATAGCATGAGAAGAACGCATGATGCGAACATGAGTAATTTTAGAGCAAAATAATCAAATATTTACTAATTATAAGTTAACTTCTTTATCAAAAAAAAAGTGTGTTTGTATTACAATACATAAAAAAATATTACCTATATTCCAAGTTTCACCGCAATCGGTTCAGTAGTTTTTGCGTGAAAGAGTAACAAAGGCACATACAGACATACGTACATACAAACTTTCACGTTTGTAATATTAGTAAGAAGTAAGATGTGAAGAAGGAAGTGTTTTACGTTTAGAAAATGAAGCCATACATATTTTATTTCTAGATTTTATAATTTTTATTACGTGTGTACCGTGAATTATTCGGAAATTCATCGCAACAAAACTTTGGTGGACTTTTAAAACAGGAGGTTGGTTCGTGAGAATATATTCACGTTAGTTAATATCCTTGTCGCATTGAAGGTGTTTTAAATAAAACAAGTAAGAGTGTTGTTGGCCTAGTACCTTTACTACTTGACTTTCAAACCGAAGGCCGTGAGTTCCGGTCTCGCGCTGATGGCTTTGTCTTTGCAATAAGTAAGAAAATAGTGAATTAAAATTGTTATTCTATCAAGGTTCCACCACTGATATAAATTTGACATTCCTAATTAGATGAGCTAAGGTTGCCTGGAATAAATCGCTTTGAGCAATAGGTTTGCGAGTTAATTATGATTATCGTTTGTTCTTTGACATCTCTAAACAGCAGCAATTAAGTTATAACACTTATTTATTTTATCTATTGCACATTTTTGTTTGGACTGTGTATATTATTATTTATTTTTGTCGTAAAGAAGTGGTCTAACTAGATAATATAATTATTCGATTTGAACTAACATGTTTGTTTTCACTACAAATATTATTTAATTTAATAATAATACTATTAGTAATAAATATTACGCATTACTAAGAAGTTTTACAGAGCTGGATATTTCGCCAGTATCGGTCGCGAAATATCGAGCTCCGTAAAAATAAATTAAAACTTGGTAAATTCCCAGTTATTGAATATTATTTGTAGTAGTATTGTAATATTTCTTATGGTCTAAATAGATGTGTATGAGTATGATTCTTTACGTTCTTATAAAACGCATCCTTGGCTACGCATCCTTTGTATTTGAAATACAAGTATTCTCTGGAAAAAACACAGCCTCAACACCTCTCTTTCTCAAGGTAAACCGTGGAAATGTTTATAAAATACAAATGTTCAATTGACACCTAATTTAGATAACAATCGTATTGTACTCTGTCACCTGATAACATAATTTATGATGAGTTTTAACTACTTGTTGATAAGCGAACTGCATGAAACTATGTTTTAATAAACTGTTTATTTTCATAATTCTATTAATGCATGTATGTGACTTTGTTATACTCCTTCACGCAAAAACTATTAAACCGAACTATTAAGCGATGGAACTTGGAATATACATAACTGTAGAGCCTTCATTATGTCATTCGACGTCTTTAGTGAAGACCTAGAATAGGCATAGGCTATTTTTTATACCGATATTCCCGCGGGAATGGGACTTACGAAGGTAAAACTGCGGGGCGCAGCTAGCAAATGCAATTTAAATTCAACTTTTTTTTCTTGTATAGTCTTACCAAGAGTTAGAGTTGTCAGGCCTCTAACTTGACCTAACGACTGCTATCAAAGATAACAAACGGAAACAACTGCTCAATGTGCCTTGTTATTTACATTATGATTATTATTTACTACTTTTTTATTAAGTAATAGTCAAGTACCGACGTCTTTAGTTCGAAATGAAATAAGTAAATAATGTGAACATCACATAGCGCCATCTTGCTCCATGATAACCTACTAGAACTAAAGTAACTAGATAAGGGATTGTTCTTTTTCATATCTCATGAAAAAGATTTTTCTCTCTCTTTATCTCATGAAAGTTTCATGGGTAGATAGCCGGGTTGAAAGTGGCTCATTTCATCCCTAAGGTGGAAAGTAAACCTCATTTTTCTAATTAATGCAACCATTTGACACATATTTCTATAGAAATATTATCATAAATACAAGGAACCAAAACGTCAGATTATAGTCTGAAATTAAAAAAAACGCCTTTTTTTTCGTTTGGCTATGATAATTGAATTACCTACTTTTCTATTCTGCCATTTGCTATAATGCCACATCATGATTGCTTCTTACTTTTTTTTGTCACTTGACCGCATAGATGCACGTCGTGACTCGATTATATTGTAGCCAATAAATAAGAGTTTTAATGTTTTTAAATTTTTTTATGTTGGCAGTAAAGTGTATTTTTTTTTAATTTATAAAAAATAATAATTGAAATTTTACAAATTGTTCTAAATTTACTTGACATTTTAACTGATTCTCAATATACTTGTTTTATTAAATGTGCTAGTAGTATTTTAATTTCCTCACAGTCGATATGAAAAGTTGAATGTTTAACTCGGGTGAACGTCACGCATTTCACCTTCGAACTATTGAATTTTGAAATTAGCGTCAAGATGGCGGGACCAACTCTCGAAACTAAAAACTTTATATTGCAAGATTTACTTGCAATATAAAGTTTTTATTTTCGAGAGTTGGTCCCGCCATCTTGACTCTAATATTTTGAACAAAAATATCTCAGGCGAAATGCTTGACTTTCAGCCCTTGTGTAACAATTTACTATTGTAAATACATGCATATGACATAGAAAAACACCAACCACTTTAATTATACCTGTAGTTTTAGCTTAAAGTGTAAGTATACCAAGTAGTTATGGATAAATATGAACACTTCGACGATGACACATAAGACTTACGGATCGTGTTGGTTGTGCAGCCTCGCGTGCAGCGTCTCGGCGCCGCGCTGCGCCGGGCGCGAGGCGCGCGCCGCCGGCCCGCACGCGATACACTCGAACTCGTGCTCCGAGTAGCTTTGGAAACAGCTGCGGAGGTACAACTCACTTAGTATTACCACATACTCAGCCTCTGCAGCGCGTCGGCGAACGCTTGACAAAAGGTTGCGGGTTAAAAATAAATATTTGTATTTAGTCTGGGTGTATTTCTATGTATAATAAGTATGAATTTACAAAAGAAAAATAAATATAGGTAGTATATCCGTTGTCTAATCACCGTAACACAAGGTTTGTAGCTTACCATGGGGCTAGATGGCGCTGTGTGTTGGTAGAATTTATTTAAAAAAAATGTATCAATATTCATTTATTCATTACATCGGCGAGTCCCTAGGACCTAATATAACCTGCACGGTTTAAACCATAGCGTTATTTTGCATGCATTTCAAGGCGACGCCGTCGAGTTCAACTGTCATTAACTGTGAGTGGTTGACCAAAAAGGGACCTGGAGGGATTGGAAACCGTTATTCATTTTTTTTTTGAATCTGTGGACTTTTAGCTTTGTTTTGGTCTAACCAGAATATTTTTAGGCGCATTAGTTTTTATTTTATGAATTTTTTTGTGAGCCAAGGTAGCTTTGGAAATAATACACCTTACACACACTTCAAACGCGATTTACTCGAAATCAATTATTTTCCCTTGAGGTCCCTTTTTGGTCAACCACTCACAACTGTTATAGTTTCATGTAAGCAACGAAAACTGATGCCGACAAACTGCTCGGCAGTTTGGCAATAAAGTGCTTTCGTTAAATAAATAGATAAAAAATAAAAATTGAAACTGGCAACTCCAGAGACCTCGCATTCAATGACAGTTCATTTCAACGGTGCCGGCTTCAAATACATGCAAATTAACGCTATGGTTTGAACCGCGCAGGTTATTCCTTGCGCAGTGGAATTTCGATATCAATTACGACGGAATTTGCGCAATAACTTCGCAGTCATAGACTGATCTAGTCCTCGATGCTAGATTGGTTTTCTAATAAAAGAGAGTAGCCTCGATCCCAAGTGACAATACCTGGTTTCCAGACAGATACCAGATCAATAAAGCCGCTCACCATTTAAATAAATAAATAAATATTTCACTACATTACACACAGCGCAATCTAGCCCCAAACTAAACACTAAGCTTGTACTATATATAATAGTATATAGTACAAGCTTAGTGTAATAGAAAACGGTTATACTACATATTATACTTTTTCAAATTCAAATTGTAATAACATAAAATATTATATTATGTTATTACAATTTGCTGCAACCTCGGCAGAAGCCAGCAGAGAAGTCACCTCCCACTTCTCCAGTGTATACCGGAGCTGTTAAAAGCGCACTCACTTCCTAGCATACATTTAAATGCCTACCAAGTGACTTAGAAATCCCAGTAAAGACCGGATGTTTCTAGATCCCTTAGGGACCGTCTCCACGAGCGTTAGAATCGCGACGATATTATCCTATTTCTAGACAACGCACCGCCGCGTTAACAAGACGTTCATAGAGATTGTATAGAAATAAGTGGCTCGTTGATAATATCGCCGTGATTCTAACGCTGGTGGAGACGGTCCCTTACACTCAGTTACTTACTGTTGGTGGTAAGAATGTTGACACAGGAAGTGTACAGTGGGCAACTCTAGCGGTCTATTGCACGCCGCACATCTAGAACTTTGAAAGGTGACAGGTTCAAATTGTATCCTTTGGATGTGGGCCTTCATTTTCTCACTCTCCGTCTTGTATTTGTTCGACAACTCTTGTTCGCGGGTGATTACGTCTTCTTCCGTTTTTAGAATGTCCATTAGGTATCTGGAAATTGGTGGTTTTATCAGTGACTTTCCTAATGTTATAGATGTAAAAGAATAAAGTGTGTATGTTTGTTGCTACTTTACGCGAAAACTGCTAAATCTGTCTAAGGGCGATTTTAGTGTCATATCGTAAGCAAATCCGCACTGCACTAAAAACGCACTATGTTTCAATTGCCGCTTCTTCTTCTTTATATGCCTATTTTCCATTTGCACATAAGCCAATGTCAAGTATTATTAATATTTGCAAGTTATTTGCATCGAAACAGTCAAGTCATCATAGTTAAAGTCAAGTCGAGGAAATCATTGTAAAACAGCGGCCATTTACAATGATTGTTCACGGAGCTTTGGAGACAACGCTAAATTCCATGTTTCGCACGGATTTTCCCTTTCACTACACTTGTACACCTTCACGAAACTAAATTGATTAATATGCCCCCGAAATTAAACAATTAACACGCATTTGAACAAGATTTCACAAAAAAGAAAATTTGGCAACACATCTCCTCACCGCGTTCCCGCCAAAACTCCTGAGCATGCTCAATAGAACACAGGCAGGCGGCCTATCGCTTAGAGGCTTTGCTTCGCGCTTCGTGACAAAAAACATGTTTGTTTTCTTCGATGCTCGCAAACATTCTAGAACGAGTTTTAGGTCCTCGCTAGGCTCCAAACCGCGCCTAGCCTAGCCTAACACGGGCAAAACCTGGGGTTACAACTAGTTAATTGTTCACTTACTTTCTTACATCACCGAGAGTGTATGACGGTGTGCTTGCTAGACAATCGACGACTAGTATGGGTGAGAGTAACTTTTCTTTTGCTGAAATAATTAAGTTGACTTAATTTTTAACAAAATTTAATTATAAATTATATAGCCCGACAGGATTTTTATTAAATTTGTGTAAGGTTTTCGCGATTTTGCATAATAAAGATTAGATTATGATTTTCATAAAAAAAAGTTGTAAATTTTATTTGGTAAAAATACTTTATGAAACTTTGCACCTCACTGGATTTGCAACCCGTACAAGTCCGTCGTAATGCGTCTAACCGCTTGAGCAGTAAGGGCCAGACCAGGGGTTCCCAAGCTTATTTGAGACACGCCCTCATATGACCATAACAAAAAATCCGCGCCCCCCATCCTCCAGTCTATATTTTAAAATTTCTTGGAATTCTGGAATTCTTGCAACTGAAATGATGCTGAAATGAAATTTTCTTTAACTGCATTACGACAATCCAGCCACAGGTTTTATACTCTACTCAACAACAAAGGTGCCCACGCTCCCCTGATAATGTCTCTGCACCCCCCCCCCCCCCCCCCACTTTGGGAAACGCTGGGCTAGATGATGCTGTGTCTAACGCATATTTAGTCGAGAACGCAAGCAGGCACGCTCCGGAATCCCATAACCCTGCATAGGATAGGGCTTTAGTACCCTGTGCATAAACGACTATAAGTTACCTATATTAGTGAGTAGTTCAGGCAAGAGTTCGGGTTCGGGCCGCGACCACAGCAGATCCAGCCACAGGCGCGGTACTGCCGCCCCGCGAGACCGACACACACCCAGCGCCGACACCGCGTTCTTCTCGCGCATGTGTACCGACACCTGCGACACCCACCTGAAATACATTACAACAATCAGGCTACGCGTCTGTTAAAATTAATTTATAAGAGTTGTAAAAGAAAAACACAATCACATCCACAATCAGACAACCCGCCCTACATTCGACTCGCGTAATTTCAAGAAGTATTCCCAATGTTTTCCTACTTTGTTTTTTTTTTCTTTACAAATAAGTTCCGTTTCTGTTGCTGAAACCAGTCACGTCTGAACTTTGTTTTTTTTTTCGATATTTAAAAAAAACACGCATGTTTTTTTATTTCGAAAATTAGACGAGAACTAAAATAATTTGAGAAAATAACGAGATTTTGTTTCTTCGGTTAGAATGGTTAGAAATTAAAAAAAAAACATCAAAATTAAATTTCTCTACAGTCTAAGTACCCTTGTCCTCAATATAGGTTGAACCATTTCAATGGTCTTTCAGGGGGATATACCCTTTCAGTTTAAAAGGGCATACCCGTTACACCTTGAATAAGGGGGTAAGTTGTATAGATATATAAATTTATTTGTACAACACAAATAGAGTAAAGATTAACCTTAAAATACTCACAGTTTATTTTCTTCATAAAGGTAGAGAACACCCGCCTTGAATCCCAACATCTGACATATTATTAGTGTTTGATCTTTGTCATAATTGGCGTCAGGGTTCTTCAAAAAACTTAGTATTTTATCCTCGTACTGCTTCTTTTCCAACTCGGGTAATTTACTCCTGAAAATTAATAAAATAAGTGACAAATTAATATGGAATAAGTGATAAATGAATGAGGAATAAGTGATAAATTAATAAGGAATAATTGAACCTTTACTTCAAACCTTTCAGTTTGAATAAATTGCCATTCACATTGGACAAAATCCTTGAGTTCTCTCCGTGCGGTGGCGAATAAGCTATACCCTATTTCATAATCTTAGATCAAAAATGTAAACATAGAACTGTCATTTATCAAAGGAAAAGAGAGAAAAAGCTGTTATATCTTATCTTATATCTATTGTATAATAAAATTAATTAAATATAAGTTTCATACTAAAAAAAGATTTTTTTTGCTTTTTTTAACCAGGAACATATCTAGGATGAGAAGAGTTTTCTAAAACAACTTACCAAACGTGTATATAATGCTCGACCAGCGCATCGTAGACCAACTTAGAACACTCCGTGCCGCTATTGATCATGTGCTCTAAGAACTCGATCAACTGCTCGGAGTTGCTCAGGAACATGTGTATGAAGTCGTCGGGCAGAGACCTGTCCGGTTCGCTGAAGCCTCCAGAGAGGGCGCTCTCGTCGACTAAAGGCTGATTGCGTGGTTTGTAGGCCGTACAAAGTACTGAAAACAATATGCGATTAATTTTACACTTACTTGTTGGACACAGCCAGCGAGTTAGGAAGTAGTTCGATATGGACGCCCCTAACTGTCATCATCTACCCGCAATCTCTGGTATCGTGAACGAGCCAATTTAAATTAAGGAGAAATATCGAAATCCTTGTTGGTAAATACCCTTTAACTTAACAATATTTGTAGTGAAACCAAATTCAAAATTATATTTCCCACATCACCATCTAGCCACAAACTATGCTTGTACTAAGAGTACTACACAACGGATATACTATTTAATTTACTTCTTTAAGATGCCTGAAAGAGGTCTCCTAGCGTTAAATTGTGTTTTTATTGTAATCTATATGTGTACCAAGAGTTTATTCATTCATTCTTTCTTTTCAACATAAAAAAAAATCTTATGATTTTCTCGTGTCCTCTTCTCATCGAAGGCACACTAAATCGTTGACGATTAAAACGATCATGAGAAATCTTACTGAATAAATATATATTAAATATATTTTAATAATTAGAACTCACACTTCAAAAAGCTAGTGCTTTCCTCCGGCACGTGCTGTATCAGTCTGTGTCCATACTTCCGCATATAGCTGTCGGCGTCCTCGAACGGCAAGTCAGCGATGTAGTCCAAGGCCAGCTTGAAATCCTTCTTGTCTTCCAACATCATCTTGAGGTACCAGTCGTGGCGGTGGTGTGCGGCGGCCAGCGACAGTGCGTCCTCTACGCTCACTTGGCGGACTACCTGCGGAGGTTTTTTTTTTTAATTTCTTATCGGTTGTGAACCGATTATGGACATTAGGAAATTAGCCAGTGTCAAGTATTATTAATTTATGCAAGTTATTTGCATCGAAACAGTCAAGTCGTCATAGTTAAAGTCAAGTCGAGTGAATCATTGTAAAACAACGCTAAAGTCCATGATTTGCACCGATTTTCACTACACTTGTACACCTTCACGAAACTAATTTAATTAATATGCTTCCGAAATTAAACAATTTACACGCATTTGAACTAGGTTTCACAAAAATAAAAATTTAGCAACACATCTCCTCAACGCGTTCCCGCCAAAACTCCCCTGTGGAGGTAGGGGCAGGATCTTATGGAAAACCAGCCAAGTAAGAGTCAGACGTGCCCGAAGGGTTCCGTAAATTATCACAATCGGGTACGGAAAATAAACACTCCCTCCAATCAAACGAAATCCGCGAACGCGTCTGTCGCCAGTTTATCACTAGATGGCGCCAATGGTAAAAGTAAATCGTATCGTGGTAACGATGCTTTTAACTTTAAAAAATGTCATAAATTACCTTTTATATTTTTTTTGTTTTTAGTATTTGTTGTTATAGCAGCTAGAGAAACACATCATCTCTGAAAATGTTAACTGTCTACCTATCGCGGTTGATGAGATACAGCCTGGTAACTGACGGTCAGGCGGACAGACAGTGGAGTCTCAGTAATAGAGTCCCGTTTTTAGACTTTAGCTACGGAGCCCTAAAAACGCATTACGGGCGCGGGCGGCCGGTTGCACTTTTTCGTTCATTACTCGGGTTCTACTGATTGGATTTCGATACAAAGTATACTTTCCTCAAAAATAGAACTATCCAAAATTGAAAACCAGATTTCAATGGGATTAGTAGATTTAAATTGTATAAGGAACAAACAGAGAAACAGACAGACATGAATTTTAAAAATTAAATAATTTTGTTCTACTACTTTCCCTAAGTCCCCTAGACAACTTTTTATAAATTTACTTCCAAGTACAGACTTTTTGTCCTCTCTTCCTTTATTATAAGTATAGAATTATAGATATAGATTTACCTTGATAGCGACATCGACATCGAAATCGATAAGTTTATCCTTAGAACTAATGAACTCTTTCAGCTTCCCTTGCTGGTCGTGTTGATCGATCTTCACGTAGCACGTGAGAAGCAGCGTCGTGTGGTCCTCCGTCGCATATCCTTTCTTGTGTAGTTCCTCTAGGTATAGTATTAGTGGCTCTAAATGCCTAGATTCTAGGTATTTCCTTATGACATAGGATGTTTCGAGCCACCCAATAGTTTTAACGTATTGTTCGATTGCACTTTTTAGGTCGCCCTGTGAACAATTTTGAAGTAAAGAAACTCATTTTTCGTTGCTTTCATTATTTTCAGCATTGCAGCAATGCAGTGCCTACGTTTTGGACTATTTACAGACTCCTTTCTCAAGGCAGACAGGAGGGAGTCTGTAAAGTAAACGCGTTTTGTGTTTCATTTAAATTCAACATCGCAAAACAGAACTGTACAGTTTACTAGGTAGATGTCCCGCCCTAAAACACGCGTAAAGGTTTTCTTAATTTCGACGTAGCGGATCCTAATACTCGTGGCGAGGGGGTACACGCACTGGTTCGGATTACTTACTAGTAGTCGCGGGTTCGAATTTTGAGTACGAATCATTAGGAAGCATTTTTGTTTCAGTAACAATATTCTCCAGCAGTTTAAAAAAAACACTTTCAGAAATAATAGTTTAAATATTAAAAACAGCTAGCTGATTATGTAACTCAGTTGCTAATAAAACTCGATTGAAACAATTACCCCCTAACTTATAAACGCTAATTAATGCGCTGCATAACTATGCATCGTTTGTCTTTTACTGTCACATGAAGTTTCAAAGTTGACAGAGACATACGTCACATAACTTAGTCATGTGTAAATAATATTTTATAAATAAGGGAGTTAAAATTGTGGATTATATTACGGGTATACAATTTGAGAGTAACAGTGGTTAGTTTTAAGTGCAATGGCAATTTGTTTGCTAATGAATGACGAGTACAATAATTTTAATTGTTTCAATTTCAATCGAGATTTGTAAGCAACAGAGTTACGTAATCAGCTAGCCAGCTTACCTTACTATATAAATGATCACCATATTGCTTATATATCTCAGTCAGACCATCCAAGTCATAATGTTGACTACTAGCTATCCTTATAGCGACATCATACAAGTTTTTCTTAAACAAAAGCGTCAATTTCGACTGCAAATCCTTCTCATCCAGATATATCATCTCTTTCTTCTTCGTTAGTATGTAGAAAGACCCCCACTCGGTTAAAACTGCATCTATCTCATCGAAGGTCTTCGAGAAAACTATAAATTTGTTTTGAATGTCTAGTATTGTTATGTGATGGGATTTTGGTGTATTTGTGCTGGTTGATGCGGCGTTTTTGTTAGGTGATTCGTTTGTAGTGATTACTAGGTAGGTGCGGAACCAATTCAGTCTGACTTTGTCGCCTTCGAGAGCGTAACAGGGACCTCTGCCCTCCGCGGTGTAGCAGTAAATTGCCTGGAAATAAAAACAAAACAAAACATAATATTTTAAGCTCTATGTATGCAATGAGAGAAAAACTTTACCATGGAATAACTTACATCAGTTTTGGCGGTTACGTATCAAAATAACTATTTTCATTTGAACTATCTTTAATATAACTATGGTTGATTCACCTACAGTTTAACACAACTAAAGGTCGATTCACAGACGCGGGCGGCCGCGGCGGCGAACTACTGCCTACCTTGTTCCTCGCTTTATAAATAATCTACCTCCAGAATTACGTACCTTTCATATAGTTAGGCCCAACAACATTAAAGTTAAATTAAAGTCTTATTTTTTAGCTAATATGATAGACGCCGTTGATGAGTTACCTATAGTAGTATAACATTAGTGACAAACTTCATTGGTTTTTAAATGTTATTTAAGGTTTTTTGTTTTGTAATCATTGAAATAAATAAATAAAAAATAAAAACTTATTATTTTTGTTTTAACTAATGGATGAGCCACTAGCCAAGGGGGCTAGTGGCTACTTATAAACGCTAATTAACATCTCATTTACCGGAGAGATTTCAAACTATTAATGGACGACTAACCTACCGTTTTGCTTTTTTATCATAAAAATGTAGGTACAAGTAATGCGTAAAGACATGATTGACAAGTCCATAGTTAAAATATTCTATATCTTAAACAACCATAGTTTTATTAAACTTAGAGGAGTTAAACTGTAATTGAGTAGACTAATATGCGAAATAACCATAGGTTAATCGACTATAGTTAAGTTGAAAGTAATTCAAATGTAGGCGATATGAAACGTAACCGTTTTAGCCATCATGAGTTGGAGAGAGAGCGAAATACTCTTTACACTACTCTCAGGCTTGTGTGCAGCGAGCAAAAGTTTTTACTTTAGTATAACTTACATAAATTTTGGCCATCATGAAGAGAGAGAGAGAGAGCGCGAAATGATTTCTGCATAGCTTCTACGTTTTACGACCTGATGTATGCAGCGAGTGAAAAACTAGTATGACTTACATCAGTATTGGCGACCATGAGGGTATGTTTGTCCGTGAGTGCCGAGCAGCCGGCCACTGCGCCCATGGCGTCGAGTGTCACGCATCGCTCCGAGCTCAGCCATATCACCATAACGTTAGAGCGAGACACCACGAATAACTTATCCGCACCTCTGTCAGACAATGAAACACAATATTATATTATAGAGGTTTTTAATTGCACATTACGATTTGAAAAATCTTCAGTGATTCAGAAATTTAAAAAACGTATGCTAAAAAACCGGCGCTATTTGTAACGTCATTGGTCCATTTCGAACAATAAAAAGGCATTGACGACCTCTGTGGCGCGTCGGGCGAACGCTTGGCTGCAATGCGGAAGGTTGATGGTTCGATTCCCGTTGGGTGCAAATATTTATGCTTAAAAATAAATATTTGTATCTGGTCTGGGCGTATTTCTATGTATAATATGTATGTATTCACAAAAGAAAAATAAATATAAATATTGTATCCATTGTCTAGTCATCGTAACACAAGCTTAGCAGCTTACCACGGTGCTAGATGGCGCTGTGTGTTCGTCACACGATTTATTTATTTAATATTATAGTGCCCCAATTACATTATTTGTCAATATACATACAAACAGAATAACCTATAACCAGAAACACTCAACAGCCAGCATAAATACTTATTTCCAGGAGGTAATTAAACCAGAAACCACCTAAAATACTAATGATATGAAACTAACTTGAAATATAGTCCCGTAATAGGGCTAGTGCCTGAGTCTGGTAAAGTCTTCATCTTCCCACTTCGTTGTCGAGCAATATCACCTCGGAATATCGATACGGAACCGTCTTGAAAACCTACCGCCAGCATATTCTGTAATGAGAAGGATATAGCTAAAACTCAAAATTAATTTATTCAATAAGACATTCTTCACATTATGGTTTTGAAACCTTAGCACAAACTACCATGTCTTCAGAATGCAACCTCCAATGACATTTGACCTCCAAATCATTTCTTTAAATATAGTCATCAAAGTGTACGAAACACTTTAAAGATATATAAATTTAAACCATATTCTTCCTTACCTTATTCTCATGGACAGCAAGTGCAGTGGCCGGAGTAGGCCTCATATGCGACGGAACCGCGCGAGAAACTCGCGCCAATATCGGGTTCCCGTGTCGGTCTGTGCGTGACCAATCCCATACTTTTATTAAAGGATTCACTCCTGGTTCATCATCCTAAAAATATAACATTTTATTTTTGATATAATTTTATCTAATTAATTAAACGAAATTCCCCATACAAATCACCTTTTTCTCAAAAGCTTGGGTCTCTCGAACAAAAGATGTAAATAAAATAAAAATGATGCATAATCTTACACACAGCACAATTTAGCATTAGGCTTGTACTATGGGTACTCATAGGTACAAACAATAAGATGAGTTATACCATATATTATAATTTTTTTGTAAATACATACCAGTGATGCATAGAAAACACCCACAACAGAAATAACTGCTTTGAACAATAAAATAAAAAATATTAAGGTGAAGAACATGTTCCTACCTGATATAAAAAGGAATTCTTACCCCAATAGTAACTAAATATGGATCATGCTGTAACTGCTGTGCAAGGGTTATTGTTAGCTCATAGGCTTTGAATGTGGTAGTCTCCCAAGCTCGGGAGATGAGGTGAGCCCAGCCTGTGACGTCACATAGCACCACATGCCCATTGCCATTTGTTGCTACTGTTATGTTTGTATCCTGTAAAATTGGTACACAATATTATTTATAACCCAGATACTCTGGCATCATATTGATGGTGACCCATCACTGTATGTGGGTGGATATGAAGTAGGTTCTGAATTATTTTACAAATACTTTGTTCTTAATTTATTCTATGGTTTTCTCGATTTTGCATAATAAAACACTTTATTTATCGGGTTGAATCGCGTTTTATTTATGGTTTTAAACAAACCTTTCGCCAACTTTACAGTTGACTTTTTCGGGTTAACTTTGTTCTTACTTCACATAACTTTAAAACAGTGATGATTGTACATTAACAGCTTCCCCTCTCTAAAATGACAGACAAGTATCATATCTACAATTTATTCTTTTTCTAGTCATAAATTCAAACTTGTTTCTAGTACATATCACAATTTATCAATGGTGATCATACACATTTAGTACTATTTCCCATCTACATGTCATATACACATTAAGTACTATTTCCGAATTTAAAAATTAAAGTAAAATAGCTACACAAAAAGATGCTTATCGACCTAGCTGCACATGCCACTCTAGTACAGTTGTGGGTTAAACAATGCTTGGTACGGTCATTGTTAACCTAACCTAACCAATACTGTAAGTCAAAATCATTTTCACAAGCTCCTGCATGCATCGAAAGGATTGTTAAGGGAGTTAGTCCTGATAGTTATTTCTGAAAACAGTCGATAGGTCAAGTTGGAAGGCTCAGAGTGACCTAAAACTCCTAGGTAATGGACACCTCTATTTGAAATAAAGAAGGACAATAGTGCTATAGTGCTACTTACTTGTAAACATTCAGCAACTTTTCTATTGTCTACATTATTATGAATATCAAAGAATGTAAATCTCCTCCACTGCAATTAAAATACAATAATATAAAATATATTAGATAACAACTGAACCAAGTACAGCTTTATCATTAGGTACAACATTTATTATTTTAGTTACTAATTCGATGGGCGTTCCAATAATTAGTAAACACAAATTTTACTCTAACATTGGTGGGTACAAACAAAAAACTTACCTCTAGAAAAGCCATTGTTTGACTAATAATTTATCAACGATTATCAAACCTTATCATTTTACCACATAATTAAAACTAATTTTGTTGCTTTTTCCTTGAAATTAATTAATGTGAACAAAATCATACAAAATTGAACAATAAAATACGATGAGAAATCGCAATTATTTTGTTCTCTCTGGATGTCGAACAGTAGTTTTACTGTCAATGAGACATTGACAGTTATTTTTTATTATTTGTTCTTATTATGGCTATTTGGAAATTAGCCAGTGTCAAGTATTATTGAAATATATTATGCAAGCAATTTGCATCGAAACCGTCGAGTCGTCATAGTTAAAGTCAAGTCTAGGGAATCAATTGTAAACCGGCGGCCATTTACAAAGATTGTTCACGGAGCTTTGGAGACAACGCTAAAGTCCATGTTTTGCACCGATTTTCACTTTCACCAACTAAATTGATTAATATGCCCCCGAAATTAAACAATTTACACGCATACTACTAGGTTTCACAAAAAATGAAAATTGCAACACATCGATCTCCTCAAGGCGCCAATGACAGATGACCAAAAAAAAAACTCCAATGACAGATGACCAAAAAACAAACTTATACACATTTACGGCTCTTTTCAAAGTTACTTTATTTGACCAAAAAGGTCAACGTCAAGCGAGCCTTTATACCCTAGGTGCATAAAGTGCTCAATAAACACCTAGGGCATAAAGTAATTTTAATTTGGAACTAAGGTCTGGTAGCATACGGCCATTTCGAACTGGCCACCTCTCTAGACATAACGCATAAAAAATTAAAAACTGGGCTTATTTCTTCTATTTTTATTCCGACGAAGGTAAGGCATAAAGTTCTAGTTATTACAAAGCCCCATATTTTTTTCGTCGTTTTGATGTTTGGTTTGTCATTTTTAAGTAACATTGATTAATATAATTATTAAAGAGCTGTAAATATATTTCATACACGTAGCATTAATTGTTTTGTTATTATTAATGAAATGTGTTTTGTACCCTTTACATTGTCTCGCAGTAGATGTGTAAAGTAGAGTATTCACCTCGGTAATAATAAAGCCTATCTTTATCATGGGCGCTTGAATACCACGCTTCACTCAGTACTCTAGGTACACCACAACTCCTTCGCTATCCTCAGAAATTAAGCTAACACCCTCGTTGCGCTCGGCATTTAACCTCTAGAGTCCTTCGTACGCTTTGGATTCAATATGACGCCCGCTACATAAGACATGGGCACCCTACTATTAAAGTAATCTGAGGACAGGGCTTTAGTACCTGTCTACCTCGGTGCAACTACTATTTGGAATGGTAGCGATCTTTTGCCATATTAAATATGGACATATTTTTAACAATATGGACTTTTTTGGCCTCGGTTAGCCTCGGTCCAGCCTTGCTAGAGTACCTACGTTGACCATGTCCTCCCACACTCGCTGAATGCTTAGATAATGTTAGTAAATTTATGACACTGGTTATTATTTTAATAAAAAACTCGATTAAAAAATACGCATAGAAACAACAAAAAAACTAAAAAGAAAAAAACAAGCCCAGTAATTTGAAATTACGCTAAGTAATAATAGTTTTGTAATCGATACACACGGAACACATAATAAATGAGTAAAAAATTACTCACAGTCGGGACCCATTCATTTTACCAATCTAATTTTTCCAATGGGTCCCGACTGCGAGTAATTTTTTACTCATTTATTATGTGTTCCGTGTGTATCGATTACAAAACTATTATTACTTAGCGTAATTTCAAATTACTGGGCTTCTTTTTTTCTTTTTAGTTTTTTTGTTGTTTCTATGCGTATTTTTTAATCGAGTTTTTTACGCAGTCGGGTTTTTTGTTTTTTATAAATTATTATTTTTATTTTACGCTTTTTAGTTATTTTCATTTATTGATGGTAGGTAAGTCTCGTAATCTATTCATTTCATTACGGGGTTATAATGTACTAGCTGCGCCTCGCGGTCTCACCCGCGTAAGTTCCGTTCCCGCGGGAATAATAAGTAGCCTATGTGTTAATCCAGGTCCCCCAGCTACCTATATTCCAAATTTCATCGCAATCGGTTCAGTAGTTTTTGCGTGAAAGAGTAACAACCTCACATACATACATACATACTTACATACAAACTTTCGCGTTTATAATATTAGTAAGATTCTATTTCAGTTAGGGTTTAGTTATTTATTGTTTAAATTTATTATTATTCTTTTAACTTTTTTAGTACCTAAATGTTATTAGGCTTTTATTCAGTTGGTAGGTACAATTTATGTAAATATTTTTTTAGTTTATTTCAATAAATTTCTGTCACCTGTACCATCACGGCTTATACTTTGATAGTTCCAAGCGTAACTACGTAACAAAAATAAAAACTTGTTCGTTAGTAACATAAAAAAACAAAAAACCCGACTGCGTAAAAAACTCGATTAAAAAATACGCATAGAAACAACAAAAAAACCAAAAAGAAAAAAACAAGCCCAGTAATTTGAAATTACGCTAAGTAATAATAGTTTTGTAATCGATACACACAGAACACATAATAAATGAGTAAAAAATTACTCACAGTCGGGACCCATTCATTTTACCAATCTAATTTTTCCAATGGGTCCCGACTGTGAGTAATTTTTTACTAAAGACATGACAGTAATCCAAAGTAACATATGTCACCACCAGACGCCATATTGTCAAAATTAAAAAATCAAAAATCGTCAAAGTATGTCAAGATGGGTATCGTTGAATAGGTTTTTAAAAATAAATATTAGGTTTCTTTTACCATTTTTCATTTTAAAGAACCGTTTAGGAAATATAACGGTTTAAAGTTAATTTACAATTAGGTATTCTTGCTTTTTATTACTAACGAACAAGTTTTTATTTTTGTTACGTAGTTACGCTTGGAACTATCAAAGTATAAGCCGTGATGGTACAGGTGACAGGAATTTATTGATATATACTAAAACAATATTTACATAAATTGTACCTACCTACTGAATAAAAGCCTAATAACACTTAGGTACCTAAAAACGTTAAAAGAATAATAATAAATTTAAACAATAAATAACTAAACCCTAACAGAATCTTACTAATATTATAAACGCGAAAGTTTGTATGTATGTATGTATGTGAGGTTGTTACTCTTTCACGCAAAAAATACACGCGTTTGGCCTCTAGAACGCCACATAGAAACATCCATACATACATACATACATACATACATACATAGACCGATAAACACATTACCCTCCTTTGCGTCGCGCAGTCGGGTAAAAAGCATAATAATATAAATTTGAGTTCAAATAAAAAAAAAACAGATAAAAACAATTTGTTTGGCGGTATTATGTAATATAAATTATAATATTAACGGCATCGAGGTGTTGCGTGCAGTTAAACGTTTGAGTCAGGATATGTAACGTCTTCAGGAAAATGTACGCCCATGTAAGTGTAATAGTGCCGTTCTTCGTAACAATCAATTATATACGATAACGTTTCAAGTCCATCTAATAAATTCGCTGGATAGAGAGGGCTGGTAGAGTAGTGTCGATCTTTCTTGGGGCTGTAAATGAAAAAAAAAATGACATCTAGCTGCAACATATTTGTTTAATTTGGCTAGGTTTCTACTATGCAGTGTTTACTACAGTAAATAAACTATTTAGCAGCATAAATATGTATGTCTAAGTAGTTCGTAACAAGTAATGCGCGTTAATAACATCGCTCATACGGTGAAGTAAAACATCGTGAGGAACGGCTTAGTTAGCTCCAGACGTTTTGACCAGTTCTTTCCTCTGGGCATGGCTGATTAGGCTGGGACCCTCCCAGAATACCTCCCGGTATAGATGCCGGGCAAGCCTACTTTCCGGGCATTACAGCGCCTTAATTAAAATAGCATGGATTGAAAGTTGCTTGCGCTGCATAAATCATCTAAAATTAGATGAAAAGACCAATTATTTTATTAAAACTGAATTAAACTGGCACTTTACCGTACATTTGAATTAATGTGCTAATCAGCAGTGATTACCTCAAACAAAGGCGGTAAAAATAAGTACTACCTATCCGCAGCTTAGTGCCTATCAAACTGAGACGGCCGAGTACCAACCGAATAGAGAAACGCGCTAGGACCTACTCGAAATTTAAGTTCTACTTAAACAATTAAGTAGCTTCCACCGAAATATCTCATACTAATTTTAAATGTAGAAGCTGCTCTTTAAGTATACTCGAAATGTTCGTACTTAAGTTACTTATTCGACTGTGAGTTAACAACGAAATAGATAGTAAGGAGGGGACGGGTGCTTACCTGCGCGGCGCGGGCGGGGCGGAATTTTCTGCGTATACTCAAATAGATACTACCTCTATAATTAAAACCCACTAATTGAATATAACTTATTAAATACTCACCGTGTTTGAACAGGAGCTTGTTCTTCAAACAAATAAACAAATTTTCCATGGGCAAATGGGCACTTTTCTAACGCATAACCGACTTTTTTCAACCTGTGTACAATTTTGACAAAAAGTACTTTCTCCAAGGAAAACTGTTTTAGTTTAAGTAGGTTAGTTATACATTTGTAACGGGTTTGGCCTTTTAATCCGAAAGGGGGTTGTTCTAGACGTCTAGGCGAACACCTTTTGTTCTACGACTTTTGAAACTTCAAACTTTTTTTTTTAAATTTTGAGATTATGTTTCACTGAAAAAACAGCTGTTTTTGAAAATAAAGGTAATTGCAGTTTTTATTGTAAACTATCAAACTAAATAAAAGGACAACATAAGGTCAATGACCTCGAACTCTCAGAAACAGCTGATTTTCAAGTAAACTTTACACCTAATTTTTTCGAAAAGTACTTCGAATTTCCAAAACTCGTAGAACAAAAGTTGTTCGCCTAGACGTCTAGAACAACCCCCTTTCGGATTAAAAGGGCTTACCTGTTACACCTTGTATAATACATACGAAACCCTATAAAAAGGAGGAGAAAGACCGTGACCGTGGTCCTGGGGACGACTAAGATTAGTCGTAAGACTTCAGTAGATAGTTAGATATAAATGCTCAATTTTATTAAATTCCGATTCCGTAACGTATGTGACGCATCACGTATGTCATACCAAGCGTTGCTTAACCAGTATGATTATTCAAAGTAGGTACCCTATGTCTTATTTCAACCACTAAACTATCCCTGTACCAAATTTATTTCAAATCGGTTTAACCAAAACTAAAAATCAAAAGTTGCCTATAACTTTCCTCGATAAATGGACTATCAAACACAAAAATATTTTTTCAAATCGGACCAGCAGTTCCTAAGATTAGCGCGTTCAAACAAACAATCAAACTCTTCAGCTTTATAATATTAGTATAGATTATAGATTTTCGGGTCTAGATCGCGATTTGTTAGTATAGTGTGCCAGCCGCCGCGGCCTAATGGCTTTTTATGAGATTGAGGGTAGGTGTAAAAATACCTACCCAGTCGACGGTAAACGAAGCTCGCCACTCCAGTCTTCCCGAGACCACGGCCGGTGTAATTCGTTTGCCGAAGCGACGAGAGTCGAATACATAATAAAAATGAACAGAAATCGTGTAAAAAAAGTGTATAAATGCTCAATACACAGAAAGCGCAAATCAAATCAAATCAAAATAGTTTATTTCCTTTAGATTCTTGTACAACAATAAATGCAAGTGATCATTTGTCTACGTCTTAGGTGTGATGATTTTAGTGTAGCTTCGGAAGTTCGGAACGCGCCCTCCGATGAGAAGAAGCCACAAGAAACTCATGGGGTTGTAACTCAAAAGTAACACGTAGAACTTTTTCTACTTAATACCTAATTTTGTCCTTTTCGTGTCAAGGTTGTCCTTTGGTAGGTACGTACCTAGTCAACATGTGGTTGTAATCCGACGTATATTCCCAGTAAGAATTTGAAAAGCCGTTTGCCTTCTTAAACTGTTCGTCCGTCAACGCTACAGCCTTGCCAAATTTAGGCACGAACGTTGACCTAAATACAACACAAATAATTCTAGGTAGGTAAGTATAATATTTTTTCTGACTGCGTGCCTATAGTTTCTTCCTTGCAATGAATTGCACCATAGCGTAAACGTATATGCAGCGGGACCCCACGTTATAATGGCTTTGGTCCTACATAATTTAGTTGGAATATGTTTCTACCAATCGAACGAAAAACAGCCGGTTATTTCTACTAACTGAATCAGTTATTACCAACTTGCTAGTGGCAGGGCTTCAAAGAAAAATGGCTACGATATTTGTGGCGTCGAATGGACCTTTGTTCAGCAGTGGACAGACAAAATACAAAATAGAACGTCTTTGTATTTATTACTTAGTATGTACTTAGAGCGATCGAGCAGAACCGGGGGTCAAAAGTGTTTGTACAATCTCTTGGAAGAAGCCACCTGACGAAGTTGTCCACAGCAGGTGGAGAAGTTGTTGCTTCTAAGCCGGCAGTCCTTTCGGAGGTAGAAGACTTTTATGCCCGATTATACGCATGGCATGCATCTCAGCCGAATCCCGAAAATGAGGATCCTAGAGCAACATTAACACGCCATTTCACCGAAGACCTGCCAGAAGTCAGTATTGACGAAATCGAGATCGCTCTTAGACAGTTCAAAAATGGAAAAGCCCCTGGAGAGGATGGCGTTACCACAGAGCTGGTGAAAGCAGGAGGTAAACCCGTACTGAGGGAGCTCCAGAAGCGTTTTTAACGCTGTCCTGTTCGAAGGGAGAACTCCAAAGGCATGGAGTAGGAGTGTGGTCGTCCTGTTCTTCAAAAAGGGAGACAAGACTCTGCTGAAAAACTATCGACCCATATCCCTTCTAAGCCACGTCTATAAGCTGTTTTCTAGAGTGATCACGAACCGTCTTGCGCAAAGAATCGACGAATTCCAACCACCGGAGCAGGCTGGGTTTCGGAGCGGATATGGCACCATATACCACATCCACACAGTGTGGCAGATTATACAGAAGACCGAAGAGTATAATCAGCCCCTGTGTCTAGCATTTGTGGACTATGAAACAGCCTTTGACTCGGTTGAAATCTGGTCTGTTCTGGAGTCCCTGCAGTGCTGCCAAGTAGATTGGCGGTACATCCAAGTGATCAGATGTCTTTACGAGTCCGCCACCATGTCCGTCCAAGTACAGAATCAGCAAACAAGGCCCATACCGTTGCATCGAGGAGTGAGACAAGGGGATGTTATTTCCCCGAAATTGTTCACAAATGCAATGGAGGATATGTTTAAGACGCTGAACTGGAAAGGACGTGGCATTAATATTAATGGCGAGTATATCTCTCACTTGCGATTTGCAGATGATATCGTCATCATGGCAGAAACGCTGCAGGACCTACAACGGATGCTGAATGACCTGGCTGACTCTTCTGTACGCATTGGCTTACGGATGAACATGGACAAAACCAAGGTCATGTTCAATGAACATGTTCTACCGGAACCTATTGCGATACGCAGCGCCGTTCTCGAAGTTGTTCAAAAATATGTTTACCTAGGGCAAACATTGCAGTTAGGAAAAAACAACTTTGAGGGCGAGGTGAACAGGAGAATTCAGTTGGGTTGGGCAGCATTTGGGAAGCTACCCACAGTGCTTAAAGACGAAGGTCTTTAATCAGTGCGTCCTACCCGTCATGACATACGGAGCCGAAACGTGGACACTAACGGCACGGTTGGTCCACAAATTCAAAGTCGCTCAGCGAGCTATGGAACGAGCTATGCTCGGCGTTTCTCTGAGGGATCGCATCAGAAATGAGGTGATCCGTCAGAAAACCAAAGTCTTCGACATAGCTCACCGGATTAGCAAGCTGAAGTGGCAGTGGGCTGGCCATATTAGCCGTAGAACCGACAACCGTTGTTGGGGTAAACGAGTTCTAGAGTGGAGACCGCGTCTCGGCAAACGTAGTGTAGGACGTCCTCAGGCACGTTGGAGCGACGATTTGCGCAAGACGGCTGGCACAAACTGGCTGCGAGAAGCCGAAAATAGATCTAGGTGCAATTGGAGAGGCCTATGTCCAGCAGTGGACTGCAACGGGCTGATGATGATGATGATGATGACTTAGTATGTGGGTATTTATTTACTTGTTTTTCTTCACGATCGTTATAGCCAATTGCCTCGGATTCCAACTACAGCGGTACAGATTACGTGTATCGAGCGACATCACGTTCATTTCTTGTATGATGAAGCAGTGAATATTGGGGTACCTGAGACGAATCTCTGCGAAGGCCGTATTGATCAATTTTCCACGGTTTAGTGGGTTTCTTATGTTGTCTAAGAAAGAAAAATGTTATGAACTATCTGCGGTCCGCTATTGTACCCGCGTTATTTTCAAACCAGCAAAAAATTATAGCAAGATCTACGAAAATAGGTCTACCATTCTGTCAACAAATGACGTCATCCATTAAGTTGGTTTTGTAGAGAATGACGCGTCATCTGGGGACACCGGAACCGCATACTTGCTGTAGTATTTTATTGTATCATGGTACCTAAAAGAAAATACTAAGGTAAATGTCAACTTACTTTTTCCGACAAGAAATACTCTGTATTCCACTTGCTGTTTGATTAAACGCATGTGTAAATTTAACAGAAATTTACTGGTTATAATTTGATTGCTTTCGCTAAAAAATCACAAAAAAATTAAATAAACCAAAAAGAGGTAAGATAAGAAGGTACATAAAATAAAGCCACAAATAATCCACCCTACCATGATAGCGACGACTTATAAGAGATAATAATACGGCAGAATGAATCCCCATTAAAAAAAATATTACTTCTGAATAGAAATAAAACTTAAGTATTTTAGGTTTTAATCACGTTGTTTTTACTTGCTGATAATAATCATTTTTGTTGTCTAAAATTAAATTAAATCTCGCAGTCTACCCTGAGGAGTGAGTCTGTAAATGTTTCAAAACGTAGGAACGGCATTGATTCAATGCTTATAATAAAAACCTAAAATGGGTTCTATTTCAAAACAAAGTCGCGAAAACAGAAGAAAAATCTATTTCTTTAAAAATGTTCACATGATCCGCCCCGTATGCAGAGAATGCAAAACTGAACTATCTTACTTCTTACTAATAATATAAACGCGAAAGTTTGTATGGTTGTTACTCTTTCACGCAAAAACTAAACCGATTGCGATGAAACTTGGAATATAGGTACCTGGGGACCTGGATTAACACATAGGCTGCTTTTTATGCCGTTATTCCCGTCCCGCGGGAACGGGACTTACGCGGGTGAAACCGCGGGGCGCAGCTAGTAATAGATATAATGCACAGACAATGTATAATTCTTAGCACTTAGGTTACTGTAAACATATAACATAATATCATGTATTAATTTTACCTTAATGGTATAATGATCGCAATTTTCTGCCGTGGCCTGCATTTGCTGTATTTAAAATAGCCGCCGTGGGATATGGTATTGTTAATGATGATTAGCGATGCATTGACCGGCAAAAATTCAGAAATTGGACCTATAAATTAACATCATTTAGGTAACTATGTACATTTGTAATAATACTGTATTTCTAATATAATTAGGTATCTACTATCTTACTAACATTATAAACGCAAAAGTTTGTAGGTATGTACGTAAGCAAGTATGTGAGTTTGTTACTCTTTCACGCAAAAACTACTGAATCGATTGCGATGATACTTGGAATATAGGTAGCTGAAGACCTGGAATAACTCATAGGCTACTTTTTATCCCGATGTTCCCGCGGGAACGGGACTTACGCGGGCAAAACCGTATTATATAAACGCGAAAGTTTGTATGTAGGTATGTGACTTTGTTACTCTTTCACGCAAAAACTACTGAACCTATTGCGATAAAACTTGTAATATAGGTAACTATATACCGGGAATAACACATAGGTTGCTTTGCATCTCGATATTCCCGCGGAAACGGTACTTACGCGGGTTAAACCGCTGGGCGCAGCTATTAGTATTAGTATAAATGTGAAAAATTGCTATGTAAGTTAAGTAGAGCCTAAAATTGTATGAAAATATGTAAATAAGCAAACCTACCTAACCATGTTTGTTACACTTTCACTCAAAAACTACTGAATCGACCGAAGGAACTAGGTATTTTATACCGATATTCTCGTGTGATCTGGACTTACGCGGGTGGTAAGTATAGTCTACAGTCTACTACAGAATGAAAGTAAAAAAGTAGATTATACCTCTACGGATTTTTCTCACCTAAACCGGGTGGTATTTCAGGACACAAAAGCTTTCGCAATTTCTTACTCCGCTCAGTTTGAACAGGGGAAGTTTTCTCCTTTATCTTATCTGGTTGAGTTTCTACAGAAACTGTCGAGTGATGGCTTGTGTGAGTAACCGCCTTTGTAAACATTTCGATATTGATTTCGGTGTCTGTTTTTTCAGCTTGCCTAAAAATAAAATAAATAAAAAAAGCTTGCTGAGTAGGTTCAATTTTTATTTTTTAAGTGATTAGTTAAGCAACTAATCACTTAAAAAATAAATCCTACCTACCTTTTCCAAAACTAAAACAGAACCCTTTTATTTTAAGATTACTCGCTATTTGCCCATAATTATTTAAGCTGAAAATAAATGTTTACTTTTGATTCTGGGTGTTTTTTTTTTCAATTTCATTGTTTCATGTTTTACAAAACAAAAGTTGTGGTAGTTAGGTACGTACTTGGTACATATATCCGTTGCTTAGTATCCATAGTACAAGTCTAGTTGTTTAGTTTGGGGCTAGATTGCAATGTGTGCAATTTCCTCCAATATTTACTTAGGTAAATCTATATAGCAATATTTAGGTATTTTATAATTGAAACTTTATACACGCGGATAAAACGTCGCGGGCGCCTCCTGTAATCTGCATCCTGCATGTATACGGCCTTACATTACACTGGTAAAATAACAAACATTAATGCTAATAATTGGTGGGAGTCTTATCGCCTGGTGCCTTTGTTTGTTATCATTAGGATAGTCCGCACTTTGACTTTGCCAAGCATTAAAAACTTTGACGAAAATTTTCGTATTTATAAAGTCATCAGTGGTCTTTGCAACTATTCTAAGTTTTTGCTTTGCAAAGTTCAAATTTTTTAAATTAGGAATGTAAACCAATCAAAAATACCTACTGGCCTAAACTTTGCTTTTATGTTATGAGTATGACTATGAAGATCTTTTCGTTTTATTCGTATTATAAAATGAATTTCGACTATAAATTCAAATCCAAAGTTTATGCTTAGCATAAACTTAAGTCTGAGCAAAGTCTAAGTACGCACTATAGATTTCCGCTTAAGCATAATGACAAACAGACTATATCTACATTGACCGTCTGTGTTCCTATATGTTGACCGTTCCACTGCCGCCTTTCACCCTAGATGACTGTTTTATATCTTAGACCATATCATCAGATCATTATCATCAGACCATTATCATCAGATGAAATAGTGGTCAAACGCTCATCTGTCGTGTGTACAAAAAATACCTTATAGAATCCGTAAATATAGCACCGGCAGCGGCCTTGAGACTATTGCCTCGTTCCGTGAAGAGCTAGTCATAGATTTGAACCAAGTTAACAGCATGGAGTAGGCAATGTTGAAAAACGCCAGCCCCATGACCAACAGCGTTAGATTTCGAATCGACCGAGGCCCTAACATTACTGATGATTATGCAAATTAATAATGATTTAAAATGTAGGAAAATAAATTATGTAGGTAGGTATGGTTATAACCGGAATTACATTAGAAAACTATTATACTACTCTTTGATTAGAAATAAAGAGAGAAAAGAGCCTGACATGTCGTGACGTTACGCCACAGAACACTATTACTCCTAGCGGAGAAGAACTATAGGTTCATACATTCGATATGCGAACACAGCGCCCCCTAGCGCTGCAGTTCCCGCCCACATGAACTACGATCGCGCGGGAAACGCTAGGGAAATTTAAATGCTAGTATTACTTCCGCACTCAGAGACGTTTATTGGTTAAACTATCATTACCGTAAAGATATTCGAATTCTTTATATAGTGATAGTTGTAAGTAACCATAAAACGTATCTGAGTGCGGCAATTAGTGATTGAACATTTGAATCATAGCACAGTATGAATGGGTTGGATAACACAATCAATATTACTTGTGGACTCTATGCGTCAAATGTTCGATGACTGAGTTTTCAAGTTTGATTGCACCACGAGTTTGGTATAAGTATAATATTATAATTACTTATAATTATAAACCAAACTAATGCTGGAAATAAATAAAATATAGTCTCGATGATGAAATTATTTATTTAGATCGAAGCATGTTCCATGTAGGCTTGTTGTGGTACGTTTGTAAGTAAGGGTTTGCTTCGTTTTCGGTCAACTAACGAGTCTTATGTATAGAAACCACAGCCGCAGTGGCAATAGCCTCTTGCTGTAATTCGTCTGAAATAGATTAATACTATATAATCTCTACAAAAATATCCCGTAGTTCAAGCCTAGCCTCTATCACTTACGCTAAGAAAGGGTCTATTGTCAATAACCAAACTCATTTGGAGTTACAGGTCAGTCTTTTTACTAGAAAATTTCTAAGTCATTTTAACACAACAAAAATGTTTGAAAATCGGCATTTTTGTACCAAAGCATTTGACAAAAACGGCATTAGTATGCCAACTCCTATAAATTTGACATTGTTGTCATTTTCGGAAGATGTCGTTTTCAGAAGTTGTCGTTTTGGGAAGTTGTCTGTGCTATTTTCATACAAAAATCGGCCCGTCTCGGCTCGGTGACAATGTAATATAAATCATCCCTGAATTGTTGTGGCCAACAATCTTTTTATGAATATTCTACTAATATCATAAATAGGATAAACAAAATAAAACACTTTATTTATCCTGTTTTATCGCGTTTTTATTCATTATTTAAACCGAGCTTTCGCTTTTTTTGAGCTAGTTAGGGATAAAAATAATTATAATTCAAATAAGAATTTCATAAAAAATATTTATTGCTATCAAGTTAAATGTTAATTAATAAAATTAAAAATAATACATGTCAAAATGCAAAGTCAAAAATTATTACAATGTCAAACTTAAAACTAACTTAAACCTAATCAAACAATCCGCCCCTAATTGTACCCGGAGCAAAGGTACCCATAACGCTGGCAGCATTGCCCCGCTGTATGGCAATCGCCAGCCTTTGCTCCAGGTACGAACCGGAGCGGGGGTCACCTGTTCTCTCCCGCAGTCTACGCCCTATCTCCCCCACCAGGTCCTTCGCCTCTGACCCCCAACAGCCCATGGTCTCCACCGCCAGAGTTTGGAATAAATACTGCGGCTCCATCGCTGCATATTTCTGACGCTTCAAGCTGGCAGCGCCCTCCGCCGCCGCCCCCGCCAAGAGGACGGTGCGACCCAGGTGGCAGGCCGCCAAAGTGCAGACGCACGTGGCATCCCATACGAGGCACCTGCCATTCTTCCAGGGTACCAAGGTCAACCCGTCCGGCCTCTTACCGTCCGTCCTTGATAAACCTGGTGGCTCGAGCACACAGGGGACATTAGCCGACACTAAGGCTCTCCGGACAACGTCGTTTAAGGCGTGGTGACGCGAAAACCTTCCCGCGCTGCGACGACAACTAAGTGCATGGAGACCGTCGCTTCCCACCATCGAGCCGCAGGTGCATCTATGGGGTTCACACACCTTGCAGCCCAGGCGGAGGGCCACTGCCACACGCAAAGAGTCGTCGTCGAGCAAAGTGCCCAGATGAGGCGAAGGCAATGCATGCAACCACGCTCCGGACTCTGGTTGTGCCACCGCACGGAGTCTGGCCAAGTCTGACCCCACCGCACCGTCCAAATTCCGCTTATGAACTTGTCTGGCTCCAATGTCATCCCACGACCGCTGTATTTGAGGAGACTCCGGGATGGACTCACCAGGGTAAAGAGCACGCCAGGCCGCAACCGCCTCGGGCACAAAAGGGATGCTCGCCTCGCCGCCATTGGAATTAAAAATTACAGCGACAAGGTCCGCAACCCCATGCGCAGAGGCAAGAAAGGCCGGCAAGCTCAAATCCCCAGCACGCCGTATCCCAAGGCCCCCGTAGCGGATTGGGAGAGCGGCCTGAGACCACTGCTCCTCGCTAAGAGATACATTGACAATATCTTCCACAGCAGACCTCAAGCAGTTGTCGAAAGAAACCACCTCTTCGTGGCACATCCAAGCTGGAGTAGATCGCAGAAGGTATGTGATTCTTGGAACCGCGAAACACATACGCAACAACACCAGAGCTACATGCGCGGACAGATGTTTGAGATTTGTAATTCAAATTGAAAACTATTACAATAACTCTATAGTCTGCGTACACTGGAACGTTTTTACTGCAATAATTATGAGGCGGTAGTTTATTGTAACTTTTAAGAATGTTAAAAATAGACAAATTACATCTCAGTCAACCTTGAAAAAGCCAACTGTAAAGTTGGCGAAAGCTCGGTTCAAATAATGAATAAAAACGTGATAAAACCGGATAAATAAAGTGTTTTATTAGGCAAAATCGCGAAAACCATAGAAGAAATTAGGATAAACAAATAAATAAATTCCAAATACCTTGATTTGGGTTAGTGGGATATTTTTATTGGGCTGTTCTAATGACATTAAACCTTGTGAAGTGCTAGCAACAGGAACGATCTGAAACACATAGGCACATTTTGTATGAGTTGTTGTGGCCGACCATCTTTTTATGAATATTCCACTAATATCATAAATGTGAAAGTAATTTTGTGTTGTTTTCATGCCTAAACTCCTGAACCGATTTTGGTGAATTTTGGTATTGAGATTGATGGACCTTGGAGAAGGACATACCTACTTTTGATTTCAATTCTGAGTAATACCGAGGGGCACAGCTAGTTTGATATATTTATCTATATATATAAAAAAAGTCGTGTTAGTTACACCATTTATAACTCAAGAACGGCTGAATCGATTTGTCTGAAAATTGGTGGGGAGATAGCTTAGAACCAGGAGAAGGACATAGAATACTTTTAATCCCGCGGGAACTGAAACGGGACTTACGCGGGTGAAACCGCGGGGCGCATCTAGTATCCATATAGAATTAGATCAAATTTACTATACTTAGTAAAGAAATAGGACCATGAAGTAGGTAGTTATATTATGTACGTAGTTACAACTCACTTGTATTTTTGGTGTTGGTGGTGCTGTTGACGAATGAAGCTCCTTACTTCGTAACTCGACTAATATGTGTCGAGCCTCAGTAGGTATGGCAAACTTATCAATCTCTTCCTATCATCACTGGTGTAAGATGAATTATCAAAATGTCCACCACACAGAATTTTGTGTTGTTTGTGTAACCTGATCCATGATGGAACAGAAGACCAATGTTCATCAGGGTAACAAAATGTAGACCATACTTTAGCCCTAAAATAAAAACACATGTTGTAAAACTTGACATTTTTATAGAGGTATTCTTCTGTGTACAGGGAGCAAAGGATACTTACTACAAAGAGTTATTTACAGAAGGCTCGGGAAATTGGTGAAAAGTCACCGAAGAGTCTTCTTTCTGCACGAATACCACACTTATAACAAAAATCGTCAATTTCGCCACGGAGTCTCTTTCTCACAATATAAACATCGAAAATATTATCTTAATTGAGTCTCTTTTTCATAGTACCACTGCTCTGCAATATTAAATTCTAGCAAAAACTCAAAACAAAACAACACAATGAAAAGTTTCTGAAAATTCAAAAAACGCCATTTTGTTTGAAAATGTTTCGGTTCCAACCATAGACGAAATATTAAATGAAGTAAGTTGAAGCATAATCTTTGCTGTCTTGCTCTTTTGTAGAGCTTTATCTCAGTTCAAAACATCCCACCCTCATTTGATGCTCGTGTTGGCATGCGTCTGTTAAAGAGCTAGTCAGATCCAGATGGGCATAGATGATAATATTATACTCGTATTTATTAACAGCAGAAAGATATGCGAAGGGTATTTATATTCGGGATGATGAATCGCAATAGATGAATTGTTTGGCCAGATGTATCGCAACAAGCAACAACCCAAATCTTTGCGTTATCGCGATAGTAGGTATAGCCAAAGCATTAGTGATAGTTATACTAAAATCGTAGTGATTATATTCTCTTTGACTAAAATTGACTAAAATACATCTAGAACATAACTTCTTTGATTTCAGGTTGCTTGATTTCAGGCTTTTCCTGACCACAAATTGCCAATGTCACGTAGTGAAAAAAATTATGTTAAAACAATACATCGCGTATACGTACGACTAATATACAGTCTGCACGCTTCCTTGGTACTTGGAAGGAAGGGGTTGTTCGTACGTACTACGTATTCGGACGTTACCGCACTAATGAAATTCGGACAAAAACGTATCCAAAGTGCGCCCGACACTATCTACGGTACTGAGACCTCATAGCATGAAGGAGGTTTGATCAATCAAAGACCGGCTATCTTTCCATGCGTCAGTATGAAAATGTCGTGCCATCATGTCATTTTTTTCTGATCTTTCGTCAACGCGTTGCGAAATTAAGTAGATTTAATAAAATAGTAGAATAATTGACAAAATTCACAGATTGAAAAATGCCAAAATACTACAGATACAAAGCCTTTGCGGAAAAGCCGATGCGTAAATTGAAACGTAAAGAAAGGGAACAGAGAAATGTAGAATGGTAAGTTACGTACTGTCAAAGTTGAGCTCATTGGCCTAAATGTAGGTAGTCGTGCGGGTCAAGCAACACATGGAGCTATCTTTCGACCTTGGACGGGTGCACGAGTTCCTCCGTGCATCGGCACTGCACATAAAGCAGATGGTCCAGGTTGTTATTTCTGATACCTTTTTATGCAAATCAATGCAGATATTTTCATGAACCATTAAGAACCTTACTGGTTCACGAAAAAAAAACAACTTGTAAGTAACTCATTTTCTGTATTCAAAAAAGGGTTACCTACCCTAGTGAAATATCATTATAATTGCACTACCTCGATTGGCAAAATCTACAAAAGAAATTGTATTATCAAAAATCCTCACGTGAGACGGAGTTCGAACCCGTGCCCCTGGCGAGTGCGCTAATCCAAGACCATGATGACTACCTTGTTTTATAATAAAACATTTTTTAATAAATTTCAAGGCTCAACAAACAAGAAGGAGACAATATAGATCCAAAGAAAGACAATGTTTTAGCATTAATTAGTTCTGGTCATTCACCCGCATCGTCGTGGTATATGCGACGAACATCATGGAGGACGTCCTGGTTTTCAAAGGGGTTGACCGCGTACCTAACTCCAGATACTCGAGGTAATGTCAGGATAAAATGCCTAAGGTCGAGCGGGGCAATTGCGTCCGCAGCTAGTTAAATCATTGACTACAACTCCTTTCTATAAAATCTTGGGTGTGTGATATTGATATAATACTATTAATAGTGATATAATATATAAACGGATAAAATCGAGCAGATTCGATATTACGCCTTTTTTATCCGCAATTACTGCCTAAAAGCTTATAGAAAAGAAGTTGTAGTCATTTAATTTAATTAGTCGCCGACGTTGTTGCCCCGCTCGACCTTATATTATTGATGGAGTCCCAATCTTACATCATGGAGGACAGCTTGGTTATGACTAGGGTTGACCGCGTATCTGACTCCAGAACGACTGCCTAAGAACTTATAGAAAATAAGTAACAATAAAACACTTTATTTACCGGATTTACTCGCGTTTCAACGATGATTTTTAAACGAACCGAGCTTTCACCAACTTTCAAGGTTGTCAACCTTGAAAAAAAAACCAATTGTAAAATTGGCGAAAGCTTGGTTCGTTTCAAAATCATGAATAGAACGCGATTAAACCCGGTAAATAAAGTGCAAAATCCCGAAAACCATAGAAGAAAAAGGAAGTTATAGTCATTTAAATTAATTAGCCGTCTCGACGTGATTGACGAAATGTGGGTACCTAATCTTTCTCGGTGGTTAAAAAATACTCATTAATCACCCTGATGTCTTTTACGTGACAGGAAATTCGGATCTGGTAGTGATTTTAACTGAGTATTAAATGTAATGTCATACATGTCCTGGTGCCTTTTAGAAAATGTTTACATTAATGTGTGTGATTGGTAGGTAATCTGTGAAACAATATTTACACCTACACATTTCATATTAAAATTGCGTTAATCTATTTATTTATGTATACCTGCTGTGCAGGTTTTCGTACTTCGTTACAACTGGACAATCAACGAGTGCATGTCATCAACGTTCCTTTGTCGACTGGCACGATGTGGGCGGAGAGTATGAGACGCTACCTGTGAATGTAATTGGGCTGTATGGAGCAACCGGCTTATATCAAACCTTTTTGATTCTAAAAACATACCTAAACCTATTTAAAAATAATTTCATTTTAAATTGAAATAAATAACTTGACTAGTTTTTCCTTTTGTTTTCGCGACTTTGTATTGAAATAAAACTCATTTTTCGGTTTGAATCGCGTCGTTTTTATTATCAGTATTGTTGCAATGCCGTTTCGACGTTTCGGAGCCCTTTCAGTCTTCTTCCTAAACGGAAAGACGACGAGGTCGGTCGACTGACAATAATAACAAACAGATTAAAACCGGAAAAAATATGTTTTATTTTAATTTTAATTATTAAGTATTTTCGGTTTTAAAGCACTTACCAGAGTAGGCTAGGATACCTACAAGTTTTTTTGTTTCAAAACTTTGGTAGAGTAATTGTGTTTTTATTACAAATATTATGTTAAATAACAAAGGAATAATGAATAAAACTTACATATTTAAAAACAAACAATATATTTTATTCAAAAACTACTTTCACAAAATTAAATTAAACATAATATAACGCATATCACCTTTATTTAAGTACATAGTACATACTAAAACTATGGCTTATTTTATGAGTAGGTATACATAGCTAGTCACTTATGGTTTGGCATAGCTAAGCGAACTATTATTAGGCATGTAATTAGTACCGGATGCGCGCGATTTTGAAGAAATTAAGAAAGTTTCATAATCTAGTTTTCAACGCTTAAACTTGCTAACTACATAAGTATATCATCTTCAGACTAAATTATATCCTGACACCACGCTCCGAACAGCAAAGTGAAGCCTATTTCAGTAATACTAAAAATATAAATGATAGGATGATTTATATTAGACAGTCACCCGGCCGAGCTGCGTTGTCCATTGCTCGGCGAGCAGTCGATTAGCAGTCGAGTCTGTTGCAATTCAACCGTTTGGCCGCCGAGCAACAGATAACGACGCTCGAACCCGGCACGGCCGGAAAACGGTCTAATATAAATCATCCCTAATTCGTTTCCGCGGTCAGTAGCAGGGGAGGCCAGCTCTTTAACAAACGCATGCCAACACGAGCATGAATGTGGGTGGGATGTTTCTGAGATAAAGCTCTACAAAAGAGCGAGACAGCAAAGATTATGCTTCAACTTACTTCCTTTAATATTTCGTCTATGTTGGAACAAAATGGCGTTTTTTGAATTTTAAGAAACGTTTCATTGTGTTGTTTTTTTCCGCTAGGAGTAATAGTGTTCTGTGCTCAGTATGTCTACTGACCTATGACACTAGCTGTTACTCGTGTCGTACGCCTCTATGCTACCAAACAGTAGCACAGAGGCGTGTTACACGAGTAGCAGCTGGTTGTTTACTGAGCGGGAAAACATATTACTCATGCATTTAATTATTACTGAAATTGACAACAATTATTATTAAAAATAATAAAGTCGCGATATCATAATAACATAACGTAACGTTACATTTCGGTTTAGAAAGTATTTTTTATAAATACATTTTCTCTTAACGAAATGTACTTAGTTAAAATCTGCCAAAATATTATTGACGAGGCTTTGAAATGTGATTATCGAGATAAATTTAAAAAAGATATAAAATAATACGTGTATTAACATAATACATAAATATTATTATATCCAATGGGTGCTCAATATTGGATTGCTCTAAGTCTAAAAAGGTGGCTAGATTTTCAACTATGCTACATTTTCACTCGTTGCACACCGGTCATAGTAAGGTTCGAGCGATGAGTACGCTGCAATATGGATACGAGAATATATTGCGCAGCACTACTATCTGCACCACAATATAGGTACACCCCAGTATCTTTTATTTTCCTTTCATAACCTCGAGAGTCTTACCTAAAAACATTTTACTGTAATTAGGTAGGAATATATAATTGACACAAGAATATTATCATAAAGATTATGTATTTATAATTTGACTTTATTACTTATTCCCAGTTCCCATTGAGCTCCCATGGAATCCGTAAAATCGGCAAAAAAAGATGGTGCGGTCGAGGAACTATCACTTACTAAACGACGACGTTCCTTAAGGTGCGAACAGACATCGCGAGGCATTGTGTGACCCTTGCAAAGTTGCCATGGCAAGGGGTCCTTAAAACTATTTCATAAGAAAATGTCTAACATTCTTTATAAATCAGCGAGAAGACGGCTATAGAAAATTATATGTGCCATGAATGAATAGATAGTCACGGATGCTTCCCGGTGTCTGGACAGTGCGTGGTAACTGCGAGCATTCGCCACATACTCATACACAAATACGTTATTTGCTAATGCTGGCCTCAGTACGAAGAGACTGCTGGGTTTTGTTTGCGTGCTTACATGAGCATGTGTCCATAGTAATATTTTACTCGGGTCTTATTCGCGTATTGTTTCTTTTAAATTATCTTACCTCGACGTTCCGAACATGTTAAAATGATCTTGGTCGCGAAGGGACCCGGGTAAAATATTACTATGAGTACAAATCGTGTGAGTTTACAAAGTTTATGAGAATGTGTCGTTCAAAACGCATGCTTATTATGTAGAGGCATGCCTCCATACAATGTGTAGTAGGCATGTGGGTAGTGAGGCAGTCGCGTCGCCTTGCGATGTTTGTTCGTAGCTTTATATTTTAAGAAATATTTTTACGGGACAATAGAAAGTAAAACTTCACTCATGATTAGGTTCAAAGCCAAAGTATTTGCACGCGACGCACAACGCACTCAGATATAAACACAATATCTCTACTTTTATATCGGCTAATGACTAGTTTGGTAACTTTGTAATAATTGTAATGAATTACCTAGATTATGAAATTTCTATAAACCATCAAGAACTGACAACAAAATTTCGATTTTCACGTTCTATGGAAGTTGCATTCAGTAGCTTCTTCAATTTGGGTAACGTGTAGGTACAGATAAATAATTTGAGGACTAATTTAAAGAAATGTAAGATTTACAATGAACGGCACACATTTTACTTTGCTGAAGGAAATCTTAAATGCGTCCCGACCAGTGAACGGACATACCTACAAGGTGTAACGAGGACACTCATTTAAACCGAAAGGAGGTTGTTCTAGACGTCTAGGCGAACAACTTTTGTTCTACAACTTTTGGAAATTCGAAAATTTTAAGTCAAAAGTTTACTTGAAAAAACAGCTGTTTCTCAGAGTTAGAGGCCATTGATCTTAAGTTTTCCTTTGATTTAGTTTGGTCAACTACAATCAAAACTTTAATTGCCTTTATTTTCAACAGCTGTTTTTTCAGTGAAATGTACCTAACCTAAAAAGTTCAAATTTCCAAAAGTCGTAGAACAAAAGTTGTTCGTCTAGATATCTAGAACAACACCCTTTCGGCTGAAATGGGTATCCTCGTTACACATTGTATAAGTCCCGACGCACGCCGTTCAGTGTAAATCATACAAAAAGTTAGATCGCACTGCAAAAAAAAAACTGAAAGGATTTGTATAACACCATGGTTTCATTTCTACAAAACTCCGCGACTAATTCGTATCAAATCACTTTTTTTTTCTTGCAATATTTCACCATGTGGGTTTTTTCGCAATGCGGTCTTAAGCCGTGTTTACATTTTGGAACTAGTGTCGCGAAAGTTATAGTCATATTTCCAAAAAAAATGCGTAGCACCAGCGATATTGTGATAAAACTAGTGTCGAGCAACTTTTTTGTGAAGTTGACTATAACTTTCGTGACACTACTTTCGTAGTCAAAATACGACTTTATGCTTAGGTTAGGTAGAATTAGATACGCTATTTTTACATCAAATATACATTATACCTCACTTAAACCTACAAACAAAAATTGACTCAAAATATAATTATATTATTTACCAAATATTTACATATAAATTCTGTTTTATTAAACTTCTAAATGACCAAAATAACTACCCTTCATTTTAAATGAGATTTCTTTTAAATTTTTCATTCTAAATTCATATTAAGACATTTATCAATAATCAGGCAGATTTCTAATAACATTTTGCCTTTAAAATTGAAAACGATTATCTTAAATAGGTTAAAAATGTTTGAATTTGTAAACGTAAATTCAGTTTTAGGCCAGATTCGGTAACACTTCAACGGTCAATTTGAACAAAAACCAATTTCCAACAATAAAATTTTTTTTGAGAGATTCTTGTATCACATTGTATTCGAACAATTAAAAGCAAAAAAGATCCTAGACTAAAAAATCGTTATGTAATTTAGAAAGCTGCAGCTCAATTTTGAGTAGTTCTCAAATAAGCAGTGTTTATATATTCGGCATCACATTTTCAGCTAATGTTAAGAAACCAAGAATTCAATTCAAACTTTGTTTTAGGTCGTGTTTGTAGGTACTTACAGAGCAATAGCACGGTAGCAACTCGATAAGGTACATTTCTAATGAGCATTAAACATAATTTTTAAATTACAAAAACAAGCTACGTCTTTTTGGGATAGTTTAAGAGTACCTACACAAATTATATTTATTTATAATTAAATTAAATACAAAATGTTTTACACTTAGGTACCTCATATTTTACACTTTGATTACATTTATGTATTTAAAAGCTTTGAGTTTTCTAGGATAAGTACCTAACTACGATTTTATAAAAAAACTACTTTTATATATTTATTTTTACTTTAGGTACTATTTTTTGTTTTATGGGTTTTTTAATACTTACCTGAAATTATTGATTGGACATGATGAGATTTAAATATGAGTCTGAGTCAGGTCTGAGTATTGTATTTACAATTTGCTTTGAAATTATAAAGGGCTTTTGACACCATAAACATCCAGTTAAGCGGTTGTTCCACATGTTTAAGCTCCTAATTGGATTTTCCTTTATAAAAGGTTACTCGTTTATCCGTCTGTCTTTAGGTAAATGCACATTGCAACAGTCAAAATTAAATAAAAATGAATGGATAGTTAACTTTTTAAAGTTTTAATTAATCTTATACGTTTAACTTTTTCACATCTTTTTTGATGGCCTTATGAAATAGAATTACACTATGACATAAAATAATCCTATAACATAGAATCACCTCATGAAATAGAATCATCCTATGAAATAGAAACACCCTATGAAATAGAATCATCCTACGAAGTACAATAAAATCCCACGAAAACGAAATTTTAACGAAATGTTAAAATTCGTGTTTTGATAATATATTATTATAGAACGTCGTATTCAATATTTCAATTTATTTTATTTTATTATTGTAGATATCGCTCTAAGTGATATTTCTCGATATTGTCAATTGTGTGTCACCTTATGTATAACGGCCGTAGGTACATATTTACAACTTATATAATATATATAACCATATTTACATGATTTAATTTAATACATAATACGGACTAGCGGTCTATTTTATTTTAACTTAAAATAATATTGTACAAAAATATTACAGAATGGCATCATAGATGAGTTAGCTCATGTTGGTGCGTAGTTGTGTTTTTCGGGTAGGTATATAGGTAAGGTATCTTTGCTATCTTTGCGTAAAAAGTTGCCCATATTAGACGTAACTGGAAGCTTTAGTTTCCTGTACACCACTTTCACTTAGGTCCAAAATTGTGATTGTTTGTTTATACTCGCATTACGGGTACGGTATGCTGATACAGTCAATAATAATATTGTGTGTTGGCTAATAATATGGTGTATTGTGTAATACTATTCATATAAAATGTTCAAATCCTTTATTAAATTACATACGCGTACATTTTTACATACCTACCAATTACAAAAGAACGCCTAAATCAAAATCACAAATGCAACCACGCGCCGACGCGAGGTAAAACATTTATGAGCTTAAAATCTTAATTTATAAAAGTCTATAAAACTAAAAAAAATATAAAATGTTGAAATTCATTCTAACTTCTGAGAATCATTGGTTCATCACAAACCTAAAACTTTTTCAATTAAAAAAAAAAGTTTTCACAGGTAGGTTTTCCGGAATTATTTTATTATTTATTTTCCCGAATACCTCGAATTAAAACCAGTTTTTTTCAAAAGCGTAATAAAAATAAAGTACCAACCTAGAAAAAAATCATGTCCCATATTGTAAAAGTTATGTTGTCACCCTATAGGGTAGAACAAGTAGGTACCTCTACTTAAATATTTTAGGGGTAACAGGTTCAAAACTGTTTTTTTTTTCAATAACAAGAGATCACGATATAACATTGAGTAACAATAAATTCTTACGTTATCTCTTACTTTTACTTAGAAACTTACTAACAATTTACGCGACTAATAATAGATCAACCAGCTGATCGTTTGAAATTAATTAAATTCTTGGTTTCACGTCCATTTTTGCAATTGCAATTTAAAAACAAAATACAACAACGCTTATACAATTTGACAGTCGCAATAGTTAGTTTTTATTGCAATGGCAATTTGTTAGTAAACGCAACTGTCAAATTGAATATCCGTGATCGCAAAACGGACGCAAAAACAACAATTTTTCAGTTTCAATCGATATTTGTTGGAAACAGAGTTATATAATCAGCTAGCAGATTTCTCGAGAATGTAAAGATTCTTCTATAGAAGGCGCTAATTCAGTCGCTAATAAAATATCTTAATTATTAATTCGATAAAAGAAAAAATATTTGAGTCTAATTTTAACAGAATGATTTCACTCAATAAAGGAGTATTTCTTAATTTAACGATTGAGATTTTTCGAATACATTATGTATAATAGATTCTTTTTCACATCAAACCGAACATACAAAATACGTAGACGGAGGATCGAAAATGAAATAATAATATTACATTTAGTAGGACGTTGCACGCATGGTAATCTAGTCCCAAGTTAAGAAACTAGGCTTGTACTATGGGGGCATAAAAGTCTTATAGTTTGTAGTATAATACGAACGACGAGTTGTCAAACAGTAATAATACGAGACAAAAAGAGTTATTCTTTACCTCGCTCCCTCTTATTCATTTGACAATTAATCTTTCTCTCTTTGTTTTCTATTGTCAAGTAATGTCTTCTCCATTTATGATCCTACGTCTACGCAAAAAAAGAAAAGTCCTTACACGAAATAAAGCACTTACAGTAACCTACATGTTGCTAAAATAATTTAAAGCGTTCATACATTCACTCATGTTCACTCGGCACCGTCAAGGGCTCGCCAAAATGTTGCCAGATGAAATCCTGAGTCTTGGCGGAGTAGCTCGCCTCGTCGTTACCGGTCATCGCCAAACAATAGCTTGGCGAAATACATCCATCAGCTCCGTTCGTCGATATTGACTAGAACGTGAGTGTACAGATGGTACTGCCGAACTTGAACCAACTCGTATTCCAGAGTCGATAGCCCGTCCTTTTGGAATGTCTTGCTAGTTTGTGATAGAAGTTGGTATCTGAAAGTTAAATAAAATAAAAATTCAATAGGCATTCATCAACCACTATTTAAAAAAACCCATTAGATCAATTGAAAAGGAGTTTACGGGCAATCGAATATTTTACCATATTTCAATCTATCACTACTTAGACCAACACTGCTTTTGATTTTGATGTTTTTTTTTATTATCAAATGTGATTATTTCTATGTTATAAGTTATAAAAATAAACTTACCTTTTAGGATTGGGAACAGATTTCTTATGGTCTAACATCGCGTACCGTGCGATGGACATTTTGTATCTTGCTAAGTGATAGTTTTGTTTCTTTAATCTGAAATGTCGAATGGTACATATTAACTAACGGGAAAAGACAGATTGCCAAAGAAGAAGAAGTAGAGAAGAGAAGAAGAAGAGTGAGTTTCCAAAAAACCTCGAAAGTGCGTGTTTTAGCACTTTTAGCGTTTTGAAATGTGCGCAAATAACTATATAATTTGCGCACATTTCAAAACCCTAAAAGTGCAGCCATCAGTTAAGTGATAAATGTAGATTTCATGGAATGGACCCACGAACACACGAACGCCTATAATTACCAACAAAACTTTATGCATTCCTTTTCCATCATTTATATCCATATTCCGCCAGCTCTTGCTATCGAAGAACACGGCTCAGCGCGACTTATCGCATGATTACCGGCACTCAACCTACTCGAAGCTACGGCCCGATCACCTTTAGTTTCTTCTATTGTTTTAAACTATAAAGTTAACAATAAATCTGAAAACCTTACCTATAAGACATATCGTCGTCTTCACCTCCCCATCCCCAGTATTTGTTGGAGAACCCGTTGACCTTCGTGAACTGCTCCACTGTTACGGCTGACACCCCACCGAATATGTCTTCGTAGGGGAGCCTGAAGAGTGCCAACAAATCAATTAGTTTTAACACAAGACGTTATGGCATCTACTTAAAACTATATGTCACCAACAGTTTTAAAGAAAAGTAACGGAAGAAGTGAAAAGTGAAGAGGTAGAAAGGCTTAAAGCCAGACTACTTCCCATCAAATAAACTATACATATTACCCCATTGATGAAGCCCTTAACGATTGTTGTAAGAGGTCTGATAAGATAATGACCACGACCCTCAGAATGAAAGTCTAGGTTTTACCGGTAGACCAAGACCTCTTAACGCTTTTGATCAATAAAACACTTACATGAAGTTCCACTTGTCAATAGAAGCGGACATGTGCCTCGGTTGTCTAGGACAGGAGTACATATTCCTTGTATCAAGAGGTAGAAGATCTATGTCGTGGAATATGAAGCATTGCCACCCGCCTGCCTTCAGTCTTTGCGCCTCTGCGAAGCCGACGTTCATCAGCTTGGCTCGATTAAATTCTTTCCTACCTGAAATGGAAGAATATATAACCTTGTAATGTTGTTAGGTACCTACTAGCTATTATCTGAATATTAGACAGATAAATACTATAAGATGCGACCTGCTGGTTTGAAAAACTTCATAAAAGGTTTTCAGGTTGGCGATGTCAGTATAGGCATACTTAGGGACCGTCTCCGGAGCGTTAGAATCGCAGCGATATTATCGTCGAGCCACTTATTTTTATACAATCTCTATGAACATGTCTCCACACAGCAATATGTATATTGTATTGTAACAAATCGCCGCGATTCTAACGCTCGTGGAGACGGTCCTTTAGGCAACGCGGTTGACATGGTGCTTCTTAGCCTAACGATTTACAGTCTTCGTAAGCATTATGACAAGTGCGACTATGCGGCCTTGCTAGTTTATAGTGTACAAAAACGAAATATGTAGAAATAATGGTGTTTCATACTGTTAGGGGTCTTAGAACATATCTTTTGACGATTTGAACGACAAAAGACATATGGGAAAGAAAAAGGCCCGTCCATTAGATGCAATATGCTCGCACAGATATATTGCCATGCAGCTACTGTGTTAGAACAACTTTAAATATGGCTAGGTTCCGTTAGGCTTAAATATTTTGGGCATGTTTCGGACTTCTTTGCTTAATAAGATAAAGATTGGTGTCATTTTTCCAATCTGCAAAATTATATTTTACGATTAATGGCTGACAATCTTGCAGTTCCCTGTACAGATTCTGGATTGCGTTCCACCGCACCGTAGAGAGAATCGAAAATAATTCTAAAAATGCACATAAAAATGTTTCGTTTCATTCATTTATATAATTTTGCTTTTAATATATACTAGCTGCGCTCCGCGGTTTCACCCGCGTTAGTCCCGTTCCCGCGGGAATATCGGGATAAAAAGTAGCCTATGTGTTATTCCCGATATCCAGCTACCTAAATTCCAAGTTTCACCGTAATCAGTTTAGTAGTTGTTACGTGATTGAGTAACAAACATCCAAACACACACACTTTCACATTTATAATATTAGTAGGATTAAGTTCAAACCTAGGTATGTATTTTACTTACATGTAATGTAACGATCTGAAATTGTTGTTAAATGTAGTGAGGCCATTTGTACGCAAACCACTAAAAAGCTCATGTAACACATACTAAAAGCCAGAACGTAACACTGTGGGTAAGTACTGCTTATGTAGATATTTTTTGCCGTTGATGGCCATTGCTTATTGCCTTTGATATCGAAGGTGGAGAGAACTATATTGGATGGATACTAACTACGCCTCATGTGTATATCGATGGGCCACCGCTCAAGTGTGAAATTTTGCACAGCAGTAAGGTGTTGCGCGCGCTACTTTTCTTATAGATACCTATTTATTTACCTTCTTGTTCTATTATGAATATACCATACTCTATTTGTTGCTTCATAAGAAAAGGGTGCATATGGTTCAGGAATATTGCTAAATGCTGCTGTCGATCCCTGAAAAAAAAACCCATAGTAAGTAAGTAAAATTTGATTGATCTTAAGAAAAAATCGTTGATAATTTATGTATGTTTCATACTCTATTTCGTGTGAACGGTGTTGGTCTAGTGGTAAATACCCTGGGTTTCATTCCGAAGGTCATGGTTTCGAATCCCGGCCGCGTTCAATGTCTTTTTCTATAAGAAAACATTAAGTGCGCTATGAACATCGCTCTCACAATGAAGGAAAACATCGTGAGGAAACCCACGGCTTAAAGTCACGCACAAAGGTCCAGTAGTTAGGCTATTTGCAGAAAAAAAACTTTTACTCTATTTCGTTCGTTTGACCCAAATCAATTTTTGAGTTTGAATCAAGAGTGAGATGTACTGATGTCATTTTAAGTGAAAGCGAAAAAGACATCTGTCAAAATTCAGTTCAGCCTTGGAGGCATCTTGGAGATAATATTACCATAACTACTGGTAACATATTATCCTCTAAGAGTTCAGCATTTTGTTAAAACAACGTGCTTCTATGGTTACATTTCTGTGCCTATTCTTACTTAAGATTTAAAATGGCATATCTCTAATTAAGTTACATTGAACGCGCTTATCCTACTAATCGAAAAATGAAAACATAATTACCTGTATGGCACAACAATTGCGACTTTGTGTCTAGCAGTGCAGTTTGGGGGGAAATATCTTCCACCCCAGTGGACTTCTGGGTATCTCTTTTCCACAATATCTAGTTCCAAATCAGTCTTATTAACTTCTATAGGGCCTGAAATATTTAATGACACAAAATATTGAAAAAAAAACAGTCTTGATTCGTCATCATTATCAACATCCACAGCTGGGCGTATGCTTCTATCCCTCTGTGCCATCCTCGACCCTCATGCCTCATCAAGAATTTATTTTAGTTTTGATTAGTATTTTCAAAAATAGTTTAATCTTATAGGCTTTAACTACTTTTAGGGCAGGTAGTTTTGCCCGATGGAAGATCTTCCCGTTGGAGTCCAACACTTCGTTTCGTTACTGTTATAAGTCTGTTTATCCAATAACTTACCTAAATCAGGTGGATTGTTGTCACACAAAGGCATCGCAGTCGCTTGTTCAGATATGGTAACACTTTTAATGCTTCCTGCTAGTTGAGACAACCATAAAGACGACGGAGAAGTCGTATTGCTTTCAGAAACTGTTAAATTGTTGGTTACTGTGAGATTCTGCTTCTGAAAGTTTTCTATCCTTTCCATATTCTGTTCTGTCACATTAGTTGCTATTGTTACGTTAAAATTTGTAACAACAGTGTTATTTTTAACGATAGTGATATTTCTAAAATTACTCTGAGATTCTCTCGGTTCTTTAGAAAAGTTTTTAAGCCTTGTGGAGTTTATTAGTGAGAGTAGGGGTGATTGTTTAGGCCACTGTGCTTGTGCTTGGGGTTTATCCTTTTCAAGTCTGTGGAATACAAAAAAATAACGATAAATAATCATAGGTACTTTGAGGAGATTACTAGGAGATTTAAATATAGGCCCTGTAGCCCAGGTTTAAACGAATATAAGAATATGGCTACGGTATCCCCTGCCAGTTATAACAGGCGATCAAAATCGATTTCTTGGTAGGAGGCTTCGGCCCACCGGTCTCCGGTCCACCAACCTAAGTCGTAACGAAGAGCAGACTGATCCTTGTTCCGGTACGAAGACCCACACGTCTACACAAAGCTAGTCTAGTGCTGGACAGCATCCAGTGACAAAGACGGATCTTGTTCCATTGCCGTCTTCATTCTTTTAGATGAGCAAGTTACATTTTAGACCATAGGCAGGCACCATAGGTTCCCTGAATAACTCGTGCTATACAGCTCACTATAGTTTTGTAAGGAAAGCATGATGAGTCTCTGCATCTGATGCAATGATGTATGTTTCTGCAGCATGATGATTGCCACGCAGTCTATCATAGATTAAGTTTGAGGCTTCACGATGACCAGGCAAATCTAACACTAGATGACTCCCATCACTAAGGAATAAAATAAGAAGTGACACTAGTGCGATTGCTCTAAAAGTATTGTATGAAACTCACCTGCTCGTAGGCTGGGTAGCGTTGTAGCCCGGTGAGTCCGTCCTGAGATACGTTCTGAGCGGCGAGGCGTCTAGTATCGATCCGAAGAGAAACTCGACCGCCGCTAGGGCGAGCACGAGCAGTAACAGCAGGCGGAGCGCACGCGTCGCCCGCCTGCCACCGCCGCCCGCGCTGCCGCCCATCAACGCATGCGCCGACGACACTTCGACCACTGGATACGAGAAACAATAAGAACAACCTTATTGTCACATCTGTGGCAGGGTGTTTTATACTAAGTTTGGTATGGCCAGTCACATTTGTGTCCAACATAAGAGGCAACTATGATGGCCTATGCATCTTACAATAAAATAGGGTCGCCATCATCGAAGTCGATGAGAAAGACTATACAAGAAAAATTAAGTGCGTGTTAAATTAGTGCACGAGTAGTAATGGTACGAGTACCTATATCATATTTATTAAAAAAAACACTTTTGTGTCATAAAAGTCTAACTTAAATGGGTATTTATTTTATTCTGAGACTAAGTACAATAAAGTATACGCAAACTCGTTAGCTTGAAACGCCAAGCCATTTGTGACTGAACAAAAAACTTCCGGCAAATGATTATGTCGAATCAAATTGTTTTATATTTATTGCCATAGCGTGAATCACAGGTAGACCTTACCTCCGATTTTGTGTAGTGCAATGATGGAGTTCGGTGGAAGTATCCCATTATACTCATTGAAGACTTTTACAGTTGTTCAGAGCAGTCTCCATGATTTGTGTCTGAAATAATGATAAAAAGTAAGTAAATAAATATATAGTTTGTTTAAATTTTGTTCAATAAGAAAATAAATTACAATGACAATAGTAAAAGTTTCCGAAAACAAATAGAACTGTGAACATTACACAGCCCTATATCCCTTGGTAAGCTAGCAATCAAGTGATATGGTTAGTCACCATTAATAGATATAAATCTAATAGTTACTTATTTTATAATTACATATTTCTATAAACGTGAAGAGACGTCCAGACTAGAATACGAATCTCTTCATAAAAAAAACTTTATTTTTATTCATTATTGGACATTCAGTTAGTTGTACGTTAATTAAACCTTTTCTACTGTTCAAACAATTAATATCAATGGGTTCAAAAAGAAAAATGTGGTGATTGCATACCTACTTAATACAATAGGTCATTCCACGTTGAAATAATAAATGAGCTCGACGTGTTTTGTTTGCAAACGATACCTACAATCCTAAAAACGTATGGTAATGAATGGTGAAATAATTCGAAAAGAAATTAGGTTGTGGCTCTATTATAATAACGAAGCTTTTTATGTTAACGGTACTTAATACTCACATATCAAAATAATTTTGTTATGCTTTTATAATAATATCTAGACCAGTAATTAAAACTAGCGTCACCCCGCGCAACTCATAAAAAGAGTTTTAATTTTTCTATAATATTAATTTATTTGCAGCAGTGATAGAGTTCTTCAACATCTACATTTCGGATGGTAGCTGCTGTCGTCTAATCATAATAATACTTACTGTTCTTTTTATTTTCCGGTGACATATTAATTTAGACTTCGCTCCGTACAATATACGAGAAATATAATTTAATAAAGCCCAAGAACTTGAATCGGCATATTTTAATATTTCACCAAATTCTTTAACAACATTTCACAAAGACATAAATCAATTTACCAAAGCTCGATTCAAAAGATTTTCGGTTTAAAGGAAATTAGTAATGTCAGTTTAAATTAGAGAAACGAAGTTCAAAAGTTATTAGAACTTGATGTATTTTGCCTTAGGGAATTCTTATTGCCTTCCGAATATAATATTTCCTAAAATACTATGGGGAATTGGATAATAATGATTAATGAGTCGTAATAACAGTTTACTCTTACATAAAACAAAAAACAATAATTAAGAAAACAGTAATAATAAAGCCGATTATTCACTACCAACCAAGATAAGTTACTTAGCTCGCCTGGTTTGGCGTAGTTTGCGGTGGACGACCATGTCTTTAGACCGCGCTCCAACCGCCAAAGAGAAATGAATTTTTCAACGGTATCTACTGTTTTAGGCTTTGACGAACGTTTTCATAGTGCGAAAGAGTCGTATGGTTATGAAAACAATGATATTTATGTTTGAAAGAGTCGATTGTTTGTGTGATAGGCGAATCCCTTTGTCATAAACGTACAATAGGCTATGGTCACGTATTTCGCGACGCTATGACGACGCTCCCCCCCATAACTTACCAATCTCCAATAGACGCCAAAATGTTAAAAGTGGTTTGAAGTATCTATAAGCACCTTCAGAAACTAAATTAATTAATATGCGCCCGAAATTAAATTTACACGCATTTGAACTAGGTTTCACAAAATTAAATGAAAATTTAGCAACACATCTCAACGCGTTCCCGCCTAAACTCCCGTATAAATATTGATAAATCTACGAAACGTTAGCTTAAATACCCATTTACAAAAGAGTTCCATTTTCAAGGTAAAGCTTTCAATACGCTTTGTTAATTCAAAACCACTTTATGGAAAAACGACCGACGGTAAAAACGAATTTTTATAAAGAATTTACATGCATACTCATTTTATTTCAAAGCGGAGAATTCAATGATTGAAATTTATGAAATGGGCATAAGTAGGGCGCTTCAGTAGTAGGTACCTACCAATATTTTTTAGTAAAAGGAAAACAAAAATTCCAAGAATTCTCAGCATTTTGATTAATCTTTTTGTGTGTGAGTTCTTTCCCGAAAAACTTCTAGTAAAGGTCGTCGATTAGAGACGAGTTTGAATTGCTAATATCAGGAAACCATTCTTCTTTTAGTTTGTAATAGAGAATGGTCCAGTTCTACGCTTATAACATATGTTTTTAGAATTATATCCTCTCATATTCGAAGTATAATACTAGCGATTAGATAGGCTCATAATTATTATCAATAAAGCGGGATGGGTTGATTGCTAATGACCACGAGGGAATTTAAGTAATACGAGTATAATACTGTTTTTGCACTCCATATGCGAAAGCCTTTTCTAGTATATTCATCTCAATGTTTTCTTTACATAAAACTATTACCTATAATCTGCTTAAAGCTAGCAACATTGACAATTTACTAGGTAAATAATAAATTTGTGATCCCTCCGATTGGATTTAATCCTATTAGAAAGGTTTTCAGTTAAAAGCTCACGAGAGAAGGATTATGTATAACATTTTGTGAGAGCATTTTACACGAAACCTCCTGCAGTGATTTAATATTTTTAGGGTTCCGTAGCCAAAAGCAAAACGGGACTTTTTTGCTATGACCCCGCTGTTTGTCCGTCTGTCTGCTATCAGGCTGTATCTTACTTATTAACAGTGACAGCTAGACAGCTTAAAAAAAACTGAAAGAATATAGAAGTGGGGCTCTCATACTACAAACGTGATTTCTAAAAGTTAAAAGCAACGTTCGCGCGATTTACTTTTACCACTGGCGCCATCTAGTGATAAAAATCGGGTTTAATTTTAGGACACAATAGTGATAATGGCACGGAACCCTTTGTGAGCGAGTCTGACACTTTTAACGAAATTGTATTTTGTTATAGTTGTTTCGCTTGGTTCATATTTCAGCGATTCATTTTGGTGGAAAATATAAATCAAGTGTTGACTTGAATTATAAAATGCTGCCTCTCTCGCCCTCGGCAAACTAGAGGCGCAGGTTGGAGTTTTGTCACAGGGTATGTAATTTTTGATGATGCATTTTTCTCCTAAATAAATATTTCTATTGATAAAATGTTAAAAATAATCACTGCAACGCGATCAAAGCCAGATAATGAGCTTAATTATAATTTACTCTGTAGAGATAGAGCTAAGATACTTATGATGAGAAATAGGTCCTCCACCCACCTATACCCCTTGTTATTTAATACGCATAGATTTTCCGTTTAAGTTTAGAGCCCCTCCCAAAATACCTGCTATAAAATATCTCCGGTAGAGTTTAATAACCTGGCGCGGACAGGTGATAAGTCATGAGGTTGGTATTAGGCGTACAATAGTCTACGCCTACTGTACGCTTCGCTGTTGGAAGGTCATCTAGTAAGGAAGGAAAGGATTTTCTTTATTATACGAATATCCTTGTCTGTCAACGAAATCACAGGAAAATTTAATAGGTTAACTTGCAGGTTTATAATATTTTGGTGTTTTATTAAAACGGTTATTTTTGCCATCCGCCGTGGCAAAACACAGTTTACCTAGTGGTAAACTATGTTTTCGCTGATAGATTATCACATTAATATTATAAATGTGAAAGTTTGTGTGTGAGTAAACGACTACCTATGTCTGTTACTCCTTCAGGATTAAACTACGAAACTGACAGCGATAAAACTAAAACGTAGCTGATAGCTGGAGATCTGCAATTACACTTTATGCTACTTATATCCCTATATTCCCACGAAAATCGGAACTTACGCGCAAAAAACCGTGGCGCGCAACGCAGTAGACCTAAAAAGGTCCTTATAGCAATTCTGCTAGCAATATTGCTTTTTGACAGATTCACAATAACCGTACACCTGTCATAGAACAAAGCGGTGAAAACAAGGTGCACATTTATCGTGAATGTCTAAAAATGCAATATTGCTAGCAGAATTGCTAAAGCGGCCTTTTTAGGTCTACAGATCGGAATCGAAATAATTTTACATATAATTGTAAACAAAACGGGGTTAAATTTTTAAATTTTTACTATTATATAATAAGGATAGAATATTTCTTTAACCATACAAACAACGATTGAATAGGCATAGGAAAATGTTAATAATACGTACTGTACCGATCTATATCTTTGAAGTAAGTATGCCGACCGCGCTTCCAAAAGATAACGAGCTTCCGAAGAACGAGAAAATTGGATGAGTATCTTCCTTTTAGCCTATGAACCTATTAGAGCGTATTATAGTGTGTTTTGGGACTGTAGATGTAATGAGTGTCTATTATCGAAATAGGCAATCTATAGGTTACACGTTGGTTCCACATACACTCTGTCTCAGAATCTTAGATCAAAATTTTTAACCATATATTCAATATATCAAAGGAAAATAAGTAAAAAAGGAGCTATCGCTTTCAAATAAATTAATAAGTTTTTTTTTCAAATAAATTAATCAGATCTTTATAAACGTCTATGGAGTCATTCCTGTTAGAACTGTCTAACTAAACATTCTCTTTAACATCATTAAAATTGCACACACACCCACACTTAAAATGAAAATATAACTGACAAAGTTGCAACTGAACTGCAATATAAACTTTATTAACTCTAAAATGTCTAGTTTTTTAAAATTAATTTCAATTACATTGAAATTGTTAGTCTAGTTCGTAAGCATTTTTCATTGATTATAAAATAAAACGTACTTTGATTGGCAATCGCTTATACTATAGCATTTACAAACAAAAATAAACAACCAAACTTCGCTTTCCGAAACAAAATACAATCCTTGAATAAAATATTTCAATGTGAAATGTTTTTGAAACCCAACAATGAATTTGTGGCTATTAATGTCAAACATGTTTATTTTCCCCTCTAAATATATTGATAAAATAATTAAAAAATTGATATCGATGCGTTTCTATAATTTTTTATTGTCTTTTATTTAAAATATAATGTAAAATAATTTCCGGTTGCTATTCATTACATAAATAAATCGATCTCATTTAAATGTTTAATGGGTTTGAGGTAGCATGTTGGTCATTTTAGAGTTGTATACAAAACGGGTAAACACTGTCATGTAATACATAGAAATGATGCGAGGTACTGAAGTTCAGCTACTTGGCAAAGTTACGTTAACTGGCACTGCGTAAACGAGCTATTAGGTACCGACCAACTCGCTTTCGAAATAACCCTCGAATGGTCCAATAATAAAAAGTAAAAGGTTATGTATGTAGGTTTCGGTAACTTTTACGCGACCAAACCCGATGGCCCCGTATAATTCCGCCATGAATATAAAACCTCAAAGGTGGTCGAACCTATTCGGATAGGCGGAACCGTTTTTGTAACATTTTATTGACGTACGAAATTACGCGAAAACTTAGTTGCAGAGGTAGTGGCTAAATGTAGGGTGATTTACAGTGTCTTTTTCAGACTTTCTATAAGTAAAAGTAAGGAAAAAATAATAATAATCCTACCCACAGAATTTAGATATATCTCTTATGAGAGACTATTAGGTTAATGTTCGCTTGACAGTAAAGCAAATGTAAGACTAGCCTTCCCTTTAACTAAAATTTCTTTACAAAAATGAATACCCACCTAGGAATGATTTATACTACACTTCACCCGGCCGTGCCGGGTCCAAGCTTCGTTGTCTGTTGCTCGGCGGTCACTCGGTTGCAACAGACCGATCGACTGCTCGCCGAGCAATGGACAACGAAGCTCGGACCCTGCACGGCCGGGTGACGGTGTAGTATAAATCATCCTTTACACGATTTCCGTTCTTTATTATCGACAAACACCACTGCAGTCTTCGGGCAACCACGGTACGCATTATACAAGGCGAAAGTGTTGCCGAAACGTCAAGGAAATTTTCTACAACCCGATCTAGACATATTGTTCTATAATAATAGCAATAGAAATGGGTACTTAAGAGGAAGTATCAAAGGAAATTCAGGCCCTAGCCCTAGTCTAGTATTAAAGAATATAACTACGGTATGCGCTGCCCATCGTAAAGGCGATCAAAAGGAGTTTTTGGTGGGAGGTTTCGGTCGAGGCTTGTTCCCACCCATACACTCCCATCGCCGCCACCCACTGGCCTAAGTCGTATCGCCAAGCGGACTTGTCCGTATAAATAAGACGTGTAGATCGGTACAGACACTAAGGCTGAAATCTATAGATAGTGCGTAGGTACTTTGACTTTGCTCAGACTGAGCTTAGCAAAAACTAAGCATACAATTTGAATTGAAATTTATAGTCGAAATTCATTTTTTATTATACAATTATATCAAAAATAAAAACAATTTCATAGTCATAAATAACAGAGAAGCAAAGTTTAGGTCCTTATCCCGAATTTTTAAAGGTATGTAAATGATTTCGCGAACAAGTTGATTTTGGAACTGATGATGCTCATCTGTCGGAGTCGAGTTTGAAATGCTTCACTGTCAAACTAATTTAACCTTCTAGTCTCTTATAAAGAACTGTGTAAATCAATACTAATATTATGAAGAGAAAAGATTTATTTGTTTGTTTGTAATGACAACCATAGAAGAAATTAAATCGTGTCAATTTAAAAACTTTAGGTACTAGAAAAAATTCACCACGCTGCGACTGAACTTTTGTACATGTATTTTTAATTTAAAATGCCTAGAGCAATAAACAAAAAACAACAAAATATTTAATAAGTTTACTTATTTATCAACACAATCAAAATATCCCCTTTCTATGTACGTAAGCAAATATTTCCGCAAACGAAAACGTTGATAAATCATTATGCCGTACAAACAGTACCGACCTACCCAGCTTATTTATATTAAACTAGCTCTGCCCCAAGGTTTCACCCGCGTAAGTCCCGATCCCGTATCGGATGAAAGTATCATATGAATAGAATGTATTGTATGAATATCGGGATCAAAAGTAGCCTATGGTACTCGTCAAAACCTACATTAGGTTTCTATTGGTGAAGCAATTTTTAAAATCAGTTCCGTAGTTTCCTAACAAACAAACAAACAAATAAATCTTTCCTCTTTATAATATTAGTATAGATTAACTTAGATAATAACTTAGAAATTATAATTATACACAAACAGTATGTATACCTACCTAGCCTATTTATATTAAATCCAAATTCCGGGAAACAACCGCCCAGCTCCATAAATCAGTGCGTAATAAAACAAAGCTTGTAACGTGAAACATAATTTTCCATTCAAAAGAGAATTCGTGGTCCATTTATCTTTATAACTAATAACTCGACAACGTTCTAAAATCGTTACAATACGTCCGCAGTTAGAACCTTTTCTCATTAGTGACAGAGAATTGCAAATTCAAGAGTTATAGTATGATGTTTAACGACGTTTTTTTTTATAGAATAGTTTGCGGTGCACATTTATTTATAAAAAAAGTGGCTCGACTATGCGAAGCTAAGCTAAACTAACTTAGTTTAATCGACAATGGACGATCGACTTTGTAGTCCGCTTCTTTGAAAAATAGACTAGGTATACTGCTTCTCCAAAATGAATGATTCAATTACTATAGACGTGACAATAATAATTATTGTCAACGCACTGCAGCGGCTTTTTATATTTATTTCGCGTGAAGGTAACGTGGAATATGTTTGAGACATAACGTCTAGTTCTAGTGCATAATATCTGAATGGTTGTCACGTATAATACTACCTAACATAATAAATATAATTTCAGGTCAATATAAATTTAGAGATAAGCTTAAATTTCAAAATTGAGAGCAGAATAAAATGTTCATATCAGATCAGAACCAAATCTATTGCAACAAAAATATCGCTGAAGGTTACCCTAATTTGCATCTGAAATTACCATAGAAAATTACATACTATAAAATACTTGACACTGGCTGATTCCCAAGTGGCAACGTCAAAAAAAAAACATAATTTGTCTTAGCTATACTAGACAAAAGAGGCCTAAAATACCCAAAGGGTGATATAACTGCTGGTTCTTAGGGTGATATAGTGGCCAAACACTAACATATATGTATAAATAAATAGTAATGTATCAACAAAGTAAATTACATAACCTCCCTACAGGCTCTGAAAATCAAACCACCTCTAAGATCACTTAAGGGGTCAAATGTCCATTTACGTTATCTCTGGCCATTACCACTGCACGAGTGTCCCCCTTACCTATGTCAAAGTGGCTTGCTAGGTAGGTTCTTTCACGAGGGGTTGTTAGGTACTTAGACTCTTATCTATTAACGTTACGGGCCAATTGTGTGATCTGTTTACCTACGTCTTTTTAATACCTACCCTACATTTTTTACTTAAGACATTTATATAAAATATACGAATGAAAGTACTTAATGTCAATGTAAAATTTTTTTATGGATACACGAGAAAAATGCGCCACGTTCTCGCCAAAATAAAAAGACGTTATTATATGTATTAAGATGTTATTATATGGCCAAAACTCTTGGAACTTTTTGTACTTACTTAAAATTTTGATTTGACACTGGCAAGATACGCAAAACCCGTTGCCATAACATTTAACTAGACAAAAAAGTTAAACGTCTATCTCGACCATTTCTCGACTGCCACTTGCCGCGACCAAATTCGAATCACAAAAACATTTCGTTTTCCAGTTCAAAGCCAGAGACAAAGTTGACCAACCAGTATGACGCGAAAGAGACAAACAACCTAACATCGGAATATGCAAACCGCAGTTCCAAAACTTCGTCTGCTTTGCTTTGTTTGTCTCTTTTTATAGTGAACATGGTGCGTTTGTGACAAATTGCTTTTGACGTCATTCTAATTGGCTTGTGTGGGAATGTGGGAATTAGTTCGAGATTTATGTCATTTTTTATTTAATTTTCTTAGTTATGGCGTTCTGTCAGCAATATAGGTCAATTTAGCCAGTTTCTCGTACTAATAGTGAACTACCACAATTATACTGTAATCGTTTGAAATAATTTTCAATGCGTGAAGGCTGCAGAAAAAATGGCGACGATTTTTCTCCAACCCCATGGAACATTTGTTTGTAACGTGCTAATTTCGTGTTTGGCACTGGAATTTTTATTTTCACTTCACTCGTTGAACTTCGCGTAACTAAATTGATAACATGCCGCCGAAATTAAACAATACACGCAATAAAGCTTGGTTTTGTACAAAATAAAAATTTAGGATGACGTTCCACTAAGGCGTCAAAAACAAAAGTTCGAGATTTATGTCATGTAGTTTTCTTTTTAATGCCAGTCCAATTAGACAATGCCAAAATCATAGTGTAAATAAAAAATCACAATGACGTGCATCATTAATTCAGAAGATAGTTATGATATGGTTATGATTGCTTGAGCTCATGCATGCCAAGCATTTAAACTCGGCTTTGACGGACTCATCAGTTCCAAAATCAAATTGTTTAAGAAATTAATCACACTTCTTTAAAAAATCAGGATCAAAATTCGAACGTTGTTGTTAGAATACCCGCTGCTGGTCCACAATAGTAAAACGATATTTTGAAATCAAACAGCAACATTTACCTTAAATACTTAATATTATAGTTTCAGGTAAAATATCGCATTTAATAACGTCTTAAAGGTAGGTATCATCACTATAAAAGCGAGATTAACATTAAACAGACATAAATTACAGACCTCTCGTTAGAAACTATGAAGTAATTACAACTCCAAGATTGCCATGTTAACCTCATCGTCTATGCAGGGCGTAACATTGCCGTAATAGCGTAAGGATCATGGGATATACCTTAACAGGGTTATTCATAAACTGGTGCCAAGGTCGCTATAGCTGGACCATGTTTTGTTTATCATAGTTAAGTACAAAGAAGTTAAAAGTATGTAGCACGCAAAGTAGTTTGTTTGTTTGAACGCGCTAATCTCAGGAACTATACTGGTCCGAATTGAAAAATCATCTTTGTGTATGATAGTCCATTTATCGAGAAATATTATAGGCTATATAACATCACACAACGACCATAAGAAGCGGTGCATCACTGAAAAATGTTGCGAAAACGGGAAAAAATTGATCCTTTACTGAGCTTCTGTCGAGTGCGCAGAATTATTAGGTACGCGTGCGTTGCTAGTTTATACATAATTATTATAGAACTAAGGTAAACAAAAGGCAAATAAACTTATTAGTTAGGCGTGCAGATCGCTTAGAAGTAGGTCGCATCGCAAGTTCGGATGGTTTGTTGTAGGTACGTCGTTTGAGACCGTCGAATAAGCATCGTTCAGTTTGCGGTAACGATACCACAGTGAGTCTTAAGATTGATATCAATAATAATGATTAATTACATTACAACATCACAACTTATCCCTCTCGTTTCACTAAAATTGTCTTAATAATGAACTTGGTGCGCCCTCAAAAGGGATCTGAAGAAGGATATGCGTTCGTCTTTGGTCGACAAGGAAACGACTCTAATGAAACTTGATTACAAAGCACCGACAAACGTTAAGTGGGTCTTAAACTAGGGTCCGAAATACTGAATATTTACTGAGGGACCCTTGTTTCCTCTTGTATTCTTTGCTTTGTTTGTTTTCTGTTTTCGATACAGTAATATTACTTTTATGTAAAATTAATTTTATGCATAGTTGAGATTGGATGTTGTACCTACATATCACAGATTGTCTTAGTCCAATATGTAAATATTAATTTGTTGCTGCTTGTAGGTATTGTAATTGTCAGTTAGATAAGGTAACGGTCGTGTATCTGCGATCAATTTTACATAAAAAATTCAACGTCCTGAGTGATTGAACTTTTTATCAACGCACAGCCCAAACTGCAGGTCTTAGGCCATATAATTTGGAGAGTGAGCTCTTTGCTATGTGTAGGAATGCAGGCATCCACAAATAAACAATTTTTCGTTTTTTTTTAATAATAACAGTCTTTTATATTCTGCCAACTACAGTAATGGAAACTATTAAAAGAGAATATTTTGCTCATTAAACGCGCAGCTTAATTTAAATCCTATGGAGATTCCCTTTCCATCTTTAATCATGATAAAATTCGTTGCAAAAAGAGTCAAAGTGAAATTCTTACAGTTTTGCTCTATTTCCCACAGGGTAGCGTTTTATTAATCCTCGAGGGATGCAATTTTCAGAAAATTTAAATGAACATCACTGTTTGTACGAATGCTTTTTTTTTGTGAGAGTTTTGTGTGATTGTATTTATTAAATTTAAAGGAATAATTAGGGTTATAATAATTAGTCCAAAAAAAAGTTATAGTAAACTATTAATATGTAACCATAAATTTTTAAAGTAATAATTATATTTAATAGTAGTTTATGCACCGAGGTACTAAAGTTCTGTTTATATAGCGGGCGTCATATTGAATCCAAAGCGTACGAAGGACTCTAGAGGGTTAACTCCCGAGCGCAGCGAGGGTGTTAATAACTTAACTCCTGAGCGAAGCGAAGGAGTTATGTACCTAGAGTCCTGAGTGAAGCGTGGGATTCAAGCGCCCAAGATAAAGACAGACTTTAGTACCGAGGTGAATACTCTACTTTACACATCTACTGCGAGACAATAAAAAGGCTACAAAAAAAAGCATTTAACTAACAACAAAAAATAGATTAATGCAACGTATAATGAAATATATTGACAGCTCATTAATTAATTTTAGCTAATTAAATTTAACAATGTAATATCAAAATGACGAAACCACACATCGGCCTTAGCTGATGGAAAAAAAAAGTTGGGGCTTTATACTAACCAAAACTTTTAGCTTTACCCTTCTGTCCGTGAAAATAGAAAAAATTAGCCCAGTTTTTATTTTTTTTATGTGATATGTCTAGGTGGCCAGTTTGAAATGGCCGTATGCTACAAGAACCTTAGTTCCAAATTTAAATTACTTTATGCCCTAGGTGCATAATGAGCACTTTATGCACCTAGGGAATAAAGACTCGCTTTACGTTGACCTTTTTGGTCAAATAAAGTAACTTTGTAGAGCAGTAGGTGTGTAAAGTATTTTAAGTATAATAATTAGAAAAAAAAAGTATTTTACTAGACTTTTATAAGGTAATTTAAATTGCATGAAAAGTATCTCACTGAAATGCTACTCATTTGAGAGCTAACAAAATCTTGACTTTAAGCCATTTTTTTTATATAATTTTTAGAATAAATTAATGAATAAATAGTTTTTTGTAGGTACACACCAAATAAAAATTACAATAGGTACAAAGAAAACTTATACAACTAGAACAGACTATTGTAGACTAGGTATGTCCATTTATATTTTCTAGAAATATTTGTCACAATCATGGTCTGCTGGCCTAAGACTAAGCTGTGGACTAAGCTCCAGTCAATATTGATATCTGTTGCCTACATAAATCCCCCTACCGACAATACAATCTCCGTAAACTTAAGACGACCGCACAGCCAAGAGAAATAAAATCGCCAGACAAATGTGGGCAAATTTTTGAGTTGTAATTCGCATAATTTCTGTTACATTCGGTTTCATGGAAAAACCCTGTCTTTCCACACGGCAATGCAAAATGAGTTGTCTACTTTCTATGAAACCGAACTACGCAAATTACTACGTTAAAATATACGCTTCTTTGGCCTCACCCATAGTAGAAGAAATAATAATTGTACCGAATTGTAATATACAATTTTAAACTTACATTTTCACTACAAATAATAGGGGTTAAAGTATGAAATTGCCGTTTTATTGCAATAGGTTCTTTGAATTGACATAGAATCTTCATGGTTTGAGGTTTTCGAATGAAACTTTTTTCAAATGGTTTCTGTGATGTTCTTTTTTTAAAAAATGTGAAACATTTGAATATCGACTTTTAATTGTTTTTGTTATTCAATTTAGACAAGAAAGATGGATACTGCGAAAATGTTTCACATTTTTTAAAAAAAGAACATCACAGAAACCATTTGAAAAAAGTTTCATTCGAAAACCTCAAACCATGAAGATTCTATGTCAATTCAAAGAACCTATTGCAATAAAACGGCAATTTCATACTTTAACCCCTATTATTATTAACCGCAACCCCCTAACTAACTCCCCGCCGAACGTCCCTCTAACTGACATCAGTCATCACCCGCAATCTCCAGTCTCGACTAATTGTTAATTTTCCCAGTTATATTTGTTGTAATTGTAATGATTTTACAAGCCGACAAGTCATCAGTCGATCCAAAAGTTATTAGTTTGAAGCAGTCAGAGCTTGATGAACCAACAGTATAGGTAAACGGAACTCCGACTTGATTAAGCCCCGAAGCTAATCGATCAAGACTTCCACGGACCCCAATCGGACACAATCCCGGACCGATGGACGTGACGGACCCGGACGGACATCGACTGTAATTTCCCTCGACAGTGACCGCATTGACGTGAATGATGGGTATACGTGTCGATTATACAAGTTACAGTATTAGTTTGGATTACTTTGTGATAGGAATGACTTTGCACACTCTGGGTGTTATTTCTGGATATCTTTAATTATAACGAACGAACGAAAAAATAACAGTCATCCAGAAAGAAAATCTGTCATTATAATAGGCATCATCCGTCCGAAAATAACATTTACGTAAACAAAAGTAAGCCTGCTGTATTAGATTTATGCAAATTTTCATTTTAATATCATCGTAACTGCAAACAATTTACGAGTAGGTACTCAAAATAAAACTGTATATAATTTGCAACTCAACTGCAATCTAAACTGTATTGACTCCAAAAATTTATGGAAATATAGGGATAAAAAGTAGTCTATTTGTTATTTCAAATTTCCAGCTATCAAAATATTGAGTTTTATCGTAATTAGTACAACGGTGAACCATAAACTTTCACCTTTCATAACATCCGTAGGCTAAGTACCCTTAACTCAGCATCATTTAATTTAACATTTAAATTTCAACATCTATTAAAGTGACATTTTCCCGGACATAGCTTCAAAGCCTCGGCGAAAGAGGCTTAAATTAGCCATTTTCCTTAAGCTGTTCCTTAGACATTTCGTCCTTGTTTTTCCATCAACCAGCGACGACTTGACTTGAACAATTAAGCGGGATTTACACAATGAAACTAGTGGCATATAATTTATAGTCATTTTTATATAGTCAGATATTAAAAACCGACTTTGAAAAAAAAACACAAAATAACTTTACCTTCACACAGTACCACCGTACTTATTTATTTTGTTATCTGAAGTCGGGCAGCCAAACTAAAAAATGGACCCAACCAGTAAAAGTGACCGACTTCAGATAAACCGCGGAGTGAAGCTATGAGTCATACATACACGCACACGTTTGGGATATGCACGCACAGACAGGGATACATAATAATATCAGCTCAGGTAATAACTCGCTACGAATCGGCTTGTATGTACCAACACCCGATACCCTTATTCAGCCCATAAATCTCCAAAGCAATGTTATTAAAGGCCCCGATCGTGGCTGACACGCGAAATCGCCGTAAAAGGTGTGCTCTAAAGCCCTAATTAAGGTATTACAATAAAACATTCAGTGCTAGGTGTGTAAGAAAACAGAAAATGGGGGAAATGAAATTCTCACCCGCAGTTCGTTTGCCTTGACCTTTAGAATTTTAAAATGCGACAAGTAATAAAGTAGATTATACGTGCGTGAGTAACGTTCCATACAGATGCGGTATTGCATAATTGCAACCCGTGTTTGCGGTGTTGGGTCCCGATTCTTTAAGCCTAATTTACATTACGAATCTGGTGTCAAGTATTATAAATTAAATTTTACAAAAGTAGTCTCGCAGCAGTTACTGGAAGCACTTTTATCTAATAGGTAAATAGTACGCACTTTTTGGTGAAAATGTCAAAAAATTGCATGGCAATAGTTCGTGATATAAATCCCTCTTTACACACAGCTGCGTTTTACCGGCAGTAATACCACAAGCGTTTTTGCGATATCTATTTATACATCGTACATTTTTTTCACATCTGACCGCAACGAGCTATGATAATTAAAAAAAAAAATATTTTTTACTAATATTATAAACGCGAAAGTTCGTCTATGATAATTACGAGTATTTATAGAGAAATGCGCTATTATCACCGGTATCAACGCAGTCGCGTAGAAAGAAACTGCTGCAGGTTTTAATAACAATTCAAATCGACGATTCGTTCGAAAGCGACGCTATAGCCTTCCTGCAATATTGAAAAAACAAAACGCATACGATATTTACAAAATAAATTAAAAAAGCAGCTGTGTAGGGAAGCCTTTAATATTATGTGTATTTATTTGATAAAAGTTATGAACAATGGAATATGTGAATATCCATAAATGATCACACCACGGAAATAACATCCTACTAATATTGTAAATGTAAAAGGATGTGTGTATGTTTGTGTTTGTTTTTTCCTCTTTTACGCTAAAACTGCAGACCGGATTGTGATAAACACTGTATATTGTAGATATATCTAGAAAGTTCCCTTGGTATCTAGTCAGAATGCAAGCCTGGCGTTTGGCGCCAAGCAAGCCGCCTGCCTATGCGGCCGCAGTCTTAGGCTAGTTTTATCCCCTTATTCCTACATGATCGGGACTTAAGCGAGTGAAACCGCAGGCCGAAGCTACTTTTTCCATAAACTAAAGTAAATTAAATCACAAATTCATGGTTAATTTCATAAGTCAATATATTTTAAAACGATTAAGTTAAAACAAACTCTATCCCAAAAGCACAGGTTCTGTTTACCATTAAAAGTTCACTGTCAATAGGCTATTTGCATATTTATATAAATAATAATGTTGTGACAGTTTAACATGTGAAAATATTCATAGATTTCAGTCGAATTGTAAATTTTAAATACGTGGAATTTATTGCTTTCGGTTTTGTGACAATTTATATGTATAGGTACCTACTATTGTACTTTTTGTGTTTTCAATTTATCTAGTTGCAACACTGACATCGTATTCGGGATAAAATTTATTTTTGAAATTGGAATAATTAAAAAAAAACGAGATATGATTTGTTCATATCCGCACTCACTTATGCACATGGCGCCCCAGCCATGTGCATAAGTGTGCACATGGCTGGGGCGCCACTGCCTGACATTAGGCCATAGAAATAGAACTAGTTAGTAACTAGAAAACTTACTTCGTCAAAAAAACGATCCCGCTTGATGTTAGAGAGGCCCCAGTCTGTCCTTTTTTCACTTTAGTGTTCGTCGGTTGGTTAGATAAGGACCGACTGGAACCAACTGGGTTCAACAGGACCGTTTTGATTTATCAAAGCAAAAACTACCTTAACCTTAGAGAACATGATTGGAATTTACATTTCAAAAGTTGTCGCGTGCACAGTCTTCTAGGAGCGAAGACGACGATGTAACATGTCTCTGCATTAGGCACAGTACACGCTACCAAATAGTTTGTGCGCCTCGTATTAAATCCGATTTTGATCACGCGTGTTTTTTTTAATGTTAAAGGTTAAAGTTATTTTATATAACCAAGAAAATTTTTATAAACTTTTGGCTAGTTTCCCAAATTACATTAGAAATCGGTTCTACCCTAAGCACAAGTATAAATAACCTATTTCAAAAACAGTTCTAAAGACTTAATTAAATTGCGTTTTTATAACAATAACTCTTATTTATAAAAGCTGACAATATTTTTAGTCTGCGGAACTCTTTAACTACAGAGAATTTAATAAACAAAGTTAGTCATTTGTTTCAGCATTTACAAAAAAGTTGCTTCATTTTCTTTGAAAGGTATTTAATATTTTCGAAGTTACGTCGAGTCGTTTACTTACTAACTTTTAAGTTACTTTTAAACTAAGTATTTTAATTAAGACATTTTTGTATAAAATTTTCCGCACAGATAAAAAGTACCTATCCAATATGAGGATTATTGAACTTATTTTAAAATTATTTTATATAATCTTGGTGATAATTTGGGCTTTGTTGCCACCCACCGACTTAACAGACATAGGTATTCACAAACGATCCTATGCGTGTCTTAATGTTTTGTCTCACTCTTGTAAGTGATAATGAACGTCATAGAAAATGTGACAAAAGTTAAGTCATTTGTGAGAAGAGCTATAAGTCGTATGGCTAAAGAACACGGATCGGATCATGTTGCCATCTCTATCTTCTGAGCGTGCTACATCTGTGACCACAGGTGAGATAGTAGACGCTCATCTGTCGTTAATAAAGGTATGTCTTTGACAATTTAAGATGACCTATTTATAAATTTGAATTATTATTTTTATAAGGCTCGTAGCAAAAAGAAACCTTACGAATATCTATACCTAATACCTATGAGATTTAATAAGAATCCACCACAGTATAGTAAAAATCCCTTAAGCTAGTAGAAATGGCAAGAAAAACAGAATTTCTCCCCTCACAACACATCCAGTCTGATCCAATCGGGGGATAAAACAAATAGGAAAGATAAGGGACCAATAACGCAAGTAAACCGTGGTCCTATCGTTGACGAACTTACATCATAGTTCAAAGCCCCAAGTAAGATTAATTTTATATAATGTACAAAACTAAACATAAAAAAGTTACAGCTTACTTACACTTACTTTTACTGGGTCTTAATCGCGGACTATTATGAAAAAACCGATCCAGTGTCAGTCAGATTCGCGCACGAAGGGTTCTGTACTATTATCACAATTGGGTACCGAACCCTAAAATAAACACTGGACCAAGCGAAATCTCTGAAGGCAACTTATTCCAACTGATCACTAGATGGCGCTAGTGGGTAAAATCATGGTGTTATCATTGCGTTATTTTCTTTAAATCACGTTGTTGTAAGGGAGCAACTTTAAATATATTTTTATCATTGTTTTTAGTATTTGTTGTTATACCTAGTGACAACAGAAATACACCATCTGTGAAAATTTCAAATGTCTAGTTATCACGGTTCATGAGATACAGCCCGGTGAAAAACGGGCGGACAGCGAAGTCTCAGTTGGTTTCCGTTTTTACTCTTTGGGTACGAAACCCAAAAAGAGACATGGCAAAATGTAACTATTTCAACAAACCAATTTAAAAGTTTTTCTTTGTTAAGCGCAATATGGTATAACGTAAGTTGGCCAAGGATGGGCTCACAGTCCACATCTACAATAACGGAAAGGGTTTGAGCTTTCAGTCGGTAATCATGGGGTGAAGGACTGTGACACCTGCCAGAATTATAAATTAGGGTTGGATACTTTCATACATCCTTCTATTTGATTGTAGACGGAATTGATAACAATTCTACCTACAGACTTAATAAGGTTTTTAGAACGAAATTCGTTAAATTAAAAAGGTATTAAGTTAAAGGGTGAATTATCATGGGCTTTATAGGTAGATATTAATCCTACTTTTTATAATATTTTCAATACATTGTATTATTATAAACTAGTGGCGCAAAGCAGTTTTAACTGCTTAAATCTCAATCCCGCGGGAAAATCGAAATAATCTTGATCTCCAGCTAAATGCATATCAAGTTTCATCGCAAACGTTTGTATCAGATTTTGTATTTTTTTCACCAATATCTATGGGTTGTATAGTTTTTACGTGATTGAAACAAAATAATTTAAACTTGAATATAAGGGTTTATAATATTAGTGGGATGTAAAAGTTTGTATGTAAGTGAGGAAACTAGTATATATGTTAACCTTTCACGCAAAAACTACAAAAGCGTTTGCGATGAAATTTGGTGTATGTTAATCCAAAACTACAAAACCGATTGCGATGAAACTTGGTATGAACATAGTTGCTTATCTGGATTGACACATAGGCTACGTTTTATCCCGATACTCCTACGGGATCTGGACTTAGGCCTAATTTACATTACGAAACTAGTGGCATGCATTATAGAGTCAATTTCACAAAACCAGTCTCGCAGCAGTTATATCACATAGTTAAATAGTACCGCTGTGTATACGCAATTATTTCGTGAAAATGTCTATAAATTACATGCCACTAGTTTTGTAAAAATCCCGCTTTAGATACTAGTGTAAAACCGCGTGGCGCAGCTGGATAAATTACAAAATCAAATTTATCCAACGTTCTTATTTGCACAGAGAATCTTTTCCTTAAATCAAAGCTAGAATGTTACGTTTTAACAATTTGCTTACGAAACGACCGTGTTGGAGCGTCGAATATTTTTAATATTTCGTAAAACGGACGATGTTCGCAACTCTATGAGGGTTTTGAAATGAGGAAACGAAAATTTGATAGGTAGGTACGTACCTACGTAGACAGGTGTTTATTTTGAAATGGCAACATTTATTCTTCTATTACTTGTTTTGTTATAAAGAAGAAAGGAGGAAAAGTCATATTTTTAAACAGACTTCAAAAACAGAAGGAGGTTCTCAATTCGTCGCTTATTTTTTTAATTACCTACTATAGCTGCGCCCCGCGGTTTTAGCCGCATAAGTCCCGATCCCGCGGGAATATCGAGATAAAAATTAGCCTATATTTTAATCTGTCAGTCTGTTACTAAAGATCGTCCGCCATTGGTCGATCCAAGGTTGATCATACTCGTACGTATTACTGTACGGAACATGTCAGTGTGTGCATCGACTGCTGTGGAACATGTTTTTTTTTCGAATTTAATAGAGAAGTTAGATCTCCATAATATCTATTCGTCGTAGTTTGCTAGTTTATAATACTTCTTTAAATAGGATTTTGCGAGCAAAAAGGAGTTAACAATGTACTTATAAGAAACTTTTTTTGGGGTTCTTTTTTCCTTTTGTCAATTTCACCAATAAATTAGACTATCGAAAGTCTGTGTATAGAAGGTTAGGCAGTAAACAGTAATCAGCATCTGCTTAATATGTAAGTAACATGATCCTTACGTCATCCAATGTTAAGTATTACAGAGACGTTTCGACTATGTATCACGTAATTTTAGTTCATTGTATGCCCCTTCCAATATTGTTGTTTCAGTTGATTGACATGACTGTGTTAGTAATAGTCAGTAGTTATTATACAGCTTCGACTGCTTGTGCTATAGGAAACAAAAAAAAAGTTTAATACAAACTTGGAATAGAGCTTCCCTTTAGTGGGGAGGTATTTTGAAAAACCCCTCCTTAGTGCATACACATACAAAACACAAAGTAAAAACTTTCCAAATTATAATTATACTGCTTATACTATCTGTACCCCTTACTATGAGGGAATATCGTGACCATGTTTTAATCCAGGACAGGAGGACTAGGTATCTGCGTACCGAGTTTCATCGCAAACCGTTTAGTAGTTTTTGCGTTAAATGGTGATTCGCCATTGGCCAATCCGGAGTAGGATTAGTAGGAATGACCTTTTGCGCTTAGAAAAACTATCGTCGTGTGATTTTTTAAATTTCTCATTCTGCTTTTGCTTTGGAAACCTGGCTTTAGGCCTGTGGGTGGTAAATGGAGACACCACAAAAACCCAACCTCACCCTCCCATTAACATTTTAAAACAACTCTAATAATTCTTACTTATCTTCTACGGAGATATAAACTTACGAAGCCGCAAGAAACAAATGCAAGCAGAAATAAGTTAAAATAACTTTTAAAGCTCAGTTAAAATATCCTTTAAGAAACAAAGTTTGACTGAATTACAGAAACTGGAATCATAACAATTATGTGACTGTCGTCGAGGAAATCACTTGTCGGTTTAAGTACCCGACTACGGCAGAAGGAGGGTTATGATTTTTACTAAGAGTTTGGGACATTAAGCCTAAGTGCCTACATATTATAAAGTTGGCTGCAGTCCACGGTTTTACCCGCGATTTCTTTCTTCTTAACCTAAATTATTTGGGGTCGGTCCGGTAGGTAGGCAAGCCAAAAATAAAGTACTTACTGCAAATAGATTTGGCATATTTTTTACAGTCCGCAAATTGGGAATCGAACCCGCAACTTTCTGCGTCGTAGTTGGGGGTTCGTCCAACACGGCACAGAGGCCGCAAAAATCTTAAAATGTCGCTAAAATTTTAAAAACAAAATTAAACTTTTTAATCTTAAAATGTCGCTAACATTTTTAAAACAAAATTATGTTTTTTTTACAAAATAAGTTTAACTGGTCACCCTGTACTAACTTCATTTGTAACTAGAACTCGAAGAAAAGCGCGGGAAAGAAAAACGCGGTAAAAGTTTGAAAATGGAAGTTATACAAATTAGTTCCGCAGCTCGCTCAGGTGTGCGGAACAAGTGATGTATCTACGGTGAAATTTATTGTAGCTGGCTTTGTTACGGATCTCTGAAATTGTTTCCGTTTGTTTCCCTTGTTTTAGTACTGTGTGTGTATACAAATTAGGTAAAAAAAGTTGTTAAACTTAAAATAGGGGGTGTTCTACTGAGCATCTAACAGCCGAATACAGGGATACAATACTTAATTACAAACATAGTTACAAGTGAAGCTAATAAAAGCGTATTAAAAATTAAGGTGTACTCAAATAACTGAATTTGAACTCTTCTAAATTTAAAATTTATATGTTTTTTTTTTACTTTTGCAGCTGCCTAATTGTTTAAGTACGAGTAACCCACAAATTTTGAATAGCGATTCTGTATTTGGCTGTAGGTATCTAAAATCTCCTGATTTTTGACCGGAAAATTAGTTTAACTCTTATCCAATATCGCGAAAAAAAAAAGAAATATATCTATAAATACATGTCAAAATTTGTTTCATTTAATAGCTAAATCTCTTAGCCTAAGGCCCTTAAAATGTTCAGATGTTACAAGAAGCATCAATAGTAGAATACACTTTTTTACTCGCTGCACATCCTACATACATATTAAGGTTGGAGCGATGTTCATGTTGCAATATCGATACTGTTTGTTTATCGATAGCAACAATGCGCACCAATAGTCTGATTACTTTAACAATCTACCAACTTTTTTTAATAATTCCTAAAATATACTGATTTTGTTTACATAATCCAGTCTTTTCCTTACAATATTTCCTAACAAAATCCGTAGCGTATTAACAAAGTCGTAGCCCGTAGCTCGTAGCCGTAGCAATAACCGTTGATGAGACTCGTAGCACTGGCTACGACGCCTTTGTATTTTTATAGTACAGTCATTTTGATATTAGGTTAGAAGCATTTATACTTTAATTTATTTTTAATTTTACTAGAATATAAACATATTAGATCGGGAAAATAGTTTGTTCTCGTTTTATCGGAATACTCAAAGTACAAAACTCAGAGCCTTTTGCCTTTTTGACATACGGTTTGAAGACGGTTATTTAAACCATGTTTCTTAGTGACTACTCACTTCTTAGGCTGAAATATATAGAGCGTGCTTAGACTTTGCTCAGACTTAGCTTAGCAAAAACTTGGCAAAGTTTATGCTAAGCATAAGCTTTGAATTAAATTTTTGTGGTTAAAATTGTCTAAGCAACATTTTGTAATCTAAATAAAATGAAAAGATCTTCATAGTTATAACAGAGAAGCTAAGTTTAGGTCATTTTATTATTGGTTTACATTCTGAATTCGAAAAACTTAGATTTTGCTAAGCCAAAAGCTGTGGTTAGATGCGAAGATCGCTTTATAATGCCAAAATTGTCTTAAGTCAAAGTTTGGTCTTAGCAAAGTCTAAGCACGCTCTACAGATTTCAGCCGTACAGTTGCTCAATTGTCATACAAATTTGTTTTCTAGGACCGGTCACATAAGTTGTAGAAAAGGTCACATAAGTTGTAGGAAAGGTCACATTTGTTGTAGGAAAGGTCACATAAGTTATAGGAAAGGTCACAGAAGTTGTAGGAAAGGTCACATAAGTTATAGGAAAGGTCACAGAAGTTGTAGGAAAGGTGACAGAAGTGTAGGAAATCATAGGAAATTTGACACATGACTTGTCAGAGCCCAGTTACAGAGAGCCGGCATGTTTGCGTGCTATTTCTTTTTTCTACTATGCTAACACTGGTTACCATTTTTTGCGCTAGTATCGATTGATACAGACAATGACCATACCTTTGATGAAATCGATTGTAGGCCAGTTTTGCAGTCTTTACCTGTGAACAATTAAAGATATTTCAATTTCTTCACTTTGTAAAGGCTAATATTACTCGATCTTATTACTCAAGGCATTCTATTAGAAATATAAGGGTTCCCGTGTGGCGTTATGTTTAGCGCTTTCGCCCGGCAAGCGAGGGACACAGGTTCGTATCCTGTCGCGGTAGGATTTTTGATGATGCATATCTCCTTGTATTTTTTTTCGCGTTTAATAAACTTAGATAGATAGATAAGTCGTTTATTTTTACAATTATCATACAACTAAAGTAACTTAGGTATCACTAATGAAATTTCATCGTCTTTTCGTATAGTTTTGTGGCTCATCTAGAATAACAGTTTTCAAGTCGCCAAAAATTCTCTCACATGACCTGGATCAACTACGTACACGGAGATGTGTTTTTGTCTCACAATATCGGTCACCTATCCAAGTAAAGACCGCGTCAGTCGTTGCTTAACCCGCACGATTACACATATTATCGCCCAGGTCTATGCGGATCACATATCAAAATATTAATGTAAGTAATTGAGCGAAAATCGAATCAATCATGCGTTAGCGTTGATTACGGTACGCGTCATTTCGACAACATTTCATGCATCGGTGTTATTTACTGTTATGGACCAGCAGCGCCCTACAGTTTCATCTGCGTAAGTTCCGATCCAGCGGGAATATCGAGATCAAAAGTATCTATACAGGGATCCTACCGCGTATTTCCGTCGAGTTCAACTCGACGTCGTTTTGGAAATACGATGCTGTCGATAACGGGGTTGAAAAAAGCTACCGCGAAACGAGCGAGCAGGAATTGTCTATAGCTTTAATTTGTAGCTATTTTCAACCCCGTTATCGACAGCATCGTATTCCCAAAACGACGTCGAGTTGACCTCAACGGAAGTTACGCGGTAGGGTCCCACATCTCGAGCTATCTCCATCCAAGTTTTATCGCAACATCGTTCAACAAACAAGGATGATTGTTACTCCTTCACGCAAAAACTACAGATATTGCAATGAATCATGGTTTGCAGATAGTTGGATTAACACAAAGATATGCTTTACTTATCTTCATATTCCCAAAAAATCGGGACTTACGCGAGTGAAACCGCGGTACGCTGCTGGTAATATTTATAAAGCACAAATAACTATGAGTTTGCCATATAAGATCACTTTCTTGCTAAGGTTCGGTACCTCAAAAGGTAAAAAGCACCTTTATTAGATGGCTTTCTTGTCCGTCAGTTTCACCATCCCTGCATAATGTGTCACACATGATTTTCTCCTAGCTCCACATCTACCGGTTTGATTAAATAAATTCCACCAACAATTGAAATAAATTCTCTGAAACGCGGAATTAGGGGCTGTAGTTGTCGTAACGTGAGCGTACAAGCGTACCGACCCATGCGTACAGGAAGCGTACAAGCAGGGATTCCATTTCATCCTAATAAAGAGACGTGTACCTACGCTTGAAATTTGAATAATTAAACTATTAAAATGTTATTAGCATCCTTGTTGGGTAATAGGGCAGATAGTACCTACGTGTTGATATGGTTTAGTATACAACTTAATGTAAGCCGAAAAGGGGGTGGTTTTAGATGTCTAGCTAGACTAAGTAGTTCTGTTCTATGACTATTGGTAATTCGAACTATCCTACTATATATATTATAATAAATGTGAAAGTGTGTGTGTTTGGATGTTTGTGACTCAATCACGCAAAAACTACTGAATCGATTGTGATGAAACTTGGAATATAAGTAGTTGAATACCGGGAATAGCACATAGGCTATATTTTATCCCGATATTCCCGCGAGAACGGGACTTACGAAGGTGAAACCGCGGGGCGCAGGTTAGTTTTTCATAAACTTTTAGGTTTTTTAAATTTATTGGGATATGTTCAGAGATTTCTCAAAGATGTTGTCCGAAATGGAATTGTTCTAGACGTCTAGGCGAATAACTTTTGTTTCTACTTTATGGAAATTCGAATTATTTTACAAAAACTTTTAAAATTTGTGATGTTTTCAGACGTTTCCTCATGATGTTTTCTTTGACCGTAAGAGCGATGTTAACCCCCAGTTTTGTTAGCTCCAGACGTATTGATTCACTGTTCTGCTGGATGGCAGATTCCACCTCACAATGTCCTGAGTACTCAGTGTCATGTATTTAATAAAGATACTTGTGCTGTAGACAAAAACTCTCCAAAACTAAGATGAAAAGACCAATTATTATGACATTAGCACGCCCTAGAAGTCACGCGGTACAACTAAAGGCCAAATCTACAACTCTAACAACAAAACAGTAGGTACAGTAGGTAGATACTTACTGATAAAATAAAACTAATTAGCAAAACTCGCTTACTAAAGCAGTAAAAAAAAGATATTTCAACTGCAACATGTGCCACTTGCAACTGCGGTTGCGGTATGTGTGTAGTGCAAAAAACAATCAATTTTCACACTTATCCTACCTAGAGTTGAGTTGGGGTTGTCATGACAAAGTGCTATTTTGTCTTGCTGGCTATACAATTAATTTTGTTAAAAGAGCCACAAGGGGTGTGCACTTTGCAATCACAAAGTTCATGTGAGGGTCTAGTTTTCGCTTGGCAGGAAGTTTGTTCGTTTTTTGTGCGCTATTTCCTGTGGCTATTTCTATGTAAATTTATTTTATCAAAAAGTGTTTTCAAAAAGCACCTAAGTCTAAGGAATATTGGGATAAAAAGTAGGCAAAGTGTTATTCCAGAGGCCGTATTTCAGTATTTATATCATCGCAGTCAATTTTTAATCTCAAATCTGGTTGTCAAATAACTTTTGACATTTAACGATAAAGTTTCACTGCAATCAGTTATATAGTTATTGCGCGAATGAGCAACAAAACATACTCACGAACTTTCAGCTTTATCATATTAGTAGGATGTGACAAACAGTTGTAAAATTTTCTCTCATGAGTCGAAATAGATAGCTAACTTGGCTCAACTTGGGACAGCATTTTGGTGGTAACAATGTAGACTAAAACAAGGAGTTTTAATTAAATGCATGTACTCTACCAACGCAGCTCGAACGCTATTTTAACATGACAGTGTGAGAAAATTGGATAGTTGTACAATTTTGGTTAAATGTTTGTTAAATGGTGCTTTATAGTCTGGCTACCGATGCTGGTCTCATTTTTACCATTTTGGTACGGATTTTTGTCTCATTTTTACCCGTTTTGGTACGGATTCTGGTCTCATTTTTACCCTTTTGGTACGGAACCTGAAAATGTTATCTTCTTTCGTTTTAAAATCTCCAGCAGGAGCTATTGCTCGCGAATGTCGTTAGTTCGCATAATGTCCAATCTCAAAACACCAAGGTTACGAAGAGGTTTTGAAGATCATTTTTAATTTACAGGTCGGTTGCAATAATAATTGAAATGTATTCGAAGTTAAAGTCTGGCTATCGATTCTTGGCTCTGGAATTATTTCCAAAATTTTACATAGCAACTCTATACGAATATCAATTTCAGTCAAGATGACAAATTTCTTTGGTTACGACAATATTTTTTGATTATTTTAAGGATTTTTGATATTTCTTCTACGTGCGTAATTTTTGTTACCTAAAAAATGTCTTATTTTGATTCATATTCACTCATATGACACCTTTATAATTACGGATTTATTAGGTACAATAACCATTTTAGATTTTTAAATTTTCTTACCTCGACGCTTCGATCATGTTAAAATGATCTTGGTTGCGAGGGGACTGACCCGGGAAAAATAATTATGAGTTCAAATCGTATGAGTTTAAAATGTTTAACCATTTTAGAGTTCCATATCAAAATGGTAAAAACGAGACCCTTTTACTAAGACTCCACTATCGGTCTGTCTCTCTCTGATCGTATTTAATAAAGCGAGATAGCTAGACAAATTTTCACAAATGAAGTAAGTACTTGTGTTGCCGCTATAGGTTCTACCTAGCCCTATCAAATAATCTACGTATATAAACACCAGGAAAACACTTAACAAATTTTCCGCGCAAAATGATACGTGTTAGATATTTTCAACGTTCCTTCTTCAAATTGCATCAGAGGAAAGGAATCGAATAAAACGTTTCCGATTTCAGCACAACATTTTCTAGAATGTTATCAAAACGTAATGATCCGAGAAAATGGGTCGTACCACTCCCCTTTAAAAATTGTAAATCATTTATTACGGGCAATTTAGGGAAAATATTTTTTCTTGTAACGGGTAGGTACTTTCTTTCATAAATAACTTAGCGTACTCGCTCATATAACCGTTTTTGGATGGATTACAGTTTAGATAAAAATTATCTAAGAACGGATTTTGAAGACCATTTTCTAAATCTATTAATGGCTTTGTTCTGACTGACGGATCCACGTACAGCCAAAACAGTTTAGATACAGTAAAGAGCTGAAATTTGGAGTGTGTTCTTTATTGCTATAGCATAATAATAAAAACGGAAATCGTTCACTATTCACACCTAGTGACGCATCGATAATGATTCACTCGCAGTGAACTGTGTAATATCGAACTTAGTAAGGGTCCCAATTAAAAAAAAACACTTCTATTCCTTTACAGTTATGATGAAGTACATACAGTTATAACGAGAAATAATATACAAGATGTAACGGGTAAGCCATTTTAATCCGAAAGGTGATTGTTCTAGACGTCTAGGCGAACAACTTTTGTTCTACGACTTTTGGAAATTCGAAGTACTTTTCGAATAATTTAGGTGTAAAGTTTACTTGAAGATCAGCTGTTTCTTAGAGTTTGAGGTCATTGACCTTATGTTGTCCTTTCATTTAGTTTGGTCTACTACAATCAAACTTTCAATTACCTTTATTTTCAAAAGCAGCTGTTTCTTCAGTGAAACATAACCTCAAAATTTTCAAAAAAAAAGTTCGAATTTTCAAAAGTCGTAGAACAAAAGCTGTTAGCCTAGACGTCTAGAACAACCGTCTTTCGGCTTAAAAGGACTTGCCCGTTACATCTTGTTTATACGAGTACAATGTGCCAAATTTTCCAAAATATCTTAACTTCCGCCATGGCAAAAATAAGTATTACTACAATATGTTATTGATTTCCTAACAGTCAAGTTGTGTCAAAACTTAATATAGGTACATTAGTAATCACATAAATTTATACGAAACAAAATCAGTTACGAACATTTCACAATGTATCCATAATATTATTGCTCGTGATCGTGTAATCGCCTTTTATTTCTGGCTGTAACTATTTAATAAAATACGCCCCACTAGGTTAAACTCAAAGACCCGTCATAAAACATGTGGCAAGCGAGACAGAAACTTAGCGACAATTTAATTACAATCCCCATCTTAAGAGGAAAGGATACGTACTTGTCCTCCATATATGCGTAATCCACTGTTTTCTCTCTGGATAAACACAAATTTTGGACTAGGTTATATTAGATAACAAATTTTAAAAAAATGCATGATAAATACAAATAAAATCACAAAACACACAACAGCAATACAGTATAATAATAATAATGAGGAAAATTAACTTAAAACTAATAAAAATCAATAATGGTACAATAGGCGGCCGTATCACTAAATTCAAAGCATTCTCTAATTAGAATAGAAATAAGAATTAGAAACATCAATATAAAAAAAACTTATTTTAAAAAAAGTTTAAGAATAGCCATGACTGCTATAGGTTTATGGGTATCTTTTCTCTAATGTATTTTTATTCAGGGAAGAAATAGTCGACTACGTTTGTTATAGAGAACAGTGTAGGTATCCTTTACCCTTAAGTTACGAGCGAAAATAACGCGTTGTAATCACACGCTAAAGGGAATGGAAAAGGGGTTCAAACGAATATTATACCTAATTGAAATATAAACTTGCTATTATATAAGTAAGGGTATAAATTAGATAAAGGGTCAATAATCCTATACCTACGTTTCCAAAAGTATCATTACATAATGGAGCCGTGTTGCCATCGCAAAAGAGGAATGAGAAAGGAAACAACTCTCTGTACGCTGTACCCTTGATGAATAAAATAAAAGAATATGGCAGCGGCATCCCTGTCCGTCGAAAAAAGTCTCGTCCATGTTCCGATAGGTAGAGCGGAGCAGTTATTAAGGAAACAGTTTACGTGCCACCGTGCGGAGAGAACTCCAGCCCTGCTAGTCTTAACCAGACTCCTTTCTCGCGTTTTACAACACCCACTGAATGAGATTGGGTAGACCTTATTCTATGCCAGAGAAACGGCTGGACAAGTGAGGTCACGCTGAAGTGTAAACTTGAATAAAAGCACAAGAACAAACGGAACTATGTGGTGGTACACAAGAGATGGAACTGGAACACATGGGCGCCCAAAGCCACGTTAGCGAGATGCCATCAGCCTGACCTTAGGGTCATACTAAACCGGAATAGCCGATGAAAAAAATCATTGATAAGAGCTTATAGGGATGTCTATGCCAAAAGGCACACCAAATTGCGAGATATTTTATAAATTAACTATTTGTCATTTGCCTGCGGTTTCACCCGCGTACGTCCCGATCCCATGGGAATATCGGGATCTTAGTAGCGTACGTTACTCCTTGATAATGTAGCTTTCTATTGGAGAGAGTTTGTTTTACAATCGGTCCAGTAGTTCCGGAGCCTATTCATTAGAAATAAACAAATATGTAAATCCTTTCTTTTTATAATTGGTATTAGTCTAGATTTACTAAAGAAAAATTCCAACTATCTCATTGTTAAACTATTAATTTGGAAATAGGTTTTATTATTATAATACTCTGTCGAGTCAGCATACTAATGTCAATTTTGAAAAATGGCGACCCAGGCTACGCGGCTAAATAACTCCGGGGTCATCAAACCTTATTAAGTAGAGTAAATACAGGGAAAACAAGTAAAATCCATTTGCGTACATAACAATATTGTTTTTTCTAACGACCTGAATCAACTGCTTACATATTGTGTAGGCACCTACATATTAGATGTTTGTACCCACGTAATATGAGGCTTCGTAAAAATATATTAGGAGATTGAGAGCTATTGTGAAAACATGGTGAATTGGAACGATTTTCCTCTTTCATGCTTTGATGAAAATCCTCTCCTTCGTTGAGTGCTGACTACAATATCGAGTGCTTTGGAAAACTGCTTATCATCTGTATGGGTACCGGAGAAAAAATGCGCTTTAGGGATGAGGGATAATTCTCGTTAGACCGGGCCGTGTCCAACATGAAATCGAATTGAAATGAAATAAGCATCGGATGCAGTCGATGAATGACAATTGAAATTTCAAAAGCATTACCTTAGATCAAAACACTTATATCTAATATTATAAACTTTTATAATGCTAACAAAATTTGCAATTTACGACCAGCATGTTATAGCAGAATTATTTATGAATGTTATGTCACAATAATTCCATGTTATTTTTATAACCGAATTTCAAACGTGGAATGCATAATTTTTTCGATTTTTTTTTGTCGCAATAATTTTAGTTTTAAAGTAACTGAGAGTGAAATGTGTAGTTTTTTTAGATTTTAAATTTGTTTTGTCGCATTTATTTTAGTTTTGAAGTAACTGCCATAATTTGCAATTTAAAACATGAATTCGTTTTATTACGAAACAGTTACCTACATAAACAATTCCAAAGAGACAAATGAGAAATTATGCTCATTATCATCATCATTCATCCACCACACATACATACATAATACAAATATCATTGTATCTTGCTGCATCGCAGTATAACGCATTGCAGGTAATCTCGACGTGTTCGTTCAGTTCGCACAGAAGCAGAGATTCAGGAATATTCCGGATGCGGTTCTACTGTGAATATTTTATTAATTGGTTTTGGCAGCGACCGACTTACAGTCGCAGAACTTATCGACACTGGTGTTACAGTGAGGAGATTGTTTCAACTTAACATAACTGTGAAACTTATGTAAACGTTTCTTAAAAGTAGGTGGATGACGTTAAATATAATAAGTTTTTAATTGTGCCATCTATCCTGCTAAAGTTGAAAGTTTGTGTAAGATGTTTGTTACTCCTTTACGCAAAAAGTTCTGAACCGATTACGATAAACTTAGTCTGCAGATAGCTGGAGATCTCGATTAAGACATAGGCTACTTTTATCCCGATATTCCCGCGGTATGGTAACATCTAAGAGTGCCTTCCCGTGCCATTTCAGTTACATAATTTTTCAAAAGACGATTGAACAAAAGATGATTGAAATAGAACAAAAGTTTAAACCGAACAAAACGCAATCGAAATAGAAATTAACACATTCATTTCTAACCAGACATAACATCCGCGATTTCGTCTAAACTGCAACACATTTCAGGAACATGTAAAGATGACATTGTGCCATGCCGTGCTATCTCACTTATATAATTTACAACGGGAAGCTTCGCGCTGCAATTAGTCAAATGACTCCGAGGTTGTTTCGGTGCATAATTTGTTATAAGATTATTACAGAAACACTTGAGTCTCATTACTTGTTGTTTAGTGTCGAGCTTTGCTGTTTGAAGACATTCAGACAAAGTGAAGTTATTTTTTTACTCGTTTTGCTAACATCTTGCTTCTTATTGTCCTCTATTAGATACTATGTTAAAGAAATATTAAATGAAGATATGACAACGAAAAATCAGGTGGCTTTCGCTAATTTATTTTCGTTTTTAACCAACTTCAAAAGAGGAGTAGGAGACTTCTCAATTCGATCTTTTATTTTATAATATATTATTATGACTGGAGTCTTTTAATGTGAAAAAAAAAGAATTCAATCCGGGAACGCACGAAAAAACCACGATCTGAAAATGTCCTCAGTTAGCTGATTATGTAACTCTGTTGTTGTCAAAATTACATAATCAGCTAGTAGATGTACCTTGGGTATTCATGCCTCAGTCCTTGGAAGACTTAAACGACTTACGTGTGTGTGGATTAATTTGTGTATAGTAGTAATATGTTAAAGAAAACTTAAACCTAAATTGCCATATTTAGCGTGAACTATTCCCGTCACGGATTAATGTCGCCCCTAACTCTAGTGTCACAGGTGCGAGCATACGAGGTATACCGCCGACAAATCCGCGGATATTCCGCCCGCATTCTATCCGCAGTATATTTTCCGTGGATCATTCCGTGCGGATTATAGTCCGCAACAATAGGAGCTCGCATATTGATGGGATGTGAGAGCCTGTAAAGTAGAATTAGTATCTCGATGCAGTTTTGTTTCAGATTTGAATTCGATTGTTAAAACAACTGAAAACAACGTTGTTGTGTGTGTTGGGGTTCTTGCAGTATGATAACGCCGTTGATCTCAATCTGCAACTTGTATCCAGTGAATGTCTGGCAACAGTGGAAATTGACAGCCACTATTCAGTACATTGCTACTTTGACGGAACGTGGTTATTACCGATAATTACCTCAAAGCAGCATTGTACTGCAAAGTGGCAGTCATTTTCCACTGTTGTCAGACGTCTACTGTATAGATAATATGGGTGCTGATCGGGAGGAAGACAGTTGCAAACAGCCATTGCGGTAACGCTACCGCAAACTCTTATCATTACAAAAGACGTAACAAAATTGTTCGAGCTGCTAGTGGCTTTCATATTTATTTCGCGCAAGTATCTAAAGGTCACCTCTACTGTAGTGCACAATATCTTAATGTGAACATTTTACTATTAACAAGGACAAGAGCTCTTGGACAAGACAAAACGAAATTCGCACAGTTGGTGCGAACTAAAAATCCACCTAAATTTATTTCCTTTACAACTAATTGTAGTTATGTTTTCGGCCAGTGGTTTAGTGCCTAGTTGAAGTGAAACAATTTAGTTTACGTCATGTTTGAACAAAGTAAGGACTCGGCGAGCTGCCAACTCTGCTCGATCGATGAGGGGCCCTTATTGCAGCGGCAGTATCAGGGTTTTTGAAACATGAACATTTTATGGCGTCTAGTGTGCGTCTAGTCAACTATGTTAAATCTTGTGCTCTGAACATTTTGCATGCTGTAAAGTAATAAGTAGCCGGCCTTTTGAAAGCCTATTTTATCTTTGTACTACCCATGTTTCGCAAAATAAATATTTTGAACAGAATTGCATTGAAAATAGGACGACTGAACAAATCTTATGTTGAACAAATTGTTTTTGACTGCCTATTTGTGGCACGTCGCGTCAGTGGGGTGAAGGCTGTAGTGAAGGTCCGACTGCAATGCTAAAGGGTTCGATTCCTGCGGGGAGCAAATATTTATGTTTAAAAATAAATATTTGTTCCTAGTTTGGGTGTTTTCGATGAATTCATTTGTAAATATTTAGAAAAAAAATGATAACAATAAAATATTTATACTAGCTGCGCCTTGCGGTTTTACCTGTGTAAATCCGGAACCCAGTAAATTCAGGACGTTCAGGATACATATAGTAACCTTCCCATTGAATCACTCTATATACTAAAAAATCCGCAACAAGATCCGATGCGTAGTTTTTAAGCTCTAAGCATACATACATTTAAACTTCGAAAAACGACTATGTAATGATAACTGTTGTCTAGTACTCGTAGTATGTACAAGCCTAGTGCTTAGTTTGGGACTAGATTGCGGTATGTGTAATGTTGTGTAATATAATTTATTTATTTATACGGAAATTGTAAATTCTAAATCCGAAGTCGGTTTCTGTTTTGATTTTTCGATAGCAACCTTCAAGTTTAATTAGATAACACTTCAAAGACTTAAAAGTAATTAGAAATTTAACAAGTTTCAAAATTAATTTTAAAGTGAGTCTTCTTGGTTAGCTCGTAAATAACATTTTCAATATTATAATAAATTCGGTAAGGTATAATAGGTACCAGTAAATTTCATAAATCACTATTTCGAGTACTAAGTCTCGAAATTATTAATTTATAAATATTACTAGCTGCGCCTCGCGGTTTCACCCGCGTAAGTCCTGTTCCCGCGGAAATATCGGAATAAAAAGTAGCCTATGCGTTATTAGCCCGGTATCCAACTACCTATATTCCAAGTTTCATCGCAATCCGTTGAGCCGTTTTTGCGTGATTGAGTAACAAACATCCAAACACACACTCTCACATTTATAATATTAGTAGGATTCCCTGCTTTTTAGGGTTCCACACCCAAAGGGCAAAAAGGAACCCAAATGCTGAGACTCTACTGTCCGTCCGTCTGCCACCAAGATATGTATCTCATGAACCGTGATAGCTAGATATTTGAAATTTTCACAGCCGATGCACTTCTGTAGCCGCTATAACACACATACGAAAAACGAAATAAAACATATATTTAAAGGGGGCTCCCATACAATAAATGTGATTTTTAAAAGTTAAAAAGTCATTTAGTCTATTTCTATGTATAATATGTATGTTTTACAAAAGAAAAATAAATATAAGTAGTATATCCGCTGTCTAGTCACCGTAACACAAGCTTAGCAGCTTACCATGGGGCTAAATTGCGCTGTGTGTTGGTCACAGAATTTTATTTTTTTCGACATTATCCCGATTACATAAATATATAAATAAAATACATTGCACGACATTACACACAGCGCAATCTAGCCACAAACTAAGCACTAGGCTTGTACTATGAGTACTAGAAGACGGATATACTACATATTATACTTTTTTGTAAATACATACATATTTTACATAGAAAGACACCCAGACCAGATACAAATATTACCATTATTATTATTATTATATTAGATTTATTTTTACCACTAGCGCCAACTAGTGATAAACTGGAATAAATTGCGATCAAGGATTTCGCTTGGTTGGAGAATACCCACTATCTACGATAGGTAATCTAAGCAGTATTGCTTATTTACAGTTAATACTCAGAAAGATTTCCAAGTGCAACTATTAGTGGGTTAGTTTTATATCCGCTATGGCTTTCCTCAGGGACTTTTACGACACCAGAGGGAGTAGAAGTCATAACTTTCAAATTGTTCGTCGAACCAATAAAGCCATAATATATAATGTGATTCATACGTGGGTGGTGTAATATTACATAAATTAGGGGGAGGGGGTACAAGTATTTTATATCAGAGAATAAGTATTTTTTAGAAGTCTACTTTTAGATGAGTTTTGATGGAAGAGCGTTAATTAACAATATAAGACGCTAAATAATTTAGATAAGGGTCGAAGAAAGATCTATACATCTTACTAATAACATAAACGCGAAAGTTTGTTTTCATGTATGTGACTTTGTTCCTTTTTTCACGCAAAAACTACTTAACCGATTGCGATGAAACTTGGAATATAGGTAGCTGGATTCGCTGGATACCGGAAATAACACATAGGCTACTTTATATCCCGATATTTCCGCGGGAACAGAACTTCCGCGTGTGAAAATAATTACATAATTAGACTAATATAATAATTGATACTAATTGTACCTACATAATATAATGTACATATTGAAATTTGAAACTAAATTAACCTTTCCTAATCTTAAAAAATACGGTTGTCTCTCCACCTCTAAAACAATAAAAATAGTAATAAGATATTGAAAAGGTACAGAAATAAACTTCTATATTTTATGAACTAAGTAGCAGTGGCCCGCGATTTCAACCGCGTAAGTCATGATTTCGCGGTAACCTATTTTATTATGAATCTTCAGCTTTGTACAAGGTACAAAGGTATCGGGTTTAATTGCTATAGGTTTTTTTATGTGAAGCACCTAGCAACAAACACACATTCATATACAAATAAACTTCCCCTTTCTATTATTACTAGCTGCTCCCCACAGTTTCAGCTGCGTATAAGGCCTCATCCCGTGAAAATATCAGGATAAAAGTCTAAATTATCTACCTATGTGTTAATTCAAATTTTCATCTATCTACCTTTAAATTTGAATTCAATCGGTTCTGTAGTTTTAGCGTTAAATAGTAATCAAGTTTTAATCGGGCTGTTTTTATTATCGGCATTGTTGCAATGCCGTTCCTACGTTTCGGAGGCCTTACAGGCTCCTTCTTCAAGGTAGACAACGTGATTGAAACCGGAAAATGAGTTTTGTTTCAATACAAATTTGCAAAAACATAAGTAAAACATAAGAGTAACAAAGTCACGTATGTACATACATACGTACATACGGGTGTCTTTCTATGTATAATATGTAGGTATATTTAGAAAAAAAAGTATAATATGTAGTATATCCGTTGTCTAGTACACATAGTACAAGCCTAGTATTTAATTTGGGGCTAGATTGTGCTGTGTGTAATGTCGTGCAATATTTGTTTATCTATTATTTATACTTACAAACTTTCTTCGTATAGTGATAGTATGATAGGTACAGATATTACCCAATTAGGTATAGCATAAACCAGGAACGTATAAAACGAATGACCTATAAAACCTGACATCAAGTTTGATGAGCGTAACCTACATGGTAAAATGAGGTATTCAGAGTTCCGCCATTATCGTTAAATTATGTTATAAACAGGATCCACATAAGTTGCGGTTTAGTTGGGCAGGATTACTGGGATGAGCGGGGTGAGCGAATTTATCTACAGGTTTAGTGGCCATAGCTGTTTAAAATGCGTTATTCCGCGCTACCATGCTCGTTTGTCGTTGCTATGTCGTCCGTTTGTCGTTAAAAAATAAAGTACATTTTAAATAAAAAATACCCCGACTACTTTTCAAAACCAAAGACAATTTAAAAAAGTCTTTGTTTAGAAGTATTTTTTTTTTAATTTTGTATGTATTATAAATTATTTATTTTTTAGCTGAACGACAACGCGATGACTTATAAGGCATCATGGTAGGGGTACCATTATTTAGTAGAAAATTCTAGAATATACGAATCAATATAAAACTTCTTTATTTTTATTTCAATACAAAGTCGCGAAAACAAGAAAAATCTAAATATGAATTATTTTTATCGTAAAATTTCAGTTGAGTTTTTTAGTTTGTCTATGACGATTTTATTGTAAGTGATAAATTAGGTAAGTATGTCGAAAGATCACGTCTGTTCTGCGTCAAAATATAATATTTACATAAATATAATATTTTTATACTTATAAGAAAGAAAAGCAAAAAATTTAAAAGTGGGCGTAAATCTTCAAAGTAAAATGGAATATTTTTAAAAAGGTTATAAAAATAATAAGTAAAGAGCGTTCTTTCTGAGAACATAATTGAAATTGCTTTAGGACAAATATTGTGTTGTTGTAGGAAAAGTACTAAGCGATCTACCTACGCTGTTTATTCAATTTCACGTAGGTTGACAAAGTAAAAGAAAACAAATTATGAAAAGCAAGATACAGTACAGACGAGACGGTTGATCGATAGAACGCCGGAGTCTATTTTTAACCTAGTTCACTCTTTGTTTGCCTATTAAAAAAAATCTTTATCGAGAAGAATCTTCAAATAGAACATTGTCAATATCATAATAAAATCTTTTTGTAACCAAATTGACATGCGACATGTAATGTTATCAAATAATTTTAATTTAATTGCAATAATATTAAGGTACCAGAGTCCTTTAAAAGTAAAGTTAATACTCGAAAATCAAATTTCGTTTTTACACATAAGTTTTGCCCGCAAGCTAAACTACTAACTTTAAAAAAAAACATCCTTATTCGTTTTGTTCAAAGCCCTTCAATACAGTTAAATATAATGAAGTAAGTAGTTACATAAATTACAAAAATTATGTAATATGAGTTCTACTTGAAATAAATGGTTATGTTTTATTTCATTTGAAAGCAAAAAACTGTTTCGTGCTAAATACAGCTCTATTGATCGCGTCAAGGTTAGACGTTTTTATTAGCCCTAAAGGTTGGTACCATTAATTAGGTTTTTTATTAGCAGTTGTACACCTATAGAAGTACATAATATATATATTTCTACTCGCTTTTTAAGCGATAAGACCGCCTATACTTTACAATATTTATGTTGTCATTAATTACTTAATACATTGTGTAAAATAATTTTGTTGTTAAAATTAGATAATTAATTTTATTGCATCTGTAAAATTAACTAGAATGTAATCTATCAATCTATATTTTGGATCGCATGCCTAAGCTCAACAAAGAGATACGATGTTATCTGACCACACTCCCTTTCCACCGTAGTTTATGATATACTAGCTGCGCCCCGCGGTTTCACCCGCGTAAGTCCCGTTCCCGCGGGAATATCGGGATAAAAAGTAGCCTATGTGTTATTCCCGGTATCCAGCTACCTATATTCCAAGTTTCATCGCAATCGGTTCAGTAGTTTTTGCGTGAAAGAGTAACAAACTCACATACATACATACAAACTTTCGCCTTTATAATATTAGTAAGACATAGTAAACGAGTGAATTAGTTACTCGTTCACGAACAAATTGCAATCTAACTTAGTACTTTTGCAGATAGCTGGATATCTGGATAAACACATAGCAAGTTTTAATTCCATAACACCATTAAATCAATTACATAAATGTAAAAAATAAATAATAATAGAGTATAAAAAAACCTAAAACTTGAACAAAAAGAAATTGTCAGCGGCATAGTGCCTAAAATGCTGGCGGCGTTTCCACGTTGGATAGCCAAACAGCCCCGCTGAGATAAGAAGGCGCCAGCCCCTAGAGTCACTAGACGCCTCGACTAGACACGCTGACAATTCCCTAATGAAAACCCTACTAGCAGGCCCCCAACACCCAACAGTTTCGAATCCCATTATTCTCGCGGGATCGGGACTTATGCGGGTGAAACTGATGGTCGTACATCGTTACAAATAGATAGCTGATTTCAAAAATAGCTTGAAAATTTAATAAAAAAAGCAATTAAGTGAAATCATTTTAATATCAGACATGACCGACGGACGGTATGTTATTATTAAGGCCACCGAAAAGAATGGAATTAATACGGGATGACCGGGCTTTTAATAAAAAAAAAGTTTCATTTATTGGAAATATTTTGTAGGCAGCTAGTCAGAGTCGACGTCTATTGTATCTCGTGCCATAGACAAGTACTCTTTCATCTTCAAATTTAAAATTCAAAGTCAAAATGATAGAAGTATAAAGGCAAAATCGGGGTTTTGGCGGAAACGCGCAGAGGAGATGTGGTGATAAATTTTCATTTTTGTGAAACATGGTTAGATTGTTAGCTTTTATAACAAACAGTTTTTAATATTTCATATCATAAACCATGAAAACAACAACATTGAATTAATTTAATTATTATAAGTATAGAGTTTGATTGCACGAATTCGTTTCTAGGCTTTGTTCCAAGCCTGAGCTAGGCTTTGTTCCAAGCCTGAGCTAGGCTTTGAAGCTTAGAATTTTAAACGAAATATTAAGTTCGAAGTTGAACAAATTCCAGTTTCTAGTTTAAACTACGAGTATAAAACTAGAAACAAGAATTTCGTACAATTTAAAGTTATGGCTAGTCTGGACCGAACTGTATAGGTACCTACTGCGAATAACTTTGAAAATGTCTGACTGTACTCAATGGCATCGCGTAGCGATAAGTCGCGGCGGCGCAAAGGCGAGGTGTGGAGCGATATACCTTTGTTATTTATAGCCTATTCTGTGGTCCCGCTCCTATTTTATTATGCAAGATTTGTATACAGATATGACGTCACAGACAACCATAGACGACCTCATTGACTAACTTCTACGACCATTTGTTCACAGTATCCTAACAATCTTCTTTATCTATAAAAGGCTTTGTCTTGACTGACTGACTGATGCACAGCCCAAACCGGTGATAGTGAAGAGCTGAAATTTGGGGAGTGTGTCTTTTATATGATGTAGGCATTCGATAAGAAAAGGTTTTTCGAAATGCTTACGGGATCGCGACTTATGAAAATGAAAACGCGGGACACAGCTAGTATATAATACATATTTATATACATAAAGTCAAAACGGCGCTTTCCTGAAATATTAGCGAAAATAGCCTTAAAATAAAATCATTTAATTTCACCATTCCGTACACAGTGGCCCTAATTATGATATTAATTTCTGAGAAAGTTACGGTGTTTGAGCGCGACACGGGACGGCGGCAATTAAAACACTCGAAACATGGCAAAACATAGCAATTTATGGAAACATCGAGCAATAAATTAAATGAAACGACCGAGCCGACGGCCTTTGTCAATGTTTAAATGTGGCAACATATTTTTCTCTTTTTAAGGGTAAGTAGATATACAACGCGGGCGAAATAGACTTGGAACATTTTGAGGCCTAACAACTATTTGCACGGTTAGCATTTGGGATACATTATTGTGCTTATTGCAAATTTTTTTCAGATCCCCGAAGACGGTGACGTGACAATCTTAATGCATTTAATTCTAATTTGTTAATAAGTATTGTTTATTGAATAGTGTACTAGTAAAAACAACAAAGTGCGTTGCCGTAGCTTCGCGAATTATATTGTAACTATTGTCTATTCTGTGGCTATGTCAAGGGAATTCACCTATCTATGAGACGCGCCTCCAGGTACGTTGGTCTTATCAGTGCGCTTATATATAGCCCAAAAGCTTTCTATTTGTTAAAAGTTATTATTTTTTAATTGTAAAAAGTGTAATACAGCTTTCCGCAAGGCCTACAATATAGGAAAAAACGAATATTTCTTCTACATAAACTAAGGTTAATTGAATATAAAATCGTTGTATTAAAAACCATGATAGCGTAAATAAATCTTTCACCATACAATACAATACATGGCATGGATCCGAAACCCCTTTGTAACCTTACAAAATGAATATAGGTACCTACGTAGATAATCCTTTCACCCCATTATTAACTGTCAGGCTAGGGCAATAAAGTTAAATTTTAATCGCTTAATTTCACTATTTCATGATTTATATTCCCTGTCCGTACAGAGATGATAGTATGAAATAAATTGCATATTTTTCGAAAGACAATTCATTTTATTAACGTTTAATGCTGTCATCTGATTTAAATGCAAATTTCATGCCGGAAACTGTTCATTTATTTAATTGGGCCATAATAGTTGAGGATTGATTGGTCAGGAATCAGGATGTAATGCAATGTAGCCCTTGGATTCTGCTAAAGGAACAATCTCTTAGTGGGAGGCTTCATCCACAAGTTAGGCTCCTGTCAAGGTGAAGATTAGTCTCCACCTTAACAGCCGTATTCACAAACTACCTTTTGCGTGGACGTAGTTTTTGTCACATTTTCGATGATGTTATTGATTATCATTAGGTATCACTCACAAGAGCAAGACAAGGCATTAAGCCACACATAGAATTGTTTGTGAGTGAATATGACTGCATTTAAACGCTTTAGTTTTTACTAGTAGCACAAAGTTACTCAATTAAGTATACAAAAAAACTGACGCAATTCAGCAAAAATAATCGCTTTTTCTCCTACAATCAATTTAACACCACAGTTCGTTTAGCACAGATTTACTTTCAGAAAAATCCTTTTAAAAACTCAATCGCTTGTTAAAAAGGATCATCTTGTTTAACTGTGTCTACTTAAAGATATATAGTTCTACATTCAGATTTTCTTTACATATGGTGCTGGGGCCCTTTGTGATTTATTACCTAGTAGTAAAGTTTTCAGGTCGCACTTGGCCTAAAAACAGCTATCAGAGATATCAACTGTATAACGGTATGATTTGATGCAAGAAGCAGCTCGAGAAAAACGTTTTTTAAAACACACTTTTCCCTTGCACCAGATTTCTGATCTTACGTCTGATTGAGTAATAAGTGGATGATTATATTTTTAATGGTTAATACTTATGATAGTATTTTTTTTTATTTATTTACTTATTTATAAAAAAATGAGAGTATAAAAACGTGGGAAAATAGCACTTATCACAATAAATCCAAGTCCTCGATATGGGTTTATGTTTTAATTACACTTAGGTGGTTGTTTAAATTATGTTCTAAAAATAATCTTACTAATATTATAAACGCAAAAGTTTGTATGTATGTATGTGAGGTTGTTACTTTTTCACGCTAAAACTACTGAACCGATTGCGATGAAACTTGGAATATAGGTAGCTGGGGACCTGGATTAAGACATAGGCTTTTTATCCCGATATTCCCGCGGGAACGGGACTTAGCGGGTGAAACCGCGGGGCGCAGCTAGTATATCATAAATTGAAGTAAGTGTGAGTAAGTAGTGTAAGCAGTAGTAAGTGTTATCTTATATTTAGTTCTACAGTTAATTTAGTTTTCTCGAAGTTAACCAAACCCGTTCACCGACCGTATCGATACCGATAGCTATCAGTATATTACCGATGTCCAAGTTGTGGCGACAGATGTCTCGAGTCGGTTGCAAAGTTTTGAATTTACAACTAGGCTCCGTGTTGTTCACCCTGTCGGATAAATGGTAACTATCAACCGCATTTGGAGTGTTTGATACAGAACTAAATTTGTTACGAGTTTATGGTTGAGTGTTGAATTGTAAAGTATTTTCAAGGTGATGTTTAGTTTTAATTCATTTATAATAAAGTGGATTTGATTGGGGTTTTAAGTACACGACGGAAAAATAGGGGTGTTTTATGTTTGAGATGTAGGTCTATGCGTCTTTCTGTTGCTCTATGAATGAATGGATAACATCTTTATCGATTGTATCTAATGTATAAATTACAATAGATAATTATTGGATAATATGATGAAATGCATACAAAAAATAATTCAATCTTTCTTTTGTTATATTGTCTAAAATTTGATACCAAAACGTCAAGTAAAGACTTGCAATGGCTTATCCTATGAAATAGAGTTGATTTACACTTGTGTCACTGAGCCCAATGTAAATCATCTCCTAAGTTGCAGTGGGGAGGACCCCGCTGCATTCGTGAAAAGAATTTCACGAATATTAATAAATGCCTACTAAGGTCAGACTAACGAGAATATGTTTTTAACCGACTTTCAAAATAGGAGCTGGTTATGCATTCGGTTCTATTTTTTTAATAAGTTCATTACTGATTATTTTAGCCGAGTAAGGTCCGATCGCGATAGTTCTTTTAGGGATCCGTATCTCGGCAGGTAAAAAGTCACCTTTATAAGATCACTCGCTTGTTCGTCTGTCTGTCCGTCTGTTTAATTAGAAAGCTAAGCTATGTACATTCTGTGTACTAAGTATCGGGAATTTGTCAATAAAACAAAAAATACAAATTATTCATATAAATTTATTTTATCGCCTTCAAAGTAGGCCCCATCGCAACAACATACAACATCTCCACCGATTCACCCAGTCTTCCATACATTTTTCATAGGCTATTTGCGGTATGGCCTTTAGCTCATTCAGCGAATTTTCTTTTATGGCTTCTATCGACTCAAAACGTTTTCCTCGAAGTGGTAATTTTAACTTGGGAAATAAAAAAAAGTCAGACGGAGCCATATCAGGTGAATACGGTGCTTGGTCAAGAACTTTTGTTGAATTTTTCGCTAAAAACTCTTTCACTATAATGGCTGTGTGTGATGGTGCATTATCATGGTGCAGCATCCATGAGTTGTGTTGCCACAAATCTGGACGTTTTCGGCGGATACTCTCACGCAAACGCTACATGACGCCTAAATAATATTCTTTATTCACTGTTTCTCCCTCTGGAAGGAATTCGGAGTGAACCACACCACGGTAGTCAAAAAAAACTGTCAGCATCACCTTGATTTTGGAGCGACTTTGCCGCGGTTTTTTGGGTTTTGGCTCGTTTTCGAGACGCCATTCTGAAGACTGTTGGCTTGTTTGCATGTCGTACTCATAAACCCATGTCTCGTCGCCAGTTATTATACGTTTCATAAAGGTCGGATCCGTAGAAGCTCGGGAAACCATGTCTTCAGCGACATGCTTTCGCTGCGCTTTTTGAACAAAATTAAGCTCTTTTGGAACTAGTCGAGCGGCGACGCGTTTCATGCCTAAAATGTCAATGAGAATGTTGTGGACGGACTTAAAAGATATGTTCACCTCACTAGCCAACTCTCTCAGACTCATACGTCGATTTTCGAGCACTAGCTTCTTGATTGTGTCGACGTTTTCTTTGGTCGTAGCGGTTGAAGGTCTACCAGAACGAGGCAAGTCTACTACTACTTCTCGGCCTTCTTTAAAAGCCTTATACCATTCATAAGCCCTTGTTTTCGATATACACGATTCGCCGTAGGTATTTCGCAACATTTTTAGTGATTCACCACATGAAATATCATTCGAAACACAAAATTTAAGGCTCACTCTTTGTTCAACAATATTTTCCATTGTAAAAATCGCCGAGGACTCAAAACTATCACCAACAAAAAGTGTAGTTTAAAACAAATGAAATGACAGATCCCGCTCAAATTTTGCGCGCTTAATCAGTACAGTGATACCAACATGTAGCAAAAAAATTAGAACGACCTCTTTTACGCGGGTCTTTTTATTGACATATTCCCGATACTTTTTACACAGAGTAGTATGTTTATGTCAGTTAATTTTGTTTCTTGCTACAGTTAAAGCGGTTACGCCAATCACTTTACAATTCAAGTTTCATCAACCTACTAATATTGTATTGATTACAAATATATTTTTTAATCAATTCTCCTTTATAATAGGCATAACATTTCAAAATTATTATTATTGGTCATCAACGTCAAAAAGCGCACTTAGAACAATTAGGGATCGTCTCCACAAGCGAGAATCGCGGCGATATTATCGTATTTCTATACAAAGCACCGCCGCGTTAACATCGCCGTGTGGAGACACGTTCATAGAGAGTATAGCAATAAATGGCTCGACGACAATATCGCCACGAAGCTAACGCTCGTGGATACGCTCCCTTACTCGTAACTGCCACCATTAAAATAAGACACATTATACCAGCAATTTCTCACGCAACAATTAAGCAAACCTCACAATGAGATATTAGTGCAGGTTTTGATCAGAACACTCGTTAGAGGTTGGCGCGCGGCCAGCCGGGCCCATCAGGCACCTTAGGTTTCTAGACAGGAAGGAAGATGTAATTCACTGTGACCCGACAGTTTTGGGCTAACGGCTTAACTTGGTTTGTGGAAATAAAATTGATGTGTCAAAAACTTTTCGATTTCGACGCTCATCTATCAAGTTTTCGCGATATTGGATTAAAATTAAACTCATCACTTCAGTTTTTAATCGCGTTGCTTTTTTTTGATAATGCCGTATATATCTTACTAATATTATAAACGCGAAAGTTTGTATGTAAGTATGTATGTATGTATGTATGTATGTATGTATGTGAGGTTGTTACTCTTTCACACAAAAACTACTGAAACTTGGAATATAGGTAGCTGGGGACTTGGATTAACACATAGGCTACTTTTCATCCCGATATTCCCGCGGGAACGGGACTCACGCGGGTGAAACCGCGGGGCGCAGCTAGTTTATCTATAAATGCTTTGTCCTGACTGCCTCATGGATCAACACTGACAGAGCCTAAGGAATGATTTATATTAGACCGTTACGGGTCCGAGCTTCGTTGTCCATTGCTCGGCGGGCAGTCGATCGGTTTGTTGCAACTGAGTGGCGGCCGAGCAATAGACAACAAAGCCTGGCCGGCGCTCGAGACGGTCTAATATAAATCATCCCTAAACCGTTGATAGTAAAGAGTTGATCTCACGGGATCAGAACTAACGTGAGAGAAAACGCGTGACACAGCTAGTAGTGTACTAAAAATCAAAGATTAGTCTCTTCAAATTTACGAGTACTTATTATTGAAAAAAATAAAAGTAATATTTCGAACAAATTCCGTTGTTAAATATTACTTATTAGGTAAGTGTTAGTTGTAGACTTTTCCAGATTGTAATCCCTGGTATTTTTGAAAACTACCAAACCCTATATTGCGTGTGGCCAGACAAGGCACGCACTTGCCGACTTTTTCATATAAATGAGGTCAATTTCACAAAAACAGTCTTGCAGCAGTTACTGCAAGCAATTTTATCAAATAGATACATAGTACAGCTGTGTCTACGATTTCTTTTTTGTGAAAAAAAAAAGCCTGACTGCAATGCAGAAGGCTGCAGGTTCGATTCCCGCCGAGTACATATATTTATGCTTAAAATTAAATATTTGTATTTGGTCTGGTTGTCATTCTATGTATAAAATATTTGTATTTACAAAAAAAAGTATAATATGTCGTGTATCCGTTGTCTAGTGGCCATAGTACAAGCCTATAGTGCTTAGTTTGGGGCTAGATTACACTGTGTGTAATGTTTTGCAATATTTATTTATTAAAATGACTTTAAATAGCATGCCTTTAGTTTCGTAATATAAATCCTGCTAATATATGTGGAACTAAGCTAATCTAACTTAATTTTGTTTTCGGTGGCCGTTCTTAGATAATTAGCGTTAAGGCCTATAATATGAATATTCCACGATTTTAACTAAATACGAAATAAAAAAACAGGAAAATTCAAATTAACGGCTTTTTTTCATGTCACGTTCACCAGAAAGAACACAGAGGTACCACAGAATACATAATACTTAGTACGAATTTTACGAATTTGAATATTAAATCTAAACTTGAGTACAAAAGTTCGGAGTTAGACTAAAGAAAATCTCTATTTATCTGCCGTCCTCTCGTGTTATTTTTCTCCCAAGGCCGAAAATAATCTTTTATGTAAATCAGATTAGCATTTCCACCTTACTTTGCATAAATAAGATACGATAAACCTGAGATATCATGAGATTATTTTAGTATTTAAACTGTTCTTGTTAAAGGAGGAACTCTACAAAATGTGTTCCATACTAATGCTAGTTTCTGCCGGCGGTTTCGCCTACGTGTTCTACAGGAAACAGCATTAGGATTAGAAGATTATGGTACTACGATAGGCCATAATCTTTCTTATAAATTCATAAATTTTCATGTTTAAGAGAATAAAAATTTACTGCACTGCACTGCACTCAGTGGTATAACAGTACAGTTTAATTTATCCTAAAAACACCGACGGAATGTCAATTTTTATTAACACACACCAAATGTATATCGCATTTTTGGTACCCCACAATACAGACAATAGTCGAATGTAAGGGCCGCAACTTTTCTAAAACTGTATTTTTTATTGAGTATTTTTTTTCTTTAGTTCTATATAAAATTGGACCACCCTTTTCCTCTCTTAATGGAAAATCGAAAAATCACAAAGTACACGCTCTATTAATTTCATATGATTAGGGCTATCGGTTTGCTAATAGTTACTGCTTACAGAAGCAATGCAGGTAGGGACTAATTAACCGACTTCAAAAAAAAGGAGGAGGTTATCAATTCGTCTGTATGTATAATTTTTTTTTCTAAGTATGTTTGTTACTCCCAAAAACAATTGAACCAATCGCGATGCAACTTGGTATACAGATAGTCGGAAATCTAGATTGAAACTTTTTACATTTTCAATTCCGATATTTCCACGTGATCACGACTGCCGCGGGTGAAACCGCGGCGTAGCGTATAAATAAAGTGTAGTTTAACTCGCACTTACCGTGGAAAATATAATAAAACAAAACAAAGAAACGTGATAAACAAGAAATGTTTTCCCACCTTTCTCATTGTAACAACAAAAAGTACTATTCATCAAGACGAATAAAAAAAAATCGTAAAACTGAAAACTTGGTCGCGTAAAAAAAATCTTAGAAACTTTACGCTTACTCTTCTTTTTTAACAATCGCAAGAAGGATGTTATAAAGTTGTATATAAGTTGGAACCGTGTTTGAACCCTTCTCTGTTCGCCTGTACGTGCCTTCGGTGCTAAGCAGGAACAGTTTCATTGCCCTTTTTTATCTAAAATCTCAAGTTTTCTAAGTGATCAATTCACTGAAAAAAGCTGAAACAATCTGAAACTTTTAACCGACTTTGAAAAAGGGAGGGAGGTTGTTAATTCGTCGCGTGTATTTTTTAATGATTTCACTTTATTACTGAAAGTCGGCTAGTTTTTATTTGTTTTTTTTTTTTTATTTTATCTGCATATTTGTTTTTTATTAAAGCTTATTTTATTTTTAAAATAACCCCTAGTCCTGAGTCCTGGACGGAAAAATTGAACAACAGAGCCAGAAGAAATCTTATAAGGCTTACTCAGAACCAGAGACAAACTTTTATTATCGTCAGCATACCTACAAAGTTTAATAACAATTCAACAAACATACGTAGCTGGCTCTTCCAGTTACATTCGCGTAAGTCTCCATCCCGTGTAGGTTTTTCAAAACACCATATCGGAGACCTACGTCATAAAAAGAACACTCCAAATTTCAACTCTATGCCATCAGCAGTTTAGTCAGTGCGTTGATCAGTCAAGACAAAGCATTTTATAGATATTAGGCGTGAAAAACACAACCCTTTCCTTGCAGTCGAGTAAAAACAGCACAAAGCACTTCAATTTAAGTTATAGTTAGAAAATATGTAAAGTTGTGCAGCGCTGAAGTCGCTAGTCGTACGGAAACTATGGTACGAGCAATCGCTAAGTTTTATTAAAGCTCGCAGATGTCGCCGTTTTTATATTGGAACGATATTTTTCACACGTTTGCTTTTATAAACACCTTAATAAGTTGCTTTAGGGTTGATTATCGTGTGAACGTATTATTTATTTGTTTTGTTAAAAAATACGTTCGAAGTTCGAACGTTCAGTTTTTATCGAATGAGGGTCTTTTGTTATGAATTTTTAATTAATGTCCTTACCCTTGAATTATGGCTTAGTGCGTGCAAAGTATATGGCCAGTGTTAAATTTTATTTGCCATCGAGTCAAGCCCGATTTTCAGAGTTTTGGCAGGAACGTACTGACGAAAAGTGGTCCTGAATTTCATATTCGTAAAGCCTAGTTGTAAAGTGTGAAATTAGATGAATTCTGCTGGAATAATATATTAAATCAATTTAGTTTCGATACACATGAAGAGTGTAGTGAAAATTAAAAAACAGTGCCAAAAAATAAATTTATCTTTCCTTCGAAATCTAATAAAGTTGTAGTAAAATTTTAGCCGCTATTTCGCTTTTTTTCTGGTGAATATTTTACAGCACTGTACTGTATTCCCTGCCGCATCGTTCGACATGTTCGCATCGACATGCCACCCTTTTCCTCATAACCCGTTATTTTGCGTAGCGGACATGACCAAACTGTTCACGTTACAGTTTCCGTTTCTACGCACAAACTCATGGTAGGAGTGCTCCAAAATGGCTTAAAACCAATTGTGTCCAATCTGTCTTTTTCTTAGTTATTTGCAAAAATAACTTAGTTGAACAAAAAATGTAGGTAATTATATTTAGCACTAGAGCAACACCGTTCTAGTCTAGAACTAAGTAAGAACGCAAACCCCAGCCTGGCGCATTTAATTAAAAATATACTTCCATGGAACATTAATTTCCTTGAACAAAGTTGTTATTAAAAAGAAATAAATGGGTTTGCCATGGTTTTTTTTTTCTTCTAATTTTAAACATACTTTTTAGGGTTCTGTAGCCAAAGGATAAAACGGGACCCTTTTATTTAGACTCTTGTATGTCTGTCTGTCATCAGACTGTACCTCATGAACCGTGATAGTAAGACAATAGAATTTGTCATAGATAATGTATAATTATCTATTGCCGCTATTACAGCAAATTCTTGGTTTGAGGGAGTTGTCGCGACGTCTGATCGAGGCGACCGATCATCCCAGAGCTGGCGGGTTCCTTTCTCAGCGAGTTAGTCTCGCTATACAGAGAGGGAAACTGCCAGCATCTTTGAAACTATCCCTTGTGAATGCGTCGACGATGGCTTCTTCTTTTTTAGTTAAGTGTTTGTTTTTGTATTTTGTTTGTTTATTTAAATTTTCGTTTGCTTTTTTATTGTAATATGTGTGTGTGTTAGCAAATTCTTAAAATTTAATAAAATTAATTTATAGGTGGGCTCTCCCTCCCATACAACAACATGTTTTTAATAGTTAAACGCAACGTTAGTGCAATTTATTTTTCAGCTGGCGCCATATTCCTAATAATATTATTAACTGGACCTAGTTAATAATATTATTAAGAATATGGCGCCAGCTGAAAAATAAATTGCACTAACGTTTTATTTTAAGAATCGGGATAAAAAGTAGCCTATGTATTATTCTAACCTATATTCCAAGTTTCATCGCAATCGGTTTTGTAGTTTTTGCGTGATTAAGTAACAAGTGTGTGTATGTAAGTGTGTGGTATGACTGGTATGTGTGTACTCTGTGTACATACTCACATAGGTACATACAGACTTTCAGCTTTATAATAATATTAGTAGGATTTAGATTTCGCTTGTTTATCGTTTTTAACGGTCTAGCATTTGTGTTAAATAATTAAAAAGAAACGAATATTACTTAAGAAAGGGCTTTAATAATAATAATTAACTCACCATGAATTATTAATTTAAAAGGGTTCAGTTGATAAAAAAAACATGACAGCAGCGAAAGGGAAAGGTTCTCGTTAATTAGCTGAGAATTCGGTAATTACTTACAATTCAAAGTTACGAGACGAGGCCCCCTGATACAGATTTTTTGGACTATGTAATTACCTGAAACAGAAAACAAAATAATTTGTTAGATAAATATAGAAACATACTTAATGATAAGAACATTACACCAATCAACCTACATCATCATCATCATCAGCCTGTTGCAGTCCACTGCTGGACATAGGCCTTTTCAATTGCACGCCACCTGGATCTATTTTCTCTCGCATCCACAAATCGCCACTCCAATTTGCCTGAGGACGTACTACACTACGTTTGCCGAGCCGCGGTCTACACTCTAGCTAGAACTTTAGAAGCTACATACATCATCTGTTCCCGGTGGGGTCCCGAGGACAGGGGTCCACTTTCCTCTACTTCGTACGATCATCAGCAAAAAGCACAAACGTATCAGTATAGGTCTAGGTAATAGATATACTCCGACTTTCTTTCCGATGGTCGTGGGCTTGAATCCCGACCGCGTACTGTGCGTACGCTAGAACAGCGTTCTTAAGGTGAAGGAAAACATCGTAAGGAAACGAACAAAACATGTAATCTTGCCAAGTTTAAGCTTCAAGTACCATCGACCACGGGGCACCACGTTACCAAAAAAAAAGGCGGTGCCGTTGAGAATATATGATACCATATTTTTTTTCATCTGAACATTTGTTCTCAATCGCTACGTCCAAAGGTAGCCTGAAAGCCGGATCGTGACCGTGTCCGTGTCTGCTCCACCGGACACGACACACCTTTTACTTGGCTGGCTGTCTTATTTTAACGCTTCGGCGGACACGGCCCGGAGTGGCAGAGCTATTTCAACCTAAATAGAATTTTAATAATCGGTTCGAAAATCTCTGAGATCGTTACTGTCGATGATGGAGAACTTTGTGAAATAAAATAGTAGGTATCATTATAATTATTTAGACGGAATCTGTGGAGCGTCGGACGAAGGCCGGACTATAATGCAGAAGTCTGCGAGTTCGATTCCCGCCGGGTGCAAAAATTTATGCTTAATAATTAATATTTGTGTCTGGTCTGGGTGTCTTTCTAAGTATAATATGTATGTATTTATAACTAAAAAAAGTAAAATTTGTAGTATATCCGTTGTCTAGTTCTCACAGTACAAGCCTTGTGCTTAGTTTGGAGCTAGATTACGCTGTGTGTCGTTATAAAAGAAAGTCGTGTTAGTTACACCATTTATAACTCAAGAACGGCAAAATCGATTTGTCTGAAAATTGGTGGGGAGGTAGCTTAGAACCAGGAGAAGGACATAGAATACTTTTAATCCCGCGGGAACTGAAACGGGAACGGGACTTACGCGGGTGAAACTGCGGGGCGCAGCTAGTTTATTATAAAAATATGTAATTATTCTGCATCAAGTGCAGACTCAAAGTGTTTTAAAATAACTAAAGTTTTTAATATGTTTTCAAATCAAAGTCTATAAAAATTATTACTCAGTTTCATGAAATAAGAGTACATTTAAAATTGCAGCACGATGGGATTTTTCTATTTCTATTTTCAATGAGACAAATGAAAGTCAAATTAATAAAAAATGTAGGTAATTGTCAAACTTGTCATAGTATATCAAGGATATTTAATGGAAATGGGAATTACTACATTATTTAATTTAATTTAACAGTAACTTTTACGATACTAATAAAAACAAACCCTCTCATCAAATTTCATCAATCCCCTTTCATCTTCTCACCAATAACTCTACTTTGATATAATCTGACACATTGAGATCACATCAAGCCATTGAAATATATCTTTTATATTGTGCCATAGATAAACACGATCGTTTCGAGGGCCCTTAGATAGAAGCAAAGACGATAAAACCAGTTGACTGCTCATAAGTTTTCACTCCTCACGAAAATAGTACGTCGTTTTAGTAGCACTTTCTTGCAAGAACTGTCAATCACAAAAAGTCTAGTTATAGAAAGATAACGCAATGGCCAATTTCAAAGTTTGATTATTACTTAGATAACGCAATGGTCAATAACAAAGTTTGATAATTACCTCACCCTCTGCCCGTAACGGTGAGTTGTGTTTTGTAGAAAAAATCGCGGTATGATCGGTTAATTGGCTTTATTATCTTTGGATAAAAGGTACGAGGATAAGTAGGTACCGCTTTTGTCCCAAATAAAGGACGGATCTAACGTTAATTATGTCTTTTAGCATCACATGTGTGGGTTTTGGATAAAATGATAGTAAAGGGTGTGGTGGGTTACATTGTTTTAAAATATTAATTGTCTAGGTTAAGTGGGGTTAGGTTGTGTTGGATGGGTGTTTTAGGCTGCTTTTCCACCAGAGAAGTGCAATGCTACGATGCTATGGATGCGTTTGATATCCACCAATCATTCATTGATGCACATAGCTTAGCGTATTTTCGTAGCGTAGATTTCGCATCTTCGCAGCATAGCTGCGTAGCACATCTCTGGTGAAAAAGCAGTCTTAAACGGGAAAATTTAAGGCATAATTTTTTTAAACGTGGCTGGTGTGTTGAACATCAGTCAGTCACTCAGGACAAACCGTCTTATAGTCATACATGGACCAAAAATTTTGGTATACAATAGTCAATATTGTATTTACAAATATAACATGATCATTTTGACACGTCGCGTCGTCGAATTTTAAAATTATGATTTTAGGGTGGTTTTTAGTAATCCAAAAATCTAGAAAGTATTCAGTTTATTTTAATACTTCCAAAATTATATATTATTATTAAGTATTCGATTTCCGGGTCTAGCTCGCGTTAGTACACATATTATTTTTAATTTAACAAATAAATTTAAAATTACCCCGTCGTTTCGGCAATCGGATTACACCGGCCGTGGTCCCGGGAAGACAAGAAAACTGTATTCCAAAATCGTATGCTATAACACGTCTAAGAAGATGCTATAACATAATACAATGCCCATATTATGCCCCACTTACATATAACGAACACTAAAACAAGTTTCCGATCTCATAACTTTTATTCGTCGAGTTATGGAGCTCTCTATTTCTTTCCTATACTCCGCAAAGGTTTGTTGAGTATATTTTATTGGGTAATGTAGACGGCACTTTGCTTAGAAAGGAAATATATTGTTAACATAAAGTAGGGTCAGGATGGTAGATGTTTGGTTTACCTTTGCTTTGATATTTTTACGAATACGGAATAAGAATTTTCTATAAGGAGAGGGGTACTTTAAAATATCTTGTTGTTGACAACGAAACCGTAAAAAACCTAAAACCGTTGACCCTTTAACAAAAACAAATTAATTTGCGAATGAGCTGTTTTCAGACTTTCTTTAGTTTTTTTTCTGTCTGTATTTAAGAATTATTATGTGTAGTAAGTACACTTATGTATTATATATATTCATATTTATTTATTGATAACTTAAGTTACACGTCATTTATCAATCAATTTACATTAGATTGGGTATACATTTCTATTATTAAGGTAACATTACAGCATAATCTTATGTCAAATTCATTTATTATCATAAACCCTTAAATTCAACTGATGCTATAATGAACTATAAAATGCTTTGAACTTACTAACTGATGGATCAACGCACAGCCTAAGCCGCTGATAGCAGAGAGCTGAAATTTCTAAAGTATGATGAGAGGCATCCGATTAGAACGGGATTTTTAAAATTTCTACGAGATCGGAACTTCCGCAGATAGAACCGCGGGACACAGCTTGTATATACATACATATAACAAAAAATGATAAAAACACTTGAATGAATGCTTCAAACGAGAACACATTTACAACCAGTTACTGTAAACGACTGCAAACTGCTCCTAGATTACGCCGCACTGTCGTAGATTTAAAAAGTTATTATTTTTATTCGACGCTCGCCTAGAGCCCCCATAACGGTGTTATGGCAAAGATATCTAAATTGACTACTGGACAGTTTTCGAGAATGTATTTTGGAAAACTTACACCACATTCGGTAGTCGGGTAAAAACAAAAATAAACACAAGCATCTATTGGGTTCATTGCTGAACAAGTATTTAAAGCTAGTTAAGCAGATTTTGCAGGCAATTCTGCTTTTAGCACTGTCACAAGTTAGTACGAGTAAGATCGGATGGATATCGGTCGTGTTCATTGAGTTTTACGAAAACAAACATTTCTAAGTTGGTACTTCGTTTGAAAATAATGACACGTAGTTTAATTCATATTTAATATCTTTTGTACGCTCCCTAGTTTTGTTCTACAAATTATGAGACTTAATTATTATTATTAAAAAAACATTTTTCCCGACTGCCCGACGACTGGAAGTGTTATGATAAAATGAGTAACTTGGTGTATAATTGAACGTAAATGTAAAACCACCTCAAAAGTTAATATTTTTTTACCGATCTTACCTAATAAAATTTAAACGCCTCGCTTTCTTGTCTCACCTTAGAGAAGGAGGTTCTCAATTCCGCTGTGGCTACGTTTTTATTATGGGTGTTTGCCGATTATTTACAGAAAGCTCGGCCGATTGTGATGACTCCTTTTTGCGTCCTTGCAATTTGCTGACAAATCAGAAACCGGTCGTTCTTCACCCTAACCTATTGTAATATTAAAACTCTTTGCGTAACGGTTCGTTTTATGTCGCCATTTGGTTTAATCACACAGTTATCTATATGGGCCTCTGAATAACGGACCGTCAATAATGAAGGCTGTATCAATTGTGTTACGAGAAAAACCTTTCCGGTGGCTGCGTTAGTATAGTGCCTGTGGGGAAAATAACAAATAAATATTTATTGGTATTAGTGAAGATTTGTGTGTGTATTGGGGGTTTATATTGCGTCGGTGGGTTTTTAATAATTATCGATGGATAAGCGTTTGACCACTATCACTATAGTCCCTTTCCTGCACTGGGACACTTACAGTCGAATATAGAAACACTACCAAATATTTGAGGAGCACTTACTAAAATAATTAAGCAGCTTCTAAATTTAAAAGCAGTATGAGAGCTGCTGAATTGTTTAATAGAACTCAAATTTTGAGTAGTTTGTCTGTAGGTATTCGGCAGTTAGAGTGTCCCTTAGTAAGTAGTCCCTTAATTGACCCTAATTGTAGCTGAGGTAACACTTGCTATGTCCAATTTCAATTGTTGTTAATTCTGTCTTACACTACTTGCTTAGGTTATCATAGATAGTGGGATTTCTGACATCAACGTTCGAATTTTGTTCTGGCCTTTTTAAGGGTGTGTGAGTAATTTTCTAAACAATTTCACTTTGGAACTGATAAAGCTCGTCCGTCTGAGTCGAGTTTGAAAAGCTTTACTGTCAAGCCACTATTATATAACCATCTAGTCCATTCTAAGAGATCTGTTTAAATTCTTTGCTCGCAATACTACAAAAATGAAATATGAAATAAAAATCAGTGTAATAAATATTTTCCATTAAACATGTACATACCTACAAACAAAATTATTTTTTGTGACTAAAATGATGAACATTAAAAGAATAACATTGAATCTGCTTCTGTTTCACTTCATAAATGATACAACATCAATCAAATGAAGTCCAATAAATCTGAGCACGAGAAAACATAATAACGGTTCTATCAAAGGGAAAGGAAGCTGTTGTTTTTTCTATTGTTGCTTTCAGAAATTGTTTCAGACATTCATTGTGTACAGACATCTCTAGTCTTATCGGGCGCGGTTTGTTAACCTGATGCTAAATTTTATTTGAATAAAATCTGAGGTTTCCCTACCTTCTGTATTAATAAAGTTTTTATTTATAGATCATTATTTTACCACTATATCACCAAATAGTTAAGTAAGTGCTAGTGTTCTAATTAGATGAGAACAATCATCTAGAAGCGTTTGTTTTTTTTACATCTAATAGACTAACTTAAACTGAAACATAAATTTATAGCCGTCTCTTATCTTTGAAATCTAGATCGATTTTTGTTTCGATTTCGTTCATATTTTGTTACTGTTTCGATGGTTTCGATTTTACTGTCTTCGTTCTTGTAGATGAGCGTGTTTCATCTTAGATCATAATAATATCGTCACTTAAAGTGTGTCTTCAGGTGTGAAAAAATACACTCCAATAAATAAAACCTATTTTTAACGTCACAAAAAATTTCAGCCTATCAAACAAAAGGTAGAGGTACTAAATTCTCCAAATTGATGAGATTCCAGGTGCTCCATCAATAATTACAAAGTTGTTTAAAGGCAGATTTACTGCATTCTTAGTCGTTATTCTGATCATCATTCCGAAGTTCAACGCTGTATCCTTGTCAAACTTTATGTGAAGATATTTTTTAGCAACTACAAGTATTCACTTTCCAACTAAAAAAAACAGTGAAATCAGCCTTCTACCCTGAGGAAAGTTTCTGTAAAAGCTCCTAAACGTAGGAACGGCATTGCAAAAATGCTAAATATAATACATCTAAAATAAATCATAGAAAAACACTATTTCATAAACGCTTCATCAGTTCCTGAGCTAAGATGTCATAAGCATACACACATACCTCAGATTTATAACATTATTTTTTCCTACGTGGGTTAAAAAAGATAATAAAATAAAATCCACAACAAATTTCAGAGCCTCCTCCTTTTTTTAAAGTCGGTTGGAAATAGCAGTCTCTGGGCAAAGGCCTCTGCATTTCGGCTTTAGGCTAAAAAGTTTACAAAACTGGCTTCAATCGGTCGATGTTGTTGTGGGAATTCCCTGACATTTTCATTTGCGCATACAAAGCTCTTTCTAGCCTAGGAATGTAGCCTGCAACTAGTTAGCGTAGGTTGCAACTATGCAGCTAGAGGATCCCGGTGGCCTAGCTGCGTTCGCCGATCTTGAATAGTCGTGCGGGTTAAGCAACGCTTGGCGTGGTCATTACTTGGTTGGGTAGTCGATAATGTGAGTGGCAGAAAACACGTGAAGCATGTGGTCCCGGTTTTCTTTATATGTCCCGGTTACCTTTGTAGGTACGGTATATTTATGTCAAGTAAGAAGCATATTTTAAAGCTTTTAATCCTTCACTGCATGACTGTAAACTTACATAGTTGTTTTCACAACAAAACAACAAGCAAAAATAACACACACACTACATGGAAAATATCCTATTATTTAATAATAATTGTTGTTTACTGTAAGTTTACAGAAGAAATCAAATACTTTACTTGTTGTTGATATTCTATTCTATACAAAACATTGATCATCGCTTAGCTTTTCTCATTTGAAAACCTCAATGAAACTTGAACCCGAATATATTATTTAAGATTGAAGTCTTCAAGGCTGTTCAATTGTACTCCAATATGACAAGTATTCTTGAATACTTAATAATGTATTTCTACCTCATCTTGAAGGAAGGTAATCTTAGCAGTGATAGATGGATCTATATTAGGTACTGTTTAACTTTTTCATTCTTTTCTGGGGTTCATACATATATTCTTATTCATCCAAACGCATGTCAAATTTTCGAAGTTTTGAAGTTGTGACAAGACATTGAATGGCTTACTTTGATTATAAACAGACGAGGCATATTTATTAATTTAATTTTAATTCAGATTTTACAATCAATATTGTACAGTATAATTTATTTTACATACATACAGCATATAACCTTACGCATGCCGCTGGCTGTCCTGTCACCCCGGAAGACAGGGTTATAGGGGACTACTGGGAATAATTGGTCTGGACGGCATATCTTAAATACAAGCATCCGTCGCAAACGTTCGATGCGACGCGTCGCGACGGTCACCTGGGCCTCTACTTTAATTCTACGAACGAACCAAAATAAAACTGTCAACAAGGAAGAAAATCTGTCATTTTAGCATGCATTTTGACAGATTTTTCGTTCGTTCGTAGTAATAGAGTACAGGCCCTGAGTGAGAAGCGGGCGTTTTGTCTGTGTGCTTAGCTTGGACAGTGTCGTTGGGTACGCATGAAATATGTCCTGTTGTTTTCCTTAAGTGGAGGCATGTATGGTGAGGCATTCGCAAAGAACACCTCTCAATGTCTAGTACAAAATTTAATAACAGCAACACCGTTCTATTACATTGAAACATTCTATATAGGTATTTCCTATTAATACCTATTAGTAACCTGGCCTAGTGCCGCACCCTAATGTAGTTTACGTATGTGGGTAATCTAGCTGTATGTGCGGAAGTTAGGTATTAATAATGTATGTAGGGTAAAGGGATTGTCTGTTAGGGTTTAGTCTGGCTTCCTCGCCTAGGTAAGTCAACCTCCGGCGTGTCTTACATTATCTAGTACACAATAACATGCAAAGGTTATGTGGCTCGTGAGCCGATGATCTTACGTAGTACGTAAAACCTTGTTTTGTTTTAGGTCGGACGTTAAATTGTGATAGGGATAGCACCAGCCAATTTCATATATGTAAAAGGAAGACGTAAAATCAAATTACAAATTAGCTAGACCGTTACGAAGAATAAATAGAATTGAGATCTAACTACACTATTAAATTCGAAGATAACATTTTCCACGGTCACACAGCAGCAGATGCACAATAATGCACATACTGATATGTTCCGTACAACATTATGTATTATCGACCTTTGGATCAACCAATGGCGGACGATCTTATGTGACTGACTGGCGGTCGAATCATCGTTCTAGGCCCCGCAACCACCGTTTGCGTCGAACATTTTTTCAAAGGATTGCTACTTCCACATATATTCAATTCGAGTTCGTTGCTAGACCGTATATCTCTTAGTGGGGGAAATTAGAAAAATCTTCACCACAATGAACACGCTCTCCAAATTTAACATCTCTAGGACCAGCGGTTTGGGCACTGCATTGATAATAATATGTTGGTCAGTCATTCAGTCGATTATCACCTTATCAGTTTTAGGCATATATATCAGTTATCATGATTATCAGTTTTATATGTATAGAAAGACTGGCTCCGCCCCGCGGCTTCACCCGCGTATGTTCTGCGGCAAGCGGGGATATCCGTAAATAAAGTATAGCCTAAATGTTATTTTAGGTCTCTAGCTATCTATATTAAAAATTTCACCGCATTCAGTCGTTTTTGCGTGATTGAGTTACAAACATACATACTCACAAACTTTCAGCTTTATAAAATTAGTAGGAAAGAATAGAATAGGATTATGGAAACTGTGCAAAGAAAAATGCTTAGAAAAATGTTTAAGTAAGTACTTTAAATGTAGGTTGAAAGTGTTCCTGAAACAATGTAACTCTGTGTTTCCGAAGTGAATGTAAAAAATGTTGACTACAGAATTGTTCAAAATCATTTCGGTTACCATCGCGTTGTTTTTCACATGTCGAGCATTTTTTAAAGTTCTTTTTTGTTTATTTTTGTATCAGCCAAAATCGATGAAGTTTTGTACCCTTTGAACAGATATTTTATTTGACTTTATAATTTTGATTTGAAGAAATCTTTTTGGGTTGAGCCTTTAGGGTAGTAAAGGGCTTCAGTTTATGGCTGCCCACGCGAGATACAATATGAATAATTTCTACATACTATTTGAGGCACATACATAAATATAAATGGACAACATTATTTTTAAGGTTACGAGGACTGAATAAAAGATTTTTGACGTTATTTATAAACAAAACATCAAAACACGTTTCCGGTTTTATTTAAAACAAAGTGCTTCCCGTGGTTTCACCCGCTTAAGTCCCGATATCGTGGGAATATCGGGATAAAAGCTGCTCAAATCATCTCGTTCTATTTATAGATAGGTTCTGTCTATATACAAGATGTAACGGGTATGCCCTTTTAGGCCGAAAGGGGGTTATTCTATACGTCTAGGCGAACAACTTTTGTTTTAGGACTTTTGGAAAATCAAAGTACTTTTCGAAAATTTTAAGTGTAAAGTTTACTTAAAGATCAGCTGTTTCATAGAGTTCGAGGTCATTTACCTTATGTTGTCCTTTCATTTAGTTTGGTCTACTACAATCAAATCTTTAATTACCTTTATTTTCAAAAGCAGCTGTTTTTTTCAGTGAAAAATAACCTCAAATTATTTTAAAAAAAGTTTGAATTTTCAAAAGTCGTAGAACAAAAGTTGGTCGCCTAGACGTCTAGAACGACCGCCTTCCGGCTTAAAAGGGCTTGCCCGTTACATCTTGTATAGACACAGATGGAACCTAGGAGAAAAAAACATTAAATTCATCAAAATTCATTAAAATCAACTCTTTCCGTGGGTGTGGGTGTCATAAAAGGCGACAAAGAAATCTGGGAAAGACTAGCGAACCTGGAGTTCTCCCTGAGCGGTGACGAGTAAACTGCTTAGTCATAAGAAGGGGTTGGCAAGTAAGCAGCCGTAAAGACATGGTAGCATTCGCAGTCAATAGGACTTACCTTACTTACATTTTACTTAACCAAGACCATTGTAACATGAACGAAATGTCGAGGTAACTGTTAACAAATCGTGTGAATTTAAAAGTTTAATAGTTAAACGTTAGTTTTATAGTTTAATAGTTAGTTAGTTTTTAGTTAATAGGTAGTTAGTTGGTGTTAGTTAGTTTAGTTTTATTTCACTTTTTTTTTTTCAAAAGTTTAATAGGACACACCTTATACTAACTCACTGTAAGTATAAAATATTATACAGTAGTACAAATTACTTGTCTGCGCGTGAGTAAACAGTTTCTGCGGTAGGTACCATGCTATTTAGTCTAACGTGAGTCTAACAATTTATTTGAATCGTTAGGTACTACACTACTGCCTAAAAGAAAATGAATAGAAATCTATTTAGCGCAATATAACAGGTATCTATTTTCTTTCATAAAAAGGCTTTATTTCGTTCACTTTTGTTAAAATTTCCACTAAAGCTTTCAATACAGAGCATTGTTGAATTTTTTAGCCCAGTCACAGTGGTACAGAAACCGTATTTCCATAGGATTTCCATCTAGTTATCCAGTCACTATCTAATAGCAATATTAGGTAAGTAGACTAGATTGCGTTGCAACATTATCTAGGTTAGTTTCCTTGTTACACGATTGCGTTTTCCCCGAAAAAATATTTAAATACAAAAGAGGCAATCTTACCTTCTGGTTTTTTTGTGGTGATTTGTAATAGCTTGGTACTTTAAGAAACTCAATAGCCTAATTGCGATCTTGTTTATTCGTGCAGGTGAATCTATGCCTATAATTGTGGTCATTGCTTGGTGGGTGACAGACAATGTGAGTGTGGCAAAAATCATTTTTAAATATTACTGAGCCGTCATTGAATAAGACTAACACTTAAATATGCGAAACACTGAAAACATGTTACTGAGACGATTTCAACATTGAAATATACTCATGCAATGTAACAGCTTCTTAGTAATTACTAAGCATTACTAAGCAAATCCGCTGACAGACATGGAGACGAACAGCAGGACCCTAAAAACGGAAATACGTAACTCGAGTGAATGTAATAAAGTCTATTACAAAATTGTTATTTTGTCGGAAAATAATTAGTCAGGGGTAAAGCGCAATCGGGGGATAACGCAACTAAACTGAACCCATTATCTGACCACACACAAGCTTGTAAGCCCATAATGTTTATTAAACCTATATTGACAGATTAAAGTGGTACCATTAGATCCAGTGGGAGGTTAAATTAACCCATTTGAAATGGAATCTCGTGGGATATTGCCTGCGAGCCAATATTGGCTGTGTCGGCTGTTCAGGGATTATATTGTTATCACGTTTCGTATATAATTAGGTAGTTATCTTATTGTTATGTAATGTTAGAGTAATGTGTTGATATTTTCATTAAAATTTACTAATCTATCCGCCCTATCATTATCTCTTATAAGTCTTCGCGAAGTCGCCGCGTTATCGTTAAGCTAAAAAACAAATAAAATACAAAATGAAAAACATATGTTAAAAAAAAAAGTTTCTTTTTATTTCTGTGGTTTTTAAAAGTAATCGGGTTATTTTTATTTTTTATTGTTTTAAGCGACAAAAAGGACAACAAAGGACAACATTGATAAACGATCATGGTAGCGCAGTATATCTTTAAAATGTATTGACAAACTTAGTTATAAATAAGTATTGTAAGACGTTCTAACTCCAAACTAAGTAACTATTCTTGTTCTTAGGGTACTACGGATATTCTACAGAAAAAATATTTATTATGTCATATTAGGTCATTACGAAAAGAATTATTCCCTTATTAGTTTCAAAAATGAAGACCGCAAAACTGCCAGCATATTGAATACCTACCTACAGACGCTAAAAAATGTACCAGTATCAGCAAATTTTCAGCATAATCCAACCTTAAAATTAGGAACCTACGTACTGGGATAGTATTAATTTAAATTAACATTTTAGCTACATTTCTCGAAACTTGCCGACTCGAAACTTGAAGGCCTCTCTTTAAGAAACGAAGAAGTGCAATTAACAAAACGAAGCGCTGCCAGAAGTTCCAAGCATTGCAGTAATAAGGTTTTAGTATTCAGATTTGAACACAAACTAAGCTCTGTATACTCAGTGATTGAACATTTGACGCCTAACATCCACATAAAGATCGCAAACCACTTTTAAAAGCAACATTACCGTTTATTCGGTAAAGCTGGATTAAAAAAAAACCATTTTAAAATTTGTAGATATTAGCTGCAGACAGATGTCGTATTTATCTACGAAGTATAACAGTTGGTAGTTACTTTTAAAATAGTATTAATTACGTTGACTTGAATGCACGACTTCCCCTTCTGCAGCCGGGCGCGCTAACAAATATTTCTTAGCCCCGCTAGGAAAGGGGAGATCTTGGGTTCAAATCCCGCAAGAAGCATTAAATTTTGGAGCAAAATAAGTACCTAAATTTTATCTAAATAACCATATATTTTTCCCGAAAAAAATAAAATCTAAGAATTTCGTATTTTATTTCATGTTATGTGTCAAATATCCAATGACTGAGTAAACATAGCATAGACTGTGTTACAAACTTGGTTCCGAAATCCACAGGGTATTTGTAATTCAGATTGGAAAAATCCGCACAGGAGAACCCTTTGGGATCTTAGATTATGCAGGAAAACCATGAACAAAATGCTTTAAAAATGTTTTCTTTATGTAAATAAATCGACTCATGGGCATTGGTTTCTTTTGAACTCAAAGAAAGTGAATTAAGGCCTGCTCATACCGGCGCGGCATGACGACGCCGGATAAGTCGCGCGACAGGTTTCATAACAAAACAGCAGTAGTGGTCTTACTCTCTATTCTAAATTGTAGCAGCTAACTTGTGCCGTTAATTTTAATTTAAAACAACAAAGATAAGCTTTTTTGGTGTATTATTATTAAGTTATGTATTTGAAAGTACTTAAATGCTATTTCGAACTTGAAGACTACTTAAACAAGTAAGCGGCTATTTAACACAAAAATTCGAATACAAATTTAGAATTCGAAGAGAAGCTGCTACATTATTAAGGTATTAACAAATTTCAAATGACGTTACAGTATTCGGCCGGTAGCCATGAACAATTTTAAGAAGCCAAACAACTCAAATGCAGGACCTAATCACTCTAGTTGTAGACGCACTTAAGTACTGCACGAGTTATTTAGAGTTGAAAGGGGCTCCAGGGTTCGTCTAGCTAGGTAGGCGGCATCAATTTCCATCCTAAAGAAAATAAATCAGAAATCGAGTTTTCCGTCGTCTATAAACATCCGTGGATATAGTTAGGTAGGTAGAACTAGATCTGTACCTACTTGCAGACTTTTTAGTTGGAGGTGTTGTCTCAAACATATTCCATGTTCCTTTCACGCGAATTAAATATAGTAAGGCGCTGCAGCGCTGACAATATCATTACGTATATAGTAAGTAATTCTTCTATATCTAAAAAACTTCAAATTAAGGATATTCAGGAAAGTTATATCTTTAAATCTTCGGAGTTTTGGGCATTTTGGAGTGTATAGGATAGACTCATTTAATTTATTTTATATGTAATTTTTTGCGATTAGAAAGTTACCCGACTTTACTGTAGTAGTTTGTCGAGAACCTATAATTTTACACTATAACACGGTACCAGTATCCAGACAAAAGATAACCCAAACAATCGGAAACTGAAAATGTAATAGAAAACGTTCCGTTTTATCTAAATCGGTAATCAAACAAAAGGTGGGCCGATCCACCGATTCATTAGTAAAACAAACCGCGTTAGACACAATCGAGTGGTAATCGAATAATTCCAATCGATTTTTACCTAGTGGAAACGAGAGATATAAGTAATTCGATGATTGTCGTCTAAAGTTAGGACCTGCCTAGTAACTTATTTTTGTTTTATTGTAATTAGATTTACTTTGGTGTTATCACCAACTTTAGTACAAAACTTCACGAATAAGTCTATTTCATTGCTTCTATTCGGTTGAAGAATTTTTTCACCACTGCCCAAGGAAGTGTTATGTTTGCGCCGTGAATGTAAGTATGTATGTTTACTTTCATAAAAAAAAATTATAGTCTGAGACCTACTCCATGTCAACTGACACGCATCGCCCTCTAGCTCTGTACTCTGTTGAACGAATGAAGGCAGTACAAACACAAACACAAACGTTAATTTTCCACGTGACGTCCCGCCCAGCGCCCAGCCCAATGTGGTCGCAGCAAACATTGCCAGGCCACGGCAATATTAGTTTTATTCGACAACTTGTCGTGCCCGGCGACTTTTCTCGTTTCAAATGACGACGTAACATTTAGTCAAGTAATTTATCCGTGTTTCCATCACGTTTGCTCTGTACGAGTGTAGGAAACCCGACTGCTACCGTTCGCGTTGCCTAGCAACCGAGCGACTGAAAGCCTTTGCTGTAAACCAAAGCTGTAAACAGATAAGATTTATTTAAATTTACGTATGTTGTATGGGAGCCGGACCCGTTTTTACTCATTGGGTACGGAACCCTTAAAAACAAGATTTTCGAGTAAGGCTTTGTTTGGCTTCTTCTTCTTTTCGTATAGTGGTGTGGCTCACCTGGTGTTAGAGTTTTTAGATCGCCCTAAGGCCTCTAACTTGACCTAACGACTGTTATCGGATAAAACAACCGGGACCAACTGCTTAACGTGCCTTCCGAAGCACGGAGGAGCTCAAGAAAATGATTTATTGCCACACAAATTTTCGGTCACCCATCCAAGTAATGACCGCGCCAAGCGTTGCTTAACCTTTGTTTGGCGAAAATCATATTGATAAGTCACGTCATGAACCAGTCAATAAAAGCTGCAAAGCTTGACCGGTAGATGGCGCAGAAACCAAGCCTTAGTTGGTAAAACAATTGGCGAGGAAAGATATGGCCGAAAAATTATACCGTGTCACGTGATACCTGTGTAGCTCAGTGGTTAGAGCAGTCACCTGGTTAGCGAAAGGACGCAGGTTCGAATCCTGTCATGGGGATTTTTTGGAAATATATTTCCTTGCTAAAAATATTTCTATGTTTAAAATGCCTTGAGCAATAAAAACAAAAAAGAAATATTAAAATGGAGAGAAAGCGCATCTCATGTTGGGTATGTTTACTGTAAAGTAAACCACCTGAACCAGTCAATAAAAGCTGCAAAGCTTGACCGGTAGATGGCGCAGAAACCAAGCCTTAGTTGGTAAAACAATTGGCGAGGAAAGATATGGCCGAAAAATTATACCGTGTCACGTGATTCCTGTGTAGCTCAGTGGTTAGAGCAGTCGCCTGGTTAGCGAAAGGACGCAGGTTCGAATCCTGTCATGGGGATTTTTTGGAAATATATTTCCTTGCTAAAAATATTTCTAAGTCACGTCAATTTTGTTTGTGATTATTAATTATGCAGAAAAACTTTAAAAGATAATGGTACATAGGTAGATAAAACGAAATTCACTCAAACTAAGAGTAGATTGGTGTTGCTGTGGAAAGCGGTCTGGTTGGGACAAAGACCATAAAGTCATTTGACTGCTCATACCTACTTACCGCTATTTTTCTACAAAACAGAAGTCACCGTTGCGGGAGGTAATAATCAAACTTTGTGACAGTAGGTCATTGCGTTACCTATGTATACTTAGACTCTTTTACCCATAATTATAAACGTGGCGGGTCAGAGTAGTGAGAATATCTTTAATCATTTTCCGTGACAAGAACATTTAAAGTTGACAGACAGAAACAAAAAATACGTGTGGCACTCGGGGACTGCCGCGGTTGAGCTATTGCATAGAATTTTTTGCATAGCGGGAGCCGCACGGGTCTGGTTGGAGTGGGGGGCGTTAGGTTTATTTTCGGTACGGAATTTCTTGATTCGGTCGCCGCGCTCAAAGCCCGCGATACTGCTTGAAACTGGTAAAACGATCCGACCTTACTCCACGGTAATTAATAAGGCAATATGTGACGGGCGGATGCGTTCTTTACTTAGACTCTTTGTGATCCGCAGTTCTTGCACGATAGTGCTATTAAAAAGGCGTACTATTTTCGTGAGGGGGGAATACTTATGAGCAGTCAACTGGTTTTATCGTCTTTGGGTTGGGAGTTTGGGACCGTTTGAGATTCAAATCAGAAGGAGTGGTCTGGGTAACGTAATGCCAACAGTTTCCACTGAAAAATTTGGTTAGCTTAATTTATTTTAAGTTACTCGAAATGAGGTAATTGTTTCCTTAATTTCAAGGCCTAACCCAGTGGTGTTTTTTTTCTTCTTATTTAGTTTTGGCCTCTGTACCTAAATAGGACTTTTTTACAAAGACTCCAGTGTTTGTCTATCTGTCTGTAACCAGAGCCCGTAATCCCGTATTCAATTAACAAAAATTTCATTTCATCTTCATTACAATTGCAAATAATACACTCAAAATGAAACTATAACTTACAACTGTACTGCAATCAAAACTTAATTGACTTAAAAATGTATGGAAAACGGCATTCTCCAATGAAAAGTTTATAGTAAAATGTCAAATCTTATTTAACAACCGTCAAATTTGAAATTGAATATTGACTGCGACGATGATATTGAAATAATGTTGATATGAAATAAAATAAAGATAAATGAAATTTATGTGTGTTATTAAATAAAACGAGTAAAACCAGGTAAACATAGTGTGTTATTATGAACTATTTGTTTGATTAAATACGAGTAAACGGGGTCAGGCTGTAAAATGAAATTTTCGTAAACAAAAGTAAGCCTGCAGAAATCGGGATATTTAATTTGTTCGCAATGGTTCAAAAATGGAGTCCCAGACTAGACAGACATTAAAACACAATATTTGCCGGGTTTTACTCGCTTTTTATTCAATAACGTCATTATTATTAAAGACCGAGCTTTCGCTCGCTTTTAAAGACTAGGTTGACTACCGTAAGTAATTGTAAAGTTGACTAACTGTAAACTTGGCGAAAGCTCGGTCGTAAATAATAATGACGTTATTGAATTAAAAGCGAGCAAAACTTGAGTAAAACCCGGTAAATATTGTGCTTTTTATACAAAATCGCGAAAACCTTAGACAAAATTAGCCGGACATTTTTCAGCACTCCGCTCGTTTGTCGACAATGCGAAGCCATTACTTTAACAATGAGTTCAGGATTGATTAGTATCCGACTTTAGTGTTGCATTATTCATGGTTTTGGTAGCAACCCCGGGTATTCACCCGCGTAAGTTTCGATACCCGTATATGGGCTAATCTAATCTATCTTGATGATTTATACAGCGTCAGCTACTTTCAATTTACAGTGATGTAGTACCCTTGGACAATATTAGGTGGAGTAGCCTCTCCCAGTCCGACAATCGTCAGTCTAGTCGGTCGTGCCTAGTGAAAACAACTGGAGGGCAATTTGCATGTTAAGGACGCGACTCATGTGAAATCCCTTCCGATTGAATAGTTTTCTTCATAACCGGTATCAAATAGATCTTTAAACAATGTATTATGTTATTGTACATGATACAAGAAGTGTCCCCTTCATTTTAAAAACAATAAAAAATAACTTTAAATACCACTATTATACAGGCAAAGTTACCCCTGTTTTCCAAATAAATCAATTTTTCTTCTAAATCCTTAACCGCTATATTTTCTTATAGGCATCATAATATTAGAAAATACAATACCTAGAACCCCTTCATCGCATTTTTTCAAAATATTATTTTAATCTTCGTTAATTATTGATTTTCCGAGAAATTGTAGATTTTTCACGCAATTCCATCTCGCTCATTTATATGCAATAGGACAAGGACCGTTGCTTATCATCTATCGCCGCCTTAAATTATATATTATCCGAAATTTCATTTCAATATCATTCATTGCTTCAAAGTTATTGTTTAATTTCACGTTTGTCTAACAATTTGAGCTTGAGCTAACTAGACCATGAGTTCCATCACAATGTTTTCCTTTATAGATACACATAAAAGGTTCACTCAAACCTTAGATTACCGAGATAGTGGGTATTCTAAGACGACACGTTCGAATTTTGTTCCATCTTTTTTAAAGGTGTGTAAGTAATTTTCCGATTGATTTGACCTTGGAACTGATGAAGCTCGTCCGTCAGAGACGAGATCGAAATGTATCTTTTTTTTTTTCTTTTTTTAATTGGATGTATTCGATGTCAAGTTTTCTTACAACTATGACTCTAGGCTTCGGAACGCGCCCTCAAATAAGAAGGAGCAACAAAAAAGTCATGGGGTTTTTTTCGTTATCATGTTCTTATTAACAATTGTCAAAATATATATTTTTTTACATTTTTTTTACAATGATCATATTAATATTATGATTCAAATTGTCGCATATTTAGGGCTATAGTGGAACCGGAGCAATATTCTACTATAATATTTGATACTACACAAGGCGAACTGTTTCTTTCAAGTCTGTAAAGACAACAGTAAAGCCTAACTGAGGCCAGTAGCCTCATAATTTCTACGAACAGAAAATCGGGATATCTACCAGAAGACCGACACGTACCTAATATACATAATATATACTACCTAAACAAGGACCAAGTTTCCCCACAGTAGCACCTACCGACGGATTAATTTCGGCGAAATGAGCGTAACATCGTAGTTCAAACTTCGTGACATGCAATAACCCTCGATATTTGGGTATCATGCATGCCTCGCTTGATATTGAATTATGGCATCATATGAGATTTTGTATGTTAAGATGGAAATAAGAGCCCTCCGGCTTTATTTTAAAGGAAATTATATTATGGATGCTTAAGGCTTGAGTTGACAGACGACGACGGCACGCGATAACGACAGGTGAACTTTCTAACTTCTGATAATGAAATTGACTGTTACTTTTTTAATGAACACAACAATATAAAGACACTTATATTCTGTTTTTATAATTATAAATACATGGTACAATCAAATACGCCTAGATTTTAAAGCTATCTATAAAATAAATCTTGAAACTATTCGTAGCCATATTATAAAAGATTGTTTCGCAATAAAATTCTTTCGAACAATCATTCAGTCGATCTATCGTTATTCGATCATTCGACTTTCGCACAAAAATTACGGACCCAAACTATTTTGTGGCTCATTTTTGTAGCCATGAAAAATCAAAGAATCCACATTTAATACTACTTGTTTCAAATGATACATCACTTGCTTCACCCGGACAACAAACTAGATACATAAATTGCAAAACCAAACAACTGAAAACTCACAAAAAAATACAACAAATAAAAAATAACGATAAGTAAAACACAAACACGTTAGTTGGTTGTTCTTTTTGAAAGAGTCAACGAGGCGGGTAATTTTTACCCGCATCCACCTTTGACCCGCTAAATCCGGGCCCGAAATAATCTGTTAGAATAAGCCAGGTTGTCTGGACACGTGTTGGTTACCAATTTAATGGCCATTCTGTATCGTATTTTTGGTACGTTAAGTCGTAAGTCGTTTGTGCCAACTGATGTCGTAGCAGTAGCTTGTTTACACTGTGCGAGCTGCTGTATGGTCGGCAGACAGTTACTCGTACGTCAGTAGCTCGGCTAGCCTTAGTTGTCTATATACAACACATAGTATCGCTAATAGTGCGAGAACGTAGCTACTTGGCAAACTGGTTCGCTAGCTCGCACTGTGCTACGAACGAGCTAAAAACAAGCCCCACTTGCTTTAGTGATACCTAGCCCCAGGTTAATACACATTTTTGACGAACTAACGATCAAAATTAACTGCTAGTTTATTGCGTAAGAATGCATTAGATTTGTTGCAAATGTCATTTGATTTTCAATTGTCAAATACAATTTATGACATTTGCAACAATTCTTACTGATTTTTAGACAATCGGCTAGCTTCAGAAAAACAAAGTTTCGTGTTTCGTTTACGACGATCGATGTTTTGCACAACAGTTGTGCAACATGTCGCGCGTCAAATCTTGTCTGGTGATGATGGATATACGACATACAGACTAGTAATGTTATAAATGTGAAAGTTTGTGTGCAAGTAAAGGAGTATATTTGTCTACTTCACGCAAAAAAACTTCTGAACCGATTGCGATAAACTGAATATGCAGATAGCTGGCGATCTGGGCTACATTTTATCCCGATATTTCAGAGGTATCGGAACTTACGCGGGTGAAATAGCGGAGCGCAGCAAGGGGCTAAATAAAATCGTGTTCGAAATCTAATCTACATATCGAGTTTACTGGTCGTCATGTAAAGTTACCTACCTAATAAACGAAATTAAATTGAAAGCTAGTAAACATACACACAGTTTCGCCACTTTCCCTGATTAAAATATGATATATTCGAATATCTACTATCTGTATTATAAAGCAGCTACTTTGGTAAGCCCTTTTCGAGTATACGGTGCAGATTAATGCGTCTCGAGGAATCATACCAGTATTTCACGTATGAAAAATGATGTTAGATAATGTTTATTTCGAAGCTTTTTTGGTGAAACTTTATATTTAGGTTACTTGAGGATATGTTACATGGAAAAATCTACTAAAGTTCTACGCTATAGAATAGAATTTAATTTAATTGAGTATGCTAATTTGCTTTGTTTTTTTTAATATTTTAGGTAAAATGATCGTACTACATTTTAGATATAAGTAATTAACTTTCTGTTTAATATGTGTAAAAATGTGGCATGTTTTTTTTGTCAACACTAAGAGTGGTGGATTGCCGAAACCATCCTAATAAAATAAAAAACCCGCTACATTTTAGTACATAACTAAAAGATTAATAAGTACCTATCTACTCTAATGTATATTTAGCCCGGGCCTCGTGATAATCGATCAAGTGACGCCACCAACAAGCCACTTTTTGCCGGTCTCTGCGTGCGAGTCCGCCTCTGACAGGCTTGATCGAGCCGACTGAAGTGACTGATCGTTAACATTAACCTAAACGTTATAAATGAAACGTTAAACTCGTACAATTGTTTTAATACTACGGTAAAACGGGCTCAAACACCATCAAAGCCTATCAATATAAGACAGGGTATTTTTATTCAGATTTATTGGAGATTAGTTTTGCCATTAACACTTTTTTGTGCCTTTTTAGACTCGTTTTTCAGGAAAATCTATATTATTACTTCTTACATTTAGAAATATATTTTTTTGCAAGGAGTTTTCTAAGTTTAAAATATGTCTTGAGCAATGACAACAAAGAAATATTGTTACTTATTTACAGTACAAACAAGCAAACTGTGTATACAAGCGAAGTGTGTTAGTTTGGTATAGTTTTTTAGCATTGCTCGTAACCGAAGCGAGAATAGTAACTGTAGGTGTGCTATTGTAGTAGTTTTCTCGCGATTCTCCCCGAGTAAAGCCTCAATTTCTTGGACATATCGGAATAAAAACCTACAATTCCTTTCTACGATAAGGAGAACCCTCCCACGGAAGAGAATAAATAAAAGCTTATTTAGAGAAGTCACTTCAAATAATTGTGTTTTCTCAGTCCAATGATTTATTAGTATTAACAAGACTTCATTGAAATTATAATGAAACCTAATGGTTCTGCAATAATTAATGTCGGTCGTAAAAACCTTTCAGAAAAGTCATTGTAAACTGAAAGGTGATAATCAGAAACATTGAATTTCCTTCACTTTGAGACAATTTAACAGGTATTTGAAACCAACTTTTAATAAGGAGGAGGTCATCTAATTAAGGAGACGCATCTAAGAATTTGTTGATTGGTTGTCGGTATGTAAATCTTAGCAACTACAAAACATACGGAAACCATATTTAAGAATTTAATTTATCCTTCATTTGCCTTCAATTTGGTAGTTTTGTTTACACGATTAGTTGTATACCACAAAAAATTACTCAAACAACCTTTTATAAACAGAGTTTTCTATTTTAAAACGAAACGGGATTCATTTGAACATTAGTTTTACTATATTGGTTAGTAAATTGGTAGGACAGTTTTACCTAATTAGTAATATAGGTAGGTAATTAATATTAAACAAGAAAAACTGATTTGGCGTTTACGAGACGTCGCGAATCGAGCTAGCTACCCATAGTTTATCAATCCTTACGTATATTTTGACGGCCTCTGTGACGCAGCGGGCGACGCCCGGACTGCAACGCAGAAAGTTGCGGGTTCGATTCCCGCCGGGAACAAATATTTCTTCTGACCATAAATGTTTGTTTCCGGTTCTGGGTGTATTCTGTGTATCATATGTATGTATTTACAAAAAAAAAGTATAATATGTAGTATATCCGTTGTCTAGTACCCATAGTACAAGCCTAGTGCTTAGTTTGGGGCTAGATTGCGATGTGTGTAATGTTGAGCAATATTTATTTATTTTTAGGGTTCCGTACCCAAAGGGTAAAAACGGGAACCTTTTACTAAAACTCTACTGTCTATCTGTCGTTATTCGCTATAACTTATAAACCACAGGAGCTATAGAGTATTTAAATTTTCATAGATAATGTATTTCTGTTACATCATGAGAGAAAATTATGCCGATGTGTGTAATAATTAAAGATGCCGATATTCTTTTTTACTTTATTCTATGTAGGACCGTATCAGCGCTTCTTAAGAACTGTACTGTATTTAGGGCTGAGAATAAGACTCCTGTAGATACCTACTTAAACCTATAACTACCATCTCTGTTCTCCCATGATATCGAGACACAATGTCATTAGTTCGGAAACTTCGTCTAGTTATTACGGCGCAAATCGCCTTTCATACCCGCGCTGAATCCTAACAATAACGACTGCTTTTTAATTAGTTTCAGAAACTATATATATAGGGCTAGATTAAACGCATTGTCGTTTAATTAAAATATTATTCAATTTATCTTAAGTTATCCCGATGAATGTCTTCTTCTTCTGGTGAAAGACTTCTTGTTGTGGTGTGTGTTCTTCTAGTGTTAGAGTTTTCAGGTCGTCCTCAGGTCTCTAACTCGACCTAACGACTCCTATCAGAAATATCAACCTGGACAAACTTCTTAACGTGCCGCGTTGAAGGCTCGAGAAAGTGTTTTTTGCCACACAACTTATCGGTCTCCGATCCAAGTAAGCGTTGGGTTAAATCGCGGGACAATGCTAGTTTTGAAAATATAGGGCCATACCACAACAAGAAAAGAAATCCCGCGTGAAGAACCGTGTTCACACTTCACGTCGAAACCCAACTTTATACCTACAGTAAACTAAGCCACTTACAACAACGCTGTATGACCTAAATCGCTACCGAATGCACGCCTAGCCCATAAATTTTAAGATAAATCGCAATTGTAAAAACAGAAAACTAGGGCCTTTATTTATGCCACTGAAAAAATACCCTTATCTCTATTTTTATACTAGTAGCGTGGAAATAAAGAGAGAAAATATTTGGGATGGTCTTGTTTTGCTGTAGTATTTTTGTTCAAAATTGTTTTTATAGCTTTTTGTAGATTTATTCTTCTTAAATACTACTTTTAATTCTTCTCTGTCTCCTCCAGTCATAATCAACATTATCTAAGCCTTATCCGTCCACTGCTGAACATAGGATACCATCATACGATGCCACAAATAGCGATTGCGAGTCACCAGTATCCAACGACTTGTCCTTGATTTCTTACCTATTGTGAGAACACTGACACGATAATTAGAGACCTAGATTAACATATAGTCTATTTTGATCCCTTAACTACCATAAAATCGGGACTTACACGGGTAACACCGAGGTGTGGAGTTAGTTTTTAATATTTACTCAACAAAATTACTCATAATCGCATTTCAAAACTTCTATGCCGATCAAAATTCGGATACACAGGTTCGGAGTATGTATCCAAATCGTATATCATATAGGTAATAACAGGGAGGTTCGTAGTATATTCCTGTATCCTTAATAATGCACGAAGGAGGTACTATAGTAATCCCAATACTGATTCTAAGAAGCAGGATGGTATATGGTAGGGGTAGTATGGATGATAGATGAGAAACGATCTTTGGCAGAATATATCGAGAATTTGATGCAGTCTTTATTTCCGATTTTCAAAAAAGAAGGAAGTTATCAATATGTGTGATTTCTTTTCTCATCTTGATATGATGGGATCCTGTGGCGCAAGCGGATAGACGCATCACAACCAATTTGTAAGGGTTGCACGTTCAAACCATGTAATATGCAACATTTTGCAACCCATTTTTTCAACTCAATTTTCCAAGTCTGTACAAACCCTTAAAATAAAATCAAGCTAGAAGATAAATATGTGCAAGTCCAAAGAAATCCGGACTTCGAGTTCCAATTTCATAAAGGCTGCAGCGGCCTAGTAATCCAAAAATGAATAGTCGTCTAACAGTATAAATTAAGCCACAATAGGGTAGACTGGGTACGGTTGAAGCAATTTCACTTATTTTGTTCATGGTTTTACTATTTCTTAACTAAACGTTGCAAAAATTATGTTAAATGGAACTTCAGGGTTTTGTCTACTAATCGACATGATAAGTTTAGTTCTATGTATAATATTTTTAATAGTAGCTCCATTTTAAAATGTAGTAAAATTTGTTTTAATCGTCCCCAACCCAGGGGCGGTTGAAACAGTGATTAGAGTCAGTTGAGGATCATATAAATGATACAAATTACGATGTTATAACATGTTTTAATGAATATTAATCTAACGCATAGAATAATTCAGGAGATTTTTGGTAAAAAAAACCAGTCTACAATATTTTAAGTACTTCTGACTATCCCATTATTAAATTTTTAGTTGAAATCTACTTAACATTGTTTTAATGCAAGATAACATAATAAACAAAACAAAAAGCAATATAACTGTTTTTTTAAACCAAATGACCCAAACATAACGGAGGTTTCCTCACATTCGAATGTGTCTTAGGATCGGAAAATTGTTAAATTATGTTTTTTTGCCATTGTCCACAATGAATTTCCTGATTTAACCTCTTTATAAGTGTCTCTGCGCTTTATCATGTATATTTGTACATTCAAAGCCTTTCTTATATGTTATTTCACTATCTAAAATCATCATAAAGGAATCAACAAAATGTTTCAACTGTACCCATAAAAATCGTTTCAAGTGTACCCAGTTCCTATTTTAAATATAAAGCCGTAATATTTTTTGTAACAAGAATAATATTTAAAAACCAGTTGCAGTGCTATATTCCACAAGCTTCATAATACACACAAGCACACACTCAATACCGTCACTCAAATAGAAACGAAAATAACTGAGAAACTGTTCGAGTTACAATACTTGCTTTTGATTGAAAAAATACAATAGGGGTCCCTAAAAACAACCAGAACGCGCGAAAAGCGACGCAACAATAAGACTCATGCTCGCGCGGGCCGTCCCCTTCTTTCTCCCCTTGGAACCTTCTCTGTTCCACTAACGGTTTGTAAGATATTCGAGTTGTTTCAACCGACCCCTGTTTCAACCGTACTCAGTCTACCCTACTGTCAAATGATTACATAAAGTTTTCCGCACAAAAGTTACAAAGAACTTTACAGTAGAGTTTTCGTAGTAACCCTACTTTTGGCGTGGAGTCTGCAGGTTTGCCACTAGGGATCAGATAACGTATTTATGGGCTATATTTATGAGCTGCCGATAATTCCAATAGTCGGTCTACTGTCTTGAAACACTATATTATAACTTTGAAGTTATTATAGTTTAGTTTAGAATTTGTGATAATACGAACTTTGATATTGATGGACTATGACAAATTTACATAAAGCTGCATTGTAGAACGCTTTTGAAGTTTTGGCGGGACCGCATTATGTACGTAAATGTCATGCTAAATTTTCATTTTCGTGAGACTAAAATAGATCTCATAAACTTTCGCGTTCATAATTTGCCGTAAAAAAGAAGTTTGTTTTAATTCAATCGTGTTTTGTTTTTGTTTCGAACGTCTTGTTGTCGACTTGACTGTTTCGATTGTCTGGTGTTTTTTGGTTTTTCTTTATCACTTTTGTTTCCAATAGGTAGATTTATCTATATGGATCTACCTAGTAAGAATTTTCCTTATGTGGTACACGCATGACAAACCTATCCCTTATTTTGGAAATCGAGACACAAACTAGCAATAATTCAATACAATCTAAATAAATATTCTGTTAGCCTAGACATTGGTAAGTTATTTTACAGGGCAGGTCGCGAGCGGGGTTCGGAAAACAGAACGTACCAGTAAAGTGTAGATTGAACACGGTTAGAATATAAATATGAATCACCAATATACACGGCGATTTCTTATAGTAGGGAGACATATTTTTATTTCGATATTCTCGCGGGGTCGGGTTTTACACGGGTGACATCTCGGTCTACTGCTAGTTCCTTACATATTGAGGAGATCAAAGACAGGGTAAAGGTTCTTCAACTACTTAAGTAGGAAGAAGAACAGAAACAAATATTAGATACTATTTATTGCCAAAGTCACCTTATTTTTATTTTTTATTTGGCTTGTTTTTAATCAACTCGGCGAATACATTCATCAATTTAATAGATAATTTGATAATTCTTATGTTGTGTTATTTAACATTTAGGTTTATTTACTTACCTAAAAATTAAATACACACATATATATAGAATATCGAAAGGTACTGATTGGTTTAGATTAAAATAGTTATTCGTGTGAAGAAATGACGTATAAGAGATAAAATTAGATATGATAATGGAAATAAACACCAGCAACGCCACACGCCCCCTTTCAGATAAGTTAACACAGATAACCAAAAATGATTGAAACCAATGATGATTCAATTGTGTCGAAATCGACGATAGGAAATAGTCGTTCTATTTATCAATCAGTTTTTTTTATAAAGTACAATAAACTTAGGGGTGTAGCCCGTGTCAATTAATAGAGTAAGTAGATCATATAAATATTATTGTTTTAGTAGTAGGCGTTTAACGATCATTTATTATAAAATACTTTAACGATTTCGTTATCTAGCAGTATTTTGATACTACCTACTAGGTAATGCGGCGATTCAGGACGGTTTTGAGGGAAAGCTTCTGGACCGATATTACCTCAGGGCGGTCTAAGCCGAAGGAAGCTCTAATCCGCTCGGCTTGGATCAGGAGAGGAACACACAAAGCAGTTTTCATACTTTGCGATTTCTGTTAGTTAGATACAAGCCGCGATAGAACTATTTTGTCGTAAGTTGCCCGCGTTTGGCCGTCTACACATATATGTGTAGCTTCAGTTTGTGACTTATTGTCCTAAGTTGTGTAAGATGCGATGCAACGAGGCCTTACTTCTGATTGACAAATTCACGCGATAACGTAGGCCACAATCACAAACAACGACTAAGCGTCGTCGTATCGCATCGCATCGAGTTGCAGTCTATGTCGTTCACCTAAGTCAACAGGTGACAGATTGGCAGACACATTAACGCTACAATAGGATAGGTACCTATTTCCCTGCGAAAATCGTGGAATTTTCGTCTGTTTCGTCGATATTTCTGTACTGTGACGTTACTGTGATGTTACGTTACATCGAAAAACTATACCTATGACAACGGATTAGACTGAAAATGAAAAAATGGCATAGATCATAGGTCTTCATCGAGGAAAAAATATACTGTTTTGGCTTGGACCCGATACTAAGTATATATTTCAAAAAAACCCAGCCACCCAAATAGATGAAATACGTATAAATTTACAGAACACTTTATATTCAGAGAAAATGTAAATTTGTCAATGTCCCTTTCTATATCTGGCTCCATGATGGAGTAACAAATTGATAGTTCCCGCGGGAAATTGGTTTTCCCGGTAAAAAGTCCACTCCACCGAGGTTGTACGCAAATAAATAATCCTATTCTGATCGGCAAATACGAGTTGATGATTTATTGAATCTAAATGATTTATTGTTGTGTATATTTTTATTAAGGGGAAGCCTCGGTCGCTGGTTGTGACATTTTTTCCTGACAATTAGTTTAAACTACTAGTATAAACCGATTTTGATAAAATTTTGAATGAGAGTAATCTTTGTTTGGCTGATTGGCAAGATCTAAGAAATGCTGGCTTGACGCCGTAAGGGCTGATATGCGCACAATTGGCCTCTCTACACGGGATGCCGAAGATCTGGTGAAATGGAAACGTAAATAGGAAAGTGGGCTCCCGAGAGGGATGCATCCGGGAACATCGCTCGAGTGATGATGAGAGAAAGACTTAAATCTTTGAAACTAACATGGTTTTTTTAAATTAATGCAGGTGAAACCACGAGGCGCACTTAGTTTAAATTTTCACATAATAATTTAAAATTTTAATATTCGAACTCCCACAACAGCCTTCCTAACCTAATAATAAATTGAAAACATAATACAACCAAGTTTAATTCCATTTGAACATTACCCACATACAATAACCGCGTACTTATAGGCACCTATATGTATCGTATGTACGTACATTCAACATTATATCCCAAGGGATTGTCTGGTGTTAATTAATAGACCCGACCGTGATATAAATTGCTATGAATTATACTGTTCTCTTTAACTTTATGATAATTACGTAATATGTATCGATATGTTTCTGTGCCACTTTCAGCAATAATACCGCCTATTTGTGCAACTTTAAGTTTGATAGTTTTAGTATTTATTAAATTTAAACATTTCCTGCTGCGTGTTTTGTGCAAATAAATTAACTAAGAAATATTTTGAAAGCAAAATACCTTAAAAACTTAGTCGCGGCGAGGATCAAACTCGTGTCTCTGCGTTTCTGTCGCTGCGTAAATATACAATCGGTCGATTACGAGTAGGTCATTATATTAATATATATATATGATTCACTATTCATCTATTACCTACCTAATATATGTGAAGGTTTGAAATCTGTCTCATCATCAGTGATTAAGCTGTAGCACACCAACCTAAACTACCTTTTCAGTGTTCACCACGTAATTAAATCGAAAGTTTTACTTGAATGCTAAATGATCGTGCTATACCAAGCCTCATAACGCCTGCCACTATTTCGCCGTAATTTCGTGAAGACGACACAACACGTGTTGCGCGTTCAAAGGTCTATTTACGACTAAAGCGCCGAACCGAACAGTTCGGTGTTTCTACTATACTAGAGAACTTAGGCTTAAATCTATAGTGCGTACTTTGACTTTGCTCAGACTAAGCTTAGCAAAAACTGAGCATAAACTTTGAATTGACATTTATAGTCGAAATTCATTTTCTATGAAAAAAAATAAAAATAAGTCATAACAGAGAAACAAAGTTTAGGTCATTATTTTTGATTGGTTTACATTCTAAATTTAAAACTTTGGATAGATCGAAGCGAAGATCGGTTTATAAACACCAAAAATTGTCTTAAGTCAAAGTTTTTGCTCAGCAACGTCAAAGTACGGACTATAGATTTCAGCCATGCGAAGCGCACCAAATTCAATGTACAAACGATCGAACGGAACCAACCGCATAGTATATTAATATATTATACATAATATTAAAGTGCGGCAGGCTGCTCTCCACACGATTGTTATTGGTCCGGAGCGCACCACGAATTGGGTACACTCCGAAACAAATTTGATGCTAGAATCTTTGCAAACTTAGACAGAACAACGAAGAATTCGATGGAGGGGGATATGATATACATTCGCTCGTTTGGTGTAAATCCACCTTGATACTATTAAGATCGCTTCGTCACTGAAAACCTGTAGGTATCCCCATCTGGAAAACGTTACTTAAGTATATTAAAAGTCAATTGTTTCCGCTTTTATATAACCCGTTGACTCTAGAGGACTTGCAGAAAATTAATTTTTATGGTTTTAAGTTTCGCGTCTGAAGCCATATTTCTAATTTATCACAAGATCTCGAAGCGTTAATATGAAATTCAGCGCCATTGAGTTTTATGGAGCGCAATAAAACGCCAGTTATTTGCCACCTAAAAGGTCAAAAGAGAGTTCATAAGGAAATTTTGATAGGAAAACATTTTTGTACTTTATCAAACTTTTTTTTGGGGTCAAGAAAGCCCTAACTTATTCCCTTTGAATCTTAGTCGTGGGTCTTTTTGCCGTTCCCTTTAAGGACAAGGTGACATGCTCAGTCATGCATACACAGAGTAAAGGCAATAACTACAAATGACATTACTGTTGTCCTAACTAGGTTTATGTAAATGTACTCATGTAACGTAAATATAACATTTCCTTTTGTTTTTATTGCTCAAGGCATTTTAAACTTAGAAATATTTTTAGCAAGGTAATATATTTCCATAAAATCCCCATGACAGGATCCGAACCTGCGTCATTTCGCTAACCAGGCGACTGCTCTAACCACTGAGCTACACAGGTATCACGTGTCATGTTATAATTTTTCGGTCATATCTCTCCTTGCAAATTGTTAACCAACTAAGGCTTGGTTACAGCGCCATCTGCCGGTCAAGCTTTGCAGTTATTGACTGACTCAGGTGGTTCACTTCATAAATATAACGTCAAATTTCATTGTTTTATGATTCGATTGCCTTTTGTTTCAATTTCGTTTTTTTTGTTCTGTTTTGATGGGTTTTTGTTTACGTTTCGTTTCGTTGGGTTTTGTTACTGTTTCTATCGTCTTTGTTTCTGTTTCGATCGGCATTTTGTTAAGTCTTTTAACTTGTCATAATAACATGTAAAATTCAAAGTTCTAAATTCCTGACTGTCTGGATCATACATCACAGCACAGCCGCACCCACTGATCCTATATATATTACATTTGAGGGTGTACTCTTTGTGATGTGACCAATAAGAAGGGTTTTTCGAATTAGCCAGGGATTGGGACTTACGCGTGGGAAACCGCGGGACAATGCTTGTTATTAAAATATACATGTATACGCGCTTCGGGTGGGCGAACTTAGGGCCATAGCGGTTCGTAACCACAACAAAAGAACCTTTGACCCTCAAATGTTATACGAATTTGTAAACATAATACTGATATTATAATAAGAATAACATGATTGAATATTGAATGGAGATTGAAGAATAATAACGTACACGTATAGGTATGTTGTTGTGTCGAATTAGTTGGGCTTGAACTCAATGAACAAACAGGTGGTTTACTTTTCTTTTTTATGATATACTAGCTGCGCCTCACGGTTTCGCCCTCGTAAGTCCCGATTCTGTGGGAATATCGGAATCGAAAGTAGCCTATATTACTCCTCAATAATGTAGCGTAATAATAATGTAATTTTTAAATTAGTCCTGTAGTTTCGGAACCTATTTATTACAAAAAAAAAACAAATCTTTCCTATTTATAGTATTACTAGCTGCGCCCCGCGGTTTTACCGGCGTCCCGTTCCTTCGAGTATATCAGGATAAAAAGTAGCCTATGTGTTATCCCAGGTTGCCAGCTACGTATATTCAAAGTTTTATCGCATTCGGTTTAGTCTTTGAGCGAAAGAGTAATAAAGTCATAATCAGTACATACATAGAAACTTTCGCCTTTATAATATTAGTAATCTTATCACATATCTATACAAAACGTAACGGGCAAGTCCTTTCAAGCCTAAAGGGGGTTGTTCTAGACGTCTAGGCGAACAACTTTTGTTCTATGACTTTTGGAAATTCGAAGTACTTTTCGAAAATTTTAGGTGTACAGTTTACTTGAAGATCAGCTGTTTCTTAGAGTTCGAGGTCATTGACCTTATGTTGTCCTTTCATTTAGTTTGGTCTACTACAATCAAACCTTCAATTACCTTTATTTTCAAAAACAGCTGTTTTTTCAGTGAAAAAACATCAAAAGAAAGAATCTCAAAATTTTCAAAAAAAAAGTTCGAATTTTCAAAAGTCGTAGAACAAAAGGTGTTCGCCTAGACGTCTAGAACAACCCCCTTTCGGATTAAAAGGACTTGCCCGTTACATCTTGTATAGGTAAACATAGATTACAGAAAATAAACTCATTTTTTCCGTTTTAATTGCGTTGATTTTACTATCGTTTCGAGGTCTTTACAGACCTCTTGCTTACGAGTAAACTAAGCTCTTAGTTTGTCGTTCTCATTGTTCTAAAAAGTCTCTGAAAACTGCCGTCTAAAACCGCGGAACACAGCTAGTTCATTATAATATAAATATTTATCATTTTCCTTTTTAATCCCCCAGGTTTAAATAAACTTTCAAATTGTACTAGTATAGCGCAAAATTTCATCACAAAAAATAAGATTATAAAATTATGAATATTTTTCATTAAAAATAAACGATGTTATGGATTGAGGTAATCCCTTGAGTTATTATGTCTATGATTTTAATATAAACGCGCGTTTAAATAAGATACTGAACAAACCAGCACGGGTAGTTGTGACCAGTTGTCCTACATGTGATATAATGGCGACTATACTTCTGATTGATTGACAGATTCAAGCGACACTCTTGGCTATACTTACAACTGCTCGTCCTAGCTTGTTATATAATAATATTATTATATAACTAGCTGCGCCTCGCGGTTTCACCCGCGAAAGTCCCGTTCCCGCCGAAATATCAGCATAAAAAGCAGCCTATAAGTTATTCCAGGTTCCCAGAAACCTATATTCCAAGTTTCATCGCAATCGGTTCAGTAGTTTTTACGTGATTAAGTAACAAACGCTCATATACACATACACACACATACTCACAAACTTTCAGCTTTATAATATAAGTAGGATAAGTCTATACTAATCTTTCTTATATTTATAAAAGAAAGTCGTGTTAGTTACACCATTTATAACTCAAGAACGGCTGAACCGATTTGGCTGAAAATTGGTGGGGAGGTAGCTTAGAACCAGGAGGTGGACATAGGATACTTTATATCCCGATAATCCCGCAGGATCGGGACTAACGCGGGTGATAACTATTTATTAGATGAAAATTTGCATAGGGATAGTTTAAATGTTGGAGAGTAATATAGGATACTTTTGATCCCGAAAATCCCGCGGGATCAGGACTTACGCGGGTGATAACTATTTATTAGATGAAAATTTGAATAGGGATAGTTTAAATGATGGAGAGTAACATAGGATACTTATGATCCCGTAAATCCCGCGGGATTTGATCCCGGAAATTCCGCGGGATTGGGACTTATGCGGGTGATAACTATTTATTAGATGAAAATTTGCATAGGGATAGTTTAAATGATGGAGAGTAATATAGGATACTTTTGATCACGAAAATCCCGCGGGATCGGGACTTACGCGGGTGATAACAATTCAATGAATGAAAATCGACACAGGGGTAGGGTAAGTGATGTAGAGTGGCATCATCATCATCGTCATCGTCATCCATCGTCATTGATCGTCATCCATCGTCATCGTCATCCTTCGTCATCGTTATCGTCACCTACTGATGAAATACAAACTTTACCTTACTTCACCTACCTACCGCAGTGCAAAACTCTACACTTAAACGGACGACTAGGGAAGTTCAATGGGCGACCGTTTAATTGTGGATTATTGCATTGCGGTAGGTAGGTGTTCGAACAACGCTGGTTCGCAACTTGCGCGGGTGAAACCGCGGGGCGCAGCTAGTAATATTATAAAGCTGAAGAGTTTGTTTGATTGTTTGTTTGTTTGTTTGAACGCGCTAATCTCAGGAACTGCTGGTCCGATTTGAAAAATTATTTTTGTGTTTGATAGTCCATTTATCGAGGAAGGTTATAGGCTACTTTTGATCCCGATATTCTTACGGGGTCGGGACTTACGAGGGTAAATTCCGCGGGACGCAGCTATAAAACCAAAAGTCGTGTTAGTTACACTATTTACATCTCAAGAACGGCGGAACCGATAGGAATGAAATTTGGTACAGGGTTAGTATAGGGGTTTAAATAAAATATAGGGTACTTTAAATGATTGTACGGGTTAAGCAACGCTTGGCGTGACACATATTATAAGTGATGGGTCAACAAGAACGATCGCACTAATTAGAATGAAATTTGGTACAGGGATTACTTTAAGGGTATAAATACGATACTTTAAATGATCGTACGGGTTAAGCAATGCTTGGCGTGACACTTACGTGATGTGTCAACAGAAACGATCGCACCAATTAGAATTAAATTTGGTACAGGGTTAGTTTAAGGGTATAGATACGATATAGGGTACTTTAAATGATCGTACGGGTTAAGCAACGCTTTGCGTGACACATACGTGATGGGTCAACAGGAACGATCGCACCAATTAGAATGAAATTTGGTACAGGGTTAGTTTAAGGGTATAGATACGATATAGGGTACTTTAAATGATCGTACGGGTTAAGCAACGCTTTGCGTGACACATACGTGATGGGTCAACAGGAACGATCGCACCAATTAGAATAAAATTTGGTACAGGGTTAGTTTAAGGGTAAGTATAGATACGATATAGGGTACTTTAAATGATCGTACGGGTTAAGCAACGCTTGGTATGACATACGTGATGCGTCACATACATTACGGGATAGGAATTTACGCGGGTGAAACCGCGGGGCACAGCTAGTCAAGTATATAATTTATAATAATTATTATTTTTAAATGATTTATATACGAAAGCACTTAAAATTATAAATACAAATTATTTCCAAACTGCTGAGCAGTTACTTTGCAGAAATTACTTGAGCAATTACTTGGAAGGTTATTACTATTATAAGAAATCGTATACCTTCTACCAATATATACGATTGAATTCTCTACGTCATCTGGGCAACCAACAAAGGGTAACACCTAAGCAACGATACGAACATCCATTTTTTTTTCTATTCTATTCTTTCAACTAGACGCCGACCGAAGCCGACTAGACGTCCAGGTTTGTAAAGAGCTTAAGCTAACTACAGCTACGAGTAGAATGGTTTTAGTTAAAATAGACTGCTCAGTTGAAAGTTTACCGACCGGGTAATTGGAACTTTTTACGTAGTTTGAAACTCGTTATATTAAAATCTACATTTGCATATAAAGTTGGAATTCGTACTAAAAAAAAATAAAAAAAAAATAGTTTTTATTTCAAGTAACGAAGACTCATATTGTGAACATACAATTTTACAAAAGAAAAAGAAAAATAAATACACATAAACATAAATAGACAGCTAACGGTCCCCACATGCGACATGTCTGTTACAACAGTGTCGCATGTAGGGACATCCCTCTCTCTCGGCGATCATTTTCAGGACGGTGTTGGAGCTGGCCCGCGTTCTCCGCACCAGGGAACCACATCTCTTACGCATTGTAGCATGAAAACAGTCGGTGCGATAGGTTGCGAACATATGGGACGCACTACAATACCTAGCCAACCCCAGCATCGCCCTGAACGCGTTATTAAACTGAACGCGAAGGGTCCTGTACGCCGTTTTAGTGTACTTTGCCCATAGGCTACACGTATAGAGAGAAGTACAATACGCTCTGAACAATGTAACTTTCACCTCCTCTGAACTGTGTGCAAACCTACGGGCAATCATGTTTGCTCTAACACACAAGGCCCTTCTCTCACGCTCGATGTCAGCATCGTCCCTGAGGTCAGCGGTAACGATATGTCCTAGGTATCTAAACTGTGTCACTCTCTCTAGAGGTACACCATTCAGACACACAGGAGGCACCACATCGGAATGCTTCGACCCGGCCTCGAAAACCATGAACTGACTCTTTTTAGCATTATAGATCAAGCCCTGACCACAGGCGTAGTCCTCGCACGTTTTCAACAGTTTCCTCAGCCCACATACCGAGGCGCTCAGTAGCACCATGTCGTCCGCATAACTTAGATTATTAACACAGACTCCATCTACATGGCAGCCGACATGCTGACTACTGAGCGCCACAATAAGTGCATTCATGTATAGGTTGAACAACGTGGGTGAGGTCAATCCTCCCTGTCTTACACCACATCCCAAACGATACGTTTCAGACATCGCCCCTGCCCACCTGACGCAATTTATCTGATTCCTATACCAAAACTTGAAAATGTTAATAAGTTCCCGCGGTAAATCAATGACGTCAAGCTTCTCCCAGAGCACATCATAAGCCACCAAATCAAATGCTTTTGATAGATCGAGGAAGCATGCATATACGGGAGTCTTGCGATCCGTGTAATATCTGACGGTGTGCTTAAGACACAGTATTGCACTTTCAGTTGACAATTTGGGCCGAAACCCAAACTGGTTATCGTGAAGAATGACAAATTTATTTAACTGTGTATTAAGCAGACCGTCAAATACTTTTGCAATGATAGTTGCTAGTGATATAGGTCTATAGTTACACTTATCGGCAAGATCCCCCGTTTTGTTTTTGACCACTGGTACCACGACAGTTTTCATCAATTTTTCAGGCAGATGACAATGACTCAGACAGAGATTGTAAAACATTACAAGTACTCTTGACACATGAGGGCCACCGTGCAACAAATGCTCAATGCTCAACTCGTCGTGGCCAGGGGACTTTCCCTTAGACAAATTTTCTATAGTCTGACGCACCTGTTTGGCACTGAACCTAATTGAGACCCTCTCGTTCGCTATCTTATCCCCAAGAGCACCCCTTTCCGCCCCTAGGGGTGAATGCACACGGAATTGATCTTTAAAGAGATTCGCAATATCCTTCGGGTCATTGACCCCGTTCACACTTACCGGGAGACCAGGTCGTACAGTCAAACGCCTTGTGCTTTGCCAGAAGTCACGGAAATTTCCGCTAGCATGTTTAGCAGCCAAAGCATCCATTTTTATTTGGTCCTGGTTATTTTGGCACCATCTTAAACGAGATTTAAAAACTTTTTTGCTTTCGACCATCTCACTATACACGTCACCAGACTTTGGTTTACCACAGAGCACCCATTGTCTAAATTTCGACCTGGACTCTGTGTGAGCGTCGCGCACGTATTTGTTCCATCCCATCCCACTCCGTTTAGCTCTATTTCCCCACGGCTTTTTAGTGATTTTGCTCTCCATAGCTGCGGTACTGAGGGCAGTTACAATGTCGTGATACAAATCGTCCAGGGCACGCCTGTGGTCTACGCTATCACAGAATCCATCCGCACAATTAGTAAAACAAACTGGAAAGTCTATACACTTAAGTCTTTGATGGCAGAGTTTTCCATAATTAATTACCTCTTCGTCAGTTCTCTCTCCCCACGATACATTTCTTTGAGAAGGTTTAATGTGAGAGACATTACGTACAATTAAATCAAACTTACACTCTAAAATCAAAGGAAAATGATCAGACCACATGGTGTCATAGTTTACATGTACCTTTGAGACGGTGCGCTTCGCCGCCTCAGTGCCTATACAGTGATCTAACCAACTAGAAGTCCCATAAACGTCACTTACAAATGTATAAGTATTCGAACATAAACCTAACATATCGACATCAATACAAAACCAGTCTTGTTCTTTACAATAATCTAACAGTTCTTTGTAAAACAGTTCATATGGGTTTGCATTAAAATCACCTAATATAAAAACCGATTCTACGTCACATTCTTCTACAATAGAACTCACCGCACCGAGGCAGTCCGTAAACTCAGGTAGGTTTTCTGTCCCGTTTGTAGGCATATATATACTTAACACAATCACAGATCGCTCACGACTAGTTAATTTAATTGCACACATACGACTATTACAGCACTTTATGATCGACACATTTTGAAATCGATTACTACGCCACAGCAACGCAACGCCCCCGTGCGGTCTCCCACGCAGAATCCCTGCCGACGTGTCTACAGCTGACGTTCCCGTGTACTCAAACTCGTCAGCTATAGTGCCTAGATACGGTATCTCATGTGGCAGAAGCCAAGTTTCTTGTAGGGCAATCAAATCACAAGTTTGACACAGCTTTCGTATCTCATCAACAGACCTTTTAACGTTTTTGCAGTTAAAGCTAGCCAAAGTAAAACAACTTCTATCCATTATTAACCTCTGCCAAGCCGTTATCACGAGCCGCATTACTACTCGGTCTAAAGTTTACAAAGCGTCTAAAAATTATTCCCTGAGGCCATAGTTTCTCGTCCAGAAAAGTTGACAGTTTACTTTCATACACGAAAAACTTATATGACACATGTTCTTTCTGTAACTTACTTTTAATCTTTTCTAAGGACACATTTTCGTTAGTCTTTGAGTGTATGTACTTTACTATGTCTCCCTGCGGTGTGTTGCAATGTATATTAGAGATAAATATAGGTACTTTTTTGTCCGCCGCCCTGAAATTCCCTTCCATATCGCGCGCCGTACCAGTTTTACTTAGGTATCGGTAATTAATACGTTTCTTGCGTGAAATCACTGTCCGCCAGCCGCCGCTATCATTCAATACATCTCCGCCAGAATCAGTCACTCTCGTCGATGATTCAGTCGGTTGCGCATGACTCACAAGTGCACTGTGGCGAGCGGGCGATGACCCCACAGCTGGAGTGACTGCCATCGCCGGCACAGGTGTAGGTGCAGGCATCAAGCCGTCCTTATCATATTTAAAATTTTGCCGTTGTAAGTTCGATGGGTTGACTTTTTCGCCTACCCCTATTATTTCTCTGTATGAGTGCTTCGAAATAATAGGTTTATTCCCACTCTCGCCCCCCTGTGACTTTTCTTCTGCATTGGACTCGTTAATGAATGAGTTAGATAAATGAGTCATCCCTATTGGTCCGCTATCTGATAATAACCACGCTCCCCGTCTCATGTTTACATTGCTGACAGACTGAGGCGCAGGCGACGGCGGCAACGAATCCCTTTGATACTGAAGGATCTCTGTTTTAAGTTCCAACAGCTGATCGTAGGTAGTGTAATTCGATTTAATGACTTCAATATCGTCTTTCATTCGCAAGATATCTTTTAGAAGTTTCGTGCAATCAACATGATCAAACGTGATTGGAGGTAGTTTTTCTAACTGTCGCGCCGCAAAGATTGGAATTATATCCGGATCTGCAGACTTAAATAAGTTAACTATGTCAGCTAAATCCCTTTCTTCTTTTCCTTTGCTTTTTCTTATGATTTTCCGCAAATCCGAAGGAATAGAATCAAACAACAATGACTTCGATTTTTTAATTTCGTCGCCCGTGAAAGATGTTAAACATATTCGCGTAAGGGTAACTTCGTCAATAACCGACACTTTATTTTGGATATAAGACAATAATTCATCTATGACGATATTACACGCATTACATTTAACAATGTTCGTCATTGTCACGATCAACAAAGCCGATCGACACGAAATGCACGCGACCGCCTCGTAGCGACGCGCGCGCGAGACTGAGACGCGCGAGTACTGCATTCTCTTTCAAAGAAAGCACAGCAAAGAAACTTAAGATCATTTTCTCGTACATTGTTGATTTTAGGTAACTTTTCTTTTATTTTAAATTCTCATTTGATGTCATTTAACTTATATACAAGATGTAACTGGCAAGCCTTCTAAGCCAAAAGGCGATTGTTCTAGACGTCTAGGCGAACAACTTTTATTCTACGACTTTTGAAAATTCGAATTTTTTTTTTAAATTTTGAGGTTATGTTTCACTGAAGAAACAGCTGCTTTTGAAAATAAAGGTAATTGAAGGTTTGATTGTAGTAGACCAAACTAAATGTAAGGACAACATAAGGTCATTGACCTCGAACTCTAAGAAACAGCTGATCTTCAAGTAAACTTTACACCTAAATTTTTAAAAAGTACTTCGAATTTCTAAAAGTCGTAGAATTTGTTCTACGAGTTCTACTAGTTGTTCGCCTAGATGTCTAGAACAACCCCCTTTCGGATTAAAAGGGCTTACCCGTTACATCTTGTATAAATGGATTTTCAAGATCATTATAAAATATATTTACAATAAAAAACTATTCAGTTGGCTACGTTCAACTGAAAACTAAACAATAAATACGTATCTAAATTAAACGCAAACAAGTTACTGAAAACCGCATCTAAATCGATCAAGCCGTTTTGGAGATAAATAGAAACATTCGATTGCGCATGGACAAACGAACAAACAACCTCACTCTAAATACATATACCTGCTCCGTTCCATCGTGTGTAATAAATAAACAACACAATAGACAATTCTAACTGATGCTGAAGAAATCCTATCGGTTCCGATTGAATCCTCACTTCCACTGAGTTCTACCGCGTTCCACCTAGTGAGAGAGAAACGACGATTTATCAACCCTAAGGCCGGTTACAGACGAGGGCCGACCGCAACAAACACTGGTATGAAACAATTAGTGAGGCATGTTACGAGTAACCTACGCAGACAAATGTTATGGTACTTATTTATGGAGTGGAAGCTTTCATTTCTACTACCTTTAAATATATTTTACTAGCTGCGTTGTATAACTCGCTCAAGTCCTCGCTCTACTATAATTCTACGACCGAACGAAAAAACAAAAAATAAAACTGTCATTCGGGAAGAACATCTGTCACATTTCGACAGACTTTTCGTTCGTTCGTAGACACTAAGTACAGGCCTGATCCCTTGAGAATATCAGTGCTAAAAAAGCATATAAACCGTCGTATTGAATTAGCTTTTGAGTTTATCGCTAACAGACTGACAGATATAACGCAACTGAGGACTTTGCTTTAAAATATTTAGTGATGAGGCAAAATAAAAAATTAAACCGCTGTACGTTGTATTATTTTTCCTACTTTTCCACGTTGGACGCCAAAACGGTATTTTACGTCGTTATACAAAGGCGAGAAGCTGTTTGAGTTCTATTCATAAAACGCATTTATATTAAAAAATGTCTGTAAAAATTATAATCATATCAAAAAAATGCAAATTTCATTTTATGTATAACGACGTAAAATACAGTTTTGGCGCCCAACGTGGAAAAGTAGGAAAATAAAACATGAAGTGTTACAGTTGAATGACAGATTCAATCGTTGTTTGATTGACGGCCTCTGTGGCGCGTCGGGAGACCGCCCGATTGCAATGCAGAAGGCTGCGGGTTCGATCCTCGCCGGGGGCAAATATTTATTATTAAAAATAGATATTTGTATATGGTCTGGGTATCTATGTATAAAATGTAGGTATTTATTTACAAAAAAACACAAATGTAGTATATCTATTGTCTAGTACCCATAGTACAAGCTTAGTGCTTAGTTTCGGGCTAGATTGCGCTGTGTGTAATTTTGTACAATATACGAGGTGTAACGGGTAAGTCCTTTTAATCCGAAAGGGGATTGTTCTAGACGTCTAGGCGAACAACTTTTGTTCTACGACTTTTGGAAATTCGAAGTACTTTTCGAAAAATTTAGGTGTAAAGTTTACTTTACACCTAAATTTTTCGAACTCTCAGAAACTGCTGATTTTCAATCAGCAGTTTCTGAGAGTTCGAGGTCATTGACCTTATGTTGTCCTTTTATTTAGTTGGATGGTCTACAATTAAAACTTCAATTAACTTTAATTTCTTCTATGGTTTTCGCGATTTTGCATAATAAAACACTTTATTTATCCGGTTTTATCGCGTTTTTATTCATTATTTGACCCGAGCTTTCGCCAACTTTACAGCTGGCTTTTTCAAGGTTGACTGAGATGTAATTTGTCTATTTTTAACATTCTAAAAAGTTACAGTAAACTACCGCCTCATAATTATTTGCAATAAAAACGTTCCAGTGTACGCAGACTATAGAGTTATTGTAATAGTTTTCAATTTAAATTATAATAAAATTATTTTTATCCCTAACTAGCTCAAAAAACTACCATGGCTTCGGAACGCGCCCTCACATGAGAAGAAGCCACGAAGAAACTCATGGGGGTTCTCTTTTGCTCAGAAATTTAAAAAACAATTTTTACATCAAACTAAGAATTAACAAATCTAAATAACAAAAAAAAAAAAAAAAAAAAAAAAAAAACAATTAACTTAACTAACTTAACTTCAATTAACTTTATTTTCAAAAGCAGCTGTTTTTTCAGTGAAACATAATCTCAAAATTTTCCAAAAAAAAGTTTGAATTTTCAAAAGTCGTAGAACAAAAGTTGATCGCCTAGGCGTCTAGAACAGCCCCCTTTCGGATTAAAAGGACTTACCCGTTACAAATTGTATATTATTTTATTTACAACTATTCATCCCTTAATTATCATTTTTATAACAATTACGTCATTTGTTCTCAGTCAGTGCCATGTTGGGCGCCAATATTACGCTGCGTATCCATTTGTTACAGTCGGCAGCACCTATACTAGTAGTTAGGGGTAAGTAAGTTGTTACAGGATTTTAGTTTGAGAGGCATGACATCGTTTTCCAACTCAAGTAAGTGATTTATGATAGTGTAATATCGCTTACACAGAACGTTTGCTGTTAGTGACAAATAAATAGGTTAACATAGCTGAGCGAGCAATCTATCAATTGCAAAGAAGAGGCGTAAAAAATACAATAAATTCCTAAGCCCGAAAAAAAATTATCTTGACTGCCTTGATTTTGCGTTTAATTGTGATTTCAACGTCAGCAGCCAAAAAGTTAAGAGTAACAAGAGCTACTTGACAATATTGAAATCTCCACATTGTATACATAGAAACACAAAAAGTACAAAAAAAATATTAAAATTGCTTAAAATTATGTTTCAAAGGGGCGGTGTTATCGCTGAGAGCTATTTATTCCAGGAAACTTTAGCAAGGCGCACATTTCAGAATGGTAGGATAATACAGCGTTATTTTACTTTTTCAGACAGTATTTTACAAGAAATGAAAAGCTTAACCAATCAGCCTCCTCGGAATTCAGCACTGACAGTACAAGACCTCTTCCGTCTGGGTCCAGCATTACGCAGCAAAACCCCACAATAAATCAGTGTACGCACGCCTTCTGTTCATACTTTATGTATGGTACAAACGAGGGTGGAGTGCAGTTACGGTATTTTATATGTATTTTAAATATGTGCCTTTATTTATGTTTGTCAAATCATAACATAAAAGTTAATAAAAATAAAACACACTATTTACCGGTTTTTACTCGCGTTTTATTCAATAACGTCATGTTATTAAAGACCGAGCTTTCGCTAATTTTACAGTTAGATTTTTCAAGGTTGACTCCTAGCTAACTTACTAACTGACTAAGCTCACTGTAAAGTTGGCGAAAGCTCAGTCTTTAATATTAATGACGTTATTGAACAAAACTCGACTAAAGCCCGGTTAATATTGTAGTATTCTATTATGCAAAATCGCCAAAAACCTAAACCAAATTATAAAAGTTATTATATTTTTTAAATTTAAGTAGGTACCTAAACCTGCAGAGGGGTAAATGTAAACATTGATGTAACTCAATGCCGCAAACATGCCTAATTTGTAGTACATGGTGAATACAAATGTAAAAATTCTAGGTGTGAGTCACTGACGCCGGTTAACTAATTTGTTAAGTTGTCTCTTCCGGATTGAGAAAAGATGCGCGGTTTGAATCCAGCCACGTGTCACCCATGCGTTGCTCTCGTAGATGTATTTTCCCTTTAAAATTTCATAAAGTTATTATTGAATTTTTGGTAGGTATTTTTAAATTGTTACGTTTAAAAGAAAAATCCGGCTAATCCTGATAAATGGAAAACTGACAATTTCTTTGTTTATTTTAGGTACCTCTATGTGTTAAGAATTCACTACTAACCCTGAGTTTCTTTATCAATAGTAAAAGTCAAAGTAACAGCTTTGTAATAAATAATAGCCTTTGTGACGCAACTGTTAGCACTTGTTTTAACTATCGTAGAGTAAGCTGCCGAGATAAAAATGCGATCTTGCAGATGGGCGTAGCCGTCATTTTAAATCTAAATCACGAGATCCGAAAGTAATCGCTAAACTAGATAGTTTTATTAGTTCTGCTGCACAGTTATTGCGAACCTGTCAAAAAACAAAAAAGTATTTGTTTTAAATATTCATTAAAGTAGAAAAACATCTCATCATCATCAGCCTGTTACAGTCCACTGCTGGACATAGGCCTCTCCAATTGCACGCGACCTAGATCTATTTTCGGCTTCTCGCATCCAGTTTGCAGTTGCAGAAAAACATCTACAATAACACAATGCATAGCGGACGCAGGACGGTATTCAAACCACGCATTTTTACTCAATCCGGGAGTAATATCTTAATCAGTTAGACCGCCGACGTAACTCGAATAATATAACTTTTAAACTTTCAGTAGGTACTTCCAGATCTGCCTATGCAGACAGATGAAGTCATAGGGCGTACCTAATTTCTCTACAACTCTTGATTATCTTCATTTGCCTGAGTTTTGAACAAGACCAACTAACAAACTCAACTGAACATAATCTGGAAAGCTTTAGGATGCGGCTCTGAAAGACTGAAGTACTTTAATTCGCACACATCGCCGAATAGTTCATATGATGAAAGGATTCCCAAAGCTGAAACGGAGATGAGATATGTTCTTACTACATAACTTAAGTAGGTACATTTGTTAGAACTACATACTCTCGGAAGTTCTCAGTTGTTCTTGATAGTAGGTTGTTAGTTCCCGCTGGGAACAAATGGAATTATAGTTGTTTGGAGGTATGAGTTATCTTATCAGTTTCTCTCGCATATATCGAGGTTATCTAGGTTTTATTTTTTATTTTTATCTTCCCCGACTTTTTACGTCTTTTGGCCATCATCTTGCTCTACCTTATCTTGCCTTACTTAACCGCCACGCGGTTTCACCCGCGTAAACCCCGATCCCGCGGGATTTTGGGTGCAAACGTATCTACGTTACTCTTAATTATTTAAACAATAAAAATGCAAATTTTCATCCTAATCCGTCCAACCAACCGATTGATCGGAAAGGGGAACAAGCAAACAAATATACAAACAAACTATCGGATTTATAAACTAGTTTGGATTTGGATACCGTTATGGCCAAGTCAAATTGTAAGTCAATTCTATAAAAGGATTTAATTTTAGTAAAACATTTTCAATTGTAACAAACTTTTGTACTTAATCCAAATATCAACCATATTTCATCCTCTCCAGACCTCAATCTTATTCCATTTCCCTCGCATAGGTCCACAAAGTAGAACGAAGCCTACTGCATAAAGTTAAATAATTCTATTAAGGAAAACGTTTGTCATATAAATATTCACTTGTAACTTTACATGTGGAGATAACCTCTGTATTACATTATCCTCCATTCTGTATCCTGGAGGGATCCGCGTACAACTTCAGGGCAAACTTAGCTCATTACTCGTCAACTTTGTTAAATTGAATTATTACATTACAACTTGATACTTTCTTACTGCGCAAATGAATTTAAAGAGCTTTTTAGATTAGATAAGAAAGACTGGGTTTTGACGAAAACGCGTCGACGAACTATTATACTGGATTTTAATTTTTGTAAAACCTAGTTTGAATGTGGATAAATTATTTATTTTCTAACTAATTACGGTGAGTTAGAGTAGTTTTATTTTTTTCTTATCGGTTATTATGAACCAATAATGGCTAAAACACTTTATTTATCCGGTGAGATCCGGTGACTGAGATGGATACACATCACATCTCAGTCAACCTTGAAAAAGCCAACTGTAACGTTGGCGAAAGCTCGGGTCAAATAATGAATAAAAACGCGATAAAACCGGATAAATAAAGTGTTTTATTATGCAAAATCGCGAAAACCATAGAACCAATAATGGCTGTTTGGAAAGAAGCCAGTGGCAAGTATACAGGGTGAACCATTTCTATGGGCTTTCAGGGGGATATCCTAAACTACAAGATAGTAAAAAATGCTAAAAGGAGGTTGTGTTCCCGATTTTGGCAAAACTAAATAACTATTATTAGTTTTTTGATATATTTATCACCCTAGCCAAGAATCTAACCTTGTCTTTTTGCATTAAAAAAACATTCTATATGATTGTACCGATCGATAGCATTGCTGATACTGATCAAATTCTGGAAACATACATAGTATGGTAAATCGCCAGAAATGTCTATTTGTGTAACATTTGTGTAACCTCCTTTATACAAATAAATATCCTTCGCATATACAAATATATGGAAATGTACAACACAATTCGCTCGTTCCCGCACAACCGTATTATAATTAGATATGCCTAATTTATATCAAACAAAACTTTTGCCTTTAATTCGTGGGAGATTATACAGTCATTAGAATTGCGAAGGCAAGTTCTGGTATTACAAATTACAAATGAATTAACATCGTTGTTGTAATTTGAGATTGATCAGGTACTTTACAGGTACTACCTAATCAATCTAAAATTACAACTGGATTCATGGAACAATTTTTATAAATAAGGGATAATGAAAACACAATATTTACCGCGAAAACCTAAGAGAAATTTAAGGGATAATTCTCATTCGAACGGATTGTTTTACTCCTTTGTAAGATATTAAGAAGTTCATACATTGATTCTCCGAACACTCCATATAACTTATAAGTTTCTAACTCCTCCATGGATACCTAGCTGAAATTGTTCCCAAATACTCACAATAAATTCCAAAGCTACTCTTTACTGTTAGTTAGGTTTGCGAGCTTAAAATATTTAAATTAAACTCCGTCATTCGATTTGCTGTTGTTAAACAACAATTGATCACAGTTGGCGAACATTGCCATAATTCGCGACCAATTTTGAAACTTATATGCTTAAATAGGTATGCAAAATAAAACACACTATATACCGGGTTTTACTCGCGTTTAGGTATGCATAATATATAGATTTCACCTTTCATAACTAAACTGAGATTTTTTGTACTCGATTGCGACAGGAAGGTACGATAGTAATGGTATATTATGTAATTCCACGTATGTATGTATGTACCTACCTATACAGTATAAAATATTTACCTAAATGCATCGGAACCTCGTCAAATTACCTGAAAAAAGAGGTAACAAATTAATTACAATGAATAAAATAAAACACACACCAATAATAAAATAAATATTTTGAATTTGAAATTAGACTAATTTTCTGGTTTTATTCGCTTTGCTTTTGTTATTTTCAGCATTGTTGCAATGCCGCACGCTGTTACCGTTACGTTTCAGAGCATTTACAGACTACTATCCTAAGATATACCTTTTTTTTGGTGGATGCGGCCTTATGCACGGTCCCGCGGCGGGGATGCAAGGGGCTGGCCTAAGGGTGGTAAATGGCCAGTGGTTTTCCCACTAAACAACTCCACCGGTTACCGCATTGATGTCGGAGTCGATCGCGGGGACACGTTCGTACTCGTCCGCGATCCTGAGATAACCTACCTAACCTAATGAGTTTCATTTCAATTCAACATCGCGAAAACAGAAGTAAAATTTATATTTTGAATTTACTTATTTAAAATATCTAATAATGCATTTTAGTTTTAGTCAAAATCGGGGACGCAACGCAACTCCAAACCAAAAGTAAAAGCTAAGTACAAAATCCCTAAGGCAACCCATTTAAATTAAGCTCTATTTACACTGAACAATGGGAAAATCCGTTACTAACACGTGGGCAAACCCGAAGGAGACAACTAGTAACATAATAAAAACTATTAAACTATTCCCTAACTGCAGAATGTGTAAGTAAAACTGTTTATATTAAGCTGTGTTCACACATAACAATATCATTAACACACAAACGACACGGTCGAAATGCTCCAAGAGGACCCTCTTTCGCTCGGGGCCCTTAAATTTTCTTAAATACTCGTAGTATACTTCTTTAAGTTGTTTTGTCCGGGTGTGAATCGCTTTAAAATAAAACAATTGCGATGTTTTCTTGACTTTGAAATTGAAATACCTAATCAAAATTCATATTGTTAAAACATACAGCGCCGATGCATGCAGCTACTAAAGCTAGCGAAAAATATGATTCACATGACCTATAATCTTTCTTCAGAGTACAAACAGGAATTTATTCAGAGGAAAAACTGATAAAAATTGACTTGATGCCATTTGCGGGCGCTAACTAAATATTGAACTGATTTTAATGTAATGCTAAAGGAATAAGAAAGAGATAAGTAGGTAGGTACGTCCCACCATTCAAGTAATTTTAGTTTGAACTACCGACTGACCTTTTTTAAAATTCAGTTAGAGCACAATAAAAGTTACACTAACAAAATACGCTAAAACTTTGCAAGGGAAGTTGCGGCACAAAAGCTAGTTACGTTAAAAAGGGTCCCATCCATCTCTCGAGGGAGCACGGTTTCCGGCGCTTTCGGCAAATGTCTTCGCCCAATAAATTGCTGGTGTGACTTACGTTTGTTTATTTTATTTTTGGACATAAAGTGAACGGACCCTAGGGCCCTAGTGACTTAAGAGGTTAATGCTTACGTGAATTTCGAAGGTTATTAGACGAAGGGGAGAGTTCCAAAAGGAACGAGTAAATTTTAATGTCCCCTTTGAATTCATGTTTTTTATTGGTCAAAGGTGAAAAAAGGAACCCTTATAAGTTTATAACATCACTTTGTTGTCCGTCTGTCTGTCTTATGCGTTCGGCCGTCAAGATGAATCATTTTACAAGTGCTTGACTTTAAACACTCTTGAAAATTGAAATTCGTTGCCAAACATGCTTACACACTTTCATTGATCTCAACAGTTGATATGACAAACTTAGCGCCCGGAGCGATACTCATTACATTTTCACGATCGATGTAACAATATTGTGAGCGCTTCAGCGGCTTTTTATATTTATTTCGCATAAAAAGAACAAGAAAAATGTTTGGGACAACACCTCTAAGGTAAAGAAGAAACTGACATCTTTGTATAGGTGTACTAAAAAATAAATACCTACTATCCAAACTTTCACCCAGTTATAGTAAATACAACATCTAAATAAATACCAGTTAGTAACATAATCTAAATACCGCAATAAATCCAATATTAGGTACAATACAACTATTTAGTTCTTAATTATCCTAGTATAATTTACAATATATATATAATATAAATAATCTAATGAGAATGACCATTGAGTCCAAAAGTGCCCATCACTATTTAGTTAGTTAGACAATGATTCGCAAACGATGTTGACTCAGCTGTAGACAAAACTTTAACACTCTGTAGGTAGGTACGGTAGGGTTCAAAACTGGTTATCCATCCAAAATGGTTCTGGATACTGTTATTGAAAACTATCTACGACCGAGTGTGTAACGTTCAATATAGTTCAGCTAAAAATAAAAATAAAACATCAAATAGTAAACAAAAATTAAAAATACGTTTATTTTTATTTTAATGTGTATTCGAGACGAGGACGTGAATAACGAGAAAAGATCATAGTAGAGCAGAATATATAAAAGATATCAAACAAACTAGTCATTAATTTGCTTGGTCGGCACAAATGGCAATTTTTTTTTCAAAAAATATGAAATAACGGTGTATTTTTCTTGGTTAAATTTGTTTTTCATCATCATCATCATCATTCCCCTGGCGCATTTCCTATTTGGGGTCGGCCCTTCTGATACTAGATCGCCACTTATTCGGTCATTGCTGGCGTTAGGCCCAGCGTCGTCAAATTTCGAAAGGCGTCGTCTTTGAAATGGTTCGAGTCCAGGTGGTTGGCGGGTTAAATTTGTTTTTACAGTGTATAATTAAACAAATATAAATATAAGTAGTATATCCGTTGTCTAGTCCCCGTAACACAAGCTTAGCAGCTGACCACGGGGCTAGATGGCGCTGTGTGTTCGTCACAGGATTTATTTATTTAATTAGTTTTTGGTCAATAGGGTACCTACAACTTTTGAAGCCGACCGTACGGACATCAAATTTGGAGCAAATCTCATTGACAGTTTCATACTGCAGGCATCAAGACTGTCTTGGAGAAACTTCTCGAGTTAACTACTCAAATGGGTAGCTAGTTTGGTACCTTTACTCGTGTCTAGTTGTCTGACAAACGGAATAGGTACGTACCTACTACGTATTATTAAATCTGGGTGAACTTAGTTAATTTACCAGTTAAGGTTAGATATACCGCGCTACCATGCTCGTTTGTCGTTGCTGTGTCGTCCTTTTGTCGTTAAAAAAAACAAAGTAAATTCTTCTTCTTCTTCTTCTTTAAAATGGCTTTTCCTTTCGGACATTTGCCAGTGTCAAGTATTATCAATAATTGCAGGTTATTTGCATCGAACGAAACAGTCAAGTCGTCATAGTTAAAGTCAAGTCAAGGGAATCATTGTAAAAAGGAGGCCATTTTTTACAATGTTTGTTCACGGAGCTTTGGAGAAAACACTAAGCTAAAGTTCATGATTTGCACCGATTTTCACTTTAATTTTCACTTGTACACCTTCACGAAACTAAATTGATTAATATGCCCCCGAAATTAAACAATTTACACGCATTTGAACTAAGTTTCACAAAAATGAAAATTTAGCAACACATCTCCTCAGCGCATTCCCGCCAAAACCCCCACAAAGTAAATTGTAAATAAAAAATACCCCGACTACTTGTAAAAACCACAGACAATTTAAAAAAAAATCTTTCTTTTTTTTTTAATTTGTTTCTCTTTTTTTTTTAATGATTTAATGTGTTTTTAATTATTTTTTTTTAGCTACAACGCGACGACTTCGCGTCGACTTATAAGACATTATGGTAGGGCCCAATAATTTAATATCATGCCAACTAGTTTGCATAGTGAGCGCAAATAGCTGATATTATATATTACAAATACATATTATTAAATAACTATGTACTTACCCCTTACTTATTTATTTGTATTTGTTTTTACGGAGTTTAGTTAGGTGTTATCTGACAACCGAAATGGGTAGATAAGTACCTAGTGTTTTTAATTTGGGAGAAGTTAGTTAATTACCCGACTACGGCAAAACGGCAAAAGTAGGTTGTGTTTTTACCAGTTAAGGTTGGATAATAATTTGATATCAAGCCAAGCTAGTTTTCTTAGTCGGCGCAAATAACTGATTTATTAATAGTAATGTGAAGAATAGTTGGATTTTGTTTATTTTTGTACTTATAATTTATGGATGGTGCATTTCTTCTATAACGATATACTTCTAGCGATTTCGACTGTTTTACATAGACTTGGTATGTAATAACAGGTAGGTACTGTAATTTCGATTTTTGTTGTCTTGCGACAACGGCCGGTGTCACCCGTTTGCCTAAACCTTTAGGTAATCAACAAACCATGATTAGATCGCGTTGGGGATACAATGCGATTTAAACCAGTAGTTCTAATGATGGACGGAAAACTTGGATAATTAAATTTGAGTTTCAGTTAAAAACATTAAACAAATTATGGCACTTTGTATTTCATAACTAATTATTTATTTCCACTAAGAAGGTACCTATTGAAACGAGTGACTGCCTCCAAGTTCAATTAGCTATCAATTTCCTCTGAAATAAGCCTGAATTTACATCCAAGTCGTTAATAAGTTGCTCTGTCGTCGCAAACTCGCCATTATTTCGTTGAAATTGGATATCGATCCTAGAGCCAGTGATTTACCGAGCAATCATTGCACATCGACGACTTAAATAGGTATTTATCTACCGAACTAATCTTTTCCTAATTTATTTCATACTAAAGTAATATTTCGCTACGGTTGGGGGATGGTGGGTGGTGTTTTGGCCATTTTAAGGTGTTCGTAGTTAACGAGAAACCATAATAAATAAATAAATTAGCGCGTTAATTTGTCCCGTTGCAGGGTAAGGGCCTCGTCTTAGAGGGGTTAGACAAGAAGACACGGGAGCCTACTCCGAATTGGCGAATGTGTCATGTCTTCGGACTGTGGTGAGTCGGAGAAAATGTCCTTCATTATATTAACAACAAACTCTTTTAGATTTTGCTTTACGCAAATTAGAAGATCAAATTGAAATGGAACGCTTCTGTTCTAAAATCGAGTGCTTTTTTCAAAACGAAGTCGCTTTTTCCTTTATTTCGTTATTTCAGAAGAAACGTGTAGAAAAGCTCGGCAGTTCAAGAAAAGGCCTTTTAAACGGATCATCTCCTTGAAAGACGTGTCAAATTACCAGCACGATTCTTTTAAGGCGAAGGTGAAAGTGTGTCGTGTTATGTCCCATTTCACCTGGTTTTGTAGATAAATTGAATTTACATGGCTTTTAGGGTTTTAAGATGAAATTAGGAATAATTTCGTTTTGTGCCTGATTTGTAAAAGTGGCCTCTTTAGAGTGTACTTAGAGTGTACAAACCTACTGATTTAAGAGGGCAGTCTACAATTTTTTTATCCTCTGATTAGGTTTGAGTTCAAGTTAATACTAGTAGACTTTTAACTATTAAAAAAAAATATTTAAAAAAAATAAAAAACCCGACTGCCGTTAAAACTGAAAAGTAAAAAACAAGAAGATACCTAAAGGTAATAGATTGCACTAGCAGCGCCCCGCGGTTTCACCCGCGTAAGTTCTGGATCGGGATGCAAATGCCTGTTTTAATCCAGATCTCCATATATCTCCTCGGTAAGCATGCAATATCTTAGACCACATCGTCGCTTTCCACCACGTGAGATAGTGGTCAAACGCTTACCTATAAATCATTAAAAAAAACTACATACTTACCAAGTTTCATCGCAATCAGCTCAGTAGTTTTGCGTGATTCACACAAACATAAAAACAACTAAACATACAAACATCTTAACTTTCTCAATTATAATATTAGTGGGATTAATAAGTTACATTGTTGTCAAAAATTCTCTTTATTTTCAATATTTGCCATTGCAATTAGATACGTACTCCATCAAAGAAGTAAATGAATCCACGACTGATCCATCCGCCATGAGAGATTAGTCGGCAAATCTCTGGATTACGGAGACGTCGCTAAACCCTCTGAATAAACAGATTATTTTGATGAAAATAAACTAGTATTTACCAGGTAGGTGGGAATTCAATCAAATACAATGTGTAGGTTTAGTGTGGGCGTATTTAGTATGGGCGGGTTAGGTAACGCGTGGCGCGATCATTACTTGGATTGGTGACCGATAATGATCCGTGCTTCCAAAGTTATAATATTATTTTTATACGTTTGGAATAACTATAACATAACAAGGATAGTTTAATTTCTTCTATGGTTTTCGCGATTTTGCACAATAAAACACTTTATTTTCACTTTTTTTCTTTCTTTCTTTCTTTCTTCTTTCACTCTCTTTCTTTTTTTTTCACTTTTTTTTTAATGATAGTTTAATTATGGGGGTTTTTGTACAAAATAAAATTTATTTTTTATGATTTTCGAACTGAAACATAAAAAATCTTTATATCGTAGTCCTAAAATAAATGTAGATAGTTGTATACATAGGTACTTAGATAATTCTAACAGTTACAAAAGAAATCGTATCTAAGTAATTAATAACAAAGTTACGCGAACTTTGCTATGCGAACCAATTAGCGTGATAATGCACCTTAAATAAATAATATAATAATAATAAAAAAATCATTTATTGGGCTAAAAAGGCCCGCTAACAATAAACACTGAATAAGTCGCTTGCCACTTCAATTAATTTCTTATCCGCGATACTTTCAGCTGAGCTAAATAATTTAAAATGGCAACTAGGTACATAAATCTAAAAGTACGTCTTTTTAGTACGCAGCACTCTCGAAGCCTTGAATTGGTCTCGAATCACAAAGTTTGATTCGAGACCAATAAAATTCGAGCCCGCAATGGTGAGTTGTGTTTTGTAGAAAAATCGCGATATGAGCAGTCAATTGGCTTTATTGTTTTTAATCAAAACGCATAGTGTGAAAGTACGCCCACTAGTAAATCAATAAAACATTTGGATTCCAATAATCTTCATATAAATATTACTAATATTACAAACGCGAAAGTTTGTATGTATGTATGTGACTTTATTACTCTTTCACACAAAAACTGCTGAAACGATTGCGATGAAACTTGGAATATAGGTAGCTGGATACCGGTATTAACACATATAGGCTTTTTATCCCGATATTCCCGCGGGAACGAAACTTACGCGGGTGAAACCGCGGGGCGCAGCTAGTAATAAATAACGCTTATTTGAGGTGAGTTTTAGCTAGGACGTGTTGACGGGGTTAGTCGTAGAGTTTTTCGGGGGTTTTTGTAACTTTAATAAAACTCATTCTACGTTTTTATTTGCGTTGTTTTTATTATTAGCATGGTTGCAATGCCGTTCCGACGTTTCGGAGCTCACAGACTCAAAGTAGATACCTGTAATAATGAGTAGGTAGGTACTAAGTAATGAGTTTCGATACAAAGTCGCCGAAACCAGAAGAAAAATCTACCATAACCTATAAACGTACTTATCCTTTGTATCCTTTGGCAGTTCCCAAAAACAAATTTGGATAACTAATAACGGATAACAAATAACTAAACGAATATCAACGGAAAAAAGAAAGAAAAACTCGAGAATTGCCCGCTTTAATGAGCTCAATGTTGAAACGCCCTGTAGATGTCCAAATACGACAAGTCATGCGTCGTTTTGTATCAAATAAAGGGATCATTTATATTAGACCGTCACGAGCGCCTGCCGAGTCCGAGCTTCGTTGTCCATTGCTCGGCCGCCACTCGTTTGCAACTGACCGATCGGCTGCTCGCCGAGCAATGGATAACGAAGCTCGGATCCGTGACGGTCTAATATAAATCATCCCTTACTCGTATATTGGACTATTTCAGACGCCCACTCAAATTCCCGTTCAAATACCTACTTACTTTGACATCTTTGTTTCATGATTTCAATCGCAATATTTTATGTGCGAACCTAAATACTGAAATATACGGCTTTATAACGTTACTAGCTGCGTACTGCAGTTTCACCCGCGTAAGTCCTGATCCTGTGGGAATATCGGGATCAAAATTAGCTTATGTTACTTCTCGATCATGTAGCTTTCTATCGTAATTTCGGAGCCTATTCATTGCACACAGACAAATAAATCTTTTCTTCTTAAAATGTTGTCTGGAAGAAATTACTTTTAGTGATAAGGTGCGATAAATGCGATCTGTTCGTTGTACCATTATTGTTCTAACTTTTTTTTTTTTTTTTCTGTGTTGTGTTGTGTTTCATGTTTTTTTGGGTTTCGTATTTAATTATTTTGTAACAACTTTCTTTTGCAATACAGAAGGCTGCGGGTAAATATTAATGCTTAAAAATAAATATTTGTATTTGGTCTGGGTGTCTTTCTATGTATAATATGTATAGTATATCAGTTGTCTAGTACCCATAGTATGTACAAGCTTAGAGTTAAGTTTGGAGCTAGATTGCGCTGTGTGCAATGTCGTGCAATTTTGTTTATATATTTATTCATTTGACTGTATTTTATTCTGGTACAATAATGCGTTATCTAATTTTACTAATATTGTAAACGCGAAAGTTTGTATGTATATGTACCTATGTCTGCGAGTTTGTTACTCACTCTCGCACAAAACTACAGAACCGTATTGCGATGAAACTTGGAATATAGATTGCTAGGGACCTGGAATAACACATAGGCTACTTTATCATTCCTGCGGGATCGGGACCTACGCGGATGACCAAAACAAGTACCAAACAACATTTCGGTTTGATTTAACATTTATTCAATGATCTGAAAGCCCCCCAGCCAATCCAATAGGTACCGATACTTATACCTAGAATACCTACTTCTCCCTTTAGTGACGTCCCAAATCGATACGTTATCGATATCGACACGGTTTAACGACCATTAACAGCCGGCAAAAGTAAAGCAACCATTAGCTAGGGATGTTCGCAGTTTCAGATTTAATGGATCATGAGATGTGTATCCCAATTAGATCTACGCTACGAAAGCGCACGAAAAGACTGGTATTGACAGATCAATATATCTGTCTTTATGAATTTGAATGAAAAGAGCTAAAAACGGACCTTTTTACTTAGAGTCCATTGTACGTATGTGTGTCTGTAACTAGACTGTATCGTATGCGATACAGTCTAGTTACCGTAATTATAGTTAGGTAGTTAAAGTATCAGCTGTTTAGCTATCACGGGTTATGACCCGTCATAGCTAAACAGCTGATATTTTCACAAATTAAAACAGAAGAAAACAAATTATAATTGTAAGCGTTTGAATACTTACTATTTTGTAAAACACTTTCCCGAGCCCCTCCGTTGTTTAAAAGGTACAAACAGTTATTTGTTATCTCATGATAGCAGTCGTTAGGTCAAGTTAAGTCAAGTCTTCCGGCCCTAAGGTCTTAGGCCTTAGGGCCGGAAGACCAGAAGACTCTAACACTAGATTTTTAAGTCACACCAAACGTTAAAAAAAGAAACAGAGATATAAATACCTTAAACAAAAAAAAAAGTAAATCAATTCATTTCCAAATGAATGTGGACAAAATTACTTGAACACAATTTTTTTATTTAAATCTTAATAAATAATACATTTAGCAGAACTTGGAAATCCTGTATACCAGGCGAGAATAGCAGACAAATACCTATAAAATTATCGCACAAAACGAATAAACAAATGTATACATGAAACTCATTATTTTCAGCATTGTTGCCTTTCCTACGTTCCGGAGCCTTTACAGAGTCATTCCTCAGGGTAGATGAACAACCCAAGGGAAGAATCCTCTAAAAGCTTCGAAACGTTGGAATGGCATTGCAACAATGCTGAAAATCGCGAAAACTCACGAAAACCAGACAAAAATCTTCCTACCTTTTAATTACCTTTCTTAATATCTTAATCTTTTAGTATTTATCTAGTTAAATATCTTTAAACTAGCTGCGCCCCGCGGTTTCACCCGCGCATTTTCGGGATCAAAGTATCCTATGTTACTCTCATTGCATGAAAATTTGCATAGGGATAGTTTAAACGATAACTATCCCTATGCAAATTTTCATGCAAATCGGTCGAGCCGTTTGACCGTGAAAAGGGAACAAACAAACAAACAGACTTTCGGATTTATAATATTAGTAAGGATATCTTTTTTTTTCTTAAATATCTTTTTGTTAAATATCTTTTATATCTTGTTAAATTGATACGTCATGATAATATACATCTTTTCTTTAGGATACACTCTGCGCAACCCCAGTGAAGAGGTCCCGAGGGATACCATGGTAATTAATCTTCATCAACCTATCCTACCCCACTTAGGATACGGATTATGGCTACTTGCACCTATTTGAGGTACTGTAATTGAAAATGTTAAATTGTGCGCGAAAATCTTTTGAAGGACAGTTGGTTTGATTAAAGATGATTTTACTTTGATGTAGGCAAAGGAAGTATAGCCTTAACTGACTATCGAACCGCATGGGCATTAGAATTCCAGTGACATTAGTACTGTGCAACTATTATGACGTATTCTGTGGTGTTCGGCCACTGAATAAATAATAGTAGGTAGGTACATATTTTGACGGTACAGGGCGGTGCGGATTTGATCGTCTGTTACGGCTATTACACTAAAGATCCCTATGGAAAAAATGCTATATTGAAACGGTTTTATAAAAATCAAAACTAATATTTTTAAGTCGAAAGTTTGTGTTTTTGATACCCGATTCATCTACGCGTCTAAAGTCGCAAAGCGCAACTTTAAAGTACTAGATATATTACTATGTTTAAACACCTGCTTTTTTCTCTAAGGAAAAAAAATCAATCAAATGGATAACATGTTATTATGGCATTTCACCTTGACCAAACGGCAAGTGGGAAAACCCCATTAGTATTGATTAAATACTATTCTCCATAATAGGTACCTATTGTTACCTCCTCACCATTATTTTATTGAAACAACCCTACAATGCGCGTGGCCTGACAAGGCACGTACTTGCATTCTTTTTTAATTTAAAATATTGATAATATAATATTATATATTTATGAAATTAAACTAATTTTTCGGTTTTATTCGCGTTGAATTTATAGATTTTTGGGGAAAACTGAACAAAAAATTCTAATTAATAAAAAACCAAAAATAAAATACCAAAAATTTAGGTCATTCTAATTACCTAAATTGATGGTCTCTATACTAGTGAATAACACGGACGAACAACAAAGTCTTAAGTTTCTAGACCATACTTTAATTAAACAAAGGTAAGAAAACTTGAAAAGAAAATTAAAAGATAATCCTCCTAATTTAAGATCACCTTCCGTAAAAGTAACTAATTCTTATTAAACCACATTCTTTACGTTCTCGATTGTTACGGACAACTGTGAAGGAAACTCATTAGTTAGCCGGTAATCTATAGCGGAGTGCAATTTGGCGAAAAATATAGAAAATGGCGGAGAGACGGGTCTCGGAATACCGTATTTACTTTGTTATTTCACTTCAAACCTAACAGCTTGGAATAGTAGTATGAGAACAGACTTCGATTTTTGTAACGTAAGAATATGATATTAAACTCAGCAAAATATTGTTTTGCTTAGACATACTTAGTTGATTGTGTGCGCAAAATCGATTTAGAAGTTGGCATCTAATTTGCAAAATAGGATCGTCGATGAAGATGACTTTTTGTTCTTTGGTACAAGCTTGTTCATACGAAGACGCATCTTTTTACACGACTGTTAAAGGAAGTGTTATGCTTTTGCCGTGAATGTATGCATTTTACATTGGGTTCCTTATTTTTTTGAACTGAAGTACCTAATGCTTTTTAAATACCCATATTCACACGTTTCAGGAATCATGAAAATGGCAAATACGGATACGTCGTTTAAAAATCACGCTTTGTTATTTTGTCGTGTTTATCAAGATTTAAATCATGAAAAAAACACGTTTCCGTATTTAATGTCATCCATCCGTCATCATGACGTATCGTGTTTTTTTCTTTTCACAAGACTTATCCTGTGTGAATGCGCTCTTTGAAAGTAATTTTGACTGACTGTGTTGGTAATAACTGTTCTTCCCTAATTGTAACCCAGTTTTACGAATTATATAGTTTTCGTGTAATAAACAAACTTTTACACTGTCTTTTATTTTGCAAATTTCTCTTTATTAGGAGGTTTTACACGTGGTAACGTCATATCAGACCCTTATAAACATTGAAAAACAGCAAAAAATATGTACTGAACTTCTGTATTCTGAGGTAGTAGAGGTATTGAGAAAATTGTCGAGCTTGAAAAGATGACCTCTTCAATCTTCTTTGTGTCAACGGCATCAAACTGTCTTTCCTACAGACTTTCCGACCTCACCCTGCCCGATCTGTGTTGTTACCTCTTTACCGTAATTATAAATAGCTATTACCTTTTATTTTTATTACCTTTATGTTTCTTTATAATCCGATATTCTAACAGGTTTACGTTAGGTACGCAACATAGGATCGACGGCTACGCCGCCGGTGTAAGAAATCGCCTCCTATAATGGTCCTACATCACATTTATACAGCGTAAATACATTAAATATTTCCTCCCCGTTTGAAACCTAACTGCACTTCGTCGCCAAACATATTGAGGACGTCTCGGCGTCTAGTCGGATGACGTCATATCGTACGCCATACTCAAGTTTGACCGTCGATATTTACCCACGCAATCTTGGATTAGTTAGAGAGATTACAAGTCATAAAAGCAAACAATCTTTAGAGAAAGATATTGGTATAATTTGGTGACAAGATAAACACTTATTTAACCCAGATACAGCGACGGGCCACTCACTACAACGTCCCGGATACTGCACACATGGAGCGTGCAGTAGCTGTCGTGTGAAGCGCCATCGATATGATGCCGGAGTGTCTGAGATATGAACCATCGGCCAAATAGAAAACTAGACCTAGCAAAAGCTTAGCAAATCTAAGCCTAGCTAAGTCAAGCTTAACTGAGGAATAGTTGCCAATCCAACATTGTTAGTTTTTTACCCAACTGAAATGAAAGGGAACCTAACGGATGAGATTTTTATGCGTATATACAAGTTTAAGTTGTATTCTTTGTCATATCTCTGGAACCACTTGACTGATATTTTAAGGTAGCTTGGAGGAAACAATTGAAGCGAGCTATTGGAACGTTTTTTTGTTTTCATCATTACATAGTATAAAATCAAGTCGCTTCTCGCTGTTTGTCTTTCTGACTGATTGTATGTATGCTTAGATCTTAAAAAGTTTGCATCGGATTTTGGTACGGTTTTTTTAGTAGATAGAGTAATTCAATTGGTAGGTTTATATGTTCAACACATCCTGATATTCCCGCGGGATCGGGGCTTACGCGGGTGAAACCGCGGGGCACAGCGAGTAAGTTTACTATAAGTACTTTTTCTGTGTTTTTACGTATCGCGCAAATAAAGAACGATAAACATCAATAACAAAGACAAATACAATATAAAAATAAAACGAAATGGGGATATTACATGAACCTTTTGTTAAATAAATAGATAAGTAACTAGGTATTTTCCTTATTAGGTATTATTTATTATCACAATTGGTTATGCAAATAATTGAAAAGTCCCATGCAGAATCGGGACTTACCTACGACTCCAGTGTACACGGGCCTGGCGCTTGTATCTTTGTATGTTTGTTCGACGGTATCTTGAGTACATATCGTAGCTCCTTCGATCATGTAGCTCTGATCTTTCATAAACCCACGGGTCACTGCTACGAGTAGTAATTTGAAAACGTGAAAAGCTTGTACATATATAAAAACATAGCGATTTAATTTTGTAGAGACGCTTGTTGAAATGGACTGCCTAAGTGAGATTTAAATTAAATACACCCCTTGCGAATCATAAGTCAACCATGAGCCGCAGTCATAACGAAAAGAAAGCATTCCTCAATAGTTTAAAAACTAAAGCTATAAAGGTCTTGCAGTTTCGCCTGAATTGTATTCGGCTTCCGTTGTAAAATTTTATTTTGAATGTTATTATCATATTTTTCCGGGTCTTAAAATCCAGGAAAATATAAAATTATGTGTTCCAATCGTCTTAGTTTAAGAATTTTAATTTGTTTTTATAATGTTTTTGTTTTTTTAAGTCGCTATTCATAAGTGTTTTAATTATTACAGTGAAACAAGATATTGTTTCCGTAAGCCAATACCTATAAGTGAGCCTATAAGCATAATATACATAAATTGCAATTAAACTGCAGAGGTACCTATACTCGTGCAACAATTAAACTACAAGTTTTCATAGTCTGAAATTCCTGTCTCCAACACGACATTGTTCGATTTAATTTACCAAATACATCGCATAGCATTGCGATTTACGTTTTAATTAACATAGTTTGACAAAAACGTAGATTATTTTGTGAAAACAGTTGAAGTTGAAATAATAATAGTGATAGCAATCTACCGGTGGTAGTGCTTTCACAGGATCTATTAGTCGAATTAGACCGGATAGTGTTAGGAATGAACGTAAGGAATTTCGCCCTAGAATCTCTACATTACATAGAGATTTCAGAGATTACTAACCCTAAATGATAATATACTTAATGGTTGCACACACTAAAACACAAAAGATTCTGTAACTGTAGGTATAACAGTCTCGTACATAGGGAAATGTGCGAGAATGACAACACGAAATTTAGAAATTTAGCTGTGGCGGTCGGGCGAACACCCGTCTGCAATGCAGAAGGCTCAGGTTCGATTGCCGCCAAGTGTAAATATTTATGTATTTAATAAAAAGTATAATGTGTAGTATATCCGTTGTCTAGTACCCATAGTACAAGCCTAGTGCTTAGTTTGGGGCTAGATCGCGCTGTAATGTTGTGTAATATTAATTATTGTTTTACGCAAGAGCGACAGAGATATAATGGTTAATGTACAAAATTCGTGCTTCAGTACCTACATTCTATATTTACATTTTTGATCTAAGATTCTGAAACAGGGTACTATAAGTTACTACGCGCACCGGTAAGTCGCGGTAGATACGCATTGTCGCGCCCGCTTTAATACTATCGCTTATTCTGTGTTTATGTCAAAGGAATTTACGACGCTACAGCGACTCAACTTTTACATCTCCACTTCGATCTTCGGCATTCTGCGCAATGGGGCCATTTGCACGCATATTAGCCTTTACGACGCCAGGCCAGCATTTCTTGGGTCTTCCCAAACTAAGGCGACATAGTAAGACAAGACGGTTTTCATAAGACGTGACCGGACTACCGGATTATTGAGCTAGCGTATCTTTCATTCATTACAAGCCAAGCTCTTTCATTAACTGTTATCTTCATTCATCACTCTTTAATAGATTCCGAACGATTAACAAAACCAAACAGTTTCTGTGGCCGTGGATTTCAGGAGCTTAGAGTACTGTGGTTATACTGAGAACACACCGGGTAAAGAACCCCTTTGAGTTTCGTGGTTTCTTCTCATCGAGGGCGCATTCGAAACTACACTAAAATCATAGTTTATAAGTTGACGTTTCAAAATGATCACGTATTTGTGCCTCTATAAAGTTCTTATTGCAACACTAGCTGCGCCCCGCGGTTTTACCTGCGTAAGTCCCAATCCCGCGGGATTATCGGGATAAAAATGGCCTATGTGTTATTCGCGGTATCCACCTACCATATTCCAAGTTTTATCGTAATCGGTTCAGTAGTTTTTTCGTGATTTCTTCTATGGTTTTCGCGATTTTGCATAATAAAACACCTAATTTATCCGGTTCAATCGCGTTTTTATTAATTGTTCTAAACGAACCGAGCTTCCGCCAACTTTACAGTTGGCTTTATCAAGGTTGGTAGTTTTTTCGTGATTGAGTAACAAACATCTAAAGATCCAAACACACACACTTTCACATTAATAATATTGGTAGGATTAAGATGTTTGACTCTTGACTCAAGATGCGGCCCGCGCCTGCTTACTACTTCGAGACCGACCTTTATTTGTCAGAAGTATTTCCCAAATGGTGCATGACATTGCTACTGGATAAACACTGCCACTACACGCATTTCTGCAGCCATCTCTCCATGTAACATATGGTCACTTCAACATTTATATGTATTTATATATACCTAGGTCAGTGTGAATGTGTATAAGAAAAAAACTGAGAGACAGACGACCAAACAACCGGATGTTTTTTTTTATTTTGTCGTACATAAAGACCAGCAGCGCTTTATTTTAGACTGAAACTACACTTACCGTCAGATGTATTAGTGGTCATGCAAACGCTCGCGCTGGTCTTTATGTACGATATAATAATAAAAAATCACCCGGTTGTCTGTTCGTCTGTCTCTCTGTTTTGTTCTTATACATGTATGCAATACTTTTTTTTTATTTCTAACAATACTACTATATCATTGGAATTTCTATTGTTAGAAGCTACAAATTAATTAACAAATTACGGGCAGACCACAAGAATGTATTGCATTTAGTAAAATCCCACAGACACGTACAGTGTAACCACAGCCTAACAAGGCGAAGGGTGAACTGGGGAGCAAAGGGGGTAGGTTTGATGAATGAACACCCCCTAAGGCAGAGTCCCCTTATCTATTGTTCGCTGAGAACTAGCGAACATTCTGCCTGCATGCCACATCGGACTTTAAAATTCATATAAGGAAAGAACTCGCAATTTCGGACCGAGATTTTAAATAAAAGGACATTATGCATTTTTAAATGCGCTCGGTCGTTGTAATGGAGACAGTTTTACGGGAATTTATGGCTAAGTAGTTATTTCCCTTTCGTAGTTTGGATGGTTCGTCCAAGGAACGTTTTAGCAGCGAAGATCTCTTGCTTAAGACGATAGTTTCCTAGGTACGGCGTAGGTAAGTTTCATCTCATTTGAGCGATTGTCCTGGTTGCTTCCATCCTACGAGCCTGGGGTCCTCTAAGCCTCAAATTATTTTGTTCGGTAAAGTAAGTAAGTCATCATCGACCTGCTGCAAATAGCTTTGGCAATATTTTTACGGCCGGTCGCCTGCCTAACACTAACCCTCCTACGGAGAAAACAGTTGATCCGCAACCGCGCGGGGAGACCTGAAGGTTTGCTAGCCTCCCCAAGATCACTCAGTAGCTTCTTCCGACACGGTAAGAGATGAGGGAACCCTTTCCTATACCGGGGCTTCAAGGCCGAGGTTTGTAGGTAAAGGTACGTCGCTGGTAGACATTTACCTGAAACGAGAAAAATATAATTAATAACACTTCCTTTGGCAGTCGTGTAAAAACGACAGTACTCGATGGTTTGTGTATTAATTAAAGTAGTGGGTGTGCGTGCTAGAAAGTAATTTACGTGTAAGTGAATAAGGCCTCGAAACGTAGGGCATTGATAAAATGCTTAATTAAAAGCAACGCGATTAAAACTGGAAAATTAGTTTAATTTCATCTGATTTTGTCTAAGGTTTTAGCGATTTTGCATAATAAAACACAATATTTACCGGGTTTTATTTTCGTTTTATTTAATAACGGCATTATTCCTAAAGACCGAGATATCGCTAGCTTTACAGTTAGCTTTTTCAAGGTTGCCATGCTCATGTCAAGCTCGGTTTTAGTAATAATGCCGTTATTAAATAAAACGCAAGTAAACCCCGTTAAATATTGTGTTTTATTATACTTAATCTGAATTGTAGAAACATACCCCACTCCACCCCTTCAGTTATGGAACAAGTAAATAGTTATGTAATTAACTGCGTGCGTACACAAAGTTCCATACAATTCCTATAATTGCCAAATCTAATTTACATTGTAAAATCTAATGATAAGGCCACATTCATTACATTAGATTTTCCTAAGTCGTTTTTTTTTATTTACTATCTATGGTAATTTAAAAAGAGTGTGTTAAAAAGAACTATAGCTGCGCCCCGCGGTTTCACCCGCGTAAGTCCCGTTCCCGTGGGAATATCGGGATATAAATTCAATTTAATTTTTTTTATTGCATATCACGAGTAGTACAGATAGTCACTAAAAAAAATGTTGCCTATGTGTTATTCCAGGTCTCCAGCTACCTATATTCAAAGTTTCATCGCAATCGGTTCAGCGGTTTATACGTGATTGAGTAACAAACTCACACATACAAACTTTCGCGTTTATAATATTAGTAAGAAGTAAGATTAGTCTATAGATATCCGTCTATAAAATCAGATTTTCTTTCTGAATGACAGTTTTTTTCGTTCGTTCGTAGAACTGAAGTAGAGGTCCAGCGGCCCTAGCCAAAATTCTTATCGAATAACGAAAACGCCAATCGACAGATTTTTTTGTATGAAATTGACATAAGGTCACGCTTGATTTTTCGCGAGCTTATGTCAATTCCATACAAAAAGAACTGTCGATTGACGTTTTCGTTATTCGATATGAATTTTGGCTAGGGCCGCTAGAATCGCGATTTCCCGAATGCACCCAACGGATAAGATGGGCACAGAAATGGTTAAAGTCACAAAAGAAAAGTAGCATCGCTGCGACTTGTCATTAATATACGAGTCCTTAGTTACTTGAAATCAATGTTATTTTTTTATTCGTACAGGTGTAGCCTAAAAATCTAAAATCTAACATCACCCAGTCTCACAATTGCGTAGAATAAGCTAACCACTCGAGAATACTGACTGTCTTAAGCAGTAGCTCACCACAAGTTCAGCCTCTCGAGCTCGTTATCCACACGGAACGGAGTCTTCAAGACAATGCCTTCAAAGTGTCACGTCAACCAGGTCAAGTAATGGTTGACACACTATTATGGTGGATTAGTCCGTTTCCGCGGAATATTTTAAAAGAGAGCTAGATAGATTAAAATTTTATTGTACTAAATTATTACAAATCAAAAAAGATACAAGAGAAACATAGATATTAAACAAGTCATTCAATACAAATTAAACTAATAAATAAGTAGGTACAATGGGCGGCCTTATCAGTTAAAAGCGATCTCTTCCAACGAGTAGTGTGGTTACAATTTTTAGGTAGGTAAAGACAAATAAAGAAACGGTAGTAGGTTAGGAAAGCAACTTATTGCGTTTTGATGAACTTTAAAAAAATGACGTTGTAATTTCGTAAGACTGGTAAGGTTTTTTATTATTTCTTATCGGTTGTGAACCGATTATGGCCATTAGGAAATTAGCCAGTGTCATGTATTCTAATATATTATGCAAGTTATTTGCATCGAAACAGTCAAGTCGTCATAGTTAAAGTCAAGTCTAGGGAATCATTTGTAAACACGGCGGCCATTTACAAACAATCTTCACGGAGCCTTGGAGACAACACTAAGTTAATGTTTTGCACCGATTTTCACTTTCATTCCACTTGTACACCTTCACGAAACTAAATTGATTAATATGCCCCCGAAATTAAACAATTTGCACGCATATGAACTAGGTTTCACAAAAATGAAAATTTAGCACCACATCTCCTCAACGAGTTCCCGCCAAGACTCCACTGGTAAGGTTCCAAATATTTACAAATTAATGTGTCTTTCGATTTTCAAAAAGCCATTTAACTATTGGTTAGAGTACCCACGAAGGGGTAGACAGAGATAAAAATCAACTCCCATTTTACTTACCGTAAAGAATAGATTATATAGGCTACTATTTTATCCTTAAAAGTTAAAGTTTTAACTTGTGTGTTTCCGCAATTAGCTACTATTAGGCCTTTGTGCGTGATTTGAAGCAGTAGGTTTTCTCACAATGTTTATTGTATTATTATTATTATATTTATCCCTTTTTTTATTTATCCGTTATTTATTTTAGTACCTACTACATTTTAGTAGAGTTTACTTTACAACAACAGTGGTAAGTAGGTGCCTAAACATTTCTATTCGTAGAGATAAGAGCCGGTCTTACAGAAGTAAAACCACGCCATAACTCTTCATAACGTATCATAATTTCGTATAAAAGCAACAGTAGACATCAAAATCCTCGTACTTTAGCGAAATAAGCACCTCAGTATTGCTGGACGAGAGTTGTTTGAAAATCAAGACATTAATATAAACAAGGTGTTTCGAAAATGACCATTTAAGCCGAAAGGGGGTCGTTCTAGACGTCTAGGCGAACAACTTTGAAATTTAAACTTTTTGTTTTTAAGTACCTATTGAGATTATTTTCCAATGAAAAACATCTGTTTTTTTTAATAAGGGCAATTAGAGTTTAGATAGCAGTAGACCAAACTAAATAATGTTAACGACAATTTAAGGTCAATGATTTCTAACCCTAAGAAACAGCTTACTTTCGAGTTAACTTTAAACACAATTTTTTCAAAACTAATTCGATTTTTAAATCTAAATAGACTTATAGGTAAAAATTGTTTGTCTAAAAGTCTAGAATAACCCGCTTTCGGCTTAAATTGCATGTCATTCGCGAAACACCCTGTATACAAGGTGTAACGGGTAAGCTCTTTCAATCCGAAAGGGGGTTGTTCTAGACGTCTAGGTGAACAACTTTTGTTCTACGACTTTTGGAAATTCGAAGTACTTTTCGAAAACTTTAGGTGTAAAGTTTACTTGAAAATCAGCTGTTTCTGAGAGTTCGAGGTCATTGACCTTATGTTGTCCTTTTATTTAGTTTGATGGTTTACAATCAAAACTTCAATTATTTTTATTTTCAAAATCAGCTGTTTTTTTCTGGAACACATGACCTCAAAATTTAAAAAAGAAAAGTTCGAATTTTCAAAATTCGTAGGACTAAAGGTGTTCGTCTAGACGTCTAGAACAACCCTCTTTCGGCTTAAAAGGGCATACCCGTTACAAATTGAATATGCTAACATTATAAAGAGGTAAGATTTGACAAAACTCGTTTTCTGTTTTATTAATCGCGTTCTTTTTTATTAGTTTCAGCATTGTTGCAAAGCCATTCCTCCGTTTCGAAGTCTTTACAGACTAACTTTTACAGCCTTTACAAAAAAAAGTTGCGATTAAAAAACCGGAAAATGGTTTTTATTTCAGTTGAACATCGCGAGAACAGAGAAAAATCTATAAATGGTAAGATTTAGAAATATTTTTAGATAGATGGCGCAGAAACCAAGCCTTAGTTGGTAAAACATTTGGCGAGGAAAGATATGGCCGAAAAATTATACCGTGTCACGTGATTCCTGTGTAGCTCGGTGGTTAGAGCATTCGCCTGGTTAGCGAAAGGACGCAGGTTCGAATCCTGTCATGGGGATTTTTTGGAAATATATTTCCTTGCTAAAAATATTTCTATGTTTAAAATGCCTTGAGCAATAAAAACTAAAAAGAAATATTAAGGGTAAGATTTGTTTGTTTGTAACGAATAGGGTCCAAAACTACTGAACCGATTTCTAAAATTATACCACTAATAGAAAGCCACATTTTCGAGGAGTAACATAGGCTTCTTTTGATCCCGATATTCTCACGGGATCAAAGCTAAATAATTTTAAGAGATAATTATTTGACTGGCTTCTCCATCATTGTTTTTATAATGAAAAAGAATATAAGGATTACTGTGTTAAATCTAGATATAAGTGACATTTTGATCTTATAATTAATTTTTGTACCGTAATTTTGACTTAATACTTGCACGTCGACTGAATACATGTTCTATTATTATCTTAACATCTTTATGTGTGTAACTTATTACACATTAAATTCATATATTTTAAAATATTTTCTTCACAAAGAATACAAATAAATTACATTAAAATACAAATAAAATTAATCAACAAAACATGAAGAATTAAATTAAAATACAAATAAATTAATACAATACAAATATTTCTTTAATTAAATATTAAAATCTTTATGTATTGGATTCTGGCAAATAAATGATTTTATCTTTATCTATCTTAAGGGATGATTTATATTAGACCGTCTCCCGGCCGAGCTTCGTTGTCTATTGCTCGGCGAGCAGTCGAGCAATGGACACCGAACCTCGGACCTTGCACGGCCGGGAAACGGTCTTATATAAATCATCCCTGACGCGGAAAAAAAACCGAATGGCGCTGCTACTGTTTCCAACAAGTCTAAATTACTGCGCCCCGCGGTTTCACCCGCCGTAAGTCCCGTTCCCGCGTAAATATCGGGATAAAAAGTACCATATGTGTTATTCCAGGTCTCCAGCTACATATATTCCAAGTTTCATCGCAATCGGATCAGTAGTTTTTGCGTGAAAGGGTAACAACCTCAAATACATACATACAAACTTTCGCGTTTATAATATTAGTAAGATCCTATGGTAGGTAAGTAAGTATATGACACAATTCAATAATAATTTATCTTATCATTTCACGTTACGATTGTGAAAGTTCCCCAGTCGTAGTCGTCAGTCGTCACCCGTCACTCCCTCGCACGGATACGTTTCATCAGAAAGAAACGTCCAAAAAGTCATTTCAACATTTTCAGCATTTCACCTCACATTTCACAAGCGAAATTGTGAAATTCCTTCAGTTAATTTTGTAATTCTGAAACGGGGAGTTGAATAAGGTTTCTTTAAATGAGCATTTGACCGCTTTCTCGACAAAAATAAGTCGATACGGTCTAAAATGTAGCACGTTCACTTAGACTATATACTATCTGATACAGAAACGTCACTTAAAATTTAAAGAGTAATAAAGTAGTTGAGCAGCTTCTAAATTCAAACTTAGAATGGGAAGGTAAATTTTCAATTTAGTAACATATCTGTTTAAAATCTTTGCATCCTAACTAAATTTAAAAAAAAAATATTTTGCTTTTTAGGTTTTAAATCTATGAATATCTACGTTGACGAATCGAATCCGCACTTTCAACTGTCATAGTCAAATGCTAACCTACAACGCCGCAGAAGTCATCAAATCCGAACGTAACAATGTGATAAAAGCTTTATATTTTTACATAATTTATGCAAAGCCCCTTTTTCCTGTAACCGTGTCAACGTCTATTTGTAAATGTGTTGGTATTATAAATATAAGTCTGTGCTTATTAACATAAATGCGAATTCATGAATTTATAAAGGAGAACTGTTACCGGATGTGCACGAAATTTAAAAAACGGTTTTCCGCTGTGTCGACCGTAGGCAGCCACTGAGGAAGACGGGTCGGATCTTGTCCCACTGCTGTTTTCTTTCTTCCAGATAAGATTGCCACATTTTAGACTATATCATCAAATACCATGAGGTGAAATAGTGGTCAAATGCTCATCAATCGTTAATAAAAATGGATTGAAAATATTTTATGTTGTGAACACAACTCTGCAAAAGTAGTATGCAAAAAAGGAGTTCAGTGTTAATTAAGATAAGATCTATTAATTAACAATAATATATTTTTTCATTAGTACTAATATCAAAGAGCCTTAAGATGCTGGTAAATATAGCTCTACATCAAGCAGAAAACCATGACATGTGGAAGAAAAGACCTGCTTGCTTATCCTCAGGACTGGGGAAACGACAAAGGGGATAAATGCATTGAACGGTCCTAATTTCTGGTTTCAGATTTTCTCTTAGGTGTTTGATTTATTTAGGATTTTAATTTGTATTTTTAATGGTAAGTATTTGATTTTATTTTAAATTTGTAATTTTATTTTGTCAATTTCATTTAGTATTAATAATTACCTTACAACAAAATTTTATTTCACTTTTCTTCAAAAATATATAACGCGAGCGTATGCGACACAACACTGTACGAAAAGAAGATTTATATATTCACAAGTTGCACTTACATATAGTTTCAACAAATGAAAATGCTAAAGGTACAGGATGTCATTACGAACTACAGCAGTGTTACTTACTTGCCCTCAGATAAATTACCCTATTACTCTTTATCCCTGTTCTGTCTAGTTTAGGGCTGCTACCACTACAAAAAATTGCGGGAAAACTTTTCCTTAAAACAAAACTAACAGCAACATTATAGTTATACTATATACCTCATTATTGTTTAGCATACTAAATGTTCCGTAGTGGAACATGTTGTTTTAGTTTGAATGTTTTTATCATTAGAATTGAGGGTACCTTTGGTAAGAAAACACGACTTGTGGGTTGATTTAAAACAATCTATTAAGTTTGAATATCGAACGAACCACTGGAGACATTGACTCGCCGTCTTTGGGCGAGAACACCCGTTTGCGCATCATAAACTATCGTCCGCGCCACGTATCACGCGTGGACCTCATCATCATCCTCTCAACATACCGTCTGTAGTAGAACATTGAAGACTCCAATCTTCTACTGCAGACGGGATCCAGGATCGTGGATCAGATGCCAATATCTATTCGTTAACGTCGATAGTACAAGTCAGTAGTTTACTCCTAGACACGAAATGTTTAAGGAAAGTTATTAACTGACTTACTTAATCTTAGCATAGTCCAGACGAGATGCGAATAGGACAACCAAATACAATGTCATAAAAATCGATCTAGCCGTTTTCGGCGATTGTTTTTCTAACTAACATAATAATATATTTGCTTTTATATATTAGGAAGACGGTTTGACCACACTGTGTTATTTTATTTGGGACAAAAAACAGTTACACTTTATACTTCTAAGTCTAAGTTTGATCTAAGTTTGAATATAATAAGACTTAAATAACAGTCAATCAGTTATTAATTTATAATAGGTAATATTTTACACATTTTTGGTTTAAAACATCATGGTTTTCAATCTTCAAATCCGAATATCCTGAAAAACACATCACTAAACCCGTTTTCGAAGATTTATTTTATATAGTGTTAATCATACTTCAGCGAAAATATTTATTGGACAAAAATACATTTATTTCCAAAATCATATTCTTCCTGCGGAACTTGAGCCCACTATCGTTCTTTCGTGGGGCGAGTCAACCATCTGCGTCAAGCGAACTTAAGGCGGCGATAGATGATAAGCAACGGTCCTTGTCCTATTGCATATAAATGAGCGAGATGGAATTGCGTGAAAAAATCTACAATTTCTCGTAAAATCAATAATTAACGAAGATTAAAATAATATTTTTATAAAATGCGATGAAGGGGTTCTAGGTATTGTATTTTCTAATATTATGATGCCTATAAGAAAATATAGCGGTTAAGGATTTAGAAGAAAAATTGGTTTATTTTGTAAAACAGGGGTAACTTTGCCTGTATAATAGTGGTATTTAAAGTTATTTTTTATTGTTTTTGAAATGAAGGGGACACTTCTTGTATCATGTACAATAACATTAAACATTGTTTAAAGATCTATTTGATACCGGTTATGAAGAAAACTATTAGAAGGGGAATTTAAACAGTTTTTTTTTACTTTTCCATTTGTATTGATTTATTTCAGCCACGTTTCAGCCGTTGATAACCCTAATTCCGTCCCTATACACCGTTACAGGGCAATTCAAACAAACGTTTCATTACTAAGATACAGGTGTACTGTGTACTGTAGGTACGTATACTGTGTACGTACATTGATCCAAACAAACAGACATATTTGAATATTCTAAATGACTTTAATTTGAGTATGGGGTTATGGGAATCACAAGTTTTGTTTACTCAGTATGTTAGGGGAATTAAATTTTGATTGTGTTGAATTGAAACGGTATCATTTTGATGGTGTTAGTTTTCAAAGTTAACTAATCAATGCAAAGATATTGTCTTCTCGTTTAAATTTCTTGAAAAATAGAAAACAAATCACCAACTTTAATTCATGATAACCTTTTTTTTTTTTTTTTTTTTATGAAAACTTCCTTAGGTAGGTTCCTTAAGTAGTTAGACTTAACCTACATATTTCATAAAAATATTTTTCTTTTGGTGTTATATTCATAAAAATGTACGTACTAAACTTGGGTGTAATGAAAGTCAGGAGAGACAAAACAAGTGTCGAACGCGAACTTTTCTCACAAAAAAAACGCCGTTTTTGTTGATGAAATAGAGGGATTAGACCCGTATCAATCAGGATTAACCGCATTTGTCTTATACATACTCGTGTAACAGCAACTATTTTCTACGCCATAATACAAGAAAATTAAGGGAAATGAAAACGAAATTATTTTAAAAAAAAATCTACATTTCATTCTAGGATTCTTTCCTCGAAAGGTATAAAGGAACTTATATGAGATCACTTTCTTGGTCGTCATGGTCAAGACGTCTGTATGTCTTGACCATATCGTCACTAAGGCGTAATGCGCAGTTATAAGTCACGGCACTTAGTAAAGTCGCTTATTCTGCTGACCACAAATGTTTGTTTCTGGTTCTGGGTGTATTCTATGTACCATATTATGTATGTATTTACAAAAAAAAGTATAATGTGTAGTATACATAAGTTGTCTAGTACCCATAGTACAAGCTTTGTGATTAGTTTGCGGCTAGATAGCGCTGTGTGTAATGTCGTGCTGTGTGTAATGTTATTTATATTTATTATGTGGTCAAAGAAAGTCAAAGCAAGACGCATCGCGCCTTGCGAAAATAAATTTGCTTTTCTCGTTGCTTCTTAATCTCCTAGAATTATGGTTAACCGATCCACTTTAACCAATCCTTCTTCATCGTCTTTTGGTGTAGTGATGTGTCTCACCTAGTGTTAGTTGACTTCGCCAAAACCGAGAGACAAAAAATATACTAGTATTGTCGCCATGACATGAAGCACTACAGAGTAACTAGAAAGCTTATTTCGTCAAAAAAGCGGTCCGGCTTGATGTTAGAGAGACCCATTCTCTCCTTTTTTCACTTTGGTGTTCGTCGGTTAGTTAGATTAGGACAGACTTTATCCAACTGGGTTCAACGGGACCGTTTTGATATATCAAAGCAAAAACAACCTTAATTTCGAGAACATGATTGAAATTGATTTTTCAAAGTTGTCAAGTGCGCAGTCTTCTAAGAGCGAAGACGACGATGTGACATGTCTCTGAGTGTCACAGACGTCGACATGAAGCTCCACTATGCCGCGACGACATGTCATCCACCAACCTTTTCATTCAACAAAGTGCTCCTGAAAACATCCCTTTGAATCGCAAACAACCGTTCTCCATTCTAATACCACTCAGCAATAGAAAAAGTGGTCTGTCGAGCCTCCATTAGAAATACTTTCACACGGGAGAGTAAATTAGAGACGACACATGATGGTTTTCAATAGAACACAGAGTGAAAGAATTCACTTGAGTTTTATCTGACGCGATTACTCGTACACTTGAAAAAAGTTATCCTACTTCTACACTGTATTGAGGAAAGATTTATTTTCCTTTTTTATGTTGTAAGTACCATAGTTTGCTTAGTAGTTGGCGCCTCGCGGCTCTTTTATAGTTGCCAATAAATCATTTAAAGTTTCGCGGGAATGGTCACATAAGTTAGGAAAGGTCACAAAGTTGTAGGACATGTAGGAAATTTGACACGTGATTTGTCAAGGCCCGTTTTAAGAAAACAGTCAAGCTTGGGAAAAAAGTTCTCAATAGAACCAATTGGATCTTGATCACTAGATCTACAGAGAGTAAAGGTTACATACTAATTACTTCTTGCTACTGTGGTTGTACACTTATTATATTATACAAAAAATAAATCCCTATTTTGCGTGGTCATAGCATCACGCCTGAACGGCAGGACCGATTTCTATAATTCTTTTTTTGTTGTCTTCGTTATAATCAGGAGAAGAAAGAATGAAAGATAAAATTCAGAACCGATTTTGATAAATCTTACGCGGGTGAAAACGCGGGGCGCAGCTCGTACCAAATAAAAGGCTCTTTTGGTCATGGAGATTATGACCAAATGATTTCGAAGTGTAGCCCGGCATAGAATTGTGTCACCCCATCTCGTCCTGTGAGTATCGTAAGGCAACTAAGTCATCTAGGGAAGGCTAACGAACCCCTTCCCGCGGTGTAGCAGTTTACCCGTGAGAATTCCAATCTACTCCGAACTTTTCACAAAAAGGTGTCCCAGTCACAAGTTACCAAAAATAACATAAGATCATAATTTTTAAGCACCCCATTTAAAACATTAAAAAGCGAGTATAACAGGACATTTAATTTCGTCATAATGAAGAGGCCGACAAGACTAATGGTTGTTCCTGCTTATAAATATAGAGGGCGCTACGTACGTACGCCTTTGGGGACCGATTCTGAAATGCAAACATGTTTATCTTGCTACTTTTTTAATAAAGTGGGTTTTGTCGTTTCGAGATTGTTTTATTATTATTTATAGAATGGTAGGAAGGTACCAAAGTGTTTGTAATGTGATGTGGCCACGACCATCTAGCTATAGGTATTTGCAAGTGTGTCAATGATGACTTACCTACTAGGTATACCGGCCTCAAATCATTTGTGGGTGTTAACGGACCCCGGGATCCCAAAAGGGATGCAACCGGATACATCGCTCTGATGAGATAAAATAACAATCTATGTAAATAGGTATACAGATATTTTATTTCTTACATCACTCTTTTTACCATGATTTCTCCGATAACATTGTTAAAAGTTTGAACGTTCGAGTCGTAAGTCGAAAAGAAAGGCACATTTTAACGAACGCGGAAGCGTCTTTTATGTTTCTTTCTTTGATTTTATTTACTTATTCGATGTTCTCAGTACCTATGTATATCTACATACTTCTACATACATATCTATAAAGGTACCACCAGTAGGTACAGTCAGTATCAAAAGTCGATAACCACAAACGCAAAAATGTTATTGTAACACAATAATGTTACTAAAAACGTTTCATAACAGTTAGACCCAAATAAAAAGAAAATGTTTGATTACATTTGATTTCCCTACCTAGATAATCTGGTATTGATTACGACACCAATACCAGAATATCATTCAATTCCAAAAACACCTAAATCCAGACCGTCCATTTTCATTAACAAAGTATTAGATTAAATTAAACAAGTTCGACAGTTTATAGCCCGATTTCTATTTTCAGGTCTGAAGTTGGGTAATTGGAACGAAATTCGGAGTATTAACGGCTCTATAGAGAGTTATCATAAAAATAATATTAAATCATGAACTTTATGTTAGGTAAGTTAAAGCCCGCAATCGGAGTGTGGGAGTTTTCTGTTACTGGAACCATGCCATAGGGCCCATATGTGGAGTCATTTAAAAATTGGACCTCTCGGATTCGTGCCACCATTCGAAGCCGAGGCGGACATTTGAACGATGTTATATTCCATTCAAAATGGGATAAATGGGGCTTTTCTAATTAAATAAATATTTCATTAACATCTCACACACAACTTGCATTATCCAAATTCAACAACGACCCATCCTTGTTGAAAGATGGTTAATTAATCGAATGTGAGGCTCTGAATCTTTTCTTCTCTATACATATTACAAAACAAAGTCCTCTGCCGCGTCTGCCTGTCCTGTCTGCTTGTCAGTTACCGAGATACTAAAAAAAACCAGAACCAAGTTTAAGGTCAAGAAGAAATATTTAGATATGAACCTCTATAATATTATTTGTTAAGGTTTTTCATTACTCAGATTTTTTTTCTCTACGGGTGTTACATTAAAAAAACACCGGATCCAAATAGTCAAGATGTGGAAAATAAGTTTTTGTTTTTGTATTAAGAGATACGCGTAGGAGCCTAGTTCTCTTTCTTAAGGCCAAAATTAAGAACAGAAGAGGCTTTTCTCCCTATTTGTTGATTTCTAAAAGTCAAATAGAGCAACCGAAACGCAAACAAGCAATTAGGGAACTAAATGGAATACTCAGGAGCCTGGAACCATTGTAGGCTCGAGTTCTTAATGAATAATTAATATAAAACCTTATTCCGCTAAATAGAAAATTGTGTTAAAATGTTGGACGTGATTTAATCTGAATTAGGAGAGAAGACACGTCTCCAGTCAGTTATAATGGGACATCCTACTGGTGTTTTAATTCTAAGTTTGTGAGGGTTGACGAGTACAAAACAAAAGATCGAAGTAGAAACAAAAAATCGATCGAAATGGTAGTTTCGTTACTCTTAAACTGCGGAACCGATTTGACTGCGATAGAACGTAGATTATACGATGGAATAACTGTCGATAAACCCGCGGACCGTATGTAATTTCTAAAGATAAAATCTTTGTCCAAAATCTTCTAGTTAGCTCAATCGTACATTTCCTACTAGATCAATCTTGTTGTCAACCACGGGGACGTAGGGGACCCAGGACCAAATTATACCGATCGACAATTTGTGTATTTTTAATTATGTTTTGTATCGTTTTCAATATTTATTTATTTTCCGTTTCAATCACCATTTATCAAAATACTGCAGGAATAATTAAATTTGCTTGCCATTTTTATTCAAAACATGCCTATTATTTTGGCGTGAGCAACATCTTTATCGGGACGATATCATTCATTACATTATTACATTTACCCGTACTTACCTGTATTGAAACACGTGCCAGCAAATAATATCCACCTTTTATTTAATTACAAAGATACCACAACATTCTGAGCACGATTTTCGCACGAAATTCCAAGAGAAATTATTTTTATGGTACCAACGTACGGTGGTATGACAATACGGAACGTCGCTGAATGCTTAATCACTATTTATTTATTATTTGTCAATGATAATGGAATACGATTTACGAAGTGATACGAGAAACCAGAACGTTCGTGGGAATTTTATTAATGAGATTCGGGACTAGATTTATCTCTGCTTTCATATCAAATCTGTTCTGAATCTGAAAGAATGAAACCGAGTTTTGGAAATTAACAAGTTAAGAGTGAATTTGCTCTAGCTCTAAGTATGCTACACCTTAGAGATTGTGGGCAATCTGCATGTTAAAATTGTTAAAATAACATTTCAATATTATTGCAGTCAATCTTCAGTTTATGATTTGATATTTGTCAAACCGCATTTGACATTTTTATTTGGAGTTTCCTATTTGTACGTCAGCAGAGGACCGAGGGTACCAGGTGCATATTTTAAATATTTTTTTTTCTAAAACGATTCAGTAATTGTTGGTTATTCTGCATGAAATAACTAACATTTTGCATGTTTTAGTGATATCAAACATAATAATAAATAATTGCTAAACTATTATTGAAAAAAATAAAAGTTTAAATTATGTATCTGATACCCTCAGACCTTTTCTGACCGTACTATTGATGTATTCTGTGGGTTTCTTTGCATTATTAATATATCGATAAAGTTTCTATTGCATTACACATTTTGAGCGTATTTTTATTGCCATTATATGATGTTGCAATACAATTTTGAACAAAACTAATACAGGAATTACCCCACTGGTTCATATCAACCATCTAGTAAGATAGTAATTGAACAAGACCGTTAAAAAGTTTTCTACTTCCTTACAGTCTTGCACAGACGCTACAACAGCTAAGGAACTTTGTATCAGTTAGTTATATTACATTAAATATAATGTTACCTTACGAAAACTTTAACATCACCACCTGTAGGCTGTAGGTAAATGTAATTTAACACAACATTAAACTGGTGACGCCATAATATCATCTAATAACATTACCAACTTATATCTGAAGTAATAAACATAAAGATTTGACAAACAAGGGAGCTAACGGCTTATGGCGCACCCCCGAGCCAACTGTTCAAGAAACTGATTGATCAGCTATTTATTTTCGCGGGAAATATGCTATTTTTGGTGATATATTAGAATAGTTTTTTAGTGTGGGCAAAGTTCCGTCGAACAAGGAGTAGATTTTCGAATCTTTTCGGTTGTATAATGTTTTTCTGCTGTACTCTGTAGCCCGAATCTAAAATTATTTGGGCTACGATATCCCTTGCCAATCGTAAATGCTGACCAATGCTGATTTCTGATGGGAGGTTTCGGCTGCTGGACCAGCATTATAATGAACGTTTGGCTAAAATTCAGTATTATTGCAGTAAACGTAGAACTTGAATCCTTATAATTTCAAATACAGTTGGTGTAAATCACCAGCTGAGCCAGCAGCTGCGAAGTTTGCATAACAATTTAGATACATGGCAATTAGGTATGATCATTTGGTCTTTAATCGGAAAAATTTCGGAAAGTGTACAAAAGTGCACAATCTAAATATTCCAACATTCCGCGACATCCTGTGAAACGAATCTGCGAAACTGTGAGGCAGCATAGTATCTAATTCCACACGGTTTTTACATATACGCACTGATAAGTTGTGGCGGAGGCGCATAGCGTAGTGTTGCGAAATCCTTTTATGACTAACGCCTATTCTGTAGTTACGTCTAGGAAATTACGATGCGCGCCGCGACTTATCATCACGCATTTAGCCCTAGTTTTGTACAGCGGAATTTAACAATCCTTTACTAATTTCATAACTTATTTTCAAAAAGTCACCGTCGATTCAGAAGAATTATTTTGATACTCCTAAACATTTCCCTTAAAGTTTCCATTGCACGAGAAAAGGATGACATTTCGTCCATGTTCATCATTTCGGAAGGTCCCAGTAGATCTGCTACTACGTGAGGAACACACCATTTCGGCGAGTAGTTGGGGCCCGAGGGACCCGTGTAATGAGGGCAGCACTTGCTTCACGTCGTTTTGATGGGGCTACAAGTTTGGAGACGGGCTTTTATTTGAGTTTAAATGCAATGGGTATCTTAAAAGCAAAGGAGGAAAAACTTTGATTTGGTTCAATCAACTGAAATTGTGTTCCGGTTTTATCTCTTGAACTGAATAGTGTAGGAAGGAAATATGTCAAATAGGGATTTCAACTGCGTATTTTTTTATACGATACTAGCTGTGTTACGTGGATTTACCCTTTCACTTATGGGATAAATAAATATTGCACGACAAAGCACACATTCACATCTTTTCATCCGTTTTCGCGTGTTTGAGTCGAAGGGACACCTCGGAGAAATGTCAAGGTAAGATAATAAAAACATCTAGTGTGAGTAAAAATATTTGTTTTTAAACAGTAAATTGATCTTTGTTATTGAACTTGAACTTGGATCATAATAATAATCTTTTGTCATACGAGAAAACAGCATTGCATTTAGAGCGACTGAGTAATGCTAATTGTATATGGTTTTATTTTCAATCAAAATCAGTTTCGCATGGCCATTTACATGCCTTTGAAAAAAATAATAGTAGATTTGTATACCAAGAGAGAAAAGACTATTTTTACGGCGAGAGTGTTTTTTGAAGATTCTTGAGTAGAATCCTGAGCGAATCGAGGGATTCAAAGTACCTCACTCGAGCTAAAAATAGTATTTGTTCCTGAGGTAGACATTCTACTTTTCATCGCCCTCTATGAGAAAATGAGTACCTTTAACTTGTTAACCCAATGTTTCAAAGACTATTCCTAGTCTATTCTAAGACTATTCCTTGTTTATCCCAGGACTATCCCTAGTTCGTTCCAAGTCTATTCATTGTCCAATGTCCTGTTCCGAGTCTCCTACTCTACTCTTATACTATTCCTAGTGTATTCCTCTTCTATTTCTATTGGAACTCTTTGGTGATTGAAACTTTTTAAAAATATACACATTCCAAATTCAAATCGCCCCAGCCAATCAGTAGACGGAAAAGTAAAATCCCTGCTAAGAGGGAGGCAAAACGTTTTGCCGGCGAGTTAGCGTGAGTGCCAGCAAAAGGCTCGTTCCAGCCTAGTTAACAGGGATTGGATTAGCTCTTTTCGATTAGATGTGATGAAAACATATTTTTCTCACTAGTTCTATCATAGAACTTACCAATAAAACTACAAAGTAGGTACGAAGTTACATTTTACCGGATCTTACGTATTATTATTTATTAATATATATTATTAACAAATTGTGTCAATTTAAAAAGTTTAAAACGAATGATGGTGCTACATTCACAGAGTACGAGTTATATGTAAGTAATACAAAGGAAGTCTCAAATGTTTGGATGTGATTACGAATAAAAAACTAATTTAAAAATTAAAAAACCGACTTCAAATAAGAAACAAAAAATAATTAAAAAACAACCAAAAAAAAAATTGATAAAAAAGACCAAAATAACCTCTACGTAGGTACAGTGCCACCGACTAATTAATCTGTTTTATCATCTGAAGTCGGGCAGCCAAACTAAGTTTATTTATTTATTTAGTACACAAGGAAACATTTTCAATTTAACAGTCATAATAGATATATATACAGAGGTGAGTCTAACCCTGCTTAGAGTTATCTACCGACAAACCTCAGGTGACAGAAACGAACATAGTGGAAGGTAATTAAGTGTACAGAAATTGATTAAGAGAAGAAAATAACACATTTTGTAAACCCACAAATACGTATATTATATATAATACAATAAAAAGCCATACATACACATATACACATACATAAATATATTACCTATACATATTATAACATAACATATACAATACACATACTTTATACATATATACCAACCTAAATAAATATCTAAAATATACCTATATAATCAGTATACCTACAGAGAGGACAGATAATGCTCCTTTACTCTTTTTTTAAATACATTAAGAGATGGACTCGCCCGAATGTCATGCGGAAGATTGTTCCAGAGCCGCACTGCATGAATTGTGAAAGAGCCACTATATTTGGCAGAAGTGTGGGAAGGACATTTTAGAATTAGTTGTTGAGATGGTCTGTTAGACACACCTCGGGCAAAGAAACTGAAACGCTCACGGAGGTACGAGGGATAGGAAGGATTGAAAAGAACCGAGAAGAGTAAAGAGAGAACATGTAGATCATGTCGACGGCGAATCGGAAGCCACTTCAGCCTAGCACGAAACTCGGAGACATGGTCGAACTTACGCAAGCCGAAAACGAATCGGATGCAGACGTTCTGCAGTCTCTCGAGTTTATCCAGGAGAACTTCAGTGGCATCCAGAAAACACACGTCGGCATAGTCTAGGAGAGGAAGAAGGAGAGATTGGGCTAAGTACAATATGGAACCAACCAGTAAAACTGCCCGACTTCAGATGATAAAACAGATTAATTAGTCGGTGGCACTGTACCTACGTAGAGGTTATTTTGGTCTTTTTTATCAATTTTTTTTTTGGTTGTTTTTTAATTATTTTTTGTTTCTTTTTTGAAGTCGGTTTTTTAATTTTTAAATTAGTTTTTTATTTTACTCTTTTTAGTATACCTACCTACCTAAAAATCAACAATATTGTTACCGTTATTTTAATTATTGAGGAGTTTGCTGATGAGAAGGTGGTTTCATGTGCCCAATCAATCTGTACTTAGTTCTTTAGGGGTCTATTCTTTTTGGTAGAAGTCCAAAATGAGTAATTTATTGAATTCTGGGATACTATCCTGTCCATCATTCCGAAGATACTCATCAGGTTCTTACCAAACTTTTATGGGACCATCTCGAAACTTCCACCTTTCCATTAAAAAAAGAACTATATCAATCGGTCAAGCCATCTTCGTGTAATCGATGAACAATTGAATTGAATACAGTGTTTTAAGGAGCATTCCCGGTCCTCACTTCGAAGATCCTCATCAGATCTTCATCAAATGTTTATGGAACCATCTCGGAGCTCCCACCTTTCCATTAAAAAAGAATCATCTCAATCGGTCAAGCCATCTTCGAGTAATCGATAAACAATTAGATTGATTAATGCGTTTTGAGGAGCATTTCCGTTCATCACTCCGAAGATCCTCATCAGATCCACATCAAATTTTTATGGGACCATCTTGGAGCTCCCATCTATCTATTAAAAAAAGAATCATCTTAATCGGTCAAGCCGTCTTCGAGTAATCGGTTAACATACAAAAAAAAAAAAAATTATACATACGAATTGATAACCTCCTCCTTTTTTTTGAAGTCGGTTAAAAATGGCTACACCACCCTCAAATCAATCTTTCAGGGTGCTCAAATGTGGCGCTATAGCGGTAATGATCCCGATTGGATATTTGTTATAACCAATATACTACACAATCTTACAATTTATAACATGGCAACGTAATTTTACGCGCTCCGCAGTTTAACTAGCGTAAGTCCCGATCCCACCGGAATATCGGGATAATAAAAAGCAGTGCAGCCTATTTGTTAATTCAGGATCTCCAGCTATAGTCATTTCAGTTCAATTGTTCATCATTGTGAAATGTCAACGTCACCGGATACCAGTTATCAGTCTCCTGAGTGCATAAGTAGGTATTGTATTACGAGTATAAGTATTAGGGGTTAAAGTATGAAATTGCCGATTTCTACTGAAAATCTTAATTGTTTATTTTTTAAATTTTTAACATATTTATTTAATCAAAATAGTTGCCATAATTATCTATACATTGCTGCCATCTAATGGGAAGGTTATTCATGCCTTTGCGATAGAACTCCGACGATCTAGACTGCACAAACTGTGTGAAAGCATTTTGTACTGCCTCCTGGGAAGAAAACTTCTTGTCACGTAGATAATTGTCCAAATCACGAAAAAAATGGTAGTCCGTTGGAGCAAGGTCTGGTGAATACGGAGGATGACGAATGGTTTCTAAGTGCAGTTCCTGAAGGGTCAAAATGGTTTCTCGTGCTGTGTGAGGTCTCGCGTTGTCGTGGAGCAATAATGGTGAAGATCGATTCATGAGTCGGGGCTGTTTTACTGTTAGTTTTGTCAACATGGTTCGGAGTTCGGCACAATAGACATCTGCCGTAATTGCTTGACCAGATCGAAGAAAACTATAGTGAATAACACCATGCTGAGACCTCCAAACAGTTACCATTACCTTTTTATTGGTAAGTTTTGCTTTTGGACACTTGTGGCATTTGACCTGGGGTCAGCCATTGCATTTTTCTTTTCCGGTTATCATAAAGAATCCACTTTTCATCACATGTTACAATTCGATCCAATATTCCTTCATTTCTGTACCGGTTCAACAAGGCAACACAAGTTTCAACACGCGTTTCTTTCTGCAGATCAGTCAAATCATGAGACACCCATTTTTCGTATTTTTTTATTTTATTGATTTGACGCAAGTGAGTCAATAAAGTGGGTAAGGTAACGTTAAACCATGCCGCTAATTCCTGGGTAGTTTGACTAGGATCGGCTTCCAATATCTCTCTTAATTCATCGTTATTCACCTGTGTGGGCGGTCTTCCTCGTGGCTCGTTCTTTAAGTCGAAATTTCCATCACGAAAGCGTTTAAACCAAAATCGCACGGTGCGTTCATTAGTAGACCCCTCTCCAAACGCAGCATTGATATTGCGGGCTGTTTCTGCCGCGTTAGTTCCGCGTCGGAACTCGTATTCAAAAATCACTCGAATTTTCGCAGTATCCATCTTTCTTGTCTAAATTGAATAACAAAAACAATTGAAAGTCGATATTCAAATGTTTCACATTTTTTAAAAAAAGAACATCACAGAAACCATTTGATAAAAGTTTTATTCGAAAATCTCAAACCATGAAGATTCTATGTCAATTCAAAGAACCTATTGCAATAAAACGGCAATTTCATACTTTAACCCCTATTATTAAGTCGCTGAAATGGATGCTGATTCCAAAACCGTTTAACTATTTTACAGATATTTAAACTATAAAAATTTTGTTTTTGGTTATGGCGATATGTAAATAGCTAACCATATCAAACTTCCAACACAATAATATAAACGTTAACGTAACTACATATACCTACTGTAAACATATACTGTGTGTGTATACATACAGTAGGTAAATATATAAAACACAGAACCGCCCGCGCTAACTCGAGTTTAAAAGATCTACAAGGATTTTTGAAGGAAACCAATAGGGTGCTATTAAATAAAGCAATCTACAAAGAAAAAAAAACACTAAACTCAAAAACGATCACGAATATGTTCAAAGTAACGCCATTAAATAAAAGTTTATGTACAACAAATACTTACAAGTTGGAAAATTTAAGCGAAACTGAAGCGTTTTATAGGAGTTTTTTGTAGATAGACATATAGAGTCGTTCGAATTGTACCTACTTCCAGGAGGCGTGTCTAAAGCAGAAAGCGATTAAGAAATGTGATGTAAGGAGGTTATTGTAAAATCTATAGAAAAGCAGACATTTAAGAAACGATTCTTGACTATTAGTATCTTGGCAGAAGTGAGGCCCTCCTAACTTCATTCTCAAAGTTGCTGTAAATAAAAGGTTATGGTAGCTCTTTACTCTTGGCGGAGTCTGTGTTCAGATATTCCAAAAATATATTTTTCCTCATTGCAATTAGACATAAGCCTTCGACGGCCTCTGTGGCGCGGTGGGCGACGCCCGGACTGAGATGCAGAAAATTGCAGGTTCGATTCCCGCCGGGAACAAATATCTCTGCTGACCATAAATGTTTGTTTCTGGATCTGGGTGTATTCTATGTATTATATTTACAAAAAAAAGTAAGTTTAATAAGTATGTAGTATATCCGTTGTCTTGTCTGTGGGTTAAGGGAGTTACAAACACACTTGTTTATTTACTTACACACAAACTTTCACATTTTTAGTATTAGTAGGTTTAGAATGACTACCTACTTAATAAATGTAGGTAGGAATGAACATGATAATAAAAAATATTATTTTAAGGGAAAATTGTCGAATTACACGATATTTAACATTTTATTACAATAATGCAAGTACTAAAACTTGAATCATAATTAGCACACAATAGGGTAAGAACACAAAGAATAATTTTATTCAAGCAAACCACTTATTAATTTCAATGGTCAATCAAGTTCTTACCCTCTTATCTGGCAATACAGCCATTAATTTTGAAGACAGCAACATCTTATCGTAAAAGATGGCGGACCAGACGATGTAATTAGGCAATTCTGTTTTATATCATGGCGGAGAAACGCTGATTTTATAATGATTATACTTTGTTTGAATATTTCGCCGGTTTAATTGTGCGCTGTAAGTAAACAATAAGTCTCATTTATTTGGAAGACTTTTTTCTAATAGACATCATTTGTACGACTTTTACAAACGAGCTCTATTTATAAAAACGTTTAATTCCTTTTTGAAATACCAACTGAGAAATTTGAATCATGGTAATAAGGTAACGTAGACCGGTGCTGCAATTATGGTAGACTGATAGGAACTAGTTTTAATACCTATAAATTTTTAAATACTATATTAGGTACGTAAAGGAACGATTTTGATACAGAATATTGTAAGTAATCAACCACACGTATTGACGAGCGAAGCGGGACAAACTGGAACATATTTGACCATTCTTCTTTAATAAAATAAAAACCAAATGAAAAAATAATGAAGTAAGCAAAGTCAAGCAAAGTAGACACCTACCCACATACACACTTAAAAAAACAGTTGAACAGCAAATCTTCCAAAAACGAATGTTCGAAATATAAAATTGATTCGGTAAATGACGACGACGAACTGAACAAATTGGAATCGTGTAACGTCAGATGTCGACCAATCAACGCATTCCATGATGAGATCCGATCCAATCGGATTCCTCGAATACTGTTTGACGTAACAAGCAGTGACTAGGCTCTTTAGCGATGGTTCGACGATTTCACCTATTGACAACAACCATTAAATGGAGGGGTTGTCTGGATGTTTAACGGCCGAATACAGAAATGCTTCTCAAAATTTGAGTTCTACTTAAACAATTCAGCAGATCTCTAACTCAAAATAACATTTTTTCTAAATCTAAAATTAGCTTTAGAATATTATTCTAAATTTAATAATTCTATTTCAAATTAGTTTTAGAATATTATTCTATCCAATCGGATAATAATAATCGGAATCGGATAATATTATCGGAAGAATATTATTCTAAAACTAATTTTAAATTCAGATGCTGGTCAAGTGTTTAAGTAGCCCTTAAAAAATTGAAAGGCTACTTAAAAAAATTAAGTGGCGTTTCTGTAGGTATTCGGCTGTAAGAGCGGGTTAGTTCAAAGAGGCGGTGCTATCGCGCAAAGCCCTCAAAATTAAATCTTCTTCCTTTAATTTCATTTCAATATTTTATAAACCCAATTCACTGCCACTTTGCCTATATTAAAAATAAACAACATTTTAACCGAACCTATAAAGCACTCAAAATTGATTGGCTCGCGGCAAAGCTCTGTCAACAGATGGATCGTTGAAACAGTTTTAAATAATTCTAAAAACCCTATCGATAAGCCCTCAGTTAAATTGACATCCCTAAAATGTTCAGTTGATAAACTGAAGAGTTTGTTGACTGACGGTGTGGCCACTTGAATAAATTAGGACGCCCTGGAAAAAGTTACAAACGCAAAAAATATTTTTTGGTACCTACAAGATTTAATGCCACATTAATTTGAAGCTGTCGAGTCGGTTAACTTTCTTTTTTTCAGAAATACATAACTGAAACCATTCTAAATGTTTAAAAATATTTAAATATCTCGCCGAAAACTGACTTTCTTATTCTTGGATCCAAAACAAATAAATTGATTTAATAGGTTTAAAAAATATTCTCCACTATCTGCGTCCCAGAAATCCTACGGAAGTCCTGACCTGCGAGAATATTGGGATTTAAAATAGCCTAAGTGTTAATCCAGGTCTGGATAAACTGGGGGTCTCCTCCGTCTGGCATAAACTTTTTTGTCATAAACTCAGTAGGCTTAAAACGTAACGCATATAAACTTTTAACGCATAATATTCATAAACTTATATTTATCCCCTAAAATGTATGGCATAATATTCAAAACGCATAAAAAATTAAGGCATATTATTTTTATGGGATAACAATCAAGAATCATCATAACATCAAAAAGCGTATTTGGTTTTTAGAAGAAACTGACATAGCGGTCGCCGAAGCGCCTAATCCTTACTGATATTATAAATGCGAAATGTTGTGATGGGTCATAAATAAAGAAAGGCTAAGCCGATTTGGATGGAATTTGGTACAGGGTTAGTTACGCGATAGAAATAAGATATGGAGTGCTTTAAATGATCGTTCGGTTAAGCAACGCTTGGTATGACAAATGTAAGGGGTCAAAAATAACGGCTGAACCGAATTGAATAAAATTTGGAACAGGGTTAGTGTAGGGTAGGAATAGAATGTAGAGTAATTTAAATGAATGAAATGATGGGGAAGGGAAAGGAAAATGAAGGGGCAAGGGTAGGAGCAAGTTGGGCAAGGCTAGGGACCAGGGTGGGGGAATAGTGGGGCGAGATTGGGGGACAGTGGGTAAAGTTGGGGGTCAAGGGAACAATGGTGGGTGCAAGTGGGTCAAGGGTGATGGCAAGTGGATCAAGGGTGGGGGCAAGTTGAGCAATGATTGGACACGTGGGTGGCGGTCAGTGGGGGGCAACAGGGGCAAGCGTGGAAGCAAGTTGGGCTGTGTTTGGGGTTAGGGGAGGTGTTAACGCCTACCTTAACATTCGCCGCTGTCACTGTCAGGTGACAGGTGACAGTGGCCATTGCGGTTGGCACCATTGGCCGCCGCTAGCGCCGCTTCGGTTGGCAGCACTGCGAGCAAACAGCGCTCGCGTCACCGCGTCGAACTCCACTTCCACTTCTGGATGGTCATCCGTCTTCGCAACATTAATGGTCAATCTTCGAGCAAGATAATTTTACGAAGCAGCAAAACATGCAGTCGAAAAGCGTCGCATCGTGTTGAAGACGGAAAATAATCTGCGTGTGCAACGCATCAGAAGTCAAACAAGAAAAAGGGTGAAGTGTAACGTTCCAATTTCCCTTTATTTCCTCCCTAAATCCCACTCGTCCGTTCATTGTACTACAACCAAACCACGAGAGTCGAATACATCGTCCATTTTGTACAGACGCGACGAGTCCATTTCCCAAAGGCTTAGTGTGATTTTGTGTGTGAATTTTAACTGCTTTTAATGCTTTACAGCAAATCCTGTCGTGACCGCGCCCTTTGCTTGACCGAGTGCGCGTGCAAGTACTGCTGGGTGCGACGCGACGCGTGCTGTGCACGTGGCGTGGGTGTGACTGCACAAGTTCCGCGTGCTTTCTGCATTCACTGCTTCTCAACTGCACTGCAAACTAATTTAAGTATTGTTTTGGTTGCATTTTCTTTGCCTAATTTGTATTTTGTGTGAATTTTGCTAATTTGCTAGGCTAACTAACCTAGATTTCAAACTAACACTATCATCTGGGTATACCTACTAAATTTCATTGCAATTTCCATCGCACAATTTATTTATTTCATTCAAAATGGACATAAAAATGTTAATAAGGCGCAGAGCCACTCAAAAATCTAAACTAACATCTTTTACCAAGTATTTAACCTCTATGATTAATAGTGATTCACTTTCTTCTTCCCAAATAACAGAGCTTAAAGTCCGTCTAGCTAAAATCGAAGATATGTATGCAGAATATGATACAATTCAATGTGATATTGAGAGTATGGCTGAAACTGTTTCAGCAGAGGACGTGGAGCGGGAAGAGTTCGAAAACTCTTACTACTCTGCTGTCGCCGCGGCCCGCGACCTGTTGGAGCGACGGTCTCCTGCGGGCAACACTAGCGGAGCGACGAGTGTCGCAACAGCCCTCGAGGGACATTCAGGTGACACAGTCAGTGCAGGTGGGCTACCTATACAATTACCTACCATACACCTCCCCGAGTTCTCTGGTTGCTATTATGATTGGCTAGAATTTCGCGACAAGTACACATCAATGATTCACAATAACAATTCAATCGCAAACATCAATAAATTCCACTATCTTCGTGCAATATTAAAGGGCACCGCAGCCTGTGTTATTGAATCTGTAATCTTCTCTGGAGATAACTACAACATTGCTTGGCAGTTGCTCTGTGACAGATATAACAATAACAGTCAACTTGTCAACAATCATATACATAACATTTTTAATATTGAACAAATAACTAAAGAGGCGTCAGAGCCATTACTTAACATCATCGATACAGTTAGTAAAAATCTAAAGGCTCTTAAAACATTAAATTTACCCACCGAACATTGGGACATTCTCATAATATCTATTGTAGTAGAGAAATTAGATCCCATAACTAGGCGGGAATGGGAAGTAGGTCGCAAAAGAAACTCAAGTAGGTACTCAAAAATATCCTACTTTAACAGAGTTTTTTGAATTTCTGAGGGGCCAGGCAGAGTTATTGAGTTCTGTCGAGCCAGCCTCTCATAACAAAACATTCATCACACACACATCAAACCAAACATCACACAAGCAGCCATCACACAAACAATTTTCTTATTCTCAGGGGGGAACTAACAAACTTCCAGCATGTCCCATTTGCAAAAATCAGCATATAATATACAGATGTTTTAAATTCAAGGCAATGACAATTGAAAAACGCATTGAAATAATAAAGTCACTTAAACTTTGTTTGAATTGCCTTCGTAGCCATCCCGGAAGGGAATGTAAATCGGGACCATGCACATTATGTTCCAAAAAACATAATTCTATGTTACATTTAAACAACACCCAACCTATTGCACAACCAAACATTGTTCTATCTGCAACCATGCAAGAGAAACCACAAAGAGCAGTTCTCTTGTCCACAGCAGTTGTCAAGGTTCAGAACAACTTTCAATGTAGAGTGTTGCTCGATAATGGCAGCACATCTAACTTTATAACTCAGGCACTATGCCAAAAACTTAAGTTAAAACTTCAGCCATCACATGCTGTGGTGGAGGGTTTAAACTATCAGTGTTCAACTATAACACAACGTTGTAACGTGCATATTTCATCTAGAAATGATAAATACATATGTTCATTATCATGTCATGTAGTCCCTCACATTACACAAACATTACCTACACATGTAGTATGCATTGACATACCCAGTGACATACAATTAGCTGATCCCACATTCGGTACACCAGCCGAGGTGGAAATGTTACTCGGTGCCGATGTGTTTTGGGAAATTCTGGGTACCAATCGCATACCTTTAGGTAAGACCAAGCCAACATTAATAGAAACAAAACTAGGATGGCTTGTGTCTGGGGGAATACATTCTCAATATTTACAAAGTAATACAGTCCACACACATCATAATCAGGAAGCTCAGACTTTTCTTTCTGACACTGGTTCACTACATAACCAGGTAGCTCAGCCAATTTGTTCTGACACTGATTCATATCATAATCAGGAAGCTCAGACTTTTCTTTCTGACACTGGTTCACTACAGAACCAGGTAGCTCAGCCTATTTGTTCTGACACTGATTCATTTCATAACCAGGCAGCTCGGTCAATTGAGACCGACACTGGTTCATATCATAACCAGACAGCTCGGTCAATTGAGACCGACACGGGATCATTTCATAACCAGGCAGCTCGGTCAATTGAGACCGACACTGGTTCAGATCATAACCAGGCAGCTCGGTCAATTGAGACCGACACTGGTTCATATCATAACCAGGCAGCTCGGTCAATTGAGATCGACACTGGTTCATATCAAAACCAGGTAGCTCAGTCAATTGATACTGACACTGGTTCACAAATTACCCAGGCAGCTCGGTCAACTAAGACTGACACTGGTTTAAACATTTTAAATGAACAGGTAGCTCAGTTCTTTGAACTAGAGTCTGTCAAGTGTGCAACTGACCCGATGTCCAAGGAACAATTGGCATGTGAGCAGTCTTTTGTTAAACACACACAACGTCAACATGACGGTCGCTTCATGGTACATATGCCACTAAAATTTGCTCCCAATAGTCTAGGAGATTCAAAACAACAAGCTTTTGCAAGATTTTCTTCTCTTGAACGTAGGTTTAAACGTGAACCTTTATTCAAAAAATTATACAGTGAGTTCATACAGGAGTACCTGGACCTCGGTCACATGTCTGAGGCCTACACAGTACCTTCCACGGAACATACTGTACATAATTTCTTACCACATCATGGAGTCTTACGGACAACAAGTAAGACAACCAAACTAAGAGTAGTGTTTGATGGGTCCACTGTTACATCATCAGGCTTATCACTCAACAACATACAGTTCGTAGGTCCTACAGTACAAAATGATCTCATTAGCATTCTCATTCGATTCAGGCAGCATAGGTATGTAGTAACGGCAGACATTGAGAAATTTTACCGTCAGGTTAACATCAACAAAGAACATAGATGCCTTCAGCAAATACTGTGGCGGTTCGATCCCGCTCATGAACTCAAAACATATAATCTCAATACCGTTACCTATGGCACAGCATCTGCACCATATCTAGCCACTCGATGCCTGGTAGAAGTAGGGAAACAATGTAAGGACAAGGCTGTGAGTGATGTCATTATCAATGATTTTTATGTTGATGATTGTTTAACAGGCGCAGATAGTCAAACACAACTATTACACATTTGTAGAGGTTTAATTCATGAACTTCAAGGTGCTCAATTTTATTTAAGAAAATGGCACTCAAATGACCCACATATCCTTCAACAACTACATGGTGAGGATACAAGGGATTCATTACTCAATCTTGGCGGGGAGGAGTGGTCCAGGACCCTTGGACTGCTCTGGGCGTGCAGGGAGGATTGCTTAGTTTTCTCTGGTAAAAAGCTTGAAGAGCCTTCAGCTCAAGTTACAAAGAGATCAATCCTTTCTAGCATGTCCACCATTTTTGACCCTCTAGGTCTTATAAATCCCTGTATTTTAGAAGCCAAGACTTTACTACAGAAATTGTGGTCTATTAAAATTTCATGGGACGAACCAGTTCCACAAGAATTAGCCAAACAATGGTCTAATTTCACAAGGTCTCTAACAAACATTAGAGAAATTAAGGTGCCTCGAGCACTCATCTTAAACAATTTCAATTGTGACTCTAAACCATGCAGGTTTGAGTTGCATGTTTCCTGTGACAGCTCCACAGTAGCATATAGTGCTTGTGTATACTTGCGCTACATATCAGGTGATAACATTTCAGTAAATTTAGTGATTGCTAAGAGTAGAGTAGCTCCAATCAAACCTATGACAATACCGCGCCTAGAGTTATGTGGTGCATTGCTTGCTACCCGTTTGGCAAACAAGGTCAAGCAAGCCCTTAGACTCACCATACACTCTACCACATACTGGTGTGACTCCACTATAGTTTTAGGGTGGATTAGTACTCCTAATTCACATCTATTAAAAATGTTTGTTTTAAATAGGGTTAATGAAATAATTGAAGAAACCGATCCACACTCATGGCGATACATACCTACACATATGAATCCAGCTGACATAGGCTCTAGAGGTCTTGATGCTGCTAGGTTACAGGAGTCAGAGTTGTGGTGGAAGGGTCCATCCTTCTTGCTACAATCTGAGCAGAATTGGCCCACTCACCCTACTAAAATTGATTATAATAAATTGCCAGAATTTAAACAACTTTGTCACGCTAACATTACTCTCTCACAATCTGAACAATCACCTTCATTTATACATAAATATTCTAATATCATCAAACTAAATCATATCACGGGATACGTTTTACGGTTCTTACATAACTGTCGTTTTCCCAAGGCTAAATATGCAGGTTATCTTCAAATTAAGGAACTACGTTTAGCCATGCAAACACTTTGCAAGTTGTCTCAAATGGAGTCATTTCCCAATGAGTACAACATTTTATCTAACAACAAGGAATTAAACATTAAAAATAACCTTATCAAATTCAATCCTTTCTTTCATGAAGGTTTATTAAGAGTAGGCGGTAGGCTGTCTAATTCCAACTATGATTACGACACCAAACACCCCATTCTTCTTCACTCATCTCATCATATCACACAACTTTTATTTAAATGGTATCATACCACACTCTTGCATGCTGGCCCCCAGCTTTTGCTCGCCACCCTTCGCCATAAATATTGGGCTATAGGCGGGCGCAACCTAGCTAGGACAACAGTACATAAATGTCTTACATGTCTTAGATATTCTGGTAGGAATCTACAACCTATCATGGGGAATCTACCCAAAGAAAGGGTACAAGGTGAGTTTCCTTTCTTACACACTGCCGTCGATTATGCTGGTCCAATAGTGATAGCAACAAAGAAAGGTCGCGGTAGTCAACTCATTAAAGCATATATATGCGTATTTGTTTGCCTAACTGTAAAGGCTGTGCACTTAGAATTAGCTACAGAGCTAACAACTGAATGTTTCTTGGCGGCACTCAACCGCTTCATTGCTCGTAGGGGCCGTCCCTCTACTATTCATTCAGATAACGGCACAAATTTCGTGGGCGCATACAGCGAATTAGCAAAGTTCTTACAACCTGCAAACCCTCAAATAAGGGCACATGCGGCTGAGAATGCAGTGCAGTTTAAATTCTCACCAGCATATTCACCTAACTTTAATGGTCTAGCAGAGGGTGCAGTGAAATCAATTAAATTTCATTTAAAGCGGGTCTTAAATACATCACACTTAACATATGAGGAAATGACCACGTTGCTCATACAAATAGAATCCATATTAAACTCCCGACCCCTTACTCCACTGTCCTCAGATCCCTCAGACCTTATACCCCTTACCCCTTCCCACTTCCTCATTGGACGTACACTAACGATGCTCCCTTCTCATGAAGAGCGAAAGGCAACAATCATAGATGCTCTACCTCGCTTTGAGCGAGTGCAACAATTGAAGGCTGCCTTCTGGCAGCGATATTATGTGGAGTATATTTCAGAGCTCCAGAAACGTACCAGGTGGCAGAAGGGGTCAACCAATCTACAGCGCCATGACATGGTGCTAGTTAAAGATGAGAGGCTCCCGCCGAACCGGTGGCTGATCGGGCGAGTAGTGGAGACGCACCCCGGCAGCGATGGGGTCACGCGCGTCGCCGACATCGCCACCACCACCGGGACCATTCGCAGAGCCTGCTCGCGCCTCTGTCCACTGCCTTTGGAACCTCCAAGCTTCCAAGGGGGGGCAGCCTGTTAACGCCTACGTTAACATTCGCCGCTGTCACTGTCAGGTGACAGGTGACAGTGGCCATTGCGGTTGGCACCATTGGCCGCCGCTAGCGCCGCTTCGGTTGGCAGCACTGCGAGCAAACAGCGCTCGCGTCACCGCGTCGAACTCCACTTCCACTTCTGGATGGTCATCCGTCTTCGCAACATTACAACTCAAGATCATAAAACGACGCTTATTATTGTTATCTTTAAAGTAAATTCATTATCAACCAACAAATCTTTTATTAAGAGAAACACAATAAACAGGAGGGGTAAGTAAGGCAAGTGTGGGCACGAAGGAGCAATGGTGGGGGCAAGTGGGAAAAGGGTGGGGGCAAGTAACTCTGTCTGTCTGCTGAAACGCTTTCACGCATAAACGGCTAGGCCGTAAAACATATACAGATGGAACTTTAGGGCAGTATAACATAGCACATACTTTTTAATCCAATATCCATACAACCATCTAAACTTTACATCATAAAGTTGTAAAGTTTACATCATACAAACATCTAAGCTTTTGCATTTAAAATATTTAGCGGAACACGATCAGTCGATCATGTTCTTGTTTCATATTTCAAATTAGGAACGTTTACCGATGCACGTCGTATATTGGCTCGTCGATGGCATCCAAGCGGTTCATTCAAAACGCCTGATTCAGCCTCTTCAGCCTGATGCCGTTGTGTAGAGGCTTTCAAACGTTTTTTGCCTCGTGCGCCCGTCAGTTCAATCAAGTGCCTGAATGCAGTCAAAATTGCTCATTTTTGACGTGGATCGTTTAAAATCCGTAACGCGTGCAGTCTTTTATTCGTAGTGGTAGGTAGGTATGTAATGTACAATTTATTTTTAAAAAGTTACAATTACCCACATATAGAGGAGTAACGAAAAAGGAGATAAGTCCCTGATAAACGCGAAAGTTTGTATGTATGTATGTATGTGAGGTTACTCTTTCACGCAAAAACTACTGAACCGATTGCGATGAAACTTGGAATTGGGGACCTGGATTAACACATAGGCTACTTTTTATCCCGATGTTCCCGCGGGAACGAGGCTTACGCGGGTGAAACCGCGGGGCGCAGCTAGTAAATAATAATACGCGATTAGGACGCGGCAAAATGTAAATATAGTGCTTGAAGTACTAAAACAAATTACTTAGCTTTAGCTAGTTCGCCTATTTTTTCCAACCAAATAAGCACAGCTTAGGTAGGTACCTAGTTTGAATTGGTCACGCATTACATACCTACGTCTATGAAAAACTGGCAATTTTCACATAGGTGTGAAAAACTCATAAACAATGTGAAATGAAACATTTTATCACACTACACAACAATACGTTCATAATTTACAGGTGACCCACGAAATACAAGTTAACGTCACCAACGAACTCCTCGGAACTTGTAAATCATAACTTTGCGTCATATTTTTTGTGGAACACTAACAAGTTGTCAGTTCTTTGAATAAGTATCCCCGAAGAGTTGGGAAACATCACTCTTAACTGGCATACCTGAAACTTTAGCTGGCAAGGTTTTTACGACGTAAATTACGAGTATAAACCGAGGGCCGAAAGCTGGTCACTGTTAGTAAAAAAGTGTTTTTTTTTTATTTCGTATCGGTTGTGAACTGATTATGGCCATTAGGAAAGCAGTCAGTGTCAAGTATTATTAATATATTATGCAAGTTATTTGTATCGAAACAAGTCAAGTCGTTAAAGTCAAGTCTAGGGAATTTTCACGGAGCTTTGGAGACAACACTAAGTCCATGTTTAGCACTGATTTTCACTTTCATTACACTTGTACACCTTCACGAAACTAAATTGATTAATATGCCCCCGAAATTAAACAATTTGCACGCATTTGAACTAGGTTTCACAAAAATGAAAATTTAGCACCACATCTCCTCAACGAGCTCCCGCCAAAAAATAAAAAAAAAGAATAAGAATAAGAAGATTTTATTGTTCAAACTATGTAGGTACATTGGTCTTAAATATGTACTATATTAGTGCACAGTCTACTCATTTCGAGCATACAATAATGTAGTATAAAATTACATTAGGTACTTAAATTTATGTAAGAAATCCAATATTTATACCAGCTTTTTTTTGTTAATTAAAATTAGGTATTTTAAATAATGTTATTTGAAATTAAGTTGAAACGGAACGGTACCTTTTGTCACAGCCTAGACGTTAGATACTTAACTGCGGCGCAAAAGGTATTTTCATCTACTTTTTCGTTTTTGACGTCTAAGCTAATAGATGAACGTTTAAACCATTATCTTATTTGAGGTCTAAGATGTAACACGCTTATCTAAAAAAGGGAAACGGCAGTGAAACGAGATCCGACCCAACATCCTTAGTGCTAGAGTTTGCTGTTTCTGGTGCAACTAAATGGCAATCTTGCTTCTAAATATCTTTTATCTAATACGATTTGATATATTCACTTGATATTGTCAAAGTTGCAGATGGTCTAACTGAGAAACTAAACCAGAAACGCTACTCAAAATTGTAGTTCTACCAAACAGTAAGCAGTTCTCAAACTCAAAAATTCCAATACTAACATTAAGTTTAGAAGTTGCTCAATTTATTAAGTAGGTACCTCTCAAATTCTAAGTGGCGTTCCTGTATTCAGCTGTAAGTCTTATTTAGACCATAACTACCTTTTATTATCTTTTTTAAAGCTAACAGTGGTAAAGTCGCCTCTTCCAATAAAATTATATTGTAAGATGAGTAAGTACGCCATTACGCCGCGCATTACCTTACGATTTATTTTCCAAGAACAAATTCGATACATTAATCAAATACGTTGTAGAAAATCCTTTCAATTTAGTGAAACTTTCGAGTCTCGTGACTGCTTTGTAGACTAACAATTTCGCTTTAGTTCTTTTGTACCTTTAACGAGAGATAAGGGTTTCCTGAAAGTTGTTTGAAGATCTCGCTTGTCTATTTCGAAACTCTGACGATTTTTTCGGGTCCTTTTGTAGACAAACAAAACAATAGTTGAAAGGGAATAGACAAAATAATAGGATTAAATTGGAATTGACGGAAATAAATTAGTTTTGGAAACTATTTTGGTATAGCCGGTTGATAGATACATCGTCGCATTAGTTAGTAACTGGTATTCCTGAGAAAGAATCTCATATACCTAGAACAAGTTATTTGAAGACAAGTATAATCAAGGCCCTGATTTGTCCAACATTTTATTTGATTAGGTAAAATTGTGATGAAACTAAGAATATTCGTAGCTACAAAGGTAGGTAGGCCACTTTTTATCCCGATATTTCCGCGGGAACGGGACTTACGCGGTTGAAGCCGCGGGGCGATGCTAGTTGAAAACAAATGTTGGTTAATTTTAATACATCTATCTTCACTAGGGCCTACAATACATTTCGTGAATCTCGCACAATAAGTATTTTTTGTCGATATTTTTATCTCCGACTTAAAAAAATACAATACGCAGCCCAGATAACATTTTCACAAATTCTACCTCAGTGTGAAGCCAAATATTGACTCGTAACGATTATCCTATGTTATGGAAATGCCACTTAACAACTTCTTCGATAACTCTATATTGACAGCTTGTTTACCCAAAGATAAGATACCGTGTTGGGAGTGTAACCAGTTTTTTTTTCTGAGAGTCACCGACTTATGTTAGCTGTAGATTCACCAATCGATTACATAAGAGGCATGTTGGAGGTTGAAACTTCTATACAAACGTGAAACGTTAAAGTAATTTACAAAATTAAATTGCATTTCCTTTTGTTTTATTCAGGGTTTCTTATTCATAATATAATTAGCCTAGCGAACCAAAAATCACTTACCACCGAGAGAAAAAAATAACCAAAAATAATCATTTATCTTGTCAGTTTACCTACTTCTACTTACACTAACAAAATAACAATGTAAGAATCATCAAAATCGGTCAATCGGTTTTGCCTCTGGAACGCCACATGGGGAACAAACATATTTTAGACTGATAAATTCATTATCTTCTTCGCGTTGCGCAGTCGGGTAAAAAACAATGATGTAACATGAAACTAAAGCTTTCATAAGCGTAGCTATGCAAATACCTGTGTGGCAAATATACAGACTTTAGTGACGTAGATGGAATGGTTTTGTATCTTGGAAGCAATCAAAGCTGTGCGTATGTAGGTACACTTAATTAATATATAGCCTGTTCTCAGTTTATTTATACTGCGGCAATACTATCACTAGTAGGTACCTACATCATATTTAAAGGTAGGTACTTAAGCACTATATCGCTGATAGCAGTCGTTAGGTCAAGTTAGAGACCCTAGGGCGACATGAAAACTAACACTAGGTGAGACACACTCCATTAAAAGGTACGAAGAGAAAAAGATGAAAAATCGTAATTACTAATCTATTCTTTTTTATTCAATGAATTTGGAATCTACGAGTCGGCCTGGGCTGGGTCGGTATTTTATAACGAATTCGACTAACAGCATTAGATTTTTCTCTAAAAACGGTTTAACAATTTTTGGAAATACTTATCACATTTTTGCTAAACCTTTTGAAGTGCTATTTCTGGCAACGATTATTGAACCTAAAAAAAAATATTTATTTATTTATTTTTTAGGAAATTCAACAGCTATTACAGAAGTATAAATTAACGTGTATCACCAGGAAGCCAATTATAGGATCTCACTAACGTGTATCACCAGGAAGCCAAATCAAACAATACTAAAGTGATGTTGTCTTAACATCGCTTTAGCATTGTTCGATTTAGTCATAGAATTCCAGCCCTGAGCACAAGTAGAGCCCAACTTGTAACTAAATAAAATTAGGCAAACCCTTCAACTAAATTCTGGCACTTTAACAAGCCACGTAAGTAAACTTGGCGAATAGGAAATTAAATCATGAGAGCGCTAGGAATTAGACGGACCATCTCAGGGTGTCTATTTTTGAATCGCTTGTGTCGGTTCGAGCGATTCATACTCTGTCTTAGAATCTTAGATCAAAAATGTAAACAAAAAGCTCTTCTTCTTCTTTAATATGGCTTTTCCATTTAGACATTTGCCAGTGTCAAGTATTATTAATTATTTGCAAGTTTTGCTACACTTCTACACCTGAAACTAAATTGATTAATATGCCCCTGAAATTAAACATTTTACACGTATTTGAACTAGGTTTTACAAAACTGAAAATTTAGCAACACATCTCCACAACGCGTTCCCGCCAAAACTCTCAAGTTCTACGTTTGCAGTTTTTATTCTGAGACAGGGTATCAATAGCTTCTTGCTTTTCTATTGATTTTTGTAACGTAGGTATTTTTTTCTTTATGAATCTTGAGTGATCACAACCACTAGCAGGAGTCCGTCATAGAACGATAATCAACAGAAATAGATAATATTCTTAATAGATAAATAATTTTAATCGCCTTTAGCGGCTCGAGTTATTCAATAATAAGACTCCAGATCGTATTCAGTTCCACCTACACTGTCTTACCTAATTGGACTTTAGGCCGACTTTAGTTAAGTTGGTTCTGTATTAGACAGTAAAAGGAAGTTTTAGACCTTTGCATTATAATTAGACGAACTCAGTGTTGCGTGCCGGTCGGAAAATCAACTTTGACATAGAAGGTTCGAATCCCGCCGTTAGAAAAATCACATGTAAAAATTCAATTGCCTAGCTGCCACAGCCTGCGGACAAAGGAGTCAAAGTAAAAGGTACTTTTATTTGTTCTCTTTTTTATCATTTGGGTACGGACTACTGTTCCCTAAAAAGAATAAGAATTTATTTTCGGCTTTTGAGTGTTTCATTTCAGTCTAATATTTAGAACCCATTATCACAAGATTCACAAGCCTATACTGACACAGTTTAGGAGCTAGATGGCGCTATGTCCAACATCCTTCGCTATAGATTTTTATGCTACTTTAACCTGCTAACATAAAAGTGAAAGTTTGTGAGTAAGTTAGTTGTTATTACACGCAAAAACCACTGCCATAACCGATGGCGATAAAACTCGGATAGTGAAAAGTACTCGTAGATAGCTAATAACCTGGAATAATACATAGGCTTTATATCCCAATTATCACGCGGGAAGGAGACTTACGCGGGTGCTTATGCTAATCACTCAATAATTCAATAATTCACTCGCGGCGAAGCACGAACTCGCGTTTCTGCGTCAGTACTACAACTGTAGGTACTTACTCGGGTTTCCACCCAGAGCGACTATTTAAAGAATAGTTCGTTTCTGTGTTAATGTTCGTTTCCCTGTCTACTATTATCGACTTAAGGTTCGGCGCAAGTGAATTTTTGAAGATGTAGTATTTTTCCTTGAAAATATTTTTAATCAAGCTCAAACACTATTTCCAAAGCAATCATCTCATGAACGTCTACAATTTCCATAAATAAAACATACAAGCTACATAATTTCCTCCCAAGACTAAAATGGGTCGAAGAAAATTAATAATTCAAAGGGAAAAACAATATTCGCCGAGTCGGCCTATCTGAATGTAATTACTTGCAGTCAATCACAGATGTTCGCTTTTATTTGTTTTTCTTCTTTAGCTCTATTTGCGAGCACTTTTCTTTTATTTATCACGATTGTACAAACTTGTTCGATAAGACAAGATTTAAGATAATTTTAAGTTGTTTAACGCATTCTTGCATAAATTCTTGGATATAGAGGTTTCGTTGTGCTATGCTAACTTATGGGCAATGGACTAAAAGGTTTCTTTGGGTGAGGCTTCGAGAATCTTAGACCATATTATTACTTACCACCAGGTGAGATAGCGATCAAACTCATCTATCTTTTATAAAAAATCGCAGGCTACTTTTGTTTGTTTTCTACATTTTGATACATTTTCAAGACAAAAATGTCGCAAACACATCGCAAGTGTGGTACTTACAAAAAAAACAATTATGCTAAAATGTTGCTAAGATATGAATAGAAGAGAGTTTAAATCAATGGCCGGTTTTTTAAAACTGTAGCCTCAATTAAGCAAGAAACCTACTTCTTTCAATCCTCTTTACTACAACAACGTGTCGTACATCATTAATTAGAACTACGGGGCAGGACCGCGTTGTAGATAATCATGGTTTTAATTACCTTGACGTTTCGGCAAATGGGTTACACCGACAGTAGTCGGGAGAAGACCAAGAAAAATAATAATAAACGAGAGAAGAATAATGATGGACGGAAATAGGGTAAGTTTAAAAAGTGAAGTGTCGTACAGCCTAGTTAAAATTCTATGAAATCATCACTTCATTCATAAGCATAAGACATCAATTTTGTGAGAGAATGAATCACCCACGGCGTCACAGCATAGTAATTTGAAATACCACGTGTGTGACCTCATGTAACGGAAATTGGCTCAATCATACGTGTGCTGTGCAGTGTGCCGTCTGTTACCTACGGATAGGGTCTAAATTGGACTTTTTAGGACCACTTAAACACCTTATTTAGTTTTTAAAAAGTTTAAAAATGCTTTTGTTGCAAGTGCAATATTTTTTGACGATTGTAATCCACAAGTAGGTGTTGAATGTCTAGCTGCTACCTTTTGGTGGTTACGGGTTTTTCTAGGTTTTAACGATACTGATTTGAAATTAAAATCGAAAAAAAAAACGGTTTTTTACACGCATTCAAGGAAAAAGGTTATTGTTTTCCCCTTCTTTATTACCTGGCGTACTGGACTAGCTTTGTGTTATGGATTGAACCCTAATTTAACCCGAATGATCCATTTTAGAAGATTTCACCGATAGACATTCTCATCAAAAAGTTAATACAAAACACAGGACCTTATCAACCTCAGTAACAGTAGGGCTGTAGGCTACACGAACTGTACTAATTATCGATAGTTTGCCTACCGATAGCTGACCTCGAAGATCCTATAATGCTATTATTATAAAGGCAAATATTTGCAAGTGTGAATGTATGTAACTCTTTCAGGCAAAACCGCAGAACCAACTGTAATGAAACTTGGAATTTAAATAGTTGGATACCTACCTATAATAACATATGGCTACTTTTCATTCCGATATTCCAGCGGGATTAGGACTTTCGCGGGTCAAACTGCGGGGCGCAGCTAGCCATGTATAATATCGATATTATCTATAGCTAAGTTAGGTAAAATAGAATCGAGTCTATCGATGGCATCGAAAGTTTGGCCCTATCGAAAGCGTTTAACTATGGAAACAATAATATCATTATATCGAAAACGCCCTATTGATAGCGTAAAGCTATCGAATGTATCGATACAATCAATACCTAATATCGATAGAATTGGTTTGTCTCAACTATCGAATGGCAACACTAGCTGTAGGGCTATGCAAATGGAATCTGACGTCGCCAAGTTAATAGAACGTCAATCAAACTTTGAAATGATTTCCCGGCCGAATACCCGAGACTAATAACAACAGTAACGAGATTCGCTGTCTACCTACTGTAATAACAAACACTGTGTCTTGCTTACTTTAACTATCTGAGTTTGACAGGTAAGCAAGGGGTGTCTTTGAGACTGTGGCGGGCTCTGGAATAATTAGAATTTAGACGCGCTATCAATGGATAGTTTTGTTTTATTATTTACAAGATGCGCCCGCAGTTTTACCAGCGTAAGTCCCATTACAGCGGGATTACTATACATTTTCATATAAGTAGTACAAATAGGTAAAGTAATTATAAAACCTAACCAAGATATTTACCTGCAGCAATTATAAAATACGTCATCCATCAGACAAGCATTGACCTATTGACATGGTTATATCGTAGATAACTAAGTTAACTAGGCATTGTTCAATGGTGTTCTAAATAGCCCTACATTGTATTCTATAGACATAATACAAACGATAAAATGTAGTGAAGGTTCGAGGCAAATGTTTTAATCGATTTAATATAATAATTATAAATTCTGTGACCAACACACAACGCCATCCAGCCCCATGGTAAGGTGCTAAGCTTGTGTTACGGTGACTAGGCAACGGATATACTACTTATATTTATTGCTATTTTGTGAGTACATACCTAATTACACATAAAAATACACACATCCATATATATAATATCTATCTAGACTTGTCAAGGGTATAGCAGGGCTTGCACGTTTCATACAAACAAACATGTATGTTCATACAAATGTTTTGTCTGCATATTTAAATTTGCTGGGGCTATGGATACCCAATAATAATATAACTATTTATCTATACAATATTATATTGAATACATTCCGCGGTTTCATCCGCGTAATCACGATTCCGTGGGACTATCGGAATTGGGACTTAATACTTATTATAAGTAGACCTAAAAAGGTTCCTAAAGCAATTCTGCCCGCAATATTGCATTTTGACACATTGACGATAAATATGCACCTGGTTCTCACGGCTTTGTTTTATGACATGTGCATGGTTACTGTGAAATTGTCAAAATGCAATATTGCGGGCAGAATTGCTATAAGGAACCTTTTTAAGTCTACAGGAATACAGTAGCCTATGTCAATCCTCGAAAACGTAGCTTTCTATTGATGAAATATTGAAATCGGTCCAGTAGTTTTGGCGCCTATTCGTTACAAAAAAAAAAAAAAATAAGTCTTTCGCCTTAATAATATTAGTAGTATAGGATTACGTATCAACTCTTGGTACACCTATTCCACAAAGTTCAACTATAAGTTCAACCGGTTGAACTAATGGTAAAGGTATTTCTTCAAGTAATAATCGTGCTGTGATGTTGAGAAAGTCTCTGTCCTTCAGTAGACAAAATGTCTGAATGCATAGCGTGCAATTAGGCTAAACAATTCGTGATGTACCCATTAGCCCATTCGCGTAAGCAAGGTCGACTTTAGAATACATTTGCGAACATTAGAATGTAGAACAGTAGAAAAACTTCAAAAAAAAAAGCCGAAATGACAATTTTTCAGTCGTATATAAATAAATAATAAATTTTTGAGACCAACACACAGCGCCATCTAGCTCCATGGTAAGCTGCTAAGCTTGTGTTACGGTGACTAGACAACGGATATACTACTTATAGTTACTTTTCTTTTGTAAATACATACATTACATATTATACATAGAAATACACCCAGACCAGATACAAATACATTTATTTTTAAGCATAAATATTTGCACTCAGCGGGAATCGAACCCGCAACCTTCTGCATTGCAGCCAAGCGTTCGCCCGACGCGCCACAGTGGTCATCAAATAAGACCTTATCTCTAGATCGTGGTCTAGATCTAGGTCGTATATATAAGACCTTAATCTCTAGATTTAGATTAGAGTACCTATATATACCAAAACACATGAAAATTCGTTACAGTCTGTGGTGTTTGTTTCTCCTTCAAGCAATAACCGCTAAATCGATTGCGTTGAAACTCGCTAAATAGATAGCTGGTGATGATTAACACAAAGGCTACGGGATTTATCCCGATATTCCCACGGGATTGGGACTTAACAAGATAAAACTACAGGATGCTAATAATTTTTTTTAAAGTGGATGACCATTTGCGAGACCCTGACCCATATTTCATTCATACATACATTCACATAACTAGAATGAAAATAACAGCAAGACAAACTACGTTTTACATGTGTACGTCAATTATAAAATAAACATTTTTATTTGCTTTATACGACCGCAGCTATCCGAGCGACGTGTTAGTTTTCAGATTAGAGTTGAAGGTAAATTGTAGGCATCCTTGGTACAGATTTCAAAATAGAATACCTAAACCTCGATCGTTTAGTACTAAGAATTCGTACAATAACCTCTATAATATAGTCTATATGTACAAGGATACCCTTTTAAGGCGAAAAGGGGTTGTTCTAGACGTCTAGGCGAACGGACTTTTGGAAAATCTTTTTTTTTAAATTTAATGATAAATTTTGTTAAAAACAGCTGTTTTTTTTTAATTAATTCAATAAAAGTTATTATTGTAGAGGACCAATCTAAATAAAAGGACAAAAAGAAAAAAGAACCAGCTGATTTCCAATTAAACTGTAAACTAAAAAATTATAAAAACTGCTTTAAATTGCCAAAAGTTGTAGAACAAAAATTGTTCGCCTAGACGTCTAGAACAACCCCCTTTCAGCTTAAATGGGTATCATTACCCTGATAGCAATTTTTAGGTCAAGTTAGACGCCTTAGGGCGACTTGAAAACTCTTAACTCTAGATGAGTGAGACAACTATACGAAAAGAAGAAGAATCTCTCTTCATATCTATTTTTAGTACGGTAACTAACAGCCAGAATTTGTAGCAGGATCCTGTCTTGTCGCCGAAAAATGTTTGGCCGATTATCATTTGCCAACCAACATTTTGCCTATTCTTCACTTTGACAAGTAACGATTGTCAAATTTTTATGACGTTTCATTTGGTACTATTATTGTTAAGCCGATTATTACAATGACCCAATGTTTGGGGCATTGTAATAATCGACATTGCAATTTGTCAAATCTTTTACTAGGCGAGACAACTTTAAGACGAAAAACGTTTCATCTGTGTATTGTCATAAAAATAAGTTTACGCTTACACACATTATATTAGGGGTTAAAGTATGAAATTGCCGATTTGTACTGAAAATCTTAATTGTTTATTTTTAAAAAATTTAACAAATTTATTTAATCAAAATAGTTGCCATTATTATCTATACATTGCTGCCATCTAATGGGAAGGTTATTAATGCCTTTGCGATAGAACTCCGACGATCTAGACTGCACAAACTGTGTGAAAGCATTTTGTACTGCCTCCTGGGAAGAAAACTTCTTGTCACGTAGATAATTGTCCAAATCACGAAAAAAATGGTAGTCCGTTGGAGCAAGGTCTGGTGAATACGGAGGATGACGAATGGTTTCTAAGTGCAGTTCCTGAAGGGTCAAAATGGTTTCTCGTGCTGTGTGAGGTCTCGCGTTGTCGTGGAGCAATAATGGTGAAGATCGATTCATGTGTCGGGGCTGTTTTACTGCTAGTTTTGTCAACATGGTTCGGAGTTCGGCACAATAGACATCTGCCGTAATTGCTTGACCAGATCGAAGAAAACTATAGTGAATAACACCATGCTGAGACCACCAAACAGTTACCATTACCTTTTTATTGGTAAGTTTTGCTTTAGGACACTGTTGTGGCATTTGACCTGGGGTCAGCCATTGCATTTTGCTTTTCCGGTTATCATAAAGAATCCACTTTTCATCACATGTTACAATTCGATCCAATATTCCTTCATTTCTGTACCGGTTCAACAAGGCAACACAAGTTTCAACACGCGTTTCTTTCTGCAGATCAGTCAAATCATGAGGCACCCATTTTTCGTATTTTTTTATTTTATTGATTTGACGCAAGTGAGTCAATAAAGTAGGTAAGGTAACGTTAAACCATGCCGCTAATTCCTGGGTAGTTTGACTAGGATCGGCTTCCACTATCTCTCTTAATTCATCGTTATTCACCTGTGTGGGCGGTCTTCCTCGTGGCTCGTTCTTAAATTTTCGAAATTTCCATCACGAAAGCGTTTAAACCAAAATCGCACGGTGCGTTCATTAGTAGACCCCTCTCCAAACGCACTCAGGCGAAAAATCAATAAAAGTCGGACAAAACCTTAAAATTACTTAATTAATTAAAAAATTATAGGAATCGTATTTATAAAGGATTGTTGAGTAATAAAAACACGATAATGATTACTTTTGACAATTTTATTTTACGTTCTATGTAATATTTGGTTCTTCTAGTAAGTCTAAAACATCTTGGCACATTTGAAGTGATTTTTTTGGGACTAATTTTCGTAATCCCGTTATATATGGATCGGAAGACACTAAAAGTCTCTTGAACGTGTCTTCCATTGCTAACTGTCTAGAAAATTTTCTTGAAAATCGCTCCCTATAATTCCTTACGTCTTTGTTTCTGCTCTCTTGTGCATCTTCACTCATTAAGCCTATCGCTACTTCACAATTTTCTATTATTCTTGACCCATGAATGAGTACTTTGTGGAGTGTAGTTGGCATATAGTACCATGGGTAATTCCACACAAAAACAGCCGCTGTTTTGGTGCAAAATTTTTAGAACTTCACTATATTAATTTTGTATCCACAAGACATTATTCTTAAAATAGTATGTAGTCTATTTATGAGCTGCAGATTGACACCCGTTATTTCATGAACTTCTTCTGCATGCTGAAAGATGGCGCGCGCCGTGTTGCCATCAGTAGACGTGCCTCCACCTTGTCTTGGTTTGTCGACATGCAAACCAAGTTTTTGCCAAAATTCATTTTGAATACGTTGCTTTTCAGCGGCTATCATAGCGTTGCTTTCTGTATTTCTAGTCTTCCATTTTCCCACCTTCAATTTGTAACCCAAATGTAAATATATAAGGTTTTCTTCAGGAGTGGCCTTGGAGACACAGAATTTAATTCTGTTAAAGTCCTTGGATGTGGCTTTACAAATAAAGCAGCGCATGGCAGATTTTGTGTCCGTTAATGCATTTATCATTTTCCCATCCACCATTGTCATCATTAATTGATGCTTCACTGTATGCACTTCTTCAACTAATGTTGGACTTAAATTTTCAATTTGTGTTTGAACATTTTGGGCCAGAGATCTTGACAGTTCTGGTGTTTCATGAGCCATCTCTAACTTCAGCGGACGACAATATCTTGGTGATGATGGCCGTGAATTTTGCCAGATGATCACGGTTTGTTCGTGGTCACATACCTAATTGAATTGGTACAATTGAAGTTATAACCATGTTGGAGTCTGACTGCTCTGCATTTTCAAATGTCTGTTTGTACTGGGAATGGCAACCTGAACCGTCACAGCCCCATTTCGATATTAGGCGAAGATTTTTTAACTGATCTGCTGTAAGCGATTGCAAAACTTCATTTATAGACAAGCACAATCTTTTTGCAGTGTGGTCCATTAAACTCTGAAGAGGAACTTCAGCAAAGGTTTCCGTGCAAATAATGCCTTCAGGGTAACACCTTTTTTTTGCTTCAGTTATACTCTCATAATTTGGGTACAGATTACAGTTCATCTCCATTGCTGAGGACCGTAACGTGTTGTACTGAAATTTAGTCAGTTGTCCTTCAATCACCAAGGACAAAGATTTGTCTGATGAAAGGCTTTCATGTTTTTCAGGAACGTTGACAAAGCTACTGGGACCAGCAAGAGCAACTTGTTTTATTAGTTTCGACGTCTGGATATCACCACGTGCACGATATTCCACCTGGGCAGCAAAAGCTAGTTCTTTAGGTTCTAGTTGCTTTCGAACTTCTTCCGTCTTCCTGCGTTTAGTACGTTCGGTACATTCTTCAAATTTTTTGGTAGGTCGCCCGCCAAGACTACCACTTCGCTTTCGGGTACGAGTCGGCACGCAAAAATTAACGTACGTTTCAAACCAGTTCTTGTTTCTGCTAACACATCGAGAAAAATTACGATGTGCCTGGAGAAGTTTTGTCTTATAATCGCTTACTAATTTTCCAAGACAACGTTTTATTTCCTCTGTGAGCTCATCCACTTTCAAAGCGTTTCGTACTTTGTCGTGCAGATGTAACACTTTATCTTGCTCCTTTCGAGAAGTTTCTTCTCTATAGAAGCCGATCAAGGTCATTCTGCTGAAGCTCACTTCTTCATCAGTTGATCCTAAAACAACATTAAATGACATTTAAAACCAATAATATAACCAATTCGAAATACAAAAACACGAAAAACGCTTTTTAATGCTATGCGAATAAGTTACAATTTTTACTTAGTCCTCTATTCAAAAGAAAATTTTGTTAAAGCGACGCACACGGACGCATAAAATAGAGTAGGTGTTTTATAAACAAAAGTCAGTAGTTTCTAAAACTGCTATTATCGAAGCCGAATCTATCAGGAAATTGGACTTTTGAGACTATCTAAAGTGAAAAACATGTAAAAAATGCATGTGTCTTAGAAACATGTTGTATATTACACAAAATATCAGGCACAGTTTAACAATAATAATTTAAAAAAATAGTCTCTTACCTCCTGGAAAGGAATCCATTGCAAAAATCCAAAATAGTTCACAACAAAAAATATAGAGCCGCAAACACTTAGATAACAATTTAAGCAGTAAACGCATCCGCCGTTGAACAAGTCGAACTTTGGAATGAGACCAGGATGCCTAGATGACTCATGGGTCGCTTTACCTGTGCGGGAGAAATGCATTGTTTATCGGATAAACCGTTAGGGCTTATTTTGCATGTCTAAAGTACTTTTATTGATTTTTCGCCTGCGTGAAACGCAGCATTGATATTGCGGGCTGTTTCTGCCGCGTTAGTTCCGCGTCGGAACTCGTATTCAAAAATCACTCGAATTTTCGCAGTATCCATCTTTCTTGTCTAAATTGAATAACAAAAACAATTGAAAGTCGATATTCAAATGTTTCACATTTTTTTAAAAAAGAACATCACAGAAACCATTTGAAAAAAGTTTCATTCGAAAACCTCAAACCATGAAGATTCTATGTCAATTCAAAGAACCTATTGCAATAAAACGGCAATTTCATACTTTAACCCCTATTATTACATAGTTACTATAAACCTTAGTACTTACATCATTTGGTAATCAATACACAACTAAATAACTATTACTATGACTGATATATTCGCTACTTGAAAGTTGGTCTTTTGAAAAGTGTAATTATAAAAGGCAGACCAAAGAAACGTACAGTTGGCAACTGCTGTGAGGTTTGTAAATAAAACAAAATTATGTGATAAGTTAGCAAATTATTATTCGACGAAATAAAATTAAGCGAAACGTTAGTTGGCAAGTGATAATCGGCCAAATAATATTCGGCGACAAGGCAGAGAACTATTTGTAACATTTGAAAAATAAATAAATAATATTCAGATACGCTACTTAAATCTTGAGGGCTATATTTTGAAACACAAGCATTTTAACTTATTTTTTAATGCTTTTTACATGTTATAGCAATAACTGTTGTGTGTACTCAACTCACCATAGGTTAACAATTACGCTTGTTTTGAACTTTAAATTTTCAAATACCAGTAAAAAGGTAACCGAAGTTTACCAAAAACTTTTGATATTTTATCCTTTCAAAAACGTAGACATACACACTGTAAATGAAGAAAACAGCTAATAATAATATGCTAATAGATAATAGTCGTAATTTCCAAGCCATATTGTTAGAAAGTTAGGTTAGGTTAAGTTTGAAAAGGAGCAAAGGGAGCGGAACGAGCGAGCGCTTCTTTCTTCTGTCAGGATCAGGATAGGAACGTAGAGGGACTGGAAATAGCAAAAATGTCAAGTTATTATCAAGGTTCATGATTATAATAAATATTTTTGTACACAATTTAAAAACAAATAAGTAAAACGACACCGGACGGATGGAATCGGAAATTTAGAATTTAAAACAATAATACGTACAATAACATAGAAGCAATACAATTTAACTTTTCAAACATAAACATAGTACGACTCGAGTTGTCAACATTTAAATCGAAATACTTGATATTTGAAACTTGATGTCCTGACAAATGAGCTCAGCGAGCCGATCATCTAATTAGCATCCACCGCTACTAGTGGCTAACTTGCAGTACATTGCTGCTTTGACCTAACGTGGTTGTTACCGATGATTACTTCAAAAAACGAAATATGTTTTTGACAGTAAATAGCATTCACCGCTACGGATTCAAATAAGATGATACCACTGCTGATCTCATTGGTGAAATCCCGCCTTAGTACTGCCACTATGAGACTACAATAATGTAAAAAATGGTAGCTAGTTAGATATTTAGTCATCGAGGAGTAACCATAGCTCTTCAGGAGCTGATTCTATTCAGTTCTTAGGTTTGTTTATAAACACGTCTTAACTGTGCAGTTTTAACAGTTAGTTATAGTCTGTAGCCTTACTTTGATGTGATGACAGAAATCAGTATTCTCTCTAACGTGTGAATTATACATTGAGTCATGGTCTATTGTCCTGCTGTAACAAACACATGTTGTATTTTATTTAGTTTTACTAGCTTAGCCTAGCGTTACTCGCGTTTCACCTGCGTAAGTCCCCATCTCAAAATATAAAGCTTTACAACCGAATACAGTAACGCTACTCAAAATGACTTTAAACACGTTTACCGACCGTTCAAAACACCAGCATCAGCGCACCGTAATTTCGGAAACCTAATCTGGCCGTTGGTTCTGTGTTCTGTTTAAGCAGTTTTAGCGGGTTACTCCCTTATGGCCCCGATCCGCGACGGCCCCGTTCGAGATGGCCACGATTTTCATAATAATTGTAAACTAGCTGCGCCCCGCGGTTTCCCCCGCAGAAGTGAAAAACGCGTTATCGGGGGCGCGGGCGGCCGAGCGTTGTTCGAGCGGTTGCACTTTTTCGTTCATTATTCGGGTTCTAATAATTGGATTTCGATGCAAAGTATACCACGACGTTCCTCGAAAATGGAACTATCCAAGATTTCAATCAGGTTAGTAGTTTTTAATTGTATAAGGAACAGACAGAAAAACAGACAGATAGACATGAATTTTAAAAATTATAAATTTTTGTTCTACTACTTATCCTAAGTCCCCTAGACCACTTTTTTTTAATTTACTTCCAAGTACAGACTTTTTGTCCTGTCTTCCTTTATTATAAGTATAGATATAGAATCTTACTAATATTATAAACGCGAAAGTTTGTATGTATGTATGTGACTTTGTTACTCTTTCACGCAAAAACTACTGAACCGATTGCGATGAAACTTGAAATATAGGTAGCTGGATACCGGGAATAACACATAGGCAACTTTTCATCCCGATATTAACGCAGGAAAGAGACTTACGCTGGTGAAACCGCGGGGCGCAGCTAGTATAGAATATATAGAAGATGATGATTAGCATCGTTGTATAAGATTGGCTATCTCACGTGATTTTATTTATGTTTAGTGTTTAATGATAGAGATAAGCGTCCATAACAGCGTTATTGCTGGTCTAGTGGTAGATACCCCGACGTTGATTCTTAAGGTCGTTATTTCGAATTATTGAACAAAATGTGCGCTAATATAACATCGCTCTTAAGGAGAACATCTTGAGGAAACCCTCGGCTTTAGAGCCGATTTTTCATTCTACGAATAAAAGATATCTATCGAATAAGTTCGAACCCAACCAAATTTAACACCCTTCAAATTTTGATTCTTTTTAATATCATAGTGACGTTTTTTATTCGGTGGTGTTACATTTTATTTGTCAGAAATCTATAGAGATAGCTAGGGATTTGTAAAATCGGCCCTTAGTCACGCAAAATGGTCCAGTTAGTAGGGCCAATTAAAATAAGAACTAGCTTTATTTAAGTCGTCATTAATATAATGATTTTTGGGTATAAATATCTTCACATGTTTTGGCTCTTACCGGGCCCGCCAGCTTCGTTGTCCAAACAGATGTTAGGCAGATTGAAAACGTATTTTTTTCTGAGTGCGTAGGTACTCATGCCTACTCAAGTATCCATACAAATATTATAAATGCGAAAGTAACTCTATCAGTCTGTTACGTTTTCACGCTTACAGCGCTGAATCGATTTTGATGATCTTTGGTATAGAGATATATGGGAACTTGAAGAAGAACATAGGCTATTTTTGTTTCCGATATTACCGCGGTCTCGTGACTTGCTCGGGTGAAACCGCGGGGCGCAGCTAGCTAATATTATAGAAAATGTATATTCATTCATAATATTCATAAATAACTATTTGAACTTTTAAAAATCCACCTTAACTTAAGGAAGATTTGCACTATTAGTGTTTGAATATACACGTGCATTATACAGGGCTATGGGATTCCAGTCCAAAACTGTACAGGGAGTGACATCAAAGGGAATCAAAACGAATAACTTTTGTTCAGTAGATACTTAGTATCTATCTATTAACAAGTACAGTTACGCCCACTAATATGTAGATAACAAAACGTTATTGAGTTTATATATTGGTAGCCAGATAAGATACATAAGGCAGTATCCACCTGTTATTATATAGATATTAGTCCTTATCCGAGCAATGTTAGCCCAAGCCCTCTAGGGAACCCGGGGTCTGCTTAAACACAGTAGGTTACGGCCGTATTCACAAAAGATACTATGCTTGAACTCAGCTTTTGTCACATTTTCGCTGACGTTGATTATCACGCACAAAAACAAGACAAAACAGTAAGCCACACGTAGTATCGTTTGTGAATACGGCCCTTATGTGTATGTCTTATTAACCATACCCACTGATAATACATTTTATAGCCGGCTGCCTGCCCGATAGCGATCTACCTGAGATCCAACAGTTTACCCGCCACCGCGCGTAGAGAATTTCAGGTTTGCTAGTCTCCCCCGAATCTCTTAGTCCCCTTTTACGACACCTACGGAATAGATGGGGTAGTAGTATACGGGGCAAACAAGGAAAGCGGACCCCGGGCGCCCAAGAGGGATGCAACCCGAAACATAATCAGAATCATAATATTTAATTTGTCTTAAATGTAGTTTACATATGCGTATGAATGATCTTATAGGTTAAGAATATCCTTACATTTTACCAGAAATCTGGTGTACAAATATTGCAGTCAAAGTTAATTATACTTATTCTTACCTAATACATAGGTACCTACCTATCTATCTACCTATCTATTTTAATATATAAAGAGGTAACGTTTTAGTAACATTTAAGTTTGTATGTAAGGAAGTATGTAAGTATGTATATTGGAGGTAATCTCCGAAACAACTGGACCGATTTTAAAAATTCTTTCACCAATATCCAGGAGTGACATTGGCTACTTTTGATCCCGATATTCCCTCGGGATCGGTACTTTAAATGATCGTACGGGTTAAGCAACGCTTGTATGACATACGATAGGAATTAACGCGGATGAAACCGCGGGGCTTAGCTAGTCTAATCTAAATTAAACATAGCTTTGTTAATGATGATGATGATAACACGAACAATACAAAACTTCAAAATATTTTCTAAACATTATTGCGTATATCTATTGTTTTAATATGAAAATCTACTACAGTACCAGAGTACCAGTATCTAAGTTCGTGACATAGTAACTACATAATTCGAATTACCTGTCTATTTGCTCGTACCTTCCTATATCTCTGTCACTAGATGCGATAGTAAATTGCAATGTTACCGGCGCGGGCGACACTTCGGTTTGCGTCTTAAATTGAATTGACCTCCACATGGGCTGGCCGGTAGGTCTCAGGATGTTATCATTGAAGTGGCCAGGTTAAAAATCATAGACCAATTTTAACAGGTTTATTTCCATAGAGATTGTGTATTTTTTAACCGACTTCCAAAAACGGAGACTATCCATTTGGAGGTATGTTTTTTTTAATATATTACCAGATTTATCCGACGTCTGAGGTCCGATCGTGATGATTCTTTTATTTTGGGAGGACCTCTGCGATTTACTGAATGCAATGACAGATTTTGTGGTGCTTGGGGCGATAAACCTGAGATCATGCGGGTTCGATCCACGCCTTGAAATTAATTAATTGTGTTCTAGGTTTTTCATAGTAAAAAAAATAAAGATATGATAAGACGTTTTTGTTGTGCAATACGGGGCGTCCGTAACAAAAACATTGTTTTCCAACCTTGATCAGGATTTGAAACCGTTCTTTTGCATTTAATTTACCCCCTTACTTATAAACGCTAATTAATGCACTGCATAACTATGCATCCTTTGTCTTTTACTCTCACGTAAAGTTTTAAAGTTGGCGCAGACAGAGACAAACGTCACATAACTTAGTCATGTGTAAATAACATTTTATAAGTAAGGGAGTTAGTTGTAAAATTTTAAATATTGGCGCTGCGTTTAATTTTAAAGTAATTATAGGATACTTAGGACTCATCGACTATGGTTAAGATATTTTAAATCCTAGTATATGCGAAAGTTTAGTTAGATTTTTGTTAAGCTGTTTGTCTGTAAATCACGCGAAAAACGGTTGATTGTATTTGGCTGAAAGTTAAATAAACAAGCAATAAACAATACAATTACAGTTAAAAATGAGGAGGAGCTCATTGGCCTAGCTGTGCCAGCCGATCTTGAATAGTTGTGCAGGTTAAGCAACGCTTGGCGCGGTCATTACTTGGATGGGTGACCGAAAATTTGTGTGGCAATAAATCATTTTCTCGAGCTCCTCCGTGCTTCGGAAGGCACGTTAAGCAGTTGGTCCCGGTTGTTATCTCTGATAACAGTCGTTAGGTCAAGTTAGAGGCCTTAGGGCGATCTAAAAACTATAACACCAGGTGAGCCACACCACTATACGAAAAGAAGAAGAAGACAGTTAAAAATAGACTTAAATTCTAAGTAAGTAAATTACCGAACGAAGGTGAAAACGCTAAATTCTTGTATAGGTATAGGGAACATAGGCGCACCTACACTAGGTGAGAGAGACCCTAAACCTTTATGTTTTGGGTTATTGTTGGACTTTGAAGCTATTTATAGGGCCCGACATTGACAGTGTTTGGATAGGACTAGGTACCTCTAGGCACAGCTCTAGGTATGTATCTAGATGACATTCTGACAACATTTCTGGTTTACATTGCAATCGTAAAGCAATTAAAAGTTAAAGAATTGAACAGGGATGTTAAAACGCTTAGGTATATTGTACAAAGCGTAGACATTTGAAGTTTAATATAAAATGTTGTCAGAAAATCATTTAGCTAGATGATATTCTGACAACATTTCCGGTTTACATTGCAATCGAAAAGCAATTATAAGTTAAAGAATTTAACTGGGATGTTAACGCTCTTAGGTACATTGTACAAAGCTTAGAAATTTGAAGTTTAAGGTTTATTCATAATCCGTTTTTAGTTTGTTTTTAGTAATGCTTGCAGTAGCGAGTTTTCGATAAATTCTATACTTAGGTACAGTCGATAAATATATTATTTTTCCGATAGAAATAGAATTGTCATCTAATTCGGCTGAAGAATAGTTTTTCGTCAGCCGCATTAGGTGACGAAAAACAAAGTTTTTTGAAGTTGATTTTGCTCTGATAAAATACCTACCTACCTATAAATTTACAAGCTAAGTGAACCTTTTAAATTAAAACTACGATCCACTGCACCAAGAATACAAACTGCGGTGATTGTTTGGCAGTCGGTTAGGTGAGTAATAGGTAGTAAGTAAAAAGGATAATACAGTAAGTACCTAACAAAAAAAATCCCATAATAACATAACCGAGTTATTTATTACTAGCTGTTACCCGCGACTTCGTCTGCGTAGAAATAGTGCATAGCCGACTTTTTCGTTTATTACTCAGGTTCTGCTAATTAGATTTGGATGTATTTTAAAGTATACCACGTCCGTCGTTCCTCGAAAATGGAACTATCCAAGATTGAAAACCAGATTTTAATCGGGAAACAAACAGAGAAACAGACAGACAGGCATGAATTTTAAAAAAATATATAATTTTATTTCTTTCTTTCCCTAAGTCCCCTAGACAACTTTTTTTTTTTATTTGCTTCCTGTTTGTTCTCTCTCCTTTTATTATAAGTATAGATAGGAGACGATATTTTGGAAAACAATTAGTTCCTACATCTGCACTGGAACATTCTAAAGTGATTGCATAATACCCGCAAGCAGACGACCTGGGTCAAGGGCGACGCAACGCAACAACGCTAGTTAGTGCAGAGCTGCGACCAGGAAAATTGACACTATATTTTCCTGGTCGACAATAGTACAAACCGAATTAATACTAAGTGTACTAAAGAGACAGTTGCCTTGCGGAATACCTATAAAATATTTCACTGAAACCAAATTTACATAAATTTGAATAATACTATTGTAATGCATTATATATAGAGTCAATTTCACAAAAGCAGTCTCGCAGCAGAAAAACGCGACAATATTGGCCATTTTTAAAGGGCGTTTAAAAAGTAGACTAAATTTTCCACGTCCAAATTGACGTTTCAAAAAACCATAAAATTTCTGTTTCTCATCCCGGGCAGAGGTATTCCCATGCCCACAGCCACAGATCGATGACGTTTGCAAACGCCCGCTTGTTGGTCGGCCGCCACTCGGTTGCAACAGACCGATCGGCTGCTCGCCGAGCAGTGGACAACGAAGCCTAGTCTGAGTCCGTACCAGCTCTAATGTATACCTATAGGTGTAACTATAATACACCTATCTATTGGTAATAAATAATCCACAACTCAAGTAACTTAAACATTGTTTTATCAAAACAAGGTAGGTACTAGGTACCTAGGTTATTACCTGAATTATTACTACACAGGAAAAATTACTAACACTGTAATAAAATCAGCCGTTCAACATCGTCTTATAGTACTTTAGTGTTTTAGGATATTAGTTATAACGTAAGTACCTAATAGGTAAGTGTCATACATAATTCTACCTACTATATTCGATTACCTACTTGTATTTAAAACTAGCTGCGCCCCGCGGTTTCAGCCGCCTAAGTGCCGTTCCCGCGGGAATAACGGGATAAATAGTAGCCTATGTGTTAATCCAGGTCCCCAGCTACCTATATTCCAAGTTTCATCGCAATCGGTTCAGTAGTTTTTGCGTGAAAGAGTAACAACCTCACATACATACATACATACTTACATACAAACTTTCGCGTTTATAATCTTAGTAAGATAAGATGGTGAAAAATACGTATGACTGGACGTTTCACGTACGTACCCTCATAATTGGGCCATCGTGCATTATTTTACGGCGCGGGTTTTCTCTCGTGATGTGAATAGTGCACAAGCATTTTTCTTTAAAATGACATTGGTGGGCGAAACCATGACCTTTTGGAGAAAACAGTTCTATAATATAAGGTGTTTTACCAGTAGAGCAACACTACTTAAAGTAGGTACCTGCTTGTAGTGGTATAGAAGGTATTATATTTCTTTACTATAAGTAGACACAGACTTGCATACAAGATGATGTATACTAAATAATTGATCCCTATATGGATTTAACAATGGGTGCATAATAACAAAGTCACTCATCTATCAATTAGAAATTTAAAATATACAAAGTCATTTTGTGCGCACACTTGCTCTCGAGATGGTTAAAAATGCTAGTATCATGTATACCAAATTAAAAAGCTTGGACTTTGTTATAATGGACCTATTTAGGCTAAGCTGCACTTGGGTAGAAAATATCAAATGGGTAAGCATTTGATATTTTCTACTATCAATGATTATGATTTTTAGAAACTTTTCTAAATTCTGCTCTTAATAACATTTGATCCTGTAGCCCTGACAAATCTGTTGTAATGGTCGCCGGTAAGGGTTGCAAGTTCAAATCCTGAAAGGTACTAAATATTGAAAAGCATTAAAAAAAACATTTTTTTAATAATACTTTTTTGACTGATACCTAGTTTTAAAGATTTTCCTACATTTCAAAATCTGGGTTTTTTTCCTATCATTTTTACAAAAAAGTCTCATCTACCTTACACATAATATCAATTTTCATCACAACAGGTACATGTTAGTTGACATAGTAAATAGGTACATTGTAAAAATCAAAATATGGCAATGATGATTTCATTTTGTCTTTCCAGTTTTTATAAGTAAGCTAGGTAAAATCATTTTGTGATTACTTAATCAGATATCTGCTTCAAGGGCATGTCGGTTGTTTAAGTTTATACAATGACTAATGATAATGAAATAAAAGTCTTGTAATACAATACAGTGACAGATTACATCTGTATGAGCTCTCAGTTAGACCAATTTTTAAAATAAAAAATGCAGAAATATACTTTGGAAAAGAACCATAAGCCTGTATTAATGCACACATGCTTACGATTGAATACTGAAAGGCTACTCAAATTCTGAGGACTACTTAAACAAATATACTAACAGCCAAATACAGAAACGGCACTTAAAATTAAAGTAGTATTTAAATAACTGAGCAGCTTCTAAATTTGAAATAGGTATGGAAATTTTTGCGTTTGAGAACTGCTTAATTGTTTAAAAAGCCCTTAAACTTTAAGTAGCGTTTATGTATTCAGCTGTTAAGCTCTTAAGCTCAATAATTCGCATACTGTTTATGAAACTGCTCAATTATTTAAGTGGCCCTCAAATTTAAAGTGTTTATGTATTTATTTTGGCAGTTAGTGTATCACCCAGTTTAGTGAAAAGGTGAAACAGTGGGGTGTAGCTAGTAAGTAGTTATTTTTAATATAATTTTACTCACTTATGTTTTTTGTTTTTTAATTAGGTTTAGGTAGAATTTTATTATGGTGTGTAGGTAGGTACTTAACTTTGTATGATAGGTATAGGTAATTAATGGTAGTGTTATAAAATTGTAATTAATATTTTGCCTACTAGTGGTTCTTAATTTTATAATTGCTAACAAACCTACCCTCAAGTTAGGTATCTACTGCTAAAGTAGGTAACTAGTTACCTTCTACTAATTCTATAGATTCGAGTGATAAGTACTAACATATGTTATTTTACACTATAAATAAGTAACTATCTATTTTGTACAAAAAAACAACTGACGCTGTCTGTATACGAATTTCTAATTTTAGAAGCACGTTTTACATCTCCGTGTTGATGTTTTAACGCAAACTGACATAAACTTACAAACGTAACAAATAGAACTCACCTTTATTTATGTCCAGCAATAATTTATAATGATAATTCACCGAAATACTCAAAGAAATTCACACAAAAACAGGTCTGACCACGAAAAACACAATGCAAATCGAATTTCGAAACTCTGTACTTTAAGCTACAGTTCAGTGTGGAAATCGTAATCGATCTAACACGACAATGCAGCTATTACACAATTTTTAATTCGATAAACCGGGTGAAAGTGCGAAAAATATAATTATTTAGCAAATGCAGAAATCAACCCAATGATTACCATCTGCCGCAAACCGCAATCATCAACTGACGTTTTATTGGACAGAGAAAATCGATGTTGCCAGCGCACAAAGGAAATGTTTCAATGAATTTCGTGAAATCTTTTGCATTAGGTGGTCCAGTATACACTACAATAACATTAAATTCAATTGTTGGTTATTTGATTGCATAAATTATTATGATGATGATAATATAGCGTAACCATGAAAATAACATTACTATTATTACTAAGCGGCTTTTGATAAAAAAGTATGTACCTACCTAAGTAGTACTCTAAAACAAATATTTAGTATAATTATCGATATAATATATTATAGGTCCTAGGTCCTATAGGTAGTAAATTGAATTTTATTAGATCTTCACTGTAACACAAGGTACTAAGCTTGGGCTATAGTTACTAAATAACGGGAATTATTACTGTTTTTTTTTGTAAATACATTTTAAATACTATAATATCTTATATTGAAACAGCCGAACTAGAAACAATTATTTTATATCAGTGTTAAAAACATAAATTATGAACAGTACGTACAAGTAATAAGAAAGCTTACTTCGTCAAAAATGCGGTTCCGCTTGATGTTAAAGGGACCCCAGTCCTTTTTTCACTTTAGTGTTCGTCGGTTAGTTAGTTAAGGATAGACTGGAACCAACTGAATTCTACAGGACCGTTTTGATATTGTATCAATGCAAATTATATACCTTAACTTACAATAAATCATGATTGAAATTGATATTTCAAAAGTTGTCAGGTGCACAGTCTTCTAGGAACGAAGACGACGACTTCAAACTTTAATCTATCAATAATAAATAGGTGAATTCTTATCATAGTCCAATCAATTTTTTGTCAATATGCATCACTAACAATAATTGCATGGTGACAATATTTCATCTAGTTTAGCGAAAACTGTAAAATGATGGCATCACTGTAAAAACGTTCCGTCTTACGAAGGATATAGTGAAGTACTGCATACTTTCATTTCGACATTCCGAAGGACGAATGACATTGACAGGAAGAAGTAACCACTTCGTAGCCACTGTGTGATATTTGTGTGATATATTATTAACTTTTAGTAGACTCATTGATCACAAAACGGTTAATGACGGTTATTTACCTACCTATCGCTTTTTACACCTCTATCTTGTGCAAGGAACTAGGCGGTAGGCGCAAAGCTGCTTATGCGGCCGCAGCCTTAGGTTTAAGTTTCTGAATTAAATACCTAACTTAGTTCGATCTAAAAAGTTTTCACTGTAGTTTAACTTCTTAGGGTTGATGTCGATAACAACGTGGGTATATAAATACCGCAATGAGTAGGACTTGACCGCGTAGTGAATGTTGTTTAGTCCATCTTTGTGGAATCTATCTGTTGCTGTACTTAGCAATTGATATCTGAAACAAAAATGCTTTTGTCAGAGATCTCATTGGCTTTTATTAAGTAATAAAACACGTTCCAGTGCGGTAGTTTATTAGGAAAAGACTGAAAATAATCATACAAAATCTCAATACTGTCATAGCCGTAATGACAACAATCAAATTACGTTAAAATAATGTAACAGGAGTAGCCGTGTCTAATAAGAATATACCTAGTTTCAAAATAGAACGGCCACGACCGTACTGTCATGTCGTTTTGGTACATTACGAAAATCGGAAAGAGCCGTAAGTACTGCGCTGGAACGTGTTAACTTACAACTGTCAGGTTCTTTGTTGACTGTGGAATGCTCACGTAGAAACTAAAAAGTGTTCCGCTACATCGAGCATGCTGTCCCTCTCTAATAACACTATTAGAAAAGGACAGCAAACTTTAAGATAGCGTTCTGTCTCTTCCTAATAGTGTTATTAGTGTTAATAGTGTTATTAGAAAGAGACAGCATGCTCGATGTAGCGGAACACTTTTTAGCTCTACATGATTGACTGATCTTGCTTGCGTACTGCATGACTTACCCTACGGGGTTTGTTGACGGATATTAGAATTGTTTGCAATAGCTATACCTTCCTAACACTAACTCCGCAGTAAATACCTACCTAATTAGAATTATATACCTACCTGCCTTCAAGAAAATGGATTAGATATACCTTCCTACTACTAAAGCCACAGAGTTGGATAACATGCTAGTGTGAAAGTATGTAAACAAGTACTTATTTACGCACCTATGTTTGTTACACCTTCACGCAAAAACTACAAAACCACACACATTATCAGTAACCCATCCAAGAAATGACCGCGCCAGGCGTTGCTGACCCCGTATGACTTTGCTCACCAGGGATTGGAACATGTAACTCCACCCATTAGGTAGGTAGGTCCTGCAATTTAATCTTATCTTCACCTGTATGTATATGTAACTAGGTTCAAGTATTTCCAACGAAGCCCATTGGATCCGATTTGAGTACGGAATCTAAACTATTGAGTAGATAAGATAAGGTCCATTATATTGTTAGCTATTGATGGTAAATACCGTAGTGTAGATATTTTAGATAATAATTGTAAGTATCTAGGTAGGTAGAGTTAAAAAAATCTTGACGCTCAAGTCACTTTGCAAAAAAAGTCACCGAGAAATATTGTGACCCTCGCAATGATTGATGAATAATTGTAGCCAGGAACAAATTACAAAAAACATAATCCTTTCCTTGCAGCCGGGCAAAAAGTATTACACTAAAATCAATGTTGCGAAAGTACTCTGTCTGTTTGTTTGTAACGTTGTCCCACCTAAACATTGAACCAATTTTGATGAATTTTGGTATAGAGATAGATGGGATCTGGAAGAAGGACCACGCGGCTGAAATCGCGGGGTGCAGATAAAAGATGAAGACTTACCTATGAGGATTCAACGCATGCGCAGTGGTCGATAAAGATTTGTATCTGGCGACCGTTTTATTCAACTTGACAACTCCGAGCCCAACTGCCTTGAACCGCCAAAAGATGTCGTTGTCTTCGCCTCCCAAACCCCAGTACAAGTTCGAGAACCCGTTGACTTTCTTGAACATATATGATGGTATTGCTGATACACCGCCGAATAGAGTGCGGGATGTTATCCTGAAAGAGATTTTAAAGCTAAAGCTTATTTAGGTAGAAACTTGGTTCCGAACGCTGGTCTACCAGCACGTTGGTGCGTTGGTAGACAAGCGCTTGTAAGGTTAACAAGAGATGAGTAAAGTGCCTAAGCAGAGCGAGTACTTATTTTCATTCTTTCATATCATTAAGACAAAGTTAAAAGTCGCGACTACTCAACACGATTCTTCCACATTAATGTCATTAGTTAGTAAGCTCACTGATACTAAAGTATGAAGAATAAGAATAAGAAAGTTGTGCCGTAACAATGTTCAACAAACACTAAAAAATGGCAGACGGAGACTCGCCAACTCACAAAGTAGGCCACCGTAATTAAGCCGAGCAAATTACACCCAGAAGGCAATAGGGGCGTGAGAAGCTAAAGGATGGAGTGACCTCACTGGATTTTAAACCATCCTAGGTAATCCTGTGGAGCGGGCCAACTTATTGACATGTGGTGTCAATCCTACGAGCATTTCTGCTCTCGCGCCTCCACTCTTATCGGCCAATGAAGGCAAGCCAGAGGCGGGGGACGGCTTCCTCGTCAGTGTTCACTCCGACCAGTCAACTAGCAAGCAGGAGATGAGGAACGGTGACTTCTCCGGAGCACCTCGAGAAGCCGTGGGGTCGCTACTCCCAACAACTCCCCTCAAGGTGCCCTGCGGGCTTATTATTATTATATGTGGAAAAGCCTGAAATGAAAACTTACTTATTTTCCTGCCCACTCACAGTGCTACACATATGTTTTGGCACACTCGAACACGAGTACAGTATTCTGTCATCTAACGGCAGTAGGTCAACATCGTGGAACACAACACACTTCCATTTGCTCTGTATCTTCTGTGTTTCGAGGAAACCAGCATTTAGGAGTCGGCCCCTGTTAAAAAGGTCTGTTCCTGTCGAGGAAAGGTTGTAAAGGTGGTGGTGAAGGTGGTTGTGATGAATTAGTATCAAATGAAATCAAATATTTTAATCAATAAGACATGCACAATGATCGAATTTGAATCGCCATCAGTAATCTAGAGTGTGTCTTCAGAACGCAACCTCCAATGAGAAGAAAACGCAAGAAACTCATGGGTGATCTTGTTGGAAAGAGCCCGCTGTCGAGCTAGTTTAGTACGCATTTCTAGTCTACTACGACAACCTGTCATAGTAGACTAGAAATCCTCGAAATTTCAGTTTTGCTAAAATGACGTAGGTCTGGCGGCTCTGGGATCTTGGACTATACATCATATTACCAATTATCATAAAAAATATTCCATTTGAACGGACCGTGCTTTCTGCATACAGAAAAGCCCGTCCCTGCCGTAGCGCCCGTCCACGGCCCGTTTTAATGAGAATCATCAAGCTTGAAACAGAATCAGAAAGTTAAGTTTATTATAATATTTATTTACCTAATTGTTCAACCACAAATATTCGGTAATCAAGCTTCTGTTGTATCAGAAACGGATGGATATTGTAGAGAAATACTGAAAGCTGCTCAGCTCTATCCCTGTAGACCAGAAAGATCGTTTCTAAAGTTTTAAGGACTATATATTATACTTATGCGTCCCGTGGTTACAACCACGTAAGTCCCCATCCCTTGGAATATCGAGATCAAAATAGCCAAATAAGTTACTTTATGGTAGCCAAATGTTAGGTACTCCTCTATAGCTGTAGCTTTTTATTGGTGAAAGAATTTTTAAAATTGGTTAGAGTAGTTTCGGAGCCTATTCTTTAAAAACTTATTTTTTTACCTTTTCTTTAATCTTTCATCTTTAAAATATTAGAATCTATACAAAATCCAAGTCAAAGTCAAAGTATACTAAATAAATAAATAATGCACCACATTACACACAGCGGAATCTAGCCCCGAACTAAGCACTAGGCTTGTACTATTTGTACTAGACAACGGATAAGTACTACCTAACATATTAAACTTTTTATTTTGTAAATACATACTTAAGATACGTAGAGAACACCTAGACCGGAAACAAATATTTATTTTTAAACATACATACTTGAACCCGCGGGAATCGAATCACTAAACTTGACTACGAGTATACGTCTATAGTCAGTATATATAGTCCCCCTACCATGATCGTTTTCCGTTAATTTGTCGTCATTTTGTCGCTCAAAAAAAAACCGACTACTTTAAAACCACCGATATATTTTTTTTAAACTGCTTACTTTTTACAAGAAAGTTGTATCTAGTAACTGGAATGCGCACGTGGAACTTAAAAGCACAGAAAAAAAGGTCCGATCCGATGGTGAAGTTCTGTCCCTTTCTAATAGTGTTATTAAGAAAGAGACAGCATGCACAATGTATCGAACCACTTTTTAGCTATCCGTTCTAGTTATATAAATTCTTTGACTTTTTATTATTTACGACATAGCGGCGACTTAGCGACCATGGTAGGGCAGAGTATCTATGGTATAGAGTATAGATAGTATAGACTTTGAATCAATTTGATATTGTGGAACATTCGCTCAACTGATAAGCCAGTAATTAACTATTATCTACTTAATTAATTAGTAGGTACAGATTAATCAACATTTTGCAGGTTACTGCTCGTAAAATTTTATTACATAATCGATTGGCATTAGTACTGCATTATCTTAACGATTTCGACTGATAACTGTTTAAGGTAGGTGTTTGCGCTACGTAGGTATATTTTTGTGTAGCTTTGTCTTAATATTTTTTTTTTTATGTTAATTTCGAAATATCAGTGATGTGATTAATTATGTCGTTACTTACTTTCTTTCTTTTTTTTGTCGCTGTTAAAATTGATTTTCAATTGTGTAACAGTATATAGTTGGAAACTATTTTTGGCTAATTAAATACATATTTAATACCCATATCTTTATGTAAAATAAATAGCTGTAAGTTTCTTAAATAAACAAATAAATAACGCTTTGTGACAGTTCACTAGTTCTGCCGAGTGCCGACAGAACTACTCAACAGAACAAGTGGGAGTGGCTCTTTATAACAATCACCTATTCTGTAGTTATGTCAAATTGTCAATCGCCTATTTTGTAGTTTTGTCAAAGGAATTTCTCGTCGTGTGTCTTCATCGCGACTTTGGCTAAAAAGATGTAACATGGATATCCATTTAAACCGACAGTGGGTTGTTCTAGACGTCTAGGAGAACAACTTTTGTAAATTCGAAGTAGTTTTCGTAAAACTTAAGTTTAAAGTTGACTTGAAAATCAGCTGTTTCATAAGAGTTAGAGGTCATTGACCTTAAGTTGTCTTATTATTTCGTTTGGTCAACTACAATCAAAACTTTAATTGCCTTTATTTCTAAAAACAGCTGTTTTTCCAATTAAACATTACCTGGAAATTTAAAAAAAAGTTCGAATTTCCAAAAGTCGTAGAACAAAAGTTATTCACCTAGTCATCTAGAACAACTCTTTCGGCTTAAATGGGATCCTTGTTACATCTTATTGAATCTTACTAATATTATAAACGCGAAAGTTTGCAAGTATCTATGTACAGTACTGAACCGATTTCGATGAAACTTGGAATATAGGTAGCTTGAGACCTGAAATAACACAGGATTTTTATCCCGATAATCCCGCGGGACCGGGACTTACGCGGGTGAAACTGCGAGGCGCAGTAACTTAGTCTTGTTTATAAATATTACGTGCTTTGGTAGCGTCGTGGTATACCTACTATGACCATAGATAAATTATTGGGTTTCTATGACATAACCATAAAATAGGCGATAGTCACAAAAGACACCATGGCAGAGGCTCCATTTTTGAATCGCTCGTGACACTTCGAACGATTTAAATAGATTGATTTCTACTGATTTCTTTTTGATGCCGCGCCGCGCCGCCGGTATAGTTTACCTATGTGAATTGCATGTGGCTTGTCTGCGACATAGAGAATCGGGCAGCGGGTCTTCGCTCGCTGCCTAATTCTCTTATTTATTTTATTCTTACCTTGACGATTCAACTAGGTAAGTATGTTACAAAGAACCAAGTCCCAGGACTTAGTGGTAGTTTAGCTGTAACTTACCGATAGGGAACAATAATGACAACTTGGTGCTTAGCCCGGCACGTCCGTGGCCTGTGGGAACCTCCCATCATGACGTTCGGAATTCTTTGCTCCGTGTTCAGTGTGAGGTTGACGTTTGTTATTAGTGTTACTGAAATTATATGTAATAATTGGTACATATACCTAGTGCCTACTAGAGCAAATGTATATATTTCTATTTACATACAACACAACCTATTTTTATTAATTTCTTCTATGGTTTTTGCGATTTTGCATTATAATACACTTTATTTACCGGGTTTAATCGCGTTTTATTCATGATTTTAAACGACCGTGCTTTCACCAACTTTACAGTCGGCTTTTTCAATGTTGACAACCTTAAAAAGCCAACCAAAATAAAAATCTAGTTTGTTTTACATGAGCCAAACTTAAATACCTATACTTCTTTTTATTCTGTTTTTAGTATTTGTTATTACAGCGGCTACTAATAATATTGTTTTAGCGGATAATATTGTTTTTCTTTTTAGATAGATTATTCATGAATTTGCCCTCTTCATCACAGAATACACAATAGTATGCCTTTACCCTGATACTCTGATACCAGCAGGCCTTCATACGTCGCCGAGATTAATATCCAGGTAAGGTTTTATATCGGTGATGCCGCTGTATCTAGATTAGGAATTGGCTTAGAACTCTATTGGACCAAACTGACGGTTTTCCAAATAATTACCAAAAAAAATTATGATTTACACAATTGTTTGTTAAATATTGTTAAGGCAGGAGGCGGCGTAATAATCATCCCAGTAGCCGATGCAGTACCTACCTCACATCACTAGCACAAGTTGTTTTTTTATCCGTAGATTTCCCAATAGTTCTATCTGACCGGTGGTTGTCCTTGGCTGCATTTTATAATGCAGACAGGAATAATCGCCGGCTTGGTGTCCACTTTATAGTAGTAAGTTATTGAGTAAAATTGTGATTTTGGGCCTCTATGTGTCTGGTTCAGCTCCACGCAACACACAGCGCCATCTAGCCCCGTGGTAAGCTGCTAAGCTTGTGTTACGGTGACTAGACAACGGATATACTACTTATATTTATTTTTCTGATGTAAATTCATAAATATTATGCATAGAAATACGCCCAGACCAGATACAATTATTTATTTTAAGCATAAAATATTTGCACCCAGCGGGAATCGAACCCGCAGCCTTCTGTATTGCAGCCAAGCGTTCGCTCGATGCGCCACATAGGTCGTCAAATATACTAGACGTAAAACAGACAATAATAATTCAATCAAGCCGCTAAAGAAAGACAGTTGAATGTATCTTACCATTTCCGCTATGTGTAATCACACAACTTCCCTGATCTTGCCTCGTTTTGCCATTCGGAGGCATCACTGGAATAAAGTTTTCATTTGAGTGATTTCTTGATGTGTCGTTATCGAGGCGCAGCACAGGCTTTGGAGGTACCGGTACATCTAATCAAATAATCATTGTAACGCATCAAGTAACGAAGCCTTTGGTGTTAGTTGCTATTACATGCAGAAACCGCTGATCCGATTGCGGTGAAACTCAGTATGTAAATAACTGAAGACCTGGATTAACATATAGGCTACTTATTGTGGCGATGAGGGATCGCCACAATAAGTATCGGCCCTGCGGGATCGAGCCTTACGTAGGTGAAAATATGTGAAGGAAATGATTACGAGTAATTTGGCTCTTTCTTCACAAAAAAACTCAAAAGAAAATTGAGTTTAACACCGAATATTATATTAGATTCATTGTAATTCAATTTGATTTAATTTTAACTATTTTCGATTTGATAATTCAATTAAATTTCAATTGTTTAATGATAAATAAGTAAAAACGCTATTATTGTAGTAATACTGATGTCAGCTGTGCCTAATGTTTGCCTGGGTGAGGGGGTCCTGGTGATCTGTAATACAGGTATCTACATGATGCCATTTTTTTTTTTTTTTTTTTAACTAGGTGAATCGCCTTAAGACCTTCAGGCCGCTCCCGGGGGAGAGCGGCCCGGTGTGTGGGGGTCCCTCTGGCCTGGGGCCGTGTTTCGGCCAGAGGTTTACCCACTAAACCCCTCGGTGTCCAGCGCTCCGCAATTGCTAGAGCCCACCGGAATTCCTCTCGGAGGTTCATCGGTGAGCCCCAGCGGCATCTACATGATGCCTACCTCAGACACTAGCTTCCTCTACTAAGTCATATTTCTTATCGTCAGTGTTCTATGTATAAGTTGTATTTGAGGAAGAAATAAATAAATTTATTATTATTATTATTCACATGGGCATTTAGACTAGAGTCCTAAGGACGCAAGCAAATAAACTTTTGAATTAAACTTTCTAAAACTAGCTTCACCCCGCGGTTTCTCCCACGTAAGCCCCGATCCCGCGAGAATATAAGGATGTGTTATACATATTTTATAAACCTTCTTAGTGAATCACTCTATCTACTAAAAACCGCATCTCAAACCATGGTGAGTCCTAAGACATGTCGATTTCCTCCCGAAGCTTTCCTTCACCGTAAGAGCGATTTTATTGGGAGTTTACTTACCGAATACATGTTTTCGCATGAACTTCTGTGCTTCATTAAATTTCTCCAGGTCTTCTTTGGTCGGTTGCGAGACATTGAATATCTGATTCATTACAGGCACTTTCTCTGAAAAATAATAAATCACTAATTATAGATGTGTAACTTTTTGAAAAAGTGTTTTGTTTTATCTATACTAATATTATAAAGCTGAAGAGTTTGTTTGATTGTTTGTTTGTTTGTTTGAACACGCTAATCTCAAGAACTGCTGGATCGATTTGAAAAATTCTTTTTGTGTTTGATAGTCCATTTATCGAGGAAGGTTATAGGCTACTTTTGATCCCGATATTCTTACGGGGTCGGGACTTACGAGGGTAAATTCCGCGGGACGCAGCTATAAAACCAAAAGTCGTGTTAGTTACACTATTTATATCTCAAGAACGGCGGAACCGATAGGAATGAAATTTGGTACAGGGTTAGTATAGGGGTTTAAATAAAATATAGGGTACTTTAAATGATTGTACGGGTTAAGCAACGCTTGGCGTGACACATATTATAAGTGATGGGTCAACAAGAACGATCGCACTAATTAGAATGAAATTTGGTACAGGGATTACTTTAAGAGTATAAATACGATACTTTAAATGATCGTACGGGTAAAGCAACGCTTGGTATGACATACGTGATGGGTAAAAATGACGGTTAAACCGATTTGAACGAAATTTGGTACAGGGATAGTTTAGTGGTTGAAATAAGATATAGGGTACCTACTTTGAATAATCATACGGGTTGAGCAACGCTTGGTATGACATACGTGATGCGTCACATACGTTACGGGATAGTAATTTATGCGAGTGAAACCGCGGGGCACAGCTAGTTACTTATATTCTTCGACCGTTCATCATCGTCCATATAACCACTTCATATTTTTTGCCTTTATAGTATAAATCATTATAGCAGCGTTATTTATTTATTTATTAGGAAGTTCAACAGCTATACATATACACTTATAAAACATATGGTAACAATAGGAAGCCAATTACAGAACTTCACGAACAGGAACCGATTTAAACAGAAGAACCTTAAGTGCAACAAAAAAAAATCAAATTAACACTTCACATTAAGAAGAAACAAAAAATAAATAAATTAGGCCTAATCAAATCCAGGATCAAAGAAAATATAACTTAGCCGCCGTCTTGCCAATGCTACGCTAGTTATGTAGCTAATGTTAAAACTAAGTATGTGTTACAGCTATTATGCAGACAGCTATACAGATATCTGCATGCCTAGTTTCGTCGCAATCGGTTCAGTAGTTTATGCGTGTACCACATAATAAACAAAAGTTACAAAGGCATTTCGCCTCGCTACTTTCCGCTCCCTTGAACTCTTCTGTGAGCGTGGTCCTTAATATACCCTTTGTCCTAGGTGTTTTTGATTTTTGTTTTTTTGGAGTTTGGGTCCGACGGGACCACCGGCCGCTGGAGGAACTCCAACGAGCTCCAGGAACCGTGGAGCGCTGGACACCGAGGGGTTTAGTGGGTAAACTTCAGGCCGCCCACCATTTCAGGCCAGAGGCAACCCCACACACTGAGCAGCTCTCCCCCGGAAGCGGCATGATGGTCTTAAGGAGACCATCATGCCGCTTCCTGGTCTTTCATAGTCTTAAGGAGTCTAAAAAAACGGTTACCTGTAACAACATCAGCTCTTTTCTTCGGAAATATCTCGAAGAAGGCAAGTTTTTGGGGTTTCCTCTCCTCTTTAAAATAGAACATGTAGAAAATGATGGGCAACATGAGGAGTATTATGACGCAGGGTTTGCTGAAGTTCTTCGTCTTGGGTTTGTCGAGGCAATCTTGAAGTTTGAGCGGCACTTTGTCTTCGTCTTTTCCACATCCTGTGTATTTTTTTATAACAATATAGAAATAGGGCCCAAATACCTACTAGTTGTGCCCCGCGGTTTCACTCCCAATACCCGCGGTAATAAGGGGATAAATCCGTAGGTAGTTTTGGTTGAAGGAGTATATTATGATAAACATAAGTACTTACATGTTTACTTACTATTGATCAACAAACAAATTTACAAAACAAATTTCACATTTATGACCGCAACTACTTATCGATAAGGCCAACTATTGTGCGACTTTGGGTTAAAATTTTCCATTTTATTGCTGACTAGCTGTACCCCGCGGATTCACCCGCTTACGTCCCGGCCCCGGAACATTGGCTGTTTATTTTCCAAATTTTACCTATATCTAATTCTAATAACTAACGCGAACTGATATGACTATCGTCTATTCTGTGTTTATTGTCTAAGGAATTCGCGATGCTACAGCGACGCAATTTCTTCGCGACTTATCAATGCGCGTCAGACAGAGCGAGGCGTAGAACGAGATCAGCAAGATGAGCACAGTTTGGCTATAACCCTTATTAGAATACTAGGACTGAGAGTCAAAACTACAAGAAAATAGTATTTTCCTATGGGCCAGGTATATTAAGTTTTATCAAAATATGCTTAGGTAGAACAGAATAGTTACATTAATAGCCAAGAGTTTCAGAACTCAAACTAACACATAAATAAAACTAAATTAGGAGGTAGGTAATTATTATTTAAACAAATAGATTTTAAATTATCTCACTCTTAAAAGCTCGTCGTAAATAGTAAAATTTTAACCGTCTGAACGACAACGACCAAAACATAGTAGTGTCCAACTGCAAATGAGATGCAAATAAGTGGTATTCAACTAAGATTTCATAAACAAAGGATGTTGCAAATACCATGGAAATATCAACTCTTCAAATATGTAGGGAAGTCTATATAGATTTTTCATTGGTTTTCGCGATACTGATGTGATATTCAACTCATTTTTTTATTGTATTGAGATAAAACATCTCAGTTTACCAGTGATTAGGAAGTTGACATCTTGAAGATCTGAAAACGTCGGTTAATATATTTTTATAAAAAACCCACATCAAAATAGCTTCATCCGTTTAGGAGACATCATGCTTAGACAGATACTTAAACCCCTCAGACTTATAACACCTCTCTTATGCGTCGGGGGTTAAAAACCTAAAAATTAGTTTAATTTTAAACGTAGCTAGACAACAATACTTTCGGTTTCGTAGCGGGCTAAGCGCGAGCCACAGAACACTATTACCACGCGCGAGCTGTAGTGAGTTCGAATTTTATTTCAACTTTTTAAAGGTGTGTGAGAAAACCATTTGACTTTGGAACTGCTGAAGCTCGTCTGTCAGAATCGAGTTTGAAATGCTTCAATGTCAAGAGATCATAAACCTTCTAGTCTCTTTTATGTAACTTGTCTAAATTCTTTGTTCCATTTCATGAAAAATGAGGAAATAGGAACATGAATGCAGGTAGGTAGGTTGAAATTCGAACACAGATCCCTGTTATGCACATTGTGAGCTGCAAAAGCGAAGATTGCATTGTCTTAGTACCAAACTGCTAGCTCTAGCACAATCCAACGTATTCGATTGTTCCCCGGAATGAATTCCAGTCATCTAACAAGAGAATGGGGTTTCGGAAACTAGTAAGGTAGGTACGGCAAGGGTACGACCGACCCAAATGTCAACGATTTAAACAGGTCATTAATAGGAGACTAGAAGGTTAATGGTTGCTTGACAGTGAAACTTTTCAAACTATGCTCTTTCGGCCGAGCTTCATCAGTTCCAAAGTCAAATTGTCAGGGAAATTACTCATACACCTTTAAAAAAGTCTGCTCATTTTAATGTTTTAGTATCCCCAATATCTATGATATAATCTAAGGGCACGACGTTTAAATCACTCTTTATTCACTTTCTAACCACAAGCTCTGTCTTTAATAGTGCTCCCTCACACATCGCGTGTAATGAAACATTATAGGAGGGCTATTACGAAACGTACCGACCGACCGAACATCAAGTAGTTAATGTTCGTTTTGAACCAATAATTCTCAATATACCTATTCTTTGTGTTTTCGTCTGGAACGTAGGTAAAGTAATTATTGGTTCAGAACGAACATTAACTACCTACCTACCGATATTTGGCCGGTCGGTCGGTACATTTCGTAATAGCCCTCCAGGTTCGAGCATTACATACATCGCGCACCTTATGAGTCGAACCAATAATGTTAACATTAAAAGTGAATGTTTGCGGTGAGGGAGCACCTTAATGAGACTCGTACCTTACTAGTTATAAATGTTTTCAGGTTTAAACTATTTGCTACTACACGAAGACGTTCAAATATAGTTACATATTAATGTTCATTGATCAAAAACGATTGTTCACTTAACTTATGGTAGACATCAGTGGCATTCACAACTCTGTGATGCGCTACAGGTGCTATGTGCAAAGAGATTACTAATTTATGGATATAAATAAAAGTTGAATACAAAATGGAGCCTTTATTTAATCAACATTAATAATATTAAATGTAAACTAAGCACATTAAATTAAAGAGGAAATCACCATTTTTATTACAGAAACACTTTACGAACTTCTTCGATCATATTCAGAGCCGTGAATTTCTGCACTTTATTTAGAAGCTTACAAATTATTGGATCAATCACGAACTTCGAGACATAGATATCCCCTTCGTCAGTGTCTACTTCTAAGCGTTTCATTACGGCTTCTACTTGTTCTATATAAGGTGTTTTTTTCACCTCAGGAATTAAAACAAAATGCCACGGTAAACAAGCTTTCAGCACGTTCCATATTACATTTTGGCTGACTGAATAAGCATAGTCAGGTTCTGGTACAATCTCAGGTTTCTGTTCTTCCTCCACCATTTCAATTTCTGGATGTTTTTCGTCATCTATTTCTTCTTCGCAAGGCCTACAAATATAGGTGGTTTTGATATTTGACTCCGATTTAGTGACTTTTGTTTTACTACTATTGTCCTTTTGTGATGTAGGTTGTCTAGCACTCTGAGACTGAGGTTCTGTTTTCTTAGATTTCGCGGCGGCTCCTTTAACTTTTTTGCCTTTTTTCTCTTCTGGAGGTGGTTCAGTATACGGAATATCTACTACACTCGTACCTTCACATATATTCATAACGTTTGTTATTACTTTATCTAGAAATTGTTGAGTACATTTTAATGCACACGCTAAGCAAGCATCTTTGTACTGCTTGTCTTTTATCAATTTGCAAACTATCTCTTCGCATTCTTCGAATACGTAGCTAGTCCGTTTACCAACTGCCATTGACAAAGCAGTGGTAAAACCTTCAATAGGATTAGCTGCCTTACAAAACGCCAACAGAAAAGCAGAGTAATTAGTGTAATTTTGCTCAACCTCAAAAAGTTCAAATAAGAAGTGTTTTACCAATGTTTTTCTGAGCTGTGCATATTTATCGTCTGCGTCAAAATCCTCGTCGAACCAAAATTCTTGGGCTAGAAAGTTATCTCTGGATATGAGTTCTGATGACGTTACATCAAAACATCTAAAATGTCTACGTAATTGTAACAGTTCATGTACTGTGGGGAAACGTATGTTCAAACAATAAATAAGAAAATCTCTCCAGTCGACATACACAGTCTCCCCAAACAGTTGTAAAACTAATTTTGGTATCTGTTCTAGATCAACACGCGTCCACATTTCTGGAAACACTGCTCCTTCACAGCATTCTTTACCAAATAAAATAAAATCTTGAAGAATATAAATGAAAGATTGCTGCAACGCAATACCAGTTGGAGCAACGATTTTAAGTTGTGTTCGTAATCGAGCCAGTTGTCCAACTTTGAATTCAAAATCATTGACCATTTCAGTGATTTCTCCAGAATTTGAAGGCGCTTCTAGAGATGCGAATTGTAAAAGATTAGGATCGATAACAAAATTATCATGCTCAAGAAATAAAGTTTCCTGAATTTTTCTTCCATCTTCAATAGCCATTTGAAAGTATTTGCACAGACGGTCGACAGATTTTATTTCATTTAAATAATATGAATTGATATTATTCTGTATCTCAGTAAAGGTATTATAAATCTGATCGTTAAATAATTTCATATCCCGATAACATTTGTATTGCAGAGCTAGCAAACGAAGGTTGGCTCTATACATTTCGCCACTGATACCCATTGACCACTCTTCGACACATTTTAAAGCATTTTGTTTCCACAATTCCTCAAGATTAACTGATTCTTGGGAATTATTTTCGTCTTTCTTTTTAATGGATGGAACGAATTTAGAGATATCATTTAATTCTTTACTAATCACTGATTTATAATGATCATTGGCTTCTTTTATAACTTTTACAGCAAACTTTACATTGTTGTCAATAAACATGTTGAAAGGGTTGTTACTGAAATCAATATTGATGTTTTTTAGTTGTAATTCCTGAAACGCTAATCTTAGCTGTCGAAATAGTTTATCTTCTCCGCCGCCTTTCTTGCTTCCAGATGTTTCATCTGATTCCCTGTGTATTTTTGTAAGGTCTTTGGATACGGTTCTGTCGTTTGGTGGCATTTTTTTTATCATGGTGAAGTAAAAGTCATGTAAGGCTTGACAAGTTAGCAAAGATCTGAAAGATAATGAAGTATAAGTAGATTTATATTAAATTGTAATATTTTAGTTGTATGAAGTCATCATCAAGGCTTTGTAGTCATTTACTTCTTTGCTATCTCTAAGGCTATTTGAACGGAAGGCAATTAGCGTTTTCTTTGTTATCGAAAAAATTTAACATATTGTCTATCACTGGAGTTTTGCTTTCAATTTACTAGCACCGCATAGAAATGAAAATACGTTACATAATTTCAAATACTAGAAACTGATATCTGCAATGTTCAGGAGACTTAGTACAAGATTGTGGAATGTGCTGGTGTACCAAACGTGCATATTGAGTAATATTTGTGCGGAGCGGCGGAGGCTTGGACATCGTATGCTAAACAAGAATGGAAGCTCAATAACTTTCAAGTTGTTTTTGAAAAATATTGGCTGTTACATACATTTAACTTAAGGGGTGCTTAAATAATTGAACAGCTTCTAGATTTAAAATGAGTACTACCAACGGGATTTTTTGCGTTTGAGAGCTACTTAATTATTTGAGTAGAACTCAAAATTATAATTAGAGGGTGCTTGAACTGGCAAAACTGTTAAGCCCTATGACTATACTTTGATCAATACCGCGGTACCGCTTCTTGGGAAGGCGCGCGGCGACACGGCGGGGAGCATCGGCTGTTGCGCTTTATCAGTCCGCTGTCAACGCTCACGGCGCGGGCGGTCCCGGCCCCCACTACGTCGTGCCTTCCTAAGGAGCGGTACAGCGGTATTGGTAAGAAAAATCTACATATCATAGTTTAGATATTTCTTTGGTTTTCGCGATGGTGAGTTATTAAGTATTTTCTGGTATTAATCACGTATTGCTTTTATAATCGTTTATAAAATTAGTGAATAGAATTTTAAAAAAAGTTTTTTATTAAATTCTAGTTTCACTCACCTATTTAATTCAGTTTGCATACAGGAAATATAAGTGTTAACCATTGTTGTAAGTTCTTCCATAACCCAATTTTCATGGATAAGAGCTTGTCTTTGTTGTTCAGCGAACAGTTTCCTTTCGTCACAAATTCGGTACAAACTACCCTGAAGCTCTTTTACCCGGCAATGCCATTCATTTTTAGCTGAATGAATATGACGCCAATCATTCTCAAATTCATTGTACTCTCTTTGGAATTTACTTACCAAATCCTGTTTTTTAGATGGCATTGTTATAATTTGCTCCATTTTATCTTTAAGAAATCTAGTATACGGAACTAAGCAGTTCATTTGTAATCTTTTTCCAAAAAACAGTTGTTGCATATCGTGGACATAGATTTTCTCTATTTCTTCCCAGCAAGAAGCCAGAGCTATTCCAATAATTTCGGCAATAGGTAGTTCTCCATAATCCCAGTCTTCTTCACCAGCTAACAAATGCGTCTCTTCTAAACTATTCGTTGTGTGAGAATCTTCTTCTTCGCCCAATTTTTCTTGTAACGAATGAATAGGAATCACATCATCTACTACTTCTTCTACGTCATCAACAGCTTCTTTTACGACTTCCAATTCATTATTTATTGAAGTTTTGCTAATTAATTTTGAGCCATTACGGTGTAAATTGTTTTTGGATTTCGTTGTAGACACCTCTGGTTTGATAATTTTATTCTTTATGCGTTTGTCATCAGTACTCGGAAAAACTAATTCACTTAGAACATGTTCCCCAAATAATTTATCATATGATTTTACTGGCATTAAATAATCGCCAATAATGTACTGACAGAGATGCGCAAGGAATTCTTTTTCTATAAATTCATAGTACAAACTATAATTAATGCCTAAAGCAGCATAAAAACGTTCGATGAAATCTGAATTTTCCTCATCCAGGTCCCAGATAACAAACTCTTGAAGTATGTCTTCAGTTTCTTTTAAATGTATGTAAGCAGTAAAGTAACTTACAAATGGTTTTTCTATTCGTTTTTTGTGAGGATCGTTAACCAGTTTTGATACTCTTATATGTTTGTAAATGTCTTTTTCCTTTTTTCGATGTTTTGCTATACTCTCTTCCAAATAAATTTCATCTCTGGCATCTAGCTCTGTTTCATCAGGAGGAGCACGGCCAGTAAAAGTTTCTTCTAATATTTGAGCCTCTCTGTAGGTATTCGGATAGTTAATAATTACAAACCCATTTATATCCGATTTGTCTCTGATGTATTCAACGATCATCGCCGCCAATAGATGATCAGTTAAAGAATCACCAAAGTTTAAGGTTTGATAGGCGTATTGTCCAAGACTTGCCGCAGTTGAAAGTGCAATTTCCTCCTCAGGCAGAGCCTTAGGGGTCTGAGTTTGTTTTGTGTTTGGCGGTATAGGCCCCAAATTATATGCTGGATCACTATTTTTGCTGGCAATATCATCTTCAGTTTTCATTGCTTTTAATAAATCTTTGTGTTCCTCGTCTTCGTTTGGTTGAGCTGCTAAAATAAACTTATCAATTGATAATTCTATGTCGACACACCCTATCATTTCTAACTTAAATTGCTTTAAACAGTGGTTAACACACGATTCAAGTCTCACTACTTGTATTTTCCTTTCATTTAATAGGATTTGCATCGGTAAAGATATCGACCTATCTGGTAGTCCACGTATTATAACTTTAGCTGAATACTCTGGGAGACCTGCTGGGGGTCTTGGTGGAGGATACGGATACTTTATTTCTAGCAGAGTGTAAACTAGATGTCCTAGAATGCGTGTTCCTAAATATTCATACTTTCTTTCTTCAGACTCAGGGTCATAGTTCGGAATCAATAAATCCAAAGTCCAAGGGTATGAATAATTGTGATACTCTTTAAACTCTGTATCATTCAAGGCGTCTTGGCGTTCTAATTCGAGCCTCACGATTTCTTCTTCTTCTTCAGGAGTCGGTTGCTCCTCCATGCCTTGTTCTTTGAGGATGTCTTCCATTGGATCAAGGATATCAAATATAGGTTGCTGTTTATAATACAAACTTTTCCATTCATGAATGAAATGATCTGGAATGTCGTCACCAATCAATCTTGTAAAGTATGCATATTTTGTAGCGTAATCAACTATTGATTGCATGGTCTCATAACAAATTTCATAGTAGTGTTGCCGTTTTCTTCTCATTTTTTCGGCATATAACCTCTTATGGAGCATATTTTGACGATGTTTTTCAAAATCTATTTCAGTTAATTCTAAATTAATTCGTTCCTTCACATTGTCCAAAAACTGACTGAATTGCTGTTCTCTTTGTTTTGCAAATTCTTTTTCTCCATGTGATCTATTATTTGCAAGATTTCTCGCTTGTTGTTTCGTTTCCATTATCTGAGTACATAATTGTTTTTCGAATTGGGAAAGTTTCATAACTTTCTGGGCTAGACCGGCATCTAGTCTAGATTCTTCTTCAGCAATAGATAGATCCCACAAAGAGCCACTAAGAACGTTTCTTACTTGTGTCTGAAACTCCTCGGAATCAGCTTTCTTGTGCATTTTTGTGTATAAATTATCCATATAGTTTTTGGCTGACTCGGCGTCTACTATCGATTTTCTATGTTCAGCATTTTTGTCATCCATTTCAAGTAGTTGTTCGTAGGTATAATTCTGAAACTTACAAGGATACCGCAAAGCAAACGTTTCCATGTCCTCTCTTTCTTTATTAGTCAGATTCTCAGATGCGGTAGGTTTATATTGCATAGTAATGTTGTCATTTTCAATTCTAGCAAGCGTTTTTGAATATCTATGCCGTATGTAATCGTAAGTATCTTTTACCTGCTTAGCTTTCTTTCTTTGCCATTCAACAAACTGTCTCTCGTTAAGTAAAGGTCTAGAAAGATCGTCAACAAACGATTCTTGTTCCTCTTCAACTTTATCGACTCTGAACCTGTGTCCTATTTTATCTACCAGTCGTGAGACCATTTTCCTTTCTCGTTTTATGAAATTGGTTCTGTCTCTTTTATCTAGATGTAAAAAAATCTGGTAGAAAAGGCGGAGTAGAGGGGAACCTTGGCCTTCCATGATATTTACAAGATCTGTCTCGGTTATATGAACGTCAATTTCACCGAGCCATTCGGTGAGGTATTTCCAGTTATTCTTAATGTCTTCGCGGGCATTGCTAGATCGGATCAGAAAGTATTTCTCTTCATTTATAACGTTGTAACTATGAAGGACGCATGCCAGGATGTAGCCATTCTTCATCATTTCTCCAAATTCTTCAGGCTCCCACTTTATAGGCCGTTGCAGTCTTTCCGTAAGCCATTCTTTTAAAATTTCTGCCATATTTATATGAATTGTTTTATACAAACATTAAAATTATTTGTTATCTACAAATAAATATTACGAATTTTAAGTATTGCGATAAAATTTAATACGAAATTGTCAGGAAAATGAAATTGACATTGATTTGATTAATTAAAATATGTAGGTATAATGAAGTTCATTACAAAAGAACAGAGACAAGAGAGAGAGTCGCTTTCTTTGAGTATCCATAAGCAAGCTAATGTATACCTACTCTAAAACTATGAAAACAAGTCCAGTAGTCTCGGAGCACAGCTACTTTAACAGTCGGTCGGGACCATAAAGTTACACTATACTATAGCAAACTATAGAGCGCTGGTATGCGAGTATGAACTGTAAGACCCGGTATGGACTGGACAGAATGGACTTAGGAAATAAACAGGACTGATTAGTTGAACATTTTGCCTTACAATAGACAGAGGCTAATCCGAGCCGAATGAGATAGCAATCGACGATGTAGTGTGTCTCGTTCTTTCATCTTGCCAGCCTACAAAAATTATTATATTTAAAAAAAAACATTAAAAGAGGTTGCAGTTATTGTACGGCCAGATAAAGCACGACCCGATAATGTCAGTTAATTGGACGCCAGGGTCTCGTTTTAACACTTCGTACAAATTGTATGGGATGTAAACAAGACGAATATCCTGGCTTCCATTTAACAGGTCGTATATTATCGGGTCGTGTAATACGTGGTCGTCAAATACATTATTGGCTCCCATTTCCTTTTTAATGTTTTAATGGTAACCCATGCCAGTGTCATGGCGGCATCATGGCAGTAAAATATTAGTTTTTTTAAATTATAAAATCGCTGCGTTAAATTCTATAAAATGGTGAAAACGGGTTGCGTTTTTACTTGTACAAGTGCATCATATTATGGTGGTTGCAATATAAATCATTTCATAGGTAAGCCAAAATATGTTTATTATTGTATTCTACAAATGTTTTGTTCTATTACAAGAATTTATGGTGACTATGATTTTTGTATTTTTGTATTGAGTTCGGGTAAGTTTTTTTTTACTGTAATTTTATTATTTCAGCTTTCCGAAAAATGAACAAATACGACAAAAATGACTCAGCAGTATGGATGTGAAGTAGAAAATTACCAAAAAATCAGTCGTATGCAGTCGTCACTTCGATCTTTCCTGCTTTTACTCCCGTCGATTATTGAAAACCGATGAATACCAACAATTCCGCTGATGGTACGAATACTGTTAGATATTTTACTACTTACCTGCTGAACATGAGTGAATAATAAGTAATTAGTCAAAAAGTTTTATTTTTGAAATTTCCTCTAGCTTTACATTTGATGAATTTTGAGGGAAGTACTATATAAAATTTAACGTAATTGACCGTCATGTCTGTTAAAATTTGATTTCGTCAGTCAGTATGTAGTATGTGTCTTTGTGTGTATGTATTTTCCTTCTTCTTCTGCTGCTGCTTCACACCAAAGAAAATTAATTTAATTTCTTCTTTCTTCGAACCTGAGCCTCTTGCATGACGGGCGAGAGCGCTAATCTTTGCCTCACGGGAACCCGTCGTGATACGGTGATTTTTGATGATACATTTCTTTTTGTAAAATATTTATACTTATTAATCAAAGTGTTCTAAAATTAATAAGCATACTATAACAATTAATAAAACTGTTTTATACCGTGTCCTTTTGTATTATTTCATTAATCCTTAAAGAGCGTCTATTGCTAATGGAAATCTTCAATTTGCCAACAGAGACTGAGACGTAAGTCTCAGTAATATTATAAACGCAAAAGTTTGTATGTATGTCTGTGACTTTGTTACTCAATCGCGCAAAAACTACTAAACCAATTGCAATGAAACTTGAATATAGGTAGCTGAAAACCTATAATAACACATAGGCTATCCCGATAATCTCGCGGTAACGGTACTTACGTGGGGGAAACCGCAGGGCGCAGCTAGTAAATAATACAATTGCACTTGCATTATTAAATCTAACATCTGTCACATAAAAAAATCTTATTGTCACCCTATTAGAAAATGACACAAGTCCTTTGCTACAACCATCTTGCTCAGCTCGTTTTTATTCTCACAGTTTTTCCTCCAGTTATTTATCTTACCTCCATGCTGGACAGTCAAAAATGACAAAAACGATGTCATCAGCAAAGAGTAGTATAATAGTACGGAAAAAGAGTGCCCTCTTTCGGTGAATTTGTGTCAACAAGCGTAACTACCGACATCTGATTGTTGATTCCCGAGGGGAGGAGGGCGAGGGGCACGGGGTAGGGGGAGGGGTATAGAACTCTCCTCCTCTTCGGCTTATGAAGCGCTTGAAATTATTTTAGGCAAACTTTAAAGTTTGCACTAAAAATTATATTAAAAATAAAACGATTTTAATAAATTCTGGTTCTTTATTTAGGTATTTGAGTCACAACGTTAGCATTTTGGTTAAAATATAAATTTTTCACTCAACTTCATATTTCTCAATAAAAACACCACTAATAGCACAAAAAATTGAATCAAGAGAAAGGCAAAGGAGCTGAGGCTCAACTTGACGCACCTTCTGGATTTTTCACAGCTGGACAATACTAAAATAATACGGAAAACAACAAAAATAAAAATATTGCCTCATGCTTTGTCAAATGTTTCAATGACAGGTCTTTTATAAGGATGGGGTAGGTGCTTAATCGGTAATAGACCTATTCGATTATTGATTATTGTTCTTTTAGACTTTGAATCGATAATTACATGTTTATTTGAAAAAAACAAGTGCGTACCTTGTCCGGCCACGCGCAGTGTAGGGTTTCGTAGGTTTAAAAAATATCAGAGTTTACAATCTGGAAAGTCTTTAAAACTAACACTTACCTTATCCAGTACCTAAGTAATATTTAACAAAGGAATTTGTTCGAAATTTAGCTTTTTATTTCTTTCAAATACAAGTACTCGTAAATTTGAAAAGATAGCTCAGCTGTGATAATTTTCCTTTAAACTTCATTATATTTACTACAATTGTGAATACTTATAATAACGTATCCAATTATAAACGATTGGCTGTAAGAGGGGGGTACACAAAACTCTAAAAACTAAAACTCCAAAACACTTTAAAGCTCAATATTTCAAAAACGGAACCCTAAACTAAAAAATTGTCTATGAAAACTCACAATGATTTTTAAGAGCTATTCAACCATACCCAACACGATGGAAAAAGCAAGAAAGAAAAAATCAACCCCCATGTTACATGTACATTGTAGCACTTTTTTGGCTTAACCATTATGTATACTAAGTGTATACCCATGCAAAATTTCAGCTTCTTAGTACTAACCGTCTCTGAGCAGAGCCGCGGACGGACGGACGGACATGACGAAACTATAAGGGTTTCTTGTAGACTACGAAACCCTAAAAAAGATGTAAAGCTCTAGCTAGATACTTTAGGTGGCCATTGTGCTTCTTGAGAAGCTGCCGCGATTTCGAAAAGTTTTGATGCGAAACATCAAAGGCAAGGGTAACCTGATTGTTGGCGTGGCGAAACAGGCCATGATGACGTTCCGCCACGCTACTAAAGACAATATTGATATTTTTTGTATTTATTTTTAAATATTCAGCATAATTGACAAAAATATTATATTTTTTCTAATTATTTTGAACTTTTTTTTAATTCATAACGATTTTCAATAGTCTGTGGGTTTTCCCTTCCCTCGAGTGGACGGTGCCCGTCTATCAAATGAGTCAGTCAGTAAAACAGTATTTTAATTCACTGTTTTACTGACTGTGTCATTTTGGCCATCTCTGTTATGAAGCCGGAACTTGGAAATTAAATGTCAACTTATTATTATTATTTCTTATCGGTTGTGAACCGATTATGGCCATTAGGAAATTAGCCAGTGTCATGTATTTTAATATATTATGCAAGTTATTTGCATCGAAACAGTCAAGTCGTCATAGTTAAAGTCAAGTGTAGGGAATCATTTGTAAACACGGCGGCCATTTACAAACAATCTTCACGGAGCCTTGGAGACAACACTAAGTCAATGTTTTGCACCGATTTTCACTTTCATTCCACTTGTACACCTTCACGAAACTAAATTGATTAATATGCCCCCGAAATTAAACAATTTGCACGCATATGAACTAGGTTTCACAAAAATGAAAATTTAGCACCACATCTCCTCAACGAGTTCCCGCCAAGACTCAAATGTCAACTTAATGTGAATTCAATTACGTCAAATTCAATTTTAAACGTCAAACTCTACGAAGTGTCCTCCGCCTGGTCATCAGTCACCTAGGGCAAAGAGTAATATAATAATACGGAAAAAGAGTGCCCTCTTTTGGTGAATTTGTGTCAACAAGCGTAACTACTGACATCTGATTATTGATTCTCGGAACGGAGGGGGAGGGGTACGGGATAGGGGGAGGGGTATAGAACTCCCCTCCTCCTCGGCTTGAAATTAATTTAGGAAAACTTTAAAGTTTGCATTAATAATATTAAAAATAAAACGATTTTAATAAATTGAGGTTCTTTATTTAGGTATTTGAGTCACAACGTAAGAATTTTGGTCAAAATATAAATTTTACACTCAACTTCATATTTCACTATAAAAACACCACTAATAGCACAAAAAATAGAATCAAGAGAAAGGCAAAGGAGCTGAGGCTCAACTTGACGCACCTTCTGGATTTTTCACAGCTGAACAATACTAAAATAATACGGAAAACAACCAAAATAAAAATATTGCCTCATGCTTTGTCAAATGTTTCAATGACAGGTCTTTTATAAGGATGGGGTAGTGTTTAATCGGTAATAGACCTATTCGATTATTGATTATTGTTCTTTTAGACTTTGAATCGATAATTACATGTTTATTTATCTATCTACGAAATCCTATACTGCGCGTGTAGGGTTTCGTAGTTTTCAAAAACATCAGAGTTTACAATCTGGAAAGTCTTTAAAACTAACACTTACCTTATCCAGTACCCAAGTAATATCTAACAACGGAATTTGTTCGTAATTTTGCTTTTTATTTCTTTCAAATACAAGTAGGTACTCGTAAATTTGAAAAGATAGCTCAGATTATATTTACTACAATTGTGAATACCTAAAACGTATCCAAGTATAAACGATTGGCTGTTAGAGGGGGGTACACAAAACTCTAAAAACTAAAACTCCAAACACTTTAAAGCTCAATATTTCGAAAACGGAACCCTAAACTGAAAAATTGTTTATAAAACTCACAATGATTTTATAAGAGCTATTTAACGATACACAACACTATGGGAAAAGCAAGAAAGAAAAAAATCAACCCCCATGTTACATACATTGTAGCACTTTTTTGGCGTAACCATTATGTATACCCATGCAAAATTTCAGCTTCTTAGTACTAACCGTCTCTGAGCAAAGCCGCGGACGGACGGACAGACGGACTTGACGAAACTATAAGGGTTTCTTGTAGACTACGAAACCCTAAAAACGATGTAAAGCTCTAGCTAGATACTTTTTAGGTGGCCATCGTGCTTCTTGAGAAGTTTTACTACAGCCGCGTATTCGAATAGTTTTGATGCGAAACATCAAAAGGCAAGAGTAACCTGATTGTTGGCGTGGCGAAACAAGCCATGATGACGTTCCGCCACGCTACTATAGACAATTTTGATATTTTTTGTATTTATTTTTAAATATTCAGCATAATTGACAAAAATATAATATTTTTTTTAAATTATTTTAAACTTTTTTTAAATTCATATCGATTTTCGATAGTGGGTTTTCCCTTCCCTCGAGTGTGTCACAGGAATAATCATTGATCAATATTAATAAAAGAGACAGGACTTGGTGAATTTGTGTCAACCAGCAGAAGTAGTAGGAAGTTTATATTTTAAGTTTGCATATAAAAATAAAACACACGGTTACATACATGTATTTACATCTCTATTTTTATAACTATTATAATACTTACTACTATTATATACTCCACATAGATATCATCCAGAGATAATAAGCAAAGGTTCTAAGATACATTGTGAACGCTCCATGGTTTGTGCAAAACTCCACCCTTCACAAAGACCTAAATATGCCTACAGTTCTCCAGGAAATCAAAACTGCCACAAGCAAATACGGTAACCGTATTTCGATGCATCCCAATCAACTGGCACATATTCTAATGAACCCCAGTATGGCAAACCGATGACTGAAACGAAGAATGCCACAAGGCCAGTAGATACTGGTTATTAATATGCGACTTGTTCACGTAGGATCGCGAACGCCCACGACTTCCTAAACAATCAAAAAATAAACTAAATCCAAAATATTGCTGAATGTCGCCAAGTAACAGATTGCAATAAAAATAGGAGTTAAAAAAACTAATATATTTTAAATGTATAACGAATAGGCTCCGAAACTACTTGACCGATTTAAAAAATCTTTCAGCAATAGTAAGTTACATTATCAAGGAGTAACAGATTTATCCTGGTCACCGTCTAGGCATTTTTGATAAAATAAAAATATTACACTCAACTTAAGCGTCTATTTCGCACAATAATAGTCTTTTCGCAAAAAAACCACAAAAAATTGTAAACAAGGCTAAACGTAAACATCCATATTGGATTGAAGTGAAAAAATTGCAATCAAATTCACTTTCATTTCACTTGGACACTTCACGAAACTAAATTGATTGATGTGGGTCCATATAGGCTCATATAAAATTTTAAATCATCAATTTTTGCCTCACCACCGAAATCATGAAGACAAATGTTTTCATGATTTTTTTGTTCATACATTTCTATTCCTACCAACGGAGCTCAAACCTCATAACATAATATTCATATTTTTTTTAAATAATATTACTACTAAGAAAATTTTAAAATCATAAAAAAAATCAGACCAATTTATATGTAAGTATACATTACCACAAAACCTTCAAACTAAATTCTTTTCATAAAAACAAATTTATAGGCCCTTTATATAATGCATAAATTTTGTACAAAAACTGTAAATTACTATAAAAACCCAATTCTAGAAGTTAATATGTTAGATATGTTTAAGACGCTGAACTAGAAAGGACGTGGCATTAATATTAATGGCGAGTATATCTCTCACTTGCGATTTGCAGATGATATCGTCATCATGGCAGAATCGCTGCAGGACCTACAACGGATGCTGAATGACCTGGCTAACTCTTCTGTACGCATTGGCCTACGGATGAACATGGACAAAACCAAAGTCATGTTCAACGAACATGTTCTACCGGAACCTATTGCGATACGCGGCGCCGTTCTCGAAGTTGTTCAAAAATATGTTTACCTAGGGCAAACATTGCAGTTAGGAAGGAACAACTTTGAGGGCGAGGTGAACAGGAGAATTCAGTTGGGATGGGCAGCATTCGGGAAGATTCGTCGAGTTTTTTTTACTTCGTCAATCCCACAGTGCCTAAAGACGAAGGTCTTTAATCAGTGCGTCCTACCCGTCATGACATACGGAGCCGAAACGTGGACACTAACGGCACGGTTGGTCCACAAATTCAAAGTCGCTCAGCGGGCTATGGAACGAGCTATGCTCGGCGTTTCTCTGAGGGATCGCATCAGAAATGAGGTGATCCGTCAGAAAACCAAAGTCTTCGACATAGCTCACCGGATTAGCAAGCTGAAGTGGCAGTGGGTTGGCCATATTAGCCGTAGAACCGACAACCGTTGGGGTAAACGAGTTCTAGAGTGGAGACCGCGTCTCGGCAAACGTAGTGGACGTCCTCAGGCACGTTGGAGCGATTTGCGCAAGACGGCTGGCACAAACTGGATTCGAGAAGCCGAAAATAGATCTAGGTGGCGTGCAATTGGAGAGGCCTATGTCCAGCAGTGGACTGCAACAGGCTGATGATGATGATGATGATGAAAGCCTCCCATGCAACTCCTTGCTATGTATATTTCATCTTCAGAGAGACATCTGAGTAATATTGTCTTTGAGTAATATTATAGTAATATTATTATAGTAATATTTTCTTTAATATACAACCCCCTTTCGGCTTAAAAGGGCATACCCGTTACATCTTGTATACATACTTATTGGTTTTTTGCAAGTTATCTGTTAAATTTATGCCTACAATTTAACAATTAACTTGCAATTAAAACTCGGGTCTCGGTCGCGTTTATTCACTTTTGCAAACGGGTTACACGTTTGCCGAAACGTCGGGGTAATTATAAATTTGTATATAAATTTATAAAAAGTGCATAAACGCGATCGAGTCCCGAGTTTTTATAAAAATAGTAACCATTATACTACTCTAGAGAGAGCATTGTTCTCGTCGTCAATGTTAGATTGTCGTCTTGCCATTTTATAAGGAAAATATATTTCCAGTGGTATACTTGAGCTCAATGGAAATCATCCCATATTATTTGACAACAAATGACTCAGTCAGTAAAACAGTATAATTCACTGTTTTACTGACTGTGTAATTTTGGCCATCTATGTTTTGACACGCGGAACCTGGCAATTAAATGTCAACTCAATTACGTCAAATTCAATTTCTTAAACGTCAAACTCTACGAAGTGTCCTCCCTCTGCACCTAGGGTCACGGGAATTGGCTGTCTCTCTCGTTAGAATTTATTCTAGTAATAATTATGGTGAAATGTTCAGTGCCGCGGTGTAAAAATGATTCGCGGATCACTATTCAACCTCAACATTTGAATATCTATGTATAGAGCATCCACTTACACTTTGCGCAGTAGGCAAATACCCATAGGCGCGCTCTATAGTTTGCTTATGTATACTCTAAGGTCGGGACCGATTATTGGAAAGGTTTATTATGATGGTCTAGCTAGAATCTAGCTAGACCGTCATAAACCTTTCTAATTAAACGTCTAGAATCTAGACTCTAGATTCTGGAAGTTTAATGGGACTCAACAGGTAAACTGGTATGTCCTATTACCAATTTGAAGGGCAGTTTACTACTAATCAATACTGAAAAAAAAAAAACAATCCATCTTTTTTTTTTTTTTTTTGTTCATTTAAACGTTCACAAAAAAGTAACACAAACAAACATACCAAAAATCACAAAGATTTGTCCGGTATGTAGGTACAAAGTTGAGTAAAATAATAGATAAGTACGAAAAACCAGATACACATCAATCGTGCTCCTTCATCGTTTCCAAGCGGGAAAGAGACCAAGCTACCTTCCCGCCTAGCAACAACACGCTCCATCTTTTTGTGGACAGTAGGTAGTGCATAGTTATGCAGATTGTTTAACTAAAGAGTGTTCAAAAAGTGTGACTTGAGTTTAAATTTAATATTTCTATACTTATAATAAAATCGTAACTTAGCGGTGTCTGTTTTTGAAAGATATTTTGAAAAAACTATTTTTAGGGGTATGTACTAACGTAATAGACCCCATTTCCGTGTTTAACTTTTTGTCTGTTTGTCCGTTTGTCTGTGCGTTTATGCGCGCTAATCTCGGAAACGGCTAGACCGATTTCAATGAAATTTGGTATGCATATAGCTTAAGACTTCGATTAACATATAGGCTTTTTATCCGGATATCAAGTCCGGATATCCGGATAAAACATAAAAATTGCGTAATTTTGTTGTTTTTGAATAATTGGCATCCATCGTCATCTATCGTCATCATCACTTACTGACATAAGTACAAATTTTTCCTAACTTCACCTACCTACTGCAGTGCAAAAAAAGATTTTTGCCTTGCGGTAGGTAGGTGTAAGAACAACGCGGTATCGCGACTTGCGCGAGTGAAACCGCGGGGCGCAGTTAGTGTTCAATTATATCCCGTTCCGTTGTAAAATGTTTTATTGTGTTATAAAAGTTAAAAAATTGTGTAATTAAAAATACCAAAGTAAAGTCAAAAGAAGGATAAATTAAATAGGTAAATAATATTTCTTTTTTGTTTTTATTGCTCAAGGCATTTTAAACATAGAAATATTTTAGCAAGGAAATATATATATTTTTTTTAGCGAAAGGACGCAGGTTCGAATCCTGTCATGGGGATTTTTGGAAATATATTTCCTTGCTAAAATATTTCTCGGTAAATAATAAATAAATATTGCACGACATTAGATACAGCGCAATCTAGCCCCAAACTAAGCACTAGGCTTGTACTACGGGTAGGTACTAGACAACGGATATACTACATATTATTATACCTTTTTTGTAAAAAATAAATACATTACATATTATAGGCACATAGAAAGACACCCTAGACTAGATACAAATATTTATTTTTAAGGCATAAATATTTGCATCCGACGGGAATCGAACCCCCTTCTGCATTGCAGTCAGACGTTCGCGTCGGGCACGTACCAAAATACGGTTTGGTCTGTTTGTTTTGTAATTAGGTAGGTAGGTACTGAGATATTACTTATTGACAACCAAATCTACAAATTCGTCGATATGTCTTCTTATGAGCAACAATTTTTGAAATGTTTCCTACATTTGAAAAGTACTTTCCATTTTACTCCCGACAGGAATTGCACCTGCAAGCAATGAGTCTATTTGTTGTAATATTAACTTATTACTATAAATTTGAACTCTTTAGTTCTGTGGTGACATAGACTCATTGGGTGACATAACTATTGTGTATGTCACATTCCTAATTTAGTAATTCTTTTATTTTTGTTGTCTGTGTTTTTCTTTCAAATAAAACTACGTATTTTTCAAATCTTATTACTTTAATTTATTAATTACCACAGGTCATGGGCCTATCCCACCTGTTTTAGCTTCCAAAGTAAGAAATAAACCATGAAGTGATAAAGATCCGTGAAAAGTAGTAGTTCCGTGAAAAACAACAACCGGTGGTCTGTTCTCGGCGTACGAGAAAACTCGCTATAAGCAAAATGTCCTCAAATACGATGGCACTGATTGAAAAGCTTACGGGGCGAGATAATTACCACACAAAGAATTCGGATTATTGGCATATTGATTCAGGAGCATCTATGCATTTATGATAATGCACCGAGACTGGCTCATAGATATAGGTAACTCATATAACCTGTATCTACCGTCTGTAAAGATTGCCAATAATAAAATTTTAATATTATGTTCTGGTAATTGAGTCAAACTTTGATCAGAAAGGCTGTAAGATAATGAACAAAAATATTATGGAAGTCGCTGCTGCACAGATGATGAATAATATGTACCGGCTAAAAACTAAAACAGTTAAAGCATACATATCTGCATCAAATGACAACGACTATTATCTATGGCATCAAAGAGTTGTTGAATGTTGTTGAATGGAATAAAAGAGATTTGTTATAATTATGTAATAATAACTTTTTTCATGAGTAGTTATAACACTTAGGCAGTATCTAAAAAAATTACGTAGTTTTATGTAGATTTCTTAGAATATACATTATATAACTAGAGAAGTGAGAGGATAGGAAAACCACTATGTCCACTATGAGGATGTTCATTTAATTATTTAAAATTTTAAATCATGTACCTATGTGTTCGGTTCTATACGTAGTGGTCATTTTGGATAAGGGAGACGTAGCAATAGAGCTTGTAGTGTGCATGTTAAAATTATTTGTTTGACTAGCTGCGCCCCGCGGTTTCACCCGCGCAAGTCGCGATCCCGCGTTGTTCGAACACCTACCTACCGCAATGCAATAATCCACACTTAAACGGTCGCCCATTGAAGTACTGTTGAAGCCAGGCGCTGACGCGCCTGGCATCATCAGTACTTCCCTGGTCGTCCGTTTAAGTGTGGATTTTTGCACTGCGGTAGGTAGGTGAAGTAAGTTAAAGTTTGTATTTCGTCAGTAAGTGACGATGACGATGACGAAGGATGACGATGACGATGGATGACGATGATGATGATGATGACGCCACTCTACATCACTTATCCTACCCCTGTGTCGATTTTCATTCATTGAATGGTTATCACCCGCGTAAGTCCCGACCCTGCGGGATTTTCGAGATCAAAAGTATCCTATGTTACTCTCCATCATTTAAACTATCCCTATGCAAATTTTCATCCAATAAATATTATCACCCGCGTAAGTCCCGATCCCGCGGGATTTTCGGGATCAAAAGTACCCTATGTTACTCTCTATCACTTAAACTATCACTATGCAAATTTTCATCTATTAAATAGTTATCACCTGCGTAAGTCCCGATCCCGCGGGATTTTCGGGATCAAAAGTATCCTATGATACTCTCCATCATTTAAACTATCCCTATGCAAATTTTCATCCATAATAATTATCACCCGCGTAAGTCCCGATCCCGCGGGATTTTCGGGATCAAAAGTATCCTATGTTACTCTCTATCACTTAAACTATCCCTATGCAAATTTTCATCTAAGAAATAGTTATCACCTGCGTAAGTCCCGATCCCGCGGGATTTTCGGGATCAAAAGTATCCTATGTTACTCTCCATCATTTAAACTATCCCTATGCAAATTTTCATCTAATAAATATTATCACCCGCGTAAGTCCCGATCCCGCGGGATTTTCGGGATCAAAAGTATCCTATGTTACTCTCCATCATTTAAACTATCCCTATGCAAATTTTCATCTAATAAATATTATCACCCGCGTAAGTCCCGATCCCGCGGGATTTTCGGGATCAAAAGTATCCTATGTTACTCTCTATCACTTAAACTATCACTATGCAAATTTTCATCTATTAAATAGTTATCACCTGCGTAAGTCCCGATCCCGCGGGATTTTCGGGATCAAAAGTATCCTATGATACTCTCCATCATTTAAACTATCCCTATGCAAATTTTCATCCATAATAATTATCACCCGCGTAAGTCCCGATCCCGCGGGATTTTCGGGATCAAAAGTATCCTATGTTACTCTCTATCACTTAAACTATCCCTATGCAAATTTTCATCTAAGAAATAGTTATCACCTGCGTAAGTCCCGATCCCGCGGGATTTTCGGGATCAAAAGTATCCTATGTTACTCTCCATCATTTAAACTATCCCTATGCAAATTTTCATCTAATAAATATTATCACCCGCGTAAGTCCCGATCCCGCGGGATTTTCGGGATCAAAAGTATCCTATGTTACTCTCCATCATTTAAACTATCCCTATGCAAATTTTCATCTAATAAATATTATCACCCGCGTAAGTCCCGATCCCGCGGGATTTTCGGGATCAAAAGTATCCTATGTTACTCTCCATAATTTAAACTATCCCTATGCAAATTTTCATCCAAATCGGTCGAGCCGTTTGACCGTGAAGAGGGAACAAACAAACAAACAAACAAACAAACAAACAAACAAACAAACAAACAAACAGATTTTCGGATTTATAATATTAGTAAGATAAATAACATATTAATTTACTACGCCTTTTGCAGATCGTAAAAACTAAAACTAACCCCCGTAAATGGCCCTACAAAAATGCCTCCCAAAAATAAAAAGAATGTGGAGAAAAGAAGATTGGCTCAAAAAAATTGCAAGAAACGAAGGTATAACGAAATTAAAAATGATCCTGAGTTATTAGAAATAGAAAAACAAAAGAGAAGAGAAAGATATTTAAAACAAAAAGAAGCAAGCAAAGAAAAAACTTGTCGTGAAATAAAGGAACAAAGGAAAAGATGGAAAGAAAATTCTAAAAGATATCGTGAGAGGAAAAAGGAAGAGTCTAGTAAAGAAAGAGTTGATCCCTTATTAGAGAAAGTTAATATTAAAGCTGTTGTAGAAAATGAGAACAACGAAAACCATAGAAACACTGAAGTCCCAAAACTGAATACTAAAGAAGTTGACCCATTGTGTGATATTTCACAAGCTAAAGCAGAAGTTAAAAAAGTTCGCTATGTTGAGTTGAAAAAAAGGAAAAGATTATTGTATATCATAGCGGGATACCAAAAAAGAGACAGGAGCCAACGTAAACAAATTGAGAGACTAAAGAAAAAACTAAAAGATATAAAAAATTTACGACAGGAACCAAATATTAAAGAGAGTGCAATACGAAATAAAACTAAAGAGAAAACGGGATTATCTTTAATCGAACGCATACAGAACTTTTATACAGAAGATGCACATAGCGTTATAAGCGCTAGTAAAAAAGAATTTATTACCCGCGATAAAGTCCGCATGCAGAAAAGATATTTATGTTTAACTTTAAAAGACTTGCATAAAAAAATTTGTTTAAAGACTAATTCAATAGTACATTATTCATTTTTTTGTAAGCACCGACCATTTTGGGTTCTATTTCCGAAAAACATCAACAGGGAAACATGTCAGTGCAGTATTCATACTAATATGGAACTATTAATATCAGCGATGAATAAGCAATCAATAATAAAAGAGAAAAACAGTGAACAGGTCATCTCCAAATTATGTTGTGATTCTAGAAACATTGATTGTTTACAAAGAATTTGTAGTGCCTGCAGATCAAATCGTCTAGAATACAATCTTGAAAATGACGACAACACTTTTACGTATTTTCAATGGGTCAAAATAACTAAAAACATAACAAAAAATGGTTTTCAGAAAAGTACAAAATTAACGGTAAAGAAGAACATTAACATCAATTCTAAGGAAGCTATTATTAAAATAGAAAAAGAAATAACACTCTTTCTAGAGCACACATATAAAATGGTCGGACAGTATCATACTATCAAAGATCTGAAGAATAACATTACCATTCAAGAAGCTTTGGTACACGTAGATTTCTCGGAAAATTACTCCCTAAAATACGCAGAAGAAGTGCAATCCTTCCACTTCGGAGGTAGTAGACAACAAGTCAGCTTACACACTGCAGTTTTATATATGCACAACTTTGATACTGGTCTAGTAACCCCAACATCCATGTGTACAATAAGTAATTGTTTGCGTCACGATGCGCCAGCCGTATGGGCTCATCTAGTCCCATTGTTAAAACAAGTTATTAAACTAAATCCATTAATTGACACAATTCACTTTGTTTCGGACTCGCCGTCGTCTCAGTATAGAAACAAGACCATTTTTTTTATAATTACACAATTATATATAGATTTTCCGCAGTTAAGTAATATTACTTGGAATTATTCAGAAGCAGGGCACGGAAAGGGTGCCCCAGACGGTGTTGGTGCTACGTTAAAACGAACAGCAGATAGGACGGTTCTTTTTGGCAGGGACGTAGGAACATTTAATCAATTCTATGATCTAATTAAAAACCAAATCGAAAATGAACAGCTGAATATTATCGTAGAGAAAGTAGAAGAAAAAGATATAGTAGCCAAATCCAACTCAATTCCCCAAAGTTTAAAACCTTTTAAGGGCACCCTTTTAGTGCATCAAGTTTTGTGGGATAAATCAAACAAAAATAGAATAACTTTAAGAAATATGGGTTGTACTGAATGTTCATTTTTAGACATATGCGTGCACGGAAAACATTTAGCATATTATGTAATAAATCCGCGAAAGCAACAGAAAATTAGAATTTTAACCGATATAACACTCAAAAACTTAAATATTCCAAGGAACATAATATTATGTAAACCTTCAACTTCAAAAACATTTTAACATGTTTTCTCATAAATATCTCCTGTTCCATTTTTTTTTCTATTTTAATTACTCTGATTTTTCATTTTTGGCTGATTTATAAAAATGATATTATGAGCAAAGAACGTATGCTGGACAGCAAGAATGATCCAATGAAAATATTTGTGGGGCTATTCTAGCAATTAGTTTGATAAGTTACATTTTTTTAATATTTGACATACTCAGAAATCTATCATGTAAAGTCAGAATACGATGTTGTTGATTTATGTTCTCGATACCAAATGTCTATCCAAATGATTATTTAATTATAATATTCTAATGAAACTTTGGAGACTGATTTATTGATTTTAGGTAGCTTAGGTTTGTTGATTTTGTCGTTATTATCAAAATATTATGGCGCACTTTAAGGTGAGTTAAAAAATATATTTTACGATTTATCTAAAATAAAAAAGAAATACAAGAAAATACGGCATTCAATGTCTTTTAATAAGCACAAAAATAATATTTTGCTGCTGATTTGCTTTGAATTTAAATTTTTAAAAAAGTTCCTAAATTATATTTAAAAAAAATTAAATTCAAAGAAATATTTATAAGAAATATGTGAATTGTGATTAAGATTCTAATTTAAATCAGGTTAAACCCAATTACGAAGGTTTTTATTTTTATTTTTTTATTTAATTATATTGTTATAATTAAAGAAATGAATATTGTTTATTACTCTTGTGTTTTATTTCATTATTAATATCAAAATAATTAAACTTCACAATACATTCGTCACTGTCGGCAACAGTCCATCATTATAATCAGTAAAAACGTCATTATCATCATAGATCGTCATTGTCACCAACACCAACATTTTTGTATTTGCCAATAATTTCGAAAATATTATGTTTTTTAGCCTAACTTTGTTTTGACACAGCATATATTTGATGTATTTAAAGACCTAGCTTAAAATAAAGACTATTCTCGAGATATTGTGAAAGATTATTTTTTTCTATGTGAAGAATAATTTTCAGTAGAATCACCCATTTGAATTATGAAGATTTGAATAGACTGTCCGAAAATTCAGGTATTCAACTTCAAAATAAAGAGATGGTGATTTGCGTGATCTATACGTGAAAATCAAACAAGAAAGCCATTTCCGTCTGATGGTTTAGAGCTGAAGTGAAAATTGGACTTAGATATTTTGATACTTTAATTGATGATTTTACAAGAAAGGCATTTGTATACATTTTGAAGAAGTCCGAGGTTTTGGAGAAATTTATAGAATTTCAAGCTCTGGTAAAGAATCAACTACGTTCAAGAAAAGTAATAATCAGTAGAGATGTAATTTTTCTTGAGAGTTCTATAAAACGAGATTTTGCTATTATGTCGTTATCAGGTTTGATTTCAGAAACAAAAGAGAAAGAAGTTAGTTCCAGTATTAATGAAGGAGATCAAGATAATTCTAAAAAGACTGAAGAGGTAGACAGCGATGATACGTTTCACTCCGATGAAGGATCTTTTTATGAAAAACTAGATGAAATTGATTTAAAGAATGCTGAAAATTTTATTCTTGTATTATAGTTTGAAATAGTTGCAATCCCGCGTTCAAAAATAACTTTATATCCTCTTTCATTTAACTTGTTCACCGAAATTAAATTTTGCGTTAAGTTCTGTATAATAAGTAAATCAATAACTAATATTTGTCCTTCTCTTGTTTTTACTTTAATTAATCCTCTCTCTTTTGCTTGAATCAAATTTCCATCTGCTATTTTAATTTCAATTGGACTATCTAAATCAACAACATTGTACATATACTTCTTATATTTTTCATTTATCATGTTGTAAGTTGCTCCTGAATCTATTGCAAAGCTTATTTTATTGTCTCTTTCAAAACTTGCATTGAATGATGAGGCTATATAAGAAGTTGTCCCTTCAAATGCATACTGTCTTCCTCTATTTGTTCCTCTATATCTGAACGATCTGCCTCTTCCTCTGCCTCTATACCTTACTCTACATTGTTTGGCCATATGTCCCTGTTTTCCACAATTGTAGCATTTTATATTATTCATTGTGTTAAGAAAGGCAGTCTCTTGGTTCATGTTTGTATTTTTATCTTTATATTTTAGGTCAGCGTCATATAAAACATTTTTCACGTGTTCTATTGTCAATTTTGAATTGCTACTTTCAAGCGCTGCTACTACAGTATCATATTTTTCTTCTAATGTTAACAACAGATTACAGACCTTATCAGATTCTTCCATTTTGCTACCATTTATCTCCATTTCTCCTATTATACTGTCAAATTCTGTAAAGTGTTCTTCTAAAGTTTTATTGTTAGAACGTAGATTGATTAATTTTCTTCTGAGATATACATTCGACATTGTACTTTTTCTTTCAAAAACCATTCTTAAATTTTCTATCATACTATAAGCGTCTTTAGCATTTTTAATATATTCAATATGATTATCACTAAGTGACTGAGTGATGATCAGCTTCGCTTTAGCATCATGTCTTTCGAAGTCTTTTATTTCTTTAGCCCTTTCCTTCGGATGTAGTATTGCCATCTCGCAACCTTTTTCGCTCATTATTATATTTATTCGGAACATCCATGTTTGAAACTTTCCTTTTTCTAATATTGGAAAATTTTGGGCCATGTTTGCACTAATATTCTTTTGTTTTTCTCCTTGCTAATCTTTGCTTCTTTTCGCTATCGCGCTAAATGCCCATAACCTCCTAAAATATGTGTACTATTTAGGCATGTCTGTAATTGGTCTTCTATAAATCCATCTAATAAAGGAAAACACTTTTACGTTTACTACTTTATATATTCATATCATATTATTACGAGAGAGACATTTTGATACCAATGACAGAGAACTTCGTTATTCGAATCCATAGAGTAATAGGTACTTAACTAAAGAGTATATATTCTAACACTCCCCCTCCATTCAAATATCTTTGAAATATCTATTTCAATGAGTTTGATTGACATAACACATTATCTATAACCTATCTCTTATCAAATCTTATCTCTTATCAATCCTTGTAGAGATAAGATAAGATTACCTATCTATCTCAACACAAATCTTAACTCTCAACACAAAAACTATTCTAAGAAACTTAAACATTATTCTAACAAACAAGTCATACTATCATAAAATATTATTTCCCTAAGTTAGCTTCTAGCTTTGGCATTTATTTATATAACATGTAATTGTTCAGTAAAGTACCTAACTATGTTTATAATTATTACATGCTTTAGTGAGAATATCTGATACATTCATGTCAGTTTGCACATACAATAACGAAATCTCTTTCTTTTTTCTTTTTAACTTTAATTTATTAATTACCACACTATTATGAAGTTCTTTACATAGGTATATAGGCCTGCAACCTTACAAAACCGTACCATTTTAAAAGAAACAAATTGTTTGTTTTTTTTAATTATTTTAGGCTTACTATTTATATATATGGTACAACAGGGTACAACATGCTTTTAGTTATTATTCTTGTACTTATTCACCCCATTAGTGCGATGAGGGCAAGAAGAAAAAGTCCTATAGGTACCTTTTGTTCGGTATTTTGAATTTGAATATTTTGAATGGAATGGGACTGTGGAACCTTACTATTAGCCTGGAGGTAATTTCACAAAAGAAGTCCGCTAAGACGTGCCTAGACGAAGCGTGCGAGTCGCGATGCAGAGTGTACCGTTTATTTTCTGTTTATTACCACGGGACTTCTTTGGTGGAAAAAACATAATACATATATCTTAGAGCCGTTCGTTCAATAACAAAACATAAGTTAGATAATCTATGGCAAGCAACTACGACCGACATTTTTCTATATCATCTGTGGTTCAATGACTTTTTGTAATGTTTATTTTTCGCTGTTTTTACCAGTTTTATTGATAAATATTACCAAATTGAATCCGTGATGAAGTGCAATGAATTCGGAAACAACGTACGTAGCTGCAGCCGTTGAATAAATAGGAAATACCGACTGCAGACACTGCTGTGAGAGTTAACAGTTAAATTGCGTTGTTTACAGAAACCTCGCCACATGAATCTGGACAATTTGGATAAAGCTTTACACGACCTGGGCATGCTAAGTGCAATAACAGAGGCACGCCGTGACTATTTACACGAAACGAAAAGTAATTTTAGCGTGATGCGGTTCAATACTCGATACGTGTCTAACGTTACGGTCGGTTATTGTATGAAAAGGGCAACCACAAAAAACAGACTATGTCCTTATGTTCTGCCGATACGGCATAGAACTAAGAGTGAGAACTCTGACGCTATCGGTTGTGAAGTAAGCGAGCCCGGGGAAGTTAAGAGTAGTCTCTTGGAGCCGTCGACGAGTGGCTATGTGCGAGATACTAACGCGAAGCGATGTCAGTCTTTGGAGAACTTGAATATGACTGCGGAGCCGGCGGCAACCAATGAGCTGTCGCCAGAGATGGATAGAGTCTCCACGCAGATAGAAAAGCTCCAAGTCGATGAATGACACAGCCAACAGCAGAACCCAGTGTGATGACCTTCAAGTCATTTAAATTAAAGTGATTGGGTAGATTTAGTATTCATGTGATCTTATGGATGTTATTAACATATTTTTCAGTGTAAAAGTGATGATAGCTGAATGATAGATGATATTTTAATTAATGTTCCTAGTTTATTGGTGTACTTGATTTTGCTTGTAATTATTGTTTCTGTGTGAATATATTATTAATTAGGTTCAATTTTCCGGCAAATTGCTCAAAAAGAAATATTTTCTGGGAATGAAGTTTTGGACTTTCATGTTCTTGGTTTAAGATGTAATTGGTTCGTGAAAGTTAATGAAATGTTAACAGAGATTTAATGATTTAATTAATGGTTACCTAATACTTACATTTTGATTTAAGAGTTTGTTGAGAACAAATTGTATTTGTTTTGTCTAAGTCACAGTTGCAGTGTTGACCACTCGCCATTAATATACCTACCACACACTTTTTAAAAATTAGTAGTTACCTTATCAGTAACTAAACTTATTAATAGTGACCCACATACTATTGTGTTAGAGCTACTGTAATGTCTGTAAGTTACCTACTATGGTAATTCAAAAGCTATTTATAGAAAACATTTTTAAGAAATCTACATTTATTCACAAAAGTCTTGCTTACTTCTTAAATATACACCTTAAAAGTAGGTAAATATTTACATTGTATGCAATTAGAGATGCCTTGAACACCAATTTCACTAAATATCAAATGAATAATAATTATTTTGTTAATTATTTCAATAAGATTCATATTCGGTAAACTAGTCAGTTTTGTAATGCACAGTTTTGGCATTTAAAAAGCACACAAGAATTTACCCTTATCCATCCAGTATAAATTTATATAAATTTCACTAATATTATAAACGGGAAAGTAATATTTGGCTGTTAGTCACGCAAAAACAGCTTGATGGATTTGTGTGAATATTGGCCCATAGGTATACAAAATATATTGCATTTTATGGTGCAGGAAAACATCGTTGTGAGGAATCCGACATGTCCTAGACTAATCGGAGTTGGCTCCTCTGCCATCTCACTGCCTTACTCCTCTAAGACTAGGCCCTCATTGAGGCCGTCAAAGAAGATGCCCTAAAAATTAGCAAATTATCCAAAAAAATATATATTTTCTAGCCAAGGGTGTTAGTTGGTATAATCAATCAGAATATACATAATAGTAAACAAATATTCAATGCATCTCTAAAGTGTATGTCTCTTTTGTTTAATTTATTTATTTGTCTCTGGGTCACCTTATCCACAAAATATAAAAATAATTTCACCTGAATAAAAGACTGTGTGAAGATCTCAAAGCAAATTGTATTTTATAAAAAATGTGTTTTTTTTTATAAAAGTAATTATCGCTTTGTGACTTAGATATATAAGAAACTTATGTTTGTTAACATATTTTGTTATTTTGTTCAAAATAATTTAATAACAAATTATTTGAAATAAATATTGCTTTCATTAAGTCAGGCTTTCAATTTACTAGATTTTTCTTCTGTTTTCGTGATGTTGAGTTCAAAAGAAACTCATTTTCAGATTTTAATGGCATTGTTTTTATTATTTTTAGCATTGTTGCAGTACCTACCATTCCTACGTTATGGAGCTTTTACAGACTCCTTAGAGTTCTCTCAACTCTCAAACTAATTGTATTAGGGTTCTCAAAGTTATTATTATTATTATTTCTAGTAGGGGACGCCAGCGCAAGCACCAGACGGGTGATCTGTCCTCTCATGTTGGGACCATTCCACCCAGTTCCCCAAGACCCCTATAGTTTTGAGTTAACTGGTAACTCACGGTGATGGCGACCCACTAAATCTACCTGTTACTTTGCAGAATTTTACAACTGCCCTATTGTAATGTCACTCAGGTCCCTTTCAGATAGGGTATCTGAGTTCATTATTTCTCTCCTGGCTTTAACGTATGCAGGGCACTCCGCTACCAGGTGATAGCTAGTTTCATCTTCTTCCAGACAGCTAGGACAAACAAAGTTAGCTCGAATACTGTATACTACACTGTCCACACACCACTCTGTCTGTCAGAAGGCTGATTTTCTGGAACCGTGATAGCTAGATAGGCAATATTTTAGTGAGTAAAATAAAACAATTCCTTATAACAAGATAGTTAGCATAGCCTAAGACTCCAAGGTCCGATCTGTCTCTATGTGTCTATACTAACCTTTTACGCCTATACCGCTGAATCCAAATCGATTCAGCGGTTTAGACGTGAAAACGTAACAGAAACAGAACTACTTTCGCACTTATACTATTAGTAATAATAGTACTTTTATACTTAGGTACCAATAAAAACAACAATTGAGGTAACTTAAAATTCATTTATTCATTCCTGAGTAACACTTAACTTTAATAAACGGGCGATGCATTTAAAACAAAAAATACACCTGTAAATATTGCATTCATCGACACTGATTTAAAATTAAAAAAAAATTATAATGCTTTTACTTTGAGTTGTTTCATTTTAGGTGTTTTACGTTTTTGTTGACGTTTTTGTTCCTTCAGCTCCCAACGGCGTTGTTTCTCCGGGTCATCCTCCTGAAATAAAGACGGACATATTAATATAAATTAATTGCGATAATATGTACTAATATTTTAAAGGACAAATACATCTTCAAAAACAAAACGCATGATCGACACTGAGCGGGATTTGAACAAACAACGCTTTTTTTTTACTCAATCCGGACGTAACGACTTAACAAATTTGTCCACTGGTGTTGATGACTCTCACCCTGAATATTTGTTTGTAACGTTAAAAGTATCATTGAAATTTTAAGGTGCGTTAATTCAGTACAGTGCAGTTTCAAACTTAGCAGACTAAAGTAGCAAAGGCCTCGAGTGGCGACCACGATGCAATGCGTAACGGAGTGTTGTGGCGACCACCTACTCGGTGGACCGACGGCATTGTAGCGGTCGCGGGGATTCGTTGGATGGCTCGGGGACTCTGTTTGTGGCGTCGTCGTATGGGGAGGCCGGAGCCACAAACTGAAGCTATTTATCTGAATTATAGCGTTTGCTGTTCCCAGCAGGACACTCCAAGGAGCTCCGTCGGGGATCAGTTAGACTGATATTTCCCATTGCTAGATCAGTTCCTCTATAAAGGAGAGTAGCCTCGTGCCCAAGTGACACTACCTGATTATCCAGACAGGTAGGAGTAATGATGCCGCTCACCACTCGCTGTAAACTCGCCAAGGCCGGTGTGATGTGGGAGAAGCCACCTCCCACATCTCCAGGATGGTACCGGAGCTGTTAAAGGCGCGCTCCCTTTCCAGCATATATCCAAACTACCTAGCCTACCGAGTGACCTAGAAATCCTATCCTATGTGAGACAGTGGACGGATAGAACCTCTGTGCGGAGCTAAGGATCAACTTAGCCTGAGGCTGGCAGAGAAGCCACCTCCCACATCTCCAGGGTGGTACCGGAGCTGTTAAAGGTGCGCTCACTTTCCAGCATACATCGAAATGGCTGCCGAGTGACCTAGAAATCCTAGGATGTCATGACATGAGGTACTGACCGCCAGGATCCGCTCCTTCTCCTGCTTCCGCTTCTCCTCTCGTCGCTGCGCGGCCTGCTCCTGGCGCGCGGCGTGTGCCCCCCGCAGCCACGCCTCCGCCACCTTCATGCGACGCTTCTCGCACTTCGCTAGCGCCTGCACAGACCCTACATTATACAGGGTGGAAAAAATAGACCATGTTTGGAAGAAAAGTATCCTTAATGTTGATGATGGAAAATTTTGCTGAAAAGAAACCATTGAGTTTTTGGCGGGAACGCGTTGAGGAGATGTGTGGCTAAATTGTCATCTTTGTAAAACCTGGTAAATTGTTAAATTTCGGGGGCATATTAAACAACTAAGTTTCGTAAAGGTGTACAAGTGTAAATAAAAGTGAAAATCAGAGCAAAACATGGACTTTAGCGTTGTCTCCAAAGCTCCGTGAACAAACATTGTAAAAAATGGCCCCTTTTTACAATGATTTCCTCGACTTGACTTTAACTATAACGACTTGACTGTTTCGATGCAAATAATTGCAAATATTAGGAGTACTTGTCACTGGCAAATGTCCAAATGAAGAAGCCTTATTAAAGAAGAAGGAAACCATTAATTTCAGAAATAAGTAATACTGCATTAAAAGATTCATCGTCTTTCAGCATCACCTTCTGTCTCTCCTTCTACATCATTTAAACACGTTACCTCCTTGCTGAGCCGCAGCCGTTTGATCTTGTCCAAGAGATGGAACACCAGCAGTAGTAGAGGACGGACCTCGTCTCCACCTCCGTCTGGTCCCAATGAGAGTGACACCAGCATCACCTTCTCGGTGTCCGGAGGCTTGGTCGCTGCTGTCTCTCTGTATATTGTAAATATAGTCTAGTTAGCTGCCATCGTCAAATAACAAAGTCGCAAGACTTTGCCCGGCCACGGCAGATTGGACACCTAAGACATGCTGGCTAGCTGCTTAATATGTGTGCAAAGTGCGTCACTACGCTGGATACCGAAGAACGTGCGAAATTGAGAACCAAGAATCATATTAAATTCGTAATTTTGAAATGTTTCAAAAATTATGTATTTTTATACTAAATCTTTGAATAAATGAATAAAATTCTTGAGTATTGAGTGTAGTACTATAATTATATTATGAATAATTCTATACACACAAATAACTCCTATGTCTACCACTCACTTTATCTGCTTCGGTATAAATGTAAAATATAATTGATATATTTAAAATACCAATGATATACAAGATGTAACGGGTAAGCCCTTTTAATCCGAAAGGGGGTTGTTCTAGACGTTTAGGCGAACAACTTTTGTTCTACGACTTTTGAAAATTCGAAGTACTTTTCGAAAAAATTTAGGTGTAAAGTTTCCTTGAAAATCAGCTGTTTCTTAGAGTTCGAGGTCATTGACCTTATGTTGTTCTTTCATTTAGTTTGGTCTACTACAATCAAACCTTCAATTACCTTTATTTTCAAAAACAGCTGTTTTTCCAGTGAAACATAATCTCAAAATTTTTAAAAAAAAAAATCGAATTTTCAAAAGTCGTAGAACAAAAGGTGTTCGCCTAGACGTCTAGAACAACCCCCTTTCGGATTAAAAGGGCTAACCTGTTACATCTTGTATATAAAATAAATAGTTCCTACATCGGCGGCCTCTGTGGCACGTCGAGCTAACGACCGGCTGCAATGCAGAAGGCTGCGAGTTCGATTCCCGCCGGGTGAAAATGTTTATGCTTAAAAATAAATATTTGTATCTGGTCTGAGTATCTATGTATAATAAGTACCTATGTATTTACAAAAAAAGTATAATATGTAGTATATCCATTGTCTAGTATCCATAGTACAAACCTAGTGCTTAGTTTGGGGCTAGATTGCGCTATCTATGTATAATAAGTACTTATGTATATACAAAAAAAAAGTGTAATATGTAGTATATCCGTCGTCTAGTACCCATAGTACAAGCCTGGTGCTTAGTTTGGGGCTAGATGGCGCCGTGTGTAATGTTGTGCAATATTGATTGACTTGTCTAGCACTCACTCGATCTGCTTGGGCCCGGAGTAGCGGTCGGAGATGTGTATGTACTGCAGGTGGTGGGCGTAGAGGGCGAGCGCGGCGCACGCGCGCGCGTCCAGCACGCCGCTCGTGGCCTCCGCGCACTCCGACATCACGGACAGCGACGCGGGCAGGCCGTGCTTGTCGCCCGCCCGACGCTCCGGGCAGAACACGCTCTGGTCATTTATGATATATTCAAAATATATATATGCAAAAATATAAAAATCAAAAGATTTACTATGTAAAATAACAATGATAAATGTTAAATATGAATGATATAATAATATTATGTAAAATATAAATGATAAATGTGGACTAAAGATACAAAGTATAAATATTTGCAAAAATATGAAAATCAAAAGATTTACTATGTAAAATAACAATGAACAATTTTATTTTAAAATACAAATGATAAATGTAAAATATGAATGATATATATGTATGTAAAATATAAATAATATTGGACAAAAGATACAAATTATATATGTAATTATACTAATGTTAAATGTAATAAACAAATTGTAAATTGAAATATTTGAAATATACAAACAAATGATAAAATAAAATACAAATGATAAATGTGCGATAACAATGGTATATTTTAAATAGAAATAATACAAAGTTAAACCTCAATATCAGCTGTAAAATTCCAATGCTAATTAATATAAATACACCTAATAAATTTAAAATACAAATTATAAATGTTAAATCAAATTAAAAACACGCTCTGGGGAACGAACAATGTGACTTTACAAATGATACATGTAAAATACAATTGATAAATGTAAAATAACTAAAGAGGATGAATATGTATCCTCACCAAGTCCTGCATCTCCTTGGCCAGTCTTGTGGCGTGCTTCTTCTGGGCCACGCACAGTATGAAGGGATCTCCGTCGTCCTTGCCGAGCTCCACCCGGATGTGTAACGTGTCTGTAGTGGGGCGCGCCAGGCCCGCCACCACGTGTACTAGATCTTGACGCTGGAAACGGAGAAATTACTAATTTGCTGCATGATCCCCATCCTTACACAACATGCAAACATAATAAAGCTTTAACTTAACTTTATTTTATTTTCTCAAATATTTAAAGATATTCAATATATTCAAAGACTCGCGTCTTTGGGTCAGTACCCAAGCGTCTTAATGAACCAGACAAATTCCGAAATATTTAGATTACATTTTATAAATAGCAACGAAATAATGTATGTACCTAATAAAGTAATAAATAACGTTTGTGTGCTAATATGGCGAGGTTTAGTGACTGCACAATATCTGATGTTATTTAAGCGTAGACTTACAGACAAATAAATTATTTATGATTAAAGCGCGAAAGTAACTTTGTTAAAAAATAAGGTGTAAAAGAAAAACACAATCACATCCACAAAAACACAACCCGCCCAATCCCAGCCGGCCTTACCTTAATAAGCTTGAGTGTAAGCAGCATGCCCTCGCAGCAGGTGCGTCCGCTGCACCACATGGTGAAGCAGTGCTCCGCCTCGCGTCTCCACCCGCACGCGGCGCCCGCGTCGCCTTCGCCGGATACTACTACGTCCGAACCTGACTCACCTACAGGAAACAATCATTTATATTAGGAAACTAGATGTGCCCACAACTGCGTTCTCGTTATTTGACGATGTTGGAACTATATAAAATTCCACACTTAATCGGATGACCAAGAAACTTTACAAGTTAGGTTACAAGTTACAAAACAAGTTAGGATGGCTGTTCCAATCCCCTCTTTCATTGTTAACAACCTATCTCATTAATAAGAGGACTCACCGACTAGTGTAAAATTATCATCCAACAATGGTTTATGTAACTTCAAGAAATTGGTGGCAATAGATGTGTTCTTCGCGCGTCCTATCGCATAGGCGAGAGCGTATGCTGCCAGTAAGCAACACAGCACGCCTTCCAGCCAGTACGCGTCCCATCGGGGACGTATCATTATAGGTACCTGGAGTTATGACATTTAATTAATAAATAAATTCTGTGTGAACAATAGACAGCGCCAACTAAGCTTATGTTACGATGACTAGGCAATAGGTATAATACTTATATTTATTTTTCAATATATACATATTATACATAGAAAGACACCCAGACCAGATACAAATATTTATTATTATAATCAACTAATGAAAAAAGGTTACCGTATGGAAGTCATAGCCTGCTCTGATAGAAACGTTTTCAGTTGAAGAAAGGACTTCGTAAAATTACCTTAGAAATAGTAATCTTTGGTTGTTCAGAAGACCTCGGTGGCGTATCCTGGAACCCTTCAAACTCCTCGGGATCTTGGAAATGTTCAAATTCATTATCCTCGTCATCCTGTCGGAAAAACATACACAGTATAATTAATATTTATAAAAATTCAAAGGAAAATATCATTTGCTAATTAAATGTTTAAATTAAATTGTACTTGTGTAATGAATGTCAGACAAGAAAGTAAATTACTATGAAAAAAAATAATAACACCTTTACTTATAATATAAACGAACATTAACAGATGAATTAATTATAGAGTAAATTTCACAAAAGTAATTTCATCAAATAGATAAATAGTACCGGTGTTAACGTAAATTTTAGGAGAAATAGACTATAAATTGCACGCCACTAGTTCCTTAATGTAAATCACGCTTCATTGTGACATGAAATGAAATATCAAATATGTAATACTAGTTGCGCCCCCACAGTTTCACCCGCGTAAGTCCCGTTCCCGCGGGAATTTTGGGATTCCAGGTCCCCAGTTACCTACATTCTAAATTTCATCCAAATCCGTTCAGCTGTTTTTGAGTAATTGAGTAACAAACTTTCAGCTTTATAATATTATAGTAGAATAGGATGACGAGTTGACAAACAGAAACAAATGTTATATATCTAACTACTTAGTCATCTGTCAATCATTGTTTATAATAAGGGGGGGTAAGATAATAGAAATAGAAACAAACCTCAACTATAATTTCATCCTCTGTTTCCACATGTGCTTCAAACTGATCTTTTGACACAGTTGGTTTTGGTTTCATCTGAGATGACTTATCTTCATCACTGAAATCTGGAATTGATATACAAATTCATATGAGAATAAATTTTAGGGGCTCCACTGTTCTACTTGATAAGTTATCTTAAGTGGGTCTTAAGTACAAATATTCATGACAGAGGATCTGACAAAGTACGGCACCAATATACAATTTGACTACTAATTAGTATGAAACCTACTTCTGAGAAATAAATGAAAGTCTATTTTCTAGTTAAAATTTCTTTTTGTTTTTATTGCTCAAGGCATTTTTTATATAATTCCTTGCTAAAAATATTTATATTTCTAAGTTCTACTTAAAAGTCGTAGAAACCTAAATAAAAAGGCTATATTGTAAACCTTAATGACTCAGGGCCTCTGAGAGGGATATACCTGGGTTCATCACTTGGATGATGATGACAAACCTGTAACTTTTTTTTAAATTAAACAAATAATGTGAAATACTTTACCAGCAACTGGAGTTTCATCGTCAGCATCAAACTGCTCAAATTCTGCAAAGTCATCATCTTCAAGCGTATCCTCATATGCTTGCACAACTAGCAAGCTACACATCAACAGTGCTATGGAATAAAGCACTAACCGCATTGTACTGGAATCAATATTAAAAAAATATTATAAAGAGGAAAGGTTTATCTGTTCTTTTTTGTAATAGATGGGCTCCAAAACAACTGGACTGATTTTAAAAATTCACCAATAGAAAGCTATATCATACACTAGCTGCGCCTCGCGGTTTTACCCGCGTAAGTCCCGTTCCCGCAGGAATATCGGGATAAAATGTAGTCTATGTGTTATTCCCGGTGTTCTACTACTTTCATCACAATCGGTTCAGTAGTCTTTGCATGATTGAGTAACAAAGATCCAAACACACACACTTTCACATGTATTATATTAGTAGGATTACTTAAAATCCCATCACAGGAAAATTTTCAATGATGAATTTCCCATAAAAATATGAATACTATAACTCCATAAGCAATGAAATAACACAAACTAAGAAAACATGATCAAAAACTTAAGTCATAGGTAGTTTCTTTTGTTATTTGAACCAAATGTAAAGTTAGTTAAACAAAATCTTATCTAGAAAGCAAGGTTAGCAAACAGTTTGTATGGTTTCCCTCGCTTAATTTGATAAGGTACCTAATGATGTTTGTTGTTCATATTATACTCTGAGCCTTTAGTATGAGTTTTGACAGTTTACTTCTATACATTATTTTAGTTCATAATAGTTACCGCTAGAGGCGCCGATGGAAAATGTATGAAGTAAACTGCCAGTTTTATCGAGACGATAAACTATCAAAACTCATACTAAGGGCTCTGATCACCAAACTGAATACAAAATATAAATGTGCCCCGTGGCTTCACTTGCATTAGTCCCGATTCTGTGAGAATATCGGGACGATATGTAGATAAAACGTTATTCCAGGTCTCCAGTTACCTACATACCAAGTTCCAACATCACCATTGGTTCAGGGCTTTTGGTCTGAAGGAGCAACAAACATAATTAATGCACTTGTAGTTAAGCCTCGGTAAAAGTGGCCTGTAATCAAATTATTGAAACTCATTGAAATAGGGATACAACCTTATGATACAACTTTTGCATTTGTAGTATTAGTATGGATTAAGTCCATATGAGGTAAAGGGATATATTAGCATAACTGGAAATCGATCATTTAAGAGATAAAAGAAATGTATAATAATAATACAATGGATGGTGTAACTGTTGGCAGTACCTATGTATTGGAGAGCGCCGATGTAAACTGTGGTAATTGGTTACTTGGGATTTAATTTTAATATAACAATATGAAGCCAGTAAAATAAAATGAAATTTAAAACCCTCTTGAACGTAAGTGAAAAATGCAAATAGGTAATTAACTCAAGGTGTTTCTAATAATAAATCCGAAAACTCTAATACAACTCTTACCAAATATTAATGACTTAGCAATTTTCCAGCGTCGAACTAATATTATTTAACGATAATTTAAATTATTCAAGTACCTTTTATGTTGTTTCTTTTAATTATTTACATAAAATCACTTCATTCACTTAAAAAATTAATAAATTATGTGAAATACCTAATCAAGACCACTATCGGGTCAGCTTTTTTTTTCCTAGATTCTCCATTGACATTTTACTTTATTCAAACGCAATTCAGGGACCCGGATTGGTAGAATAATTTCTTTCTACATTAATCCACCAATCACAATTCCACCACAAACATTTGACAATGGAAAACAAGCTGCACGTCACGTCACGTCACCGCATGACTTTGACAAATTTGTAAATATTGCCACAATAGAAAAAGTTAGATGACTTTGTACGATTTATGCATTATAGCCAATAATATGGTGCAAGCACGTGTACGATGGAACATTATACACAATATTATTATACGCGTCAGCTTATCACAAATACACAACTTGTGCCAGAACACTTCTTTTCATATAGGCTCACCTAGTGTTAAATTTTTCACGGGTCGACAACTAAATTATTAAACGACTGCCATCATAGACAACAGCCGGGACCGTGCCTTTCGAAGTAGGGGAGACCGGGGTGGGTTGCCTATAGGGGTAGGTAGAATAACTATCCATAACTCAGCAAGCAAGTAGTCTAGCAGCCATTCAACTATGCTTGCGGTCGCAATCTATAAGTGTGCTTACTTGTACGGATTGCCAAATCTTTCGCGGAAGTTGTTTAAGAGTGGTCCCGAAATTTAAAATTTTGGGGTTATTCCTATAATGCCCACTGATAATCCCCACCAGTGGGGATTTTTGAACTTTTTGTCCAATAATCCCCATTATTAGCCGATTTGTGTAAAGTGGGGATTTTTGGACAAAAAGTTCAGAAATGCTTACTGCTTAAAAAACTTCTTTCAAAATGGGGATTCGTAAACCAAAAGTTCACGAATGTGCATTGCTTAAAAACTTATTTAAAACAGGAATTTGTGCACAAAAAGCAAAGAAAGTTTCATCATGAACTACACAAACTACTACAATTTACAGTGTGGGTTCATAATAATTTTGATTAGTGGACGGAATGATAGGAACTAATATAGGTACATAACTTTCTTACACATTGTTAATTTATTTACAAATTTTATTCAACATTGGCAAGACGTATTACATCGCTTATTAAAATAACAAACAATTAAAATAATACATACACAAATGTAAGTATTTCATTTCACATGTGTACTATGTAAGCTATTTAGGTAGGCTGTAAAACAACTATCCTTTGATAAAAGCCGACTGTTACTAGTTTAAAAATGTACTTGAATTTGGACCTTAAATTATTATATTGAGACTAGCTGCGAAACGCGGTGTCACCCGTGGAAGTGAAAACGCGTTATCACGGGCGCGGGCGGCCGAGCGGTTCTCTAGCGTTTACATTTTTTCGTTCATTACTCGGGTTCTATTAATTGGATTTCGATGCTAAGTATACCACGACCTTTCTCAAAAATAGAACTATCCAATATAGAAAACCAGATTTTAAACGGATTAGTAGTGTTTAATTATATATGGAACCGACAGATAAATAGAAAAACAGACAAACAGACATGAATTTTAAAATTAATATAATTTTGTTCTACTACTTATTCTAAGTCTCTTTGACCACTTATTTTTTTAATTTTCTTCCAAGTACTGACTTTTTGTCCTCTCTTCCTTTATTATAGTATAGATGGAAGAAGATTATATGACTCACAGTTGCCAGCACAAAAGCACACTTTTTTGGACTTGCATGTAATTGGCTAGTTTTTCTATTGGCTGGAATTAGTTCTGCAATATGCACATTTGGTATCATTTCGTCATTATTGTTTGAGTGAATTGATTTAAAATGGCCGGTAGCTTAAGCGGTATTAGTACGGAGTATATTAAATAAACAAATAAGTGTACCATATTAAAATAAAATATAAGAATGGTTCTATTATTTGAGAATGTGATAAGATTAATTAGACAAATTATGTAAACCTGTTATATATTTTATAAACAATTGACAAACAACAACATCGTTGTTGCGATTGGTATCTTTTTTATTTAAAATTATTATGAATTATAGTTATTAGCTATTTATCTATATTGATTAAATGATTAAAGTGTCGATGCAGTCCAAGATGAAGCACACTGACCTAGAAGTACCTATTAATATAAAATAGCAATTAACATATTTTTTTAACAACTTCATTGTTTTATTGAATTATCTGACCCAAGTAAATAGTTTGACTTTATTCTATCTGGAATTAGTAACTTATGGAATGAAATACTTACATTTGTGTATGTATTATGTTAATTAATATTGTATGGTATTTTAATAAGCGATCTAATACGTCTTGCCAATGTTGAATAAAATTTGTGAATAAAATAAAAATGTTTAAGAAAGTAATGTATCTATATTAGTTCCTATCATTCCGTCCACTAATCAAAATTATTATGAACCCACACTGTAAATTGTAGCAGTTTGTGTTGTTCATGATGAAACTTTATGTGCCTTTTGTCCCCAAATTCCTATTTTAAATATTTTTTTAAGCCATTCTTAAACCAAAAGTTCACGAATGCCCAATGGCATTCGTGAACTTTTGTTTACTTTACACAAATCCCCACAAATCCCCACTTTACACAAATCGGCTAAAAATGGGGATTATTGGACAAAAAGTTCAAAAATCCCCACTGGTGGGGATTATCAGTGGGCATTATAGGAATAACCCAAATTTTGATACTGATTAGTGAATTTTTTCGGAGGGATATTTTTTGTTCTGACGTAGACAATAAACTTAATTCTTAATTTTCAATGAATACAATTATGAGAGATGTAATTATTCCTTATATTAGGCAACATTCCCGTGGGCTAAATATCACTGTTCGTGAAAAATATAAGTGTGAAGTCAAAAATAGCCTGTTTAGTTAGTTTGGGGATAGGTGATTATTTTTTCTAGGGGCTGGATGACTCGAAGAAAACTGGTAAAACTTTTGATCAGATAAAAGGATAATTGAGAATTCTGAAGATATGTTGGTAAAATCGATTGTAAAGTACGAGTATATCATGAAAATATTACGAAATTGAAACTAAAAATAAATAAACTTGGTTATTTTAATACTTTCACAAAATATTGTGTAATTTCTTTCAAATTTGTTGATGTAAAGTCAACGTACCCCGACCATGGGGTAGCTTGACTAGTTTTTTCTGTTCCGGAAAATGAAGTGTGGAAGCTAAACTGTTGTCAATTTAACGGTTTTCAATAGTTGGAATAGTAGCCAGATATATTTATTATCAGATATACTACTTGACACTGAAATTATGTTAAAAACAAAAGAGTTATGCTTGCTTAAATGAAAAATAAGTCAACCCACCCCGGTCTCCCCTACGGAAGAACTCGAGAAAATATTTTTTGCCACATCCAAATGACCACTCTAATCCGCAAGAACATTCAAAATCGGCTGGTGCAGCTAGACCAATTAGTACTCAGAGATGTTTGGAGAGACCAGTCAATTTTGTCACCCCTGAGCTTACGCCCTATTTGACTGCGTATCTACTTATCCATACAACCATAACGAGCTAGCATAAAAAGCAAAACCTCTTTTCTACCCCTTTATTTTATCCGATTTCGTGTAGCCCCAACATGGAATAGGGTTACTCCATCCACTCTCGTGGGTGTCGTAAAAGGCGATTTAGGATCTGAGGGATACTAGCAAAACTAGAGTTACCCTGTGCGGTTGCTTGATTATGACGAGGGTTGGTGTCAGGCCAGTCAGGAAACTCTCCACTGCCAAACTTATTTGCAGCTATAGATATCGTCAATGAACTGTATCGACCTCCAATAGTTAGGAGTTTTAGCGGTCCATGGGCTCCCGAAAGGGATGCAAATATGAGAATCGTTTAACGTTCTTCACATTATCCGATTCAGGTGTTAATTTTTGTGTAATTACCACAAAATAGAATACTAAACTCAAGGCTTTTACGAGTTTTTTTTTAATAAAATGTCAAACAAACAAGAAAACATGAGACACCATTGAAATAGTACAAGTGACTAGAAGGCTTACTTCGTCAAAAAACGGTATCGCTTGATGTTAGACTCTAACAGTTAGAGAGACCCCAGTCTGTCCTTTTTATTAGGGTTTCGTAGTCAACAAAAAGCCTTTATAGTTTCGTCATGTCGCGTCGCGTTCGTCGTCCGTCCGTCCGTGGCTTTGCTCAGAGACGGTTAGTAAGAAGCTGTAATTTTGCATGAGTAATTGAGTAATGAGTATACATACATTTGTTCACGCCAAAAAAGTGCTACAATAAAAAAATGTATATTAAATTAACCTTTTTAGGGTACCAGTTATAACATGGGGGGATGAATTTTTTTTTGCTTACCCCATCGTTAGATAGCTCTTTTAAAATCATCGTGGGTTTTAACTACAATTTTTCATTTTAGGGTTCCGTTTTCGAAATATTGAGCTTTAAAATGTTAGTTTTTTAGAGTAATGTGTACCCCCCATCTAACAACCAATGGTTAGGCTGCTTTTCACCAGAGATGTGCTATGCTACGATGCTATGGAATGCGTTTGTCATCCACCAATCATATTCATTGTTGCACGCAGCTTAGCGTATTTTCGTAGCGTAGATTTCACATCTTCGTAGCATAGCTGCATAGCACTTCTCTGGTGGAAAAGCAGCCTTATACTTGGATACGTCATAATGTAGTGTTATAGTAGCTAACTAGCTGCGCCCCGCGGTTTCACCCGCGCAAGCGCAAGTTGCGATCCCGCGTTGTTCTTACACCAACCTATCGCAATGCAAAAATCCACACTTAAACGGTCGCCCATTGAAGTACTGATGATGCCAGGCGCTGCCGCGCCTGTAATCATCAATACTTCCCTGGTCGTCCGTTTAAGTGTGGATTTTTGCATTGCGGTAGGTAGGTGAAGTAAGGCCAAATTTGTTCATGACGATCGATGACGATTGGTGATGATCGATGACGATGGATAACGATGGTTAAAAAACAACAAAATTACGCAATTTCTATTTTTTATCCGGATATCAGGATAAACAACAAAATTACAATTTCTATTTTTTATCCGGATATCCGGATAAAAAGTAGCCTATATGTTAATCGAAAGTCTTAAGCTATCTGCATACTAAATTTCATTGAAATCGGTCTAGCCGTTTCCGAGATTAGCGCGCACAAACGCACAGACAAACGGACAAACAGACAAAAAGTTAAACACGGAAATGGGGTCTGTCACGTTAGTACATATCCCTAAAAATAGTTTTTTCAAAATATCTTTCAAAAACAGACACCGCTAAGTTACGATTTTATTTTAAGTATTGATTGATTGATTGATTGTGAGTCAACCATAAAAGATATACATAATATGCTGTTGCAAGATATTTTTCATTTACATATTTATTTTTTATTTTATTGCATGTTAAGCTGTACAAATCCGTCATACATAATTTCTGTGTAACTTTAAACCATTCAGGCTGCACACGCGACGGAAGCTTAAAAAATGAAGTAACTTTTCCCGTTTTTGAAACTTTTCTCTTCACTGCTCCGTTCCTATCTATCGTAGCGTAATGAAAAGTGTTCTATAACCTGCCTAGGAGTATAAAGTATAATCGTACCAAGTTTCGTTAAAATCCGTCCAGTAGTTTTTGTTTCTATAACGAATATACAGACAGACAGACAGACAGACAGACAGACAGACAGACAGACAGAAAAATTTTTTATTGATTGCATTTTTGGCATCAGTATCGATTACTAATCACCCCCTGATAGTTATTTTGAAAATATATTCAATGTACAGAATTGACCTCTCTACAGATTTATTATAAGTATAGATATACAGACATAACACTATTAAGGCTTTTGATATTTATTTCCCGAAAAAGGAACATGGGATATGCTTGACAAGCATCTAGTAGTACCTACTGATGGTACATTCATTAATTTAGTGACCTACGTCTATTTGATATTTTTATTTTTTGCATCGCATCAGTCAACTACAAGTGGACTATTCATAGGGCTATCTTTACGCAGACGAAGTCAGTCGCCATCGCTCTAAGCTATTCTAAAATTATTTAAAAGGAAAAATATATCCATAAACATTTATTTTGATAATCTTTCTGTGGATGTGTTTTCCCCGTAAAGAAATAAATAAAACAAGCGCTGAGGTGTCAACTAAAAGATAAACTTTACTGTGATAATGCGAACCAATGGCCCCAATCATGCCAGTCGGTTGAAGTTGCGCAAAGTTGTACGCTCGGCTTGTGATTTTATTTTAAATATAGTGATTAAAAAAACACCTTTAAGGAAAAATACGTCTTCAAAAATAAAGTTTTTTTTTTTTGAAGATGTGTTTTTCTTATTAGTCAGATTTATCTGCTGGCCTTAAAAAATCGTGGCAAATCGAAACGTATCTTCTTCTCAATACAACAAGCGAGGATAATAAGTGATTTCGTGTAGTGTGGACCCAGCACAGCATGGGTACCACCCCATCTATTCTCGTTTAATTGAGGCGACTTAGGAGTGTAATTTTTTAGTATTAACTTACCTTCCACAATATAGTTAGGAGTTTTTAGTACCTAGAAATGTCGATAAAAATGGGATACAGTTAGAATAGTAGATCTCCGACTATGAAAATATTAATAGTAGAGAAATATAGGTATACAGTGGCATTGAAAAAGTAAAATTAAGAAAAAAACATTAAAGTTTTTATTTGTTAATCACGATGGCGTCACCGGTGGACAAGTTTAGTGCCTTATTCTTTGCCATCGCTGTGGTTTGTGTGTGTTAGTATTTATTTTTACCTTATTTTATTCATCGACTAATTTCCCGCCGAAAACTTTATTTTCGTTAACAAATGCCATTTATTGTCAATTTACCTTACTGGGTACCAATGTGTCTTAGTCGCGCAATGCTCGCGTTGTAGGTACTCGTGGTAGGTACCTACCTACCTATACTACCTAAACGTTTTTTAGATTAACTGATAGTTCAACTAATAGTTTATGTGACAGTTTTATCTAACGATATTTCTATTACATTGTCAGTTCAAACTTCAACTGTGCAGTTTTCAGGTTCGCCTTTACACGTGCGGTTTATCGCGGTTTCACCCGTGTAAGTCCCGTTCCCGCGGGAATATCGGGATAAAAATAGCCTATGTGTTAATCCAGGTCTCCAGCTACCTTCATTATTTCTAAGTTTCTAAGTTTTATGGCAAATCGGTTCAGTCGTTTTAGCGTGGTAGAGTAACAAAGTAACATAGAGACGTACACACATACATATACAAACTTTCGCGTTTATAATATTAGTAAGATAAGATGATTTAGTCATAACGGCAGTCAGTTAATAAGTCAGTACTTTGAATTTTATGTGTATAGATCATTATTTTTTTTAACATCTGTCTGCCAATATTTCAGGGAATCTCCCTATGGTTGCCTCAGATTCATTAGTAACAAAAACATGCCTCGGTTGCATATCTCAGGCGGCGTTAACTGGATGCAACGGAGATGATTGCAAGGCTGATACCTTCAGAATCACTTGGCCGTACTGGGCTGATGCAGGGAAACTAACCGTTTCTGGACAGGCGTCTGATGGCACGGACGGTATGATATTATTGACCGAGGGAGCAAAGCTTCTGCTTCAAGCTTGGCAAAATTTTCTTTCGTCTATCATATGTTGCTTCTCCGGTCTATAGGTCGTATTTCTCAACCGAAATTTATATATTATGTAGGTGCTTTGGATTGATAGAATTGTTTTCTGGAATTTTTGATTGGTGGAATATTTCCCCCACTAAGAAACTAAATAATTGCGAGTTTTACTTTTCGAATATTACAAGTTTAATCCTGTATTTTAATCAATACTAAGCCCGTCGTAAAAGGTGAACAAACGTGGTTTCTTCGAATTCGAAACACCAAATTGATCCTAGCAGTCTAGTCTACTACCCTATATCCGGGTCGTCCATTCAATCCCACCGATTCGTTCTCACAAGTACGCACTATTCTACTAGATCGGGATGCGATGGAACCGAGTTTTTTTAATAAAACTTTTGGTCTAATTCCTCACCGTAGCAAGTTAACTCATCCTGGTGGAAGTAGAATACCTACGACTCTAAAATACATAACACTTCCTTTTCCAGTCGGGTAAAAAGGGCTAAAATAAGACATAGCTAACTTTGGTTTATTTCCTGACCGTAATAGGTAGTCTCAACTTGGTACCGGATTGTTTCGCAATATACTCATTCGAACATTCGTTCAGTCGGTCAATCGTTATTCGATCATACGACTTTCGGACATAAATGACGAACCCGGATGAGTGAGAATTACCGACTGTCGCAGTACTCGTAGTATACTGTGGCTATGTATGAATGACAAAGAAATTCACGAAGCTATGGCAACGCGCCTTCGCCGTAACTTTTCAGTGTGTGTATTGGTGTGTATAGACTTTTGCTACCTACAGCATTATGTAGCTTTCCGGCAAATATCCACTAGGCAAACTGTGCTTATATCATTTTCTTCTAATTCCAGGTTACTCGAAATGCATAAACGATCTTACCTGTGCTGCTCAAACTGCACAAAACTATATGAAAAGGTTTGCTCAGGTAAGACAATTTCATAACCACCGTTGTAATTACAGAGCTATTACAGGGCCTGTACATGTACACTATTATACTATACGAACGAACGAAAAATCTGTCAAAACGCCAGATAAAGGCAGATTTTCTTCTCGGATGACACTTTTTTTTGTCGTTCGTGTGTTCGAAAAATTAGAGTGGAGGTTTGTTCATTAGCCTAGGCATAGAATAATTTTATACCTACTTTGGTTTTTTATTGTAGACTACGATTTGACACATCTTTCTGAAGATAAAAAGTTTCCATTCTGGAAGGTGAGGTCTAAAAGGGGCAAATGTATAATTCCTTAAGCAAATGTAAAATGCGTTCTGACGCGCGCCTTGAATTTGATAAAATGGTTTGTCCTGACTCCTGACTAACTATGTACTGATGGAACAACGCACAGCCTAAACCGCTAATGGTACCAAGAGATCTGTAATTCGGAGAATGTGATACGAAAAAGTTGTTCGAAATTCCCACGGAGTTGGGACAAGCGGATCAGTCTGCGAATCACAGTTAGTTACCTCAAAATTAACGATTTTTATTAAATACAGGATTGCAACGAAGACGGTGCCGTCGACTGCAACGACTATATGGCAATCCACAAGAAGGGAGGTTACGGATGCAAGGGTGACCTACCCCCACAGTACGTGAATGTTTTCAAGCAATGCATCGCTAGAGCCGCCTCGGAAAATGCACAGGAAATGAAAGTTACCGTCAACGTAGAAATAGACATAAGATCCCTTATAAATCGGTCTTAATCTAGATTATAAGATTTTCAGGTAGGTAACTTGTAGTCAAAATTTTGCCGAAGAGCCATTTTAAACTTCAATTTCAGTTTTCTACTTTAATTGTTCACATATTTACATTAGGTTTATATTTTTAATTTTATATCTTGGTCTTTGTTTGAAAAAGTTATTAAGACTCAATTATATTAAAATCGTGGAAGTGAAAGTTACGATTCACTCCGTAATACATGACGTACCTACTTATTTTATAAATTTGTTAAACCATAGTACTTAGTGAATTGGTAATTTTACTTTTGCAAATTTTCAGGTGCTCACCGCGATCATTCACTTGTAATGTAACGTTACAGATTCGAGCATTATAGGTACCTACAAAACTTAAAATATCGTCAATCTCGTAACTCGACTATACTTAAATTTAATAATAAGTATTTTAAAAGACTGTGTATGAGATAGAATCAAATATTTTTAAAATAAATTGTATTCTAATTGACAATAGGCTATTTAACTGATTTTATAAAAATATTTAAATTATTCATTTGTATATATAATTATTACAGCACCAGTATATTTGCCGTAAAATATTGTGTTAATGTCCTATGTCTATGTTTTTGTTACTGTTTTTTAGTTGTTTTATTTTTATATGGCATATTAAATGTCCTTTTTTCTTTTGCTTTCTATTGCTTGTACTTACTTAGGTGTGTGTTTGTTGTCAATAAATGTTTTTCTATTCTTCTATTCTATTCTTTACCTTAAAAAAACTATTACCACCTCCTCTGGTCGCCAAGACCTTCCAAGGGTCGAGGCTCGTACATCGTCATCATTGAAGCATCACAAGATCTGGTCGCACCTACAGCCATAAATTCATTATTACACGGAACCTCATGATTCAGTGTCCAATGCATCAGACGTCCATATAAGCGCGCGAAAGGCCATGTTCAATGCCAGTCGGTTTAACTTGCCCGGACGCATACGTCGTTGTCGTTTTTTTTAAAGTTTATATTTATTTAATTCGCGATGGCGTCAGCCGTGATCAAGTTTAGTGCCTTATTCTTTGTTATTGCTGTGGTTGCTGCCGATGTGTGTTAGTATTAAATTTTCAGTTATTTACCTATTTATTTTACTGAAAACTTAGTTCTTACTGGTTACAGATGCCATATACCGAGCGAATTCGTTTTTTTTTTTACTAGAATTCGACAGACCATTGTTTTTTTGCATCTCTTAATTAATTTATTAGGAAGTAGCGTAACGAAATCTGTATAAAAAATACAATGACCAGTAGCTGTGACTAGTATATAATATAGATATAGGACTTATTATTTTTTAACTTTAAAATTTCAATATCTTTTTTATGTCCGCTCTTACGGTGAAGGAAACATCGTGAGGTAACCGACATGTCCTAGGACTCACCACTCACGGTCCGATGGTATAGAACCTACCTTGGCTAATCTAGAATAGGCTCCAGTTACTTACTGCCTTTCTATTGGCAATGAAACCCTCCTTGAAGAGGAGGCTCTTTCCCTAGGCCCAGTGGGATAAATTAGAGGGCTAACAAAAAAACCAACTTGTGACGGGCATTGCACACAGTACCTGCGACTTGCTCTACCAATGTCCTTTCTTGAGCCTCTTTGCAGACCTATAGAATACGTATTTAGTAGATATTTATTTACAGACCTATACAATACGTATTTAGTAGATATTTATTTATATACTTTTATATTTTTTGTTTTCCTTCCATCTTTTTCATGAGAGAATGGATTTTTCTCAGTGTTCATCTGTCTAAAAGTTTTCCTTACATCCCTCTAATTTCTTACCTACTCATCGCTCCTAAAAGGGTGAATAACGCTTACTGGAGATAAAATATTTTGAAAACTTTTTTAATTACACGATATATACTTATAGGTACATTTACCAGGTCAAGGCAATGGTCAAAAGTCAAAGTCCTGTAATCGAAACATCGAGATAAGAATATCCTAATAGTATTATGAAGGTGAAAGTTTGTATGTGATTATGTTTGTTACTCCTTTAGTGAATCGATTGTGGTAAAACTTTGTATGGAAATTTATACCGTCGCGTCGCCGGTAAAACCGCGAGGCGCAGCTAGTAAAAAATAAAACGCTTTTAGACCCGGTGAAATTGATCTAGAACGTACTAATTGCAATAGATACTTATATCAAGTTTTATCAAAAGGAATTTCAATTAATAAAAAATAATAATAAAACACGTATTCATATAGTTCTGTTAGGTACGAGTCGAGTATCTCCTTCAAGTATACTTTAAATATAAATATTTTCCCTTTAGGCTATGAACAAAGACAGTTCTTCCAAGTAATTGTTTGTAATTTAAAATAAAAGAACTTGTGAAATGTCAAGGGCGATGACAACACATGCCCAAGCCCATTGCCCACTATATTATGATGCACATACATGGGCTTGGTAGTTAGATCGAAAACGCATTATGATGAATCAACAAATTAATATTAATTTATGGAATATTATAAACAGCTGAGCCGATTTCGAACAAACATTCGCGCTCAATACCATAAAAAGTCATTTTATATTTAACAAAAAATCTGTATGAGAATCGCATACCACAGAAAAATACACAGAAACATTAAAATTATAGCTGAACTTATGGACCTTAAACTATATTAAAGTTGTTTTTGTTTCTCTTTTGTAATGTTATAATTTGGTGCTACAATAAATAATGAATCTACCTATCCATCTTCAAACTACTCGCTACGAAATGTTTTCGAGCAACTGACACAGAAAAAAAATAATCTTTTGATATATTTTAAAGTTGGATCTACATTGGATGACTACATTTTTAAAGAAATGCTTTCCAAAAATTTGCACCCGACAGGACTTGAACCTGCATCTTTGAGGAATCCGACCCAACGCCTTATCCAATTTGGCCACAGGTGCTCAAGAACTACCTGTGCACCGGAGCACCTGTGCCCAAATTGGTTTCTCTAAAAATATTAAAAATATTAATTATTAAAATTGACATTTATTAAATTGAGATTGACGTGATAAATAATGTGGATACCAAGTAGGAACCTAGATTGCATGCAACGTTATAAAATGCAACGTATAAAATATAAATATAAGGAAATTATACGTTAATTGATATTTCAATAAATAACAATAATCTGCGCCTATTACAATGATGACTGGTTTATTAGTATATTATAGTTATTAAAATGCATAGAAATCAGTCTATATAGCTTATAGGTTCATGAGACATGAAAAACTGTTCTAAGTAAATTATCTAAGTATAATCTTACTAATATTATACAAATAGTGCTGCGTTATAGAAGTATATTGATCATGCAGTAATCGGATAGGATTTATCCAAAAAAATTATAAAAAGTCACAGCACTTGTGCGAAAACTGGATCGATTATTATTTTGAAAATGGCTATCTCGGCTTTTGACAAAGAAAACCTTTTCAAAAGATTTACGATTGTGCGAATGTCCCGTAGATTGCTATGAAATAAGCAATTAAATTAAGATTTTATAAAACCGGTACATTTGTTTAGTCAGGTAGGTACTAATTAACATTTTGGAGTCAAGATGTCATGGATAACGAAGTCTCGGAATCAAAATGAATAAATAAATAAATCCTGTGACGAACATTGGTAAGAATTTCGAAAAATCTTTTTTTAGTAAATCACAAAGATTTACATCTCTCGGTGAGATGGTATACGCTTGTGTTGATATACAGTCAATCAATCAGTCTGGACTTTAAATTTTATATGTACGTATAGTATAGAAGATTACCTAATTCTCAAAACAGTTAGCCTTAATTTATGCCTAGGCCGTGGATCCGGATGGAGACCGGTTAGTACATATTAACGAGCATGAGGTAGTAGGTACCGACTGGTTCTACATGTCAGTGACAGTCATTTCGAGACCCTACAAGGGAGGAATGGTTACTTGGAAAACATCTTGTTGAGTTGAGGTACCTAGTTCTTTATACAGGGTTATTGGATTCCAATCAGAAACCGTGCAGAGGGTAGTTTTCTACAGCAAATCGAACAACTTTTGTTCGACGACTTTTAGAAATTTGAAGTACTCACATTTTTTTTAGTTTAAAGTTAAACTGTAATTTTTTTATTTTGAGTTTAAAGTTAACAGTTGTTCGATTTGCTGACGAAAGTTAATTAAAAAAATAAGTGTTTTATCCGTTGTATAGCCAACCTAACAGAAAATTAGTGCTTACCATGCAACTAGATGGCACTGTGTATTGTTAATACAATCAATTGTTTATTAATTTAACCACAATAACTCAACATGGTAGGTCAGCATTAGTCAAAAGTATTTTTAATCTCCTGATCCAATTTCCAATGAAAAACACGTCACCCGTTACCTTACTTAAGTCTTTTCCATTAATTGATTGCCTGGAAGAGATCGCCAATAGGCGATAAGGCCGCCCATTGTACCACTTTAGTTTTAAGATCTAATCTGTAACTATGTTTTATTTTGTGTTTTTTTGGTACAATAAAGAGTTAATCAATCAATCAATGATGGTTACGGTTAAACTGAACCAAAATCTGGATCTACCTAGTAATCTAAAGCATGTGTGGCTCTATAATTTATAGTTGTTTTTTTTTAAATATGAGTAGCTACTCTACATATTTTATCCAGCGTTGTCTCTTCCTCAAATAAATCGAATATAAATAATCAAAATAGTTAGAACTGTTGAAATCAAACAAAGATTAATTAATTACCAACAAATATTTCGAATTCTACATTATACCTATTTCAATTTTACATTTTATGCCAACATTGTCGTAAAGTTCCGCATAACTTTACATTTAAACAGATTCACAGAAATACTATAATACGTTTGTTTTTATAAGATAAATATATTATTTCTTTTTATACCGGAACTTCTAGAATGAGTGAGACAAAGATTCATTTTTTAAAGTATATTAAAATTTAGGCTTTTGAGTTAGAAGTCAAATTAGACTAATAAAAACATGTTGTCCCAATTCAAACTTTGCCACCCCTTTTTGAGGTGTATTTTGAAGGGAAAATAATCTTTTCGGATATATACCTTCATCATTATTAAATGTAGAGAGAGTGTTTTAGATTCTTTAGATCACTCTATTCTATTCCTAATCTAGACGGGTACGAATACCTATAACAAACAACATAAAAATCGGTTCTAACCGTTCTCGAGTAACCTATTTCTTTTCGAACTATAACACAACTTTGTTATTTTACAGAAACAAGTCACTAAGCGGTGTTTCGCATAACTCACATTTGTATGATTCATCCATCATTAATTTTCCTATCTAAACAAAGATCAAAGCGGTGTATTACGTAGGTATAAGTAGAAGACTACAATTCATATTAAATAGCTCTACAAACGGAACCACCTCGTGTTAGGAAAACCCCAATTATTTAAAACGCGGATACAAGTTTTACAATTATTATTTGTAATTGTAATTATTATTTACAATTATGATTACTTACAAAGATGAGTAAATAAATGAAATAAATCAATAAATATTATTTGATATCACACACAGCGCAATCTAGATCCAAACAAAACCCCAAACCAAAATGTACCATGGGTTTGTTTACATACATATAATACAGAGAAAACACCCAGACCAAAAACAAACATTTATTTTTAAGCATAAATATTTGCAACTGGCGGGAATCGAACTCGAACCAGACGGTTGCAATGCATTGCAGTCGGCTTTCGCCCAACGCGCCACAGAGGCCGTTTGATGTTGAAAATGTGAGCAATTCTGCACACAGCCCCAGCAGCAGCTAGCCTCAAACTAAGTCACTAAACTATAAGCACTGAAGTCAAATATACCACTGGAAATTATTTTCCTTATAAAGTGGCATTTTATCGTTGTGCTGATTTGATTTCAATTTATTCACATCAGGCTTGTACTAATGGTACCAGACAACAGATATACTACCTACATAATTATAATACCTACTTTATTATTATACTTAAATACATTCTTATTATACACACAGAAAACACCAAAATATTTAAGGTCAGAATAATACTTATTCCCAGCGGGAATCAACCTTCTGCGTCGCAGCCGGAGGTGTGCCCGATACGCCACAGAGGTAAATCTACATACAACGATTCATGGATGAATCGATCATTCATCGATGAATATATTTGTATTTGATTTCTCATTTTTCATTTGCAATAGAAACTTGGGTCTATACTGTAAAAATCTTTAATAACATGCAATAATTTACACAAATGATGCAATAGACAAGATCCCGGAAATTACAACTAAATGTTGTTTATGTTTCAACTGTAATTAGTACCTAAACAACATAATTAATTAGGCATCTACCACTAAACTCTGAGAATTCTGCGGTTAATTGACTATATTTGATACCCGGAAAGTGAAGCATGTTTGCTGTCTATAAATGCACAAACAATAATCAACATCTATCTTGAGAAATGATGTTTACAATTCGCGTTTTAAACACACATTCCAATGTATTTTTTCAAGAAGAATTAAGTAGTAATCGGGCAGGATATGCTCGATATTAACATATATGTCGTAGGCAACTAGTCTAATAATCAGCCATCTAGTTTACGGGGTTTAACGCTGTTAATATAAAACTCCGTGAAATAATTACAACAGTATAATTATCGAGCTGGTTAGCTTGTAGCTTAGGCCAAGGATCTGCCACGGTTAGTCTTGGATTTCTGTCGAATATACCTACTTAACAACCAAAATTATAACGAAATATATACATAACACAATATATTTCAATTTTAGGTTTTCGCACCAATTGTAATAAAATTAACAAAATGACAAATCCGTTTTTAAACGTCTACACTACACACTAAAGTGTGTAGACAGCATAGAGATATTAGGTACAAGTGTGTAGACAATTATAATATCATCATCATCATCATCAGCCTGTTACAGTCCTCTGCTGGACATAGGCCTCTCCAATTGCACGCCACCTAGGTCTATTTTCGGCTTCCCACATCCAGTTTGTGCCAGCCGTCTTGTGCAAATCGTCGCTCCAATGTTATAATACGTTAACGTTATAATATTGCTGTACGAAAATCAAATATTTAGTAGAATTTAAAGTAAGTACCTAATATAGGTATTAAAATTTGTATTGCTACCTACAAGTATTCCTTGACCCTGGACATTTATGCAGCTTAAACATTCTTTATGGTCCTTCACAGCAATAATATGAATAAAACAAACACCTTGACAATGACATTTTATTACTTTGGTCTCATCTCTTGAATAATAAATGTTTAATGTAAAAACTTCTGTTTGTAGCGACGAAAGCACGCGTTGAATTCTTTTGTAGGCCTATTTATTACTTACTGCGCCCAGCGGTTCCACCTCTTTGCTGCCGGCTTTACTGATTATGGGGAAAACAAGTAAAATTTAGCATTATTCCAGATATCTATGTAAAAAGTTTCACCGCAGTTTTAATTTTAAGAAGCATCAAACATACACTCAAACTTGAAAGTTTGACGTATTATATGATTGGGTGACTATTTCGTGTACCTATTCGGCTGGAACTGTATCCATGCTTGTATTTTACGAGGCCATTCACTTACATCATTGTGTCTTTATTTACTTAAGTTATTTATATATGTGTAACCTTAAGGTACCACTCTGTTTATATTATGTTAATATGATTCGTTTACTTTACGAAATCTTCGTGTGGTAACGCACATTTTGGTGCTTGGACAAAGCTCTAACTCCGTTTTTTAATTTAATACCTAAGAAAAAATTTACACGATTTGAAGTGTAAAATTTATGAAGTGCTTCTTTAAAAATGGGACGAAAACACAAAAAGTTTATGGAATTTTCTTATTGTGGTTTCATATGCCAAGACAGATATTATAATCTTATAGGCATACATTCTTAGAGTCAGATCAATATGACTAATGTTTTTAGTCATATTGACCTACATATAATTATCTATCTGTACATAGTTAATTTTATGTGGGTAAAGCAAAGATCCTTTACCAAAGTTCTGAAACTACCTTTTTCCATTTAGCAACCTACCTTTATCATGCCTTTATCATAGAAATTTACCTATAAACGACTCGGCTTTGTAATCTGCTTTATTTATCTCAACATTAGTGATATCTACTACAGTAATATTGTGTTTCTGTTTAAACAAATGCTTAAATGTTCCATTCTCCATTTCAGCTCATCTCCCCTCAGTTCAGAACGCAGCCGCTGCTCCGCCAGTAACAGAAGTATGCCTCGGCTGCATGTGTCAGGCTGTATCTGGCTGCAAACAGGGTGCGGCCTGTGAAGGTGACGCATGCGGGCTGTTCAGGATAACCTGGGCTTACTGGGCTGATGCAGGGAAACCGACGTTTCATGGACAGTCTCCGGATGCCACTGATGGTAAGTTTTGAGACATTTTGACGCGGGTTTTAGAGAATGTGGCTTGTTTGTCGCAAAAGGGGAATCGGTTTCGGCGCAGCCTTAGAGGAAGACAGGGCGAAATTTATTCCACTGCTATCTTCCTTTTAAGGATTTCGTAACAATAAACCCTTATAGTTTATCTAAATCAACTTGCTGCATTATAGACCATATATATCACTTACCATCAGGTGAAAAATTCTCATCTTTCGTCTATAAAAAGGGCGTTCTTCAGAGGAAGTTTGCGATTTTGTTGCCATCCATCTGCCTAATCCGTAGCGCTAAGCGGATTCGTCCATTTTCTGATTCATAAACCAGAAAAGCCACGTGTTCGCCTTTTAGGATCCAATGTTCTGAAAGTGTAAATCTAACCTAATGTATGTAAATTATCTAATTTATAAAACAGTTCAAACTGGCCACCATCAAGTGATAGGTACCTAATAGATGGCCAAATTAATTTATATTTAATGCTTATTGACATTTTATAATGATTTTCTTAATGGGGTGTAACCGTTGGTGGTAAGTAGGTTAAGTAGGTTACTATACCTACGTACATCATAGTGTCCAAGGCCAAAATCTTACTAATATTATAACACGTAAGTTTGTATGTATGTATGTGACTTTGTTACTCTTTCACGCAAAAAACTACTGAACCTTGTGATGAAACTTGGAATATATATCCACTATCGATCGGTACAATAATATAGGATGTTAATTTTTTTGCAAAAAGACAAGGTTCGATCTCTGGCTAGGGTAATAAATGTTCCAAAATATAATAATGCTATTTAAGTTTTTGTCAAAATCGGGGTCGTCCCTGATTCCCCGACCTGGAATAACAAATAGGCTACTGTTTACCCCGATATTTCCGCAGGAACGGGACATATGCGAAACCGCGGTGTGCAGCTAGTCTTAGATAAGCATAGATAGTGGGTATTCCAAAGAGTAATATAACAGTATAGGAAAGGGTATTCTAACAACAACTTTCGAATTTTGTTCCGACTTTTCAAAGGTATGTGCATAATTTCCCGAACAATTGGACTTTGGACGAAGCTCAGTAGATATCCATACTTTATCCGCTTTTGACACGTCATTTTTTTTAATTCCAGCGTATCCGAACTGCACCAACGATCCTTACTGCGCCGCTCAAACTGTTCAGAACTACATGAAGAGGTTTGCTCAGGTAACACAATATTTCATATAATCTATATCAACAAAAAGGTTATTACTGATTGATTACCTATAATTTTCCATAATTTTACTACGTCCGGTAGACGGAGGAATATAAATGGATGAGAGACTATTTGATAATTAGACAACAGACAGCTAGAGATCTATTGATTGAAAATAATAGTGAGAGTTTAAATATAAATGGGAAAATAAGTCTTCTGTCATATTTTCCTGATTCCCAATCAAATTCACATAATTTAGCAAAATATTGTATTCAAATTGACTTAACTAAATCACATTTCAGTCCAAAAAGTTACCTATCGCTATTTCAATCTATCATACACTACACTGACAGCTCATCCATTTCGGTTCCTTCATCTATAAACTAAGTGCCTGTAAACGCCAGACCTTAATTATTTTTACCTAAACTTCATAATGGTACATCTTTCTTACCTGTGTTGCGAGCATGAGCTGAGAAACCTTCAGCTTTTACAAAATGTTGAAGGTAATAAAGGGTTCACGGGCTCTAGACTCCTACGTATTATACACATACACATACTATTAACAAGTGTCAAGTTAAATCAAATTTGCAAATTATTAATAGGTAACTATTAAGATATGACATTGTGTTCGAGATAATTTGCATTTTATTACACAGTGCGACAAAGAAATGACATCACCTGACGAAATCAATAACTCAGTAACCTCCAATGAGGATTTGATATTAAAGGATATTAAATAAGTTGATTAATTTATATTAGGGGTTAAAGTATGAAATTGCCGATTTGTACTGAAAATCTTAATTGTTTATTTTTTAAATTTTTAACAAATTTATTTAATCAAAATAGTTGCCATTATTATCTATACATTGCTGCCATCTAATGGGAAGGTTATTAATGCCTTTGCGATAGAACTCCGACGATCTAGACTGCACAAACTGTGTGAAAGCATTTTGTACTGCCTCCTGGGAAGAAAACTTCTTGTCACGTAGATAATTGTCCAAATCACGAAAAAAATGGTAGTCCGTTGGAGCAAGGTCTGGTGAATACGGAGGATGACGAATGGTTTCTAAGTGCAGTTCCTGAAGGGTCAAAATGGTTTCTCGTGCTGTGTGAGGTCTCGCGTTGTCGTGGAGCAATAATGGTGAAGATCGATTCATGAGTCGGGGCTGTTTTACTGCTAGTTTTGTCAACATGGTTCGGAGTTCGGCACAATAGACATCTGCCGTAATTGCTTGACCAGATCGAAGAAAACTATAGTGAATAACACCATGCTGAGACCACCAAACAGTTACCATTACCTTTTTATTGGTAAGTTTTGCTTTAGGACACTGTTGTGGCATTTGACCTGGGGTCAGCCATTGCATTTTTCTTTTCCGGTTATCATAAAGAATCCACTTTTCATCACATGTTACAATTCGATCCAATATTCCTTCATTTCTGTACCGGTTCAACAAGGCAACACAAGTTTCAACACGCGTTTCTTTCTGCAGATCAGTCAAATCATGAGGCACCCATTTTTCGTATTTTTTTATTTTATTGATTTGACGCAAGTGAGTCAATAAAGTGGGTAAGGTAACGTTAAACCATGCCGCTAATTCCTGGTTAGTTTGACTAGGATCGGTTTCCACTATCTCTCTTAATTCATCGTTATTCACCTGTGTGGGCGGTCTTCCTCGTGGCTCGTTCTTTAAGTCGAAATTTCCATCACGAAAGCGTTTAAACCAAAATCGCACGGTGCGTTCATTAGTAGACCCCTCTCCAAACGCAGCATTGATATTGCGGGCTGTTTCTGCCGCGTTAGTTCCGCGTCGGAACTCGTATTCAAAATTCACTCGAATTTTCGCAGTATCCATCTTTCTTGTCTAAATTGAATAACAAAAACAATTGAAAGTCGATATTCAAATGTTTCACATTTTTTAAAAAAAGAACATCACAGAAACCATTTGAAAAAAGTTTCATTCGAAAACCTCAAACCATGAAGATTCTATGTCAATTCAAAGAACCTATTGCAATAAAACGGCAATTTCATACTTTAACCCCTATTATATCTGCTTTTAGGATAGCATCTTATATTTAACCATATTCGCTATTTCCGCGTATGATAGATGCTTTTTGTGTTGACGGCCTTTGTGGTGCATCGGGTAAACCCCTTGACTGCGACACAAAAGGTCTTTCTACTTTTCTTATCTTCTTTTTCTTATCTTCTTATACTCGTATTGGTGTGGCTTACCTAGTGTTAGACTTTTCAGGTCGCCCTTACGGGTTGACCTAATGACGTTATCAGTAATAGCAACTGCAACCAACTGCTAATGCCTTCCGAAGCAAAAAGTAGCCTTAGACATTTACTTTTGTTTTGTCTTATCAGATGTCTATCCGTTAAAAAGGAGACGGAAATTTTGGATACGTAGAGAATACATGCCCTGAATTCACGTTTTTAAAACGCCTTAATTATGCCTCAGAAGTGTTAGATTTTCTTCTAAAACGATTTAACAATTTTAAACAAACAAACTTTTGAAGTCTCAGTAATTTCTTGCAAAATTGCCAAGAAATGATGGACCATTTTTAAGAAATATCTTATACCTAACGCTGATCCATTGTTGAGACTGCCCAAAAGTATAAAATTGATTGAACGCTTAGGACGGTATATCATAAACTGGAATAGGAGTATAGAGAATATTATGGTAGATGTATGGCTATAATCTACTCACACTCCTCTACACTCATCACTCTACACTCCTATTCCAGGTGCCAAAATTGGCACTGGGATATTAAAACTACATATTGACATTATTATTTAATAATGTACCAACAATCTATTGTTATTGATTACAGGACTGCAACGGCGACGGTGTCATTGACTGCTACGACTACATGGCAATCCACAAGAAGGGCGGCTACGGATGTACGGGCGATCTTCCCTTCCAATACGTTAACGTTTTCAACCAGTGCATCGCTGCCGTTGCTTCCCATCAACAACAATATGGGAAATAGAATAACACATTCAAATGTATACTTACCTATTTAAAAATAAATTAATTATTAAAAAATTTAGATTTAAAAAGTTTTTGGTTTAATGTAGGCAACAAAAGTGTAATTGACGCTACACCGCGAACTACGCTTCATTAAAATATATAAACATAAATATCGAAATATATATATTTGATATACTAAATTTACTCAGACTGAAGTGTTAACAAGGTAGGTAAAAGGGTGTCAGGGTATAAAATATTTCAGTTTTTCATTCAATAAAATATCACATTATCGTTTTATATCGTCAGCAATTTAATTTGTCTTCGGAAAGGTCGCGTTCCGAAGACAAATTAAATTGCTGACGAGAAGAAGACACAAGAAAGTTGTGAAGTTTTTTTTGGAAATTATCATATGAATCACATTGTCACATTTGGAACTTAAATGAGTTGTTAGTTTAACTTAGCTTGCCAGTTTTTGATAAAACTAAGCTTAATTGGCATTGGGGTGAATGAATATGTATCTAAAACTGACTCAACTAGGTATGTGAAATTTAGCCAACGTAAACAACATAGGTTTTGCGTAAATGTGTTCAAATAACAACAACACATAGTATTGCTTTAATAAAATTAGTAGGATACGTACAATTGTAGTGGTGATTTTCAAAAATTGTAGAACCGTTTTAGAGTAAAATCACTTCTGGGGCATTATAGAGACATTTTAGTTCCCCAAAATGTCTTAAACTGAATTTAAAAGTTAAAGTTAACTTAAACTCTAATTCAAAGCAGACCGTTCATCGCCAACTGAAATACGCATAGTTCAATGAGTTTTTCATACATGTTTACCCACTGCAAACTTTGCCAGTCAAAAGCTGACGAACTCATCTAAACTAACTTAGATTAAAATAAACTCGTAAGTTGAACTCTATGGTGAATAATTCACCTTTGTTGCCTACTGCAACTTTGAATAAGATTTAGGAAATCGACTGAATAAAAGATCCATTTCCAATGAATAATTATACGTAACAACTTTTATGTTTTAAGAATCTAATATTATTATGACTTATGAAATAAACGCCTAGTCTTTGTAAATAAATTTGTATTTTTATTTAAACAAAATGAGGCCTATGCACATCACATAAAATTATTCTTGATTCTTGAATGGTACATAGTTACGTTTGCAGTGCAGTTCAGTTTCTCAGTTATGGCCGTTCTGCTAACAATAAAGAGCAATTTAGGCCAGTTCCCATGTTTAATAGTGTACTATCAAATCGTTTGACAATTTATAGCCATGCAATAAAGCGACGAATTTAGTTGGAACTTCATTGGACCATTTTTTGTAACGACTAATGCGCTAATTTCGTATTTGGCAATGTTTTTTTATTTATTTTCACTACACTCGTTTCGTTTCGTTCCACTAACGCGTTGCAAACAAAAGTCCGTAGGTACGTTTGTACTGCAGACTGCAGATCAGTTTGGAAGTGACGAACTGTCATCAAAGTTGAATTATGAAATGACGTTGAGACTAAAGATCACCGGTCATGGTCAAGCGCAGCTAACTAAATAAATACCACTTGACAACGCTAAGTACAGGCAAATACTGGATTACGAAAACGCCCCTGCCTATCCTATGTGACCTACGCTCTTTTTTATTTTGTTTCCATGTCCAAAAGTACAGCTTTTTGTGCTCTGTTTCTTTAAGTAGTATTTAAGGCTTAGGCGAGGCGCTTCACCACTTTCCTTCGACTTAACCACGAAATAGTCAATAGTAACAAAGAGTTATCGCGCTACATCTCACCACCGCTAACCTTCGATGGGCGACCGTTTAAGTGTGAATTTTTGCACAACACGACGGTAGGTAAAGTACGTGTCATGCGCGCTACTTACCTTATAGATACTATACCTCTGTGATTATTACAACGTTTATATTTTCTGTATGGCTTAGATAAGAGAGATTTAATTTTATTACTTCATCTAAACTGATCGTCAGAAATAAACCGTGTATTGTCGCCATAATCACCTTTGCATTTCATCATTATAACTTGATGATCACAGAGACTTCTTACCTATTGAACATCTTGAATGAGGCAGTTCCTGTCGCACTAATTGAGTATAAAAGGTCACTTGAACTCTCTCGTTCATCATTGATTATCATTACAATCTTGGGATTGGTGAGTGGCTTTTCTATGTTTTTTTTCTAAGTCTCTGAATGACGAGTGAAGCGAAGACAATTTAGGCTTTGGTTTGTCTATGTTTTTTTATTTATATTTAAAAGTGTTTTCTACACTAGGAAATTTAGATTTGAATACTCACCAAAATTCTGTAGATAATCTATGAAACCAGTCTTAAATAGACAATCTATGAAATCAGTCTTAAAATGAAAATTATTAGTTCTTTACATCTCAACGTTGCGCATTGTATTATTTTCTGAAAATAGAAAAATAATTTAAAAGGTAGATTTTTCAAATTATTAATCAAAATAATTAATCAATCTTCAGAAATACCAACAATGAAGCTGCTGCTCCTACTTATTATAGCATCAGCGACTGCATTGGAAACCCATGAAGACATCAAGGTAAATTAAATAAACATTATATCAAATTATTTTCCAGGATATATATTTTGTTCAGAACCCTTAGTGTGAGTTTTTTTGTAAAAAAAAAACGCTAACGTGATGGTTAGGTTAACGCGTATTTTTTATGGAAACTCAAAAAGCGCCTCTAGCGGACGATATCGAAGTTACCAGTTTCCATACAAAATACGCGTTAACTTAACCATCACGTTCGCGTTTAATTTTACGATAAAAATCACACTAAGGGTTCTGAGATGTGTGAAAATTAAGATCATCATATATCATATAGGTAGTCTTATGCATTCTAAACTATAGACTGTCGAGATCTCGATCGTTTCACTCGCCTCCCATCCTTACATTGCGACCCTACAGTACCTCTACCATGAGTTCCTACGTAAATACGTTCACTGTAATGTTAACAGTTTGACCTTGTACACAGCGCGCGAAAAATACATTTTCATTCACGGGCCACTTAATTTCGTTTCCGTCGGTGTTACTCATTTAGACCTCACAAGTTCTTTCAAGCTTTAAATTTAACTAAAAACTATATTATTTCTTACTTCCCTGTCTACAACTTAATATAGCCTTGTTTGAACGCATTTTCAGGAACACATTCCAGTGATTATGTGCAATGCAAATGATATTAATCATAGTTAATCATTTGTACAATCGAACAGAGATTCATTCATTTCTTATTTTTCTTTTATTATGCTTTTAAGGTACAGCTCTGCGGGGCAAGACTGGCGAAAGCATTGAAAAAAGTTTGCGAAGAGAAAGACATCGATTTTTTACTTCAAAACGGGCAATGTAAGTATTACATAGGCTTCAGAACATCACCAAAACTTAGCAAAAGCTGTAGCGGCAAAACAGGCGGCATTGTCGCCTAAAGGCCCACGCAGATTGATCAGAATTGAAAGAATATAACTTTTATCGTCCACGGGAAACAGTACCTTATACTATCAGAGATAAAGTACATTTCCATATAGTCATTTATATTTCCGATTAAGGCGTTGGTACTTCATCATATTTTACGACACCACAAAGTATAAATAAACACAAAGCAAGCGAGCTCAATATGAACAAGTTAAAATATAGCAACTGTGAATTTTCAGATAACGAAGAAGTCGAACATGTAACCCTTAAAGAAGACATTCACAGCGAACACGATCACAACCACGGGCATCACAGCCATCACCACCATAGGCAGCTGAACCGCACCCATGAACAGTTGAACCACAACCATGAGCAGGTGAACCTCGATCATGGGCAGATGAACCACGCCCGCAAAGACTCCAGTGACTCGTGCCACCATGGCAGTAACCATGGGATCCATGACCACCAACATAAAGACGGCAGTTGGAAATTGGCAGACGAGTGCTGTGCTAAACCGTGTCTTGTTAAAGATTTTATCGGCTTTTGTGGTTAAAGCTTGATTTCCTATTATAGTAGGTACAGTTTTTTACTCGCTGCACTCCACCGGGTCATGAAAAGTGAGAGCGGTGCAAAGAGTATGCGCTCTTTATCTCTCTTGCTCATAGGTGTCATGTGCAAAGCTGCGCATTATTGCTATCGATCTAAACTCTATGATTTATGACTGGTGTGTAGCGAGTAAAAAAATCCATGATGAATTATTTTAATATCATTTTTGTTTAAAAACTATTGTTTCTAGTTTGCTTAGAGTAAATTATCAAAATTAACGTGTTTAAATGAAAATAAAATCTTTTGAAAATTGTGGTTTATTCTGTATTGGGTACGTGTAGTGTGGCTAGAGTTTCGTTACGTTTAGACTAATTTCCCAGAACTAAACAGCCACGAGGAGATATTACTTATTTGTTGTTTATTTGTATTTGAAAATCCTATTTTATCTTGCATTAGTTAAGGCACAGCATTGACATTGTCGTGGCGCTCCCACTAAAGTCCGATTTATATGAAACGACGAATGCTCATTAATACTCTTTCTTTCAAAAACAAATTAGAAGCATTTTTTCGTTGTTTGTTTGCCTAAAATTAGATGAAAATTCCTTTATTTATATTACTGATAAATATGAAATCCAAATCTCCAATTTCTCAATGCTGCACATTAAGAAAGTGTTTTTCAATCGTGCATTTATCATGATGCACGCACTGCTCAGAGGTTATCAATTTATTTCTAATAGCTACGTCCCGCGGTTTCTCTCGCGTAAGTCCCGATCCCGTGAGGATATTGGGATCAAAAGTAGCCTATGTTACTCCTCGGTAATGAAGCTTTATGTTGGTAAAATAATTTTTGAAATCCGTCCAGTGGTTTTGGAGCCTATTCGCTACAAACATATAGATAAATCTTTCCTCTTTATAATATTAGTATATATAGACGTATAGAAATAGATAAATATACATATAAATGATGTTGTTTTAGACACAATTATATTTCCATTTATCGAGAGAGAACCGACAATTGCAGATAAATTTATGCAGAAATCGGTAAGTTTATATTTTTGATATTTGTATTGGACTTTTATTCTATAAATTTTTTGATCATTGATACAGTGCAATCAACTTCAACTCGAGGATTTTCTGGCGTTGTAGTACCAATGTCGCAATACAAAAACTAGTCTAAAACTCTATTTCAAATTCTAATAAGGACATCAAACTTAAAAAGGTCTAACTGACTGAAAGCGCGGTAGTAGGTCAGGGTCTGTTCGGTATTTGCCCCCTTTCGAAATTTGGACACAAATTGGACACTCCTGACAAATTTAGAGATAAGCTCACTTTTTGAAATCCCATACTTTTATTTAGTACTAAGCCTATTTTATTTACGTTACATAATATATCCCTACGTTGATTTCTAGTGAATATTTTTATCACTCACATACGCAACGCATCTAATTCTGCAGACATGAAGCAAATAACCATAGTAATGCTCGTGCTCGTGGCTTTGGTGTGCACCACCAACGCTGTACCTTTACACCTGTGCGGTCAGCAGCTCGTTGATGCTTTGATTGCTTTTTGTCCTGCCGACGACGTTGGAGAAATAAAATGTAAGTAACATTTCAGAAAGCTATGCATCCAATTTTGATCCGATTAACTTGCAAATAATTCGGTATTCATGGTACTTACCTAGGTATGTAGTTAGAAATTGTAAAATATGGAATTAGAATATAAATGCTGATAACAGCATAAATAATAAACATCATTAAAAAAAAATACGATAGAAAACAGTTATGAATCCACTTGTTTCTAAAATATTTTGCTAAATATATTTGAAACCGGCCATTATTTCAAAATGTTTTTTTTTTAAATATTATATAGATATTAATTAATTCTTGAACATGTTGAACATTTTTTATTGATAATCTAGACTGAAGTACTCAAGTGAATGCAAATTTCTTAAATTCAAGATATAATGATAAACTCTTTATTATATATATTGAAAAGAGTATTTTCTCAGATTAATAAGATTTAATACAATTATTTGTATTAATTTATCCCTTTGTTTTCAGATGATAAACCCTCTTTCATTGCGAAAAGGGAAGTTGGCGTTAGGCGGAGTCGTCGGAGTCTGATTGACGAGTGCTGCTTCAACCATTGTACTCTAGATGATCTATTGGCATATTGTTAAGAGCCGGTGGACGACGCCACACAGCGGAATCCGAGAATATTTGATATTTACTTATGTTATCAAATTGTTATACATATTATGTATTTTAGAATTGTTAACCAAACACATCCTTTATAAATGTTAATACCTAGTATTATACTTTTGTTTTATAAATAAAAGTCTAATATTCTCTGAATACCATCTGAATACATGACAGACAAAAGAATACTAAAATAATTGTCAGTTTTCTGAGATTTTTTTGACCAAGTTTCATTACCTACACAAAATGAAAAAGTACTCAATTTAGCATTAAATTGCATTTCAAAATATACTTAAACATTACATAAATTCGAATGATAATGCTTTTAAATAATATATTTGCCTGATTTGTCGTTTGTACTCAACGCCAACCATTACCGGTTTCTTAGAACAAAGATATGATCCGATCATTATAATGTAGATTTGACTTCTACTATATGGGTATATACATACATATTTAACAAATACATATCCCATCAAACACGGATGTGGCTAAATTCATATGCAATTATGATTTCTCGTAATTGATTGATCACCAGTCGTGATCGACAATGAACATTGAACAATGTAATGCTTATATCTTGATAAGCTTGTTGAATGTTAGACCACTGTCACTAGATTTACGTCGAGTTTATACATCGATATTAAAAATCACAGTAACAGTTAATAGTAGTTACAGATATCGTCACAAAGTAAATTACTGGAAATTTTGTTTGAAAGTTACTGTTATACAAAATGAATTTCGACTATAAATTCCAATTCAAAGTGTATTGTTTAGCATAAGTTTTTACTAAGCTAAAAGTCTGAGCAAAGTCAAAGTACGCACTATGCAATATCACGCACGATATGATATGCACGCCAATCGATGAACTAACCGATTAGCTAGGCGCCAAGCGCTCCGTGCGAAACCGTTCGTTTTAGTTAGGTGACTCGCTAGCCTCCAGCCTCCGGACCGCCTATGCGGACCTAGCGTAAGGAAACCTAGACGAACCTTTGCAATATTCTGTTATGTATATTCTCACAGAATAGACAATAGTTACAAATTGATGATACATAGTTTCTTTAACACCTCTCCTCATCATGCTAAATAAACATGCACTATGACAGAAATTATAATAAAATGACAATTTTATTCAGATATATCACGACTAAATTTACTATAAATAAGTATCGAGGAAACTACATGACGTGTTGGCCTCTGAACCTCATTCGACCAAACGAATCAGGTTTTTTTGTAACATTTTTTGCAATAATGATTCCTCGTAACGAAACGAAGACATCGGTATAGACTGTCAGTAAATACATAGATTGTGTGGGGCTCACATGTTACTTATTAAGTAATTTAAAAACTACCTTGTTTGATATTTGTGAACGTATTAGTTGGATTTCATTATCTAGTGATAATATGGTAATGTATTTTTGAAAAAGGATTGCCGAGTGATATTTTTTTTTTGTGATTGTAAATGATGTTTTCGAAGAATGTGTTTGCTTTTTATGTAATTTGTTTATTGCCGACCTTGATATCTGGTAAGTAAACAAATAAAAAGATATATATTTACAAATAGAATGTTTTAGAATGTCTCAAATTGATAATCCCGGCTGCAAATTGCAAATTCATATTCGTATCGTTGTTAAAAGTATTCAATCATCTTAATATTATACATGGTATATTAAATAGTCGAAAAGTTCAAATAGATTTCTCCCAAAAATTACATCTATGGAATTTTAAATCAGTGTGCAGAATTCTCACTTGTGAAACTATAAGTGAACTAAAAGATGTAGAGATACTCATCATGATCTTTTTTAATACTTTAAAGTGAGTAATTTTGAAAAACCTTTTTAAATCAAAATTAATTTACCGACAATTAATATTCACAGCTGAATACCTACTCCTATTCGTACATAATTAAACACACATTTCTTATGAAGTAAGAAATATAAAACTACAGACTTTCATTTGCACGATCAAAACAGCAATTTAAGCTCCAAAATTTGAGGAAAATCGCTTTCTCGAAATGAGGCCGTCGCGTCGCAATAATTGTAAACAATACCTACCCCAAACATTGCAGTTTTCGTAAATAGCTACGCTTTTGAAAAAAAAAACAATTAAAATGGTTTAAAAATTATTCATCATTATTATTAAAATAATTTATTTTGGATTAACAGGATTGTACACAATATTTTTCGTATCATTTTCATTTTCCAGGTATTCGAATATCAAATCTAAACGACACGTGCCTGCGATGTCTCTGTCACGTGGTCGGATGTGACGTGTCACGCGGTTGCACGGAGGACGGCTACTGTGGACCTTTCTACCTGTCACGAGTGTATTGGGCCGATGCGGGCAAACCTACGCAGCCTGATGACGATCCTAAGAGGAATGAAGGTACTTATATATGTATCACTGATTTATGGACACTCGACGGATAGATACAGGAATATCAAGTCTAAATGACACGTGTTTTGGGTGTCTGTGTCACGTGGTCGGATGTCACGTGTCACGCGGTTGCACGGAGTCAGTCGCGCGTGTATTGGGCTGATGCGGGCAAACCGTCGCAGCCTAATCGATCCTAAGAGGAATAAAGGTACTAATTTAATTATTAGGGGTTAAAGTATGAAATTGCCGATTTGTACTGAAAATCTTAATTGTTTATTTTTAAAATTTTTAACAAATTTATTTAATCAAAATAGTTGCCATTATTATCTATACATTGCTGCCATCTAATGGGAAGGTTATTAATGCCTTTGCGATAGAACTCCGACGATCTAGACTGCACAAACTGTGTGAAAGCATTTTGTACTGCCTCCTGGGAAGAAAACTTCTTGTCACGTAGATAATTGTCCAAATCACGAAAAAAATGGTAGTCCGTTGGAGCAAGGTCTGGTGAATACGGAGGATGACGAATGGTTTCTAAGTGCAGTTCCTGAAGGGTCAAAATGGTTTCTCGTGCTGTGTGAGGTCTCGCGTTGTCGTGGAGCAATAATGGTGAAGATCGATTCATGAGTCGGGGCTGTTTTACTGCTAGTTTTGTCAACATGGTTCGGAGTTCGGCACAATAGACATCTGCCGTAATTGCTTGACCAGATCGAAGAAAACTATAGTGAATAACACCATGCTGAGACCACCAAACAGTTACCATTACCTTTTTATTGGTAAGTTTTGCTTTAGGACACTGTTGTGGCATTTGACCTGGGGTCAGCCATTGCATTTTTCTTTTCCGGTTATCATAAAGAATCCACTTTTCATCACATGTTACAATTCGATCCAATATTCCTTCATTTCTGTACCGGTTCAACAAGGCAACACAAGTTTCAACACGCGTTTCTTTCTGCAGATCAGTCAAATCATGAGGCACCCATTTTTCGTATTTTTTTATTTTATTGATTTGACGCAAGTGAGTCAATAAAGTGGGTAAGGTAACATTAAACCATGCCGCTAATTCCTGGGTAGTTTGACTAGGATCGGCTTCCACTATCTCTCTTAATTCATCGTTATTCACCTGTGTGGGCGGTCTTCCTCGTGGCTCGTTCTTTAAGTCGAAATTTCCATCACGAAAGCGTTTAAACCAAAATCGCACGGTGCGTTCATTAGTAGACCCCTCTCCAAACGCAGCATTGATATTGCGGGCTGTTTCTGCCGCGTTAGCTCCGCGTCGGAACTCGTATTCAAAAATCACTCGAATTTTCGCAGTATCCATCTTTCTTGTCTAAATTGAATAACAAAAACAATTGAAAGTCGATATTCAAATGTTTCACATTTTTTAAAAAAAGAACATCACAGAAACCATTTGAAAAAAGTTTCATTCGAAAACCTCAAACCATGAAGATTCTATGTCAATTCAAAGAACCTATTGCAATAAAACGGCAATTTCATACTTTAACCCCTATTATTAAAATTAGATAGAGGAACGTCAAGTCTAAATTCAATGAATCTGTCACGCGGTTGCACAGAGGACGCGTACCGTTTGACGTTCATCGACCGTGAAAACGATCGATGTATGTTAGAAATTTCACTAATATTTCGATCATGACGCCATCTATTGACATCGAAATGGCATACCTGGCACAGTATTTTATATAATCATGCTTCAAGCTAAGTTACACAACAAATGCTAACTAAAAACTTCTGCTTTCAGCGTTCAGGGATTGCGCTAGAGACTATCACTGTTCACTGCGGATTGTGAAAAATTACATGGCAAAGTTTGGAAAGGTAAAACCATAGATTAAGAACTTAAGCTTAGATTTAGGTAAACTTTAGGCCGACTTGCAAATGGTGTTTAGGATGCTAAACACTTTGTGCAAGTCAGCCTAAAGTTTTACCTTAATCCTTACTTTTAACAAAGTCGCTCTCTGCATCTGTCTATTCCCTAACTCTACAACGGATTTCGATGTTGTTTTCTACCATTAGAGAAATAGAAACCTAAATCGAAGGTAGAGTACTTAATCAAATAAATCTCTTTTTAATCCCCGTCAGAAAAATAGGGGTGTTACAAAACAGAAAAATAAGTTTAAAGTGTACCTACTGCTGTGGCTACGGTTGCATCGTATCTCACGCACGGATAAAGCGATTTTGATAAAGTTGTCTGTAGGTAACTCCTGTCGCAAATGGACCAAAAATACTGCCTTTGTATTGTACAATTTTTAAATGCAATAATTTTAAAATTCCAGGACTGCAACAACAACGGCGTGACAGATTGTTTCGACTACATGATGATAAACTTCAACGGTGGCCGCGCCTGCACAGCGCCTATGAACACAAACGAACATGGACGGAAGTGGCTCGCTAGCTTCTCTGAATGTAGACTTTAACGATAAATGCATAGAAATTATTGAAATTATTTATCGATTTTTAATTGATTAACGACCTACTACACACACTTTTTAAACTCACACGATTTCTGTTCATTACTTTTTTTTTATTAAAACTTCGCGTTTGTGCACTTTTTTAAAAATTTAATATATGAAATTATATTTATCCCGACGTTTCGGCAAACGGGTAACACCGGCCGTGGTGGCGGGAAGACGACACTCCACCACGGTCACTCCACCACAGCATTTGGTAATACGATGTCATGTACCATTTGTTTATTTAGAAGTTACCTTAGGCTTTAGTACCATGAACGCTTATAGCAAGGCAGATCTAAAAATGTCGTCGTGTGCTACTCAAGACGTAAAATACTTCATACTTTTTAAATACTTATAGGGCCGTAGATTCACTATTTGCCTGGTTTTGGGCGCTAGAGTAACAGTAATTTCGTGACTGTTGGACATTTCATTACTTACTTCTGTTAGTGTTCCTAACCTTTATTCTATGTATAATATGTATTTACAAAAAATAGTATAATATGTAGTATATCCGTTGTCTAGTACCCATAGTACAAGCCTTGTGCTATGGGTAAGCACAAGGCTTGTACTATGGGACATTACACAAAGCGCAATCTAGATTACGCTGTGTGTAATGTCGTGCAATATTTATATTTATTATACTTATTACATTTGGCTGTACCATGTTGTACTTACTTTTAACTGCATACATACCAACTGTTTGCATGTTACTGTCCGCTAGCAATAGGTAAATATTGCGGCTTGAAAAACGCTAAGTACTATGAGTCGATTAAGCAAATTCTAGTGGCTTGATGAAAAGTTAGTGGAAAAAGTCGTCAAAAGTTAACTTCTAATAGTTTTATTTAATGTTAGGTTTTGAGTTAGTGTACTATCTCCACTTACTTTTCTAATTAAGAAAACAAGACAAGAAGTCCCTACTTGGAAGTTATTTAAAAACAATAATGTGGACATTTGCCTTTTGATGATATATCACTGCTTCCTAAAGATATTTCTAATCTATATACCATAAATGAAAACAATACTACGTACAAAGATTTAATTTCAAAAACATCAGTCGAATATTTATACAAAACAGGTTTCTAATCAAACTTATTGCTACATTTTACACAAATAAAAATAGTTAGATATTTTCCTCAAAATACAAGTTTTTTTATATTAAAAATAGAACTAACAAATAAAGCTTAGCTTAAGTCCTAAACTAATTGTCATTTTTATTTACATTATAAAAAACTAGCTGCGGCCCACGGTTTCACCCGCGTAAGTCCCAATCGCGTGGGAATATCAAGATCAAAAGTAGCCTATGTTACTCCTCGATAATGTAGCTTTCTATTAGTAAAGGATTTTTTTAAATCAGCCCAGTAGTTTCGGAACCAATTCATTATCATCATCATCAGCCTGTTGCAGTCCATTGCTGGACATAGGCCTCTCCAATTGCACGCCATCTAGATCTATTTTCGGCTTCTCGCATCCAGTTTGTGCCAGCCGTCTTGCGCAAATCGTCACCTAACGTGCCTGAGGACGTCCTACACTACGTTTGCCGAGACGCGGTCTCCACGCTAGAATTGATTTACCTCAACAGTTGTCGGTTCTACAACTAATATGGCCAGCCCACTGCCACTTCAGCTTGCTAATCGGGTGCGCTATGTCGATGACTTTGGTTCTCTGACGGATCACTTAATTTCTGATGCGATCCCTCAGGGAAACGCCGAGCGTAGCCCTTTCCATAGCTCGCTATAATACGACTTTAAACCCATTCATTGCAAACAAAAAAACCTCTTTATAATATAGCAGAGAAAAGATATAGATATCGGAACTTATCAGAACTACACATAGTTGCTTCAATTTATAGTGGATGTTTCCAAGATCCGCATAAACTTTTCGCATTGTCATTTCCTCATTTGTACTGCGAGATATTGAAATCAGACTGCCTGAAGCTGTATTATCTGGTTAGTACAATTTGGGAACCTTCAAATCACCTTCTAGGTCAGCATGCTTCATCTTAGACGAAGCTTTCAATCCGTTGTGATAGTGGTCAAACGCTGGTCTAAAACTAGGCTATAAAAATTTCTATATTCCCAGAACTCCTCAACTCATCCGGGTAAAACCGTGGGCCGCCACTAGTCCTAGTCTTACGTCTTACAAATCTTCTAAAATTATAGCCTCTAAACTTATATTAAAATTCTATCTAAATTGTCATCATGCGAAAGTAACAAGCGGTGCCGGGGCGTTCCAGTCTTCTTCAGGTTCCATTTCATCCTCTGATTCATCTGGAAACCTTACCTATAATCAAAATTAATACTTGTTGTTGTTGTGGTAACAAAAATACATCATCTGTGACATGCAGCGCCCTTTTAAGATTCCTCTTAGCCTTAAAAATGGATGGGTTTTAAGAGTGGTATATAGACTTAGAACTTGGACTGTGGAAAATGTTGAAGAGATCTCGTATTTGGACCAACTCTGGAAGTATACTATCAAGTCATGGTAAACTTCACATTGGCTTAAATGCGTATACAAAATTTCGTGTCATTGTTTTTTACTTTAAAAGAGTTTCCTTGACTGTAGTTAACTCTGAATACGAGTATACCATCATTAGATACTTAATCATTGAATGCAATGTCTTCAGAACTGAAGAAGTAGTGATACAACATTTAAACGCTTTCAGTTAAGAGGAGAGGAGAATTTAACTTCCAATTTTGGTCTCTGCTTTTTTAATGTAGGTAAAGGTAAGATACGGTCTTTTGCAGAATAGACCCTCATCTCCAATCATTTCTATTACCCACTTACATAAGACCATCAACTTACCCACGGCGCTAGACGGTTATTACTTTCCGCTGAAAACGAACTGCTTTGGTTTGCTTGCCATTCCTGAAATTATTGAAAAATATAACTTCAACAAACTCTACAGAGAGTAGCTATTGCCCGTGAGCTATTGTGTCGCATTGGTTATGTTGTGAATGTAACTGAAGATTCAACTCAATCAGACAAAAAAAATTAAATCTCTACAAAATTAATTAACCCGCATTGATGACCTTCTTATCACGTTATCCAATGTTCCCCAACATCCTCAACAAAATGATGGAAACAGATTGACTAAATAAATGAACAATTCATTAAAAAAAACATACGCAGGTAGCTACAATTGGTCCAATTACGGGGCTACATACGGAACAGGAATTTCCTTTAACCGAAACTTACTCTTCTATTTAAAACCACCTTACCTGATAAGCATCATTGAAAGCATGAGCCAGGTTGAGCGCCAGCGCCCTGGCGTGTTTTCTCCTAGTGCAGACGAAGGCATGCACCACGTGACTCTCCATCGAACCGCACTCGGTCTTACCCTCGACCACGGCAAACACGCGCGCGTTCGCGGCATCGGCTGAACAGTATGATATCCTGGAGAAAAGTTAAAATGAAATAAAAGGAAAAGAAGTGAAAAAACCGGCCCAAAGGAAGTGGGGCTCACGCACGGAGGGTTCCATACTGTTATTCCAAAAAACACGTTTGTTGTTTAGGAGTTCTAATTATTTATTTATTTTATTCTTCTTCTTCTTAGTTATGGCTTCTGTCAGCAATTTAAGACAATTTAGCCAATTTTTCGTACGAATAGCGAACTACCACTATTGTACTGTAATCGTTTGAAATAATTTTCAATGCGTGACGGCTGTAGAAAAAATGGCGACGATTTTTCTTCAACCCTATGGGACAATTGTTTGTAACGTGCTAATTTCGTGTTTGGCACTGGTATTTTTATTTTCACTTAACTCGTTGAACTTCGCGTAACTAAATTGGTAACTTGCCGCCGAAATTAAACAATTTAAACGCAATAAATCAATGATTTTGTAAAAATGAAAATTCAGGACGACATTTCACTAACGCGTAAAAAACAAAAGCCCTTTATTTTATTCTGTTCTTCT